>CM077227.1:18249273-18849273 GCA_039654775.1 Spinibarbus caldwelli
AAAAACATGACATTATTAAGGTTAAAAGGAAACTCTGTACCGTTTTCAAGAGCCAAGGACAACGTAATGTATGCTCACTGCAGTAATTTCTTGAAAAGGGTTGAGACTTCATGGGAGCATAAATCAATAGGAATCATAATCAATATTCAGCATATGGTGAGGCGCAGCATCCCAGGAGAGTGTGTGTGTGTGTGTGTGGGTGTGATTGTGAGTGTGTTCATCAGGCTCAGTTGGCTTGAGCTGCTTCTGTCCCTTTGATCAAGCAAGCGGGTCTGTCAGCCCCTCTACAAGAGCTCATGCTCACTCAGTCTCTGTCTCTCTCTCTCTCACTCACATACACACACACACATTTCAAATGCTTTAGTTGGATTTACAGTTAAGTAAACATTAAAGGATGACAGTAGATGAATAATTATAAAAAGTGAATGCACATTGTGCTAATATGGCCAGGTTAAATCATAGCTTGGTTGTAAATTAATTATCAATAATTCAACAGTCAGTTATTTCGCTTATACCGCAGTAAGCACATAGACACATCTTGTGTGTAGAACTGTAGAGAGAGAGGTGATTTCCATTTATATAAAATGTAATTTATATACTAATTTCTATATTTATCATATTTATTTGTGTGAAAATAAATGAAATTGGCAAAGTGATTTGAAAATGGTCAAGATCTGGAACTACTACATACAGCCATTCCAATAAACACCTTAAATGTCTGTCAGCCAATAAAACTTAAAGGAATAGTTCACCCAAAAAAGAAAATTCTGTCATTAATTACTCACTCTCATGTCATTCTAAACATGCAAGACCTTCGTTCATCTTTAGAAAACAAATTGAGATATTTTTGATGAAATCCAAGAGCTTTCTGACCCTGCACAGGCAGCAACACAACTGACACGTTCAAGGCCCAGAAAATAAGGACATCATTAAAATAGTCCATGTGACATCAGTGGTTCAGCTGTAATTTTATAAAGCTACAAGAACACTTTTAGTGCGCAAAGTAAACAAAAATAACAACTTTATTCAATAATTCTCTTCTGTGTCAGTCTCCGCTGCGCATTCAAGAGAGTACCACGACGTCGTGAATGTCGAAAGACTGTCAAAGACTGACACGGAAGAGAAGAAATTGTTGAATAAAGTCCTTATTTTTGTTTTCTTTGCACACAAAAAGTATTCTTGTAGCTTCATAAAATTACGGTTGAACCACTGATGTCACATGGACTATTTTAACGATGTCCTTATTACCTTTCTGGGCCTTGAAGATAGTAGCTCTGTTGCTGTCTATGGAGGGTCAGAAAGCTTTCAGATTTCATCAAAAATATCTTAATTTGTGTTCCAAAGATGAACGAAGGTCTTACGGGTTTGGAACAACATGAGGGTGAGTAATTAATGAGAATTTTCATTTTTGGGTGAACTATCCCTTTAAGCACTCAACAGCGGTGTATCACATTAGATAATCATAACAGGGGCCATTATACAGCTAGAGAATCTTCTGTTTACATACAGATTATATACACTGAAGTTAATGGTAGCCATTAACTTCAATATGATTAAATGAAGATGTAATCTCTTCAGTGTCGCAATGAAATGGAAGTGGCGACGAATAACTTCTTCCACATTTTGCCATGCATGCAAGTAAAACTATCAAAAAAGGGAAAAAAAAAAGAAAGCTTGGTTCTATCCATCAGTTGTTGAATGATTTATTGGAGGCAAATCTGTATTAGCATTCAGCTGATTGTAGAAAGGGTTGGGGTTTAAGCGGACTAATGATTGGAAAAGTCTGGCATACGTCAGCAGAGAGAAGTCTATCGTTTCTCAGAATATGTTATGATATTTTAATTAAAAACGTTAAAAAAAAAGATATGCATGAAAAAAATAGTTAACAAAAAGATAAATAACATACATTTATACAGTAAATGTGACGATGTACATGCATTGTCATGTGTATATGTGGGGGGAAATGACTTCATACATCTAGATGAATCACTTTGGGACCAGTTGATTAAAATTAACTCCAAAAATGTTTCAGAAAAAAGTTCTTTAAAAAATTCTGTTAAGTCTACCTTAATTGTCAAAATATTTTTTGAGACCACTGTATATTTGTGTTTCTGAAATGGTTCAGCTCTTCAACACTATTTGGAGCACATACTTACACATTTCAACACGTCATCTCTTCACAACTACCAAACAATCTGACTCACACGCTTACTCACATTATCACCATCTCTCTGACGTCATCAACAATAGATCAACTATTCTGTCATAGTGAACACTGCTCACCACTTCCTGCGAGAATAATGCTGTTTGATGCTCTAAGGTTATGGGGAATCTGACTCAGCATCTCTCACTTTTCCCGACAGAGATGACTTCACACTGCAGTCCACAAAATGAGCACTACCACTGGCAGGAATAAAAGACAAAGGGGGAAAATACAAGAACAATCGATCTGTTTATAAGTGGAAATAATAGATTTTCTCTGAGTGCTTTTTAAAAGCTTACAAACAAATACACTCTTTCTCTTTCTTTCCTCAGTTCTTTTACCCTTTCTTCTCTTTTACTACTCCCATAATCCCTCGTTCCCTACTCCTGTCTGATTGCGCTTTTTCCCCCACATCGGGCTGATCCATTCTTCATCAGCATGCAAAGCGGTTGGGTTCCAGTTGTGAACAAGGGATTGAAATGGAAATAAAGGAGAGTAAAAGAGCAGATTACTGTCCTCCAGCACACGTTTTGCCTCTTGGTTGGAGAAATTGGGCAGAAGGGTCAGAAGAAAAGGGGAAGAAAAGAAAGGGTATTTAATTTAGGTCAGAACTGGACTACTTAAGCTGGTACAATGCAGGGCACAACACTAGTATAAGGGCACTAACGAGGGCACTATTTGTGTACTTAAGCTGCTAAGAGCACAGTGGAAGAGGTTAAAGAATGAGGGGCATTAAAAGAATGTTCAGAATGGTAGTTTAAAGGTAATTGGAAGGTCTTGAAGTAGCATTAAAGCTAATAGAAGTAAGAAACTAGTGCACATATTTTGTGCCCTTAGGAAACTGTATTATAGTGCTCAGTGCCTGTTACTCATTTGTCACAGAACTAACTGACAGCAGTTGCGATCAATATATATGAAATAAAGACTTTATATGAATATATATGGACTAAAAGCAAGACGGCTGAATGCTGCACCACAATACTAAGTTTATCAGAATAATTTTAATAGTATCAATGGAATCAAATAATAATAATAATAATAATAATAATAATAATAATAATTAACAATATGGTTGTTGATATGCATATTTAGTACAATTACTTTAGTACAAAAAAACTTGCAATAATAATGATAAACAAATTTCAAATTAAAAAAAATAATTTTCTAATTATTAAAATAGATCAAATTTACACATTTAAGGTCAGGGTTATTATAGTTAACTAAAACTGGAAACTAAAAAAAAACCAATTACTTAAAAAAAAACAATTAATTAATTACTTAATTACAAACAACTTTTTATTTCAGCCAGTTGCCAACATTTCTTATTTTTAACAGTTTACTTGTACTTGATGTACTTAAATGACTAGGTATATAGTATAAATAAATAAATAAATAAATAAATAAATAGGTATATATAGTTATAACTAATTATATATAAACAAAAACTACTAAAAATGACGAAAAAACAACAAAATTACTAACTAAAATTAAAATTAAAATTAAAAATGGAAATATAAAAATAAAAACATAAAAAAGAAAGGGGAAAATACAAAATATAAATAAAAACTATAATAGCATCTCAGTGATACTAAAATAACACTAAATCAGGAACAAGTATGCAAAAAAAATATTAGATAAGGTATTTTTTTTACGATCAGAACATTTCAAGTTAGAAGTACCATATTCATGTTTCAGTTTGCAGTCAGTCAATGCACACCACACTTATGTTTTTAAAGTTAAACTGATTTTAATTTGATGCTTTGTTTAAAAAAAAAAAATATTTCACAAATTACTGCTATAGACTGTAAGCTAATCATACTCACTGATTTACTACAACAATAATGTAATGTCTAACATAATCTTCACTTAGGGGCTTCTCTCAAAATAAATTATTCATAAAAATGATTCATTAGACTAATTACCAATTACATAACATTTTTAAATGAGTGACAGCCCTAAAAAACAAATTCATTAGACTGTTTAAACCTAATAATTATATGTAGTAAGTACAGATCAACGTAAGTGCAGGTCATACCTATACCAAACAACCAAAGAAACTCGTCCTGCCCCAAATTCAAGGCTGGAAATGACACAATGGGTCAACAAACAGAATAAAACATGCTACTGCATTCAAAAAAAGGAAAATTCAGTCAGCAAGAGCTGAGTGGCAGTTATGCTTGCAGGTTGCAGGACACTTTAATGGGCAGAGTCTTTGTACCCACCCCTTACTCCCATAGGGCAAGGAATAGTAGCAGTGCATTGTTATTCATGAAATGCTGTGTGTGCTGTGCTACAGATTTAAAACATTGCCAGACACGAGGCACAGCTGTAACAGAAGCACTGCGGTTGTGATGAAAAATGAAAAAGAGGGTCATTCATATATCAAAAGACAGAGAAGCACGACTCCCCATTACTGTAGAAGAGAAGAGCCTCAGGCAAACGCATAATGTAACACTAAATGTCTGTCTGTTACATTTGCGCAGCCCTAAAGCAGGTTCAGGACTTTCATCTGCTTCTGAGTGTGCAGATGACAATCTGAATGGGACAAATTGAGAAACAAAGTTATAATCTCTAACCCAGTTTGCTCTGGAGAAATCCACATATTACCATTCCTGTTCTGTAAGTCATGTTTCCTAATTAACTTGTGAAATGAAAGTGAGGTGTCTTCTATATTACAAGTTCTAAAGCCTCTTCTGTTCCTTTGAGAAGACAATGATACGGTATGCGACACAGCCTGGCATGCTAATGGATCTCAGTGCAATGACACAATGTCTCCTTTCTGGAACACCGTCCCAAAATTTCACTGTCCTGACTTTGACTGTAGCATTAGCATTCCATGTGAGCTCTCTCCTGAGCTTTCTCCTTCAAAAGCAAGGGGACAGTCAGTGTTCTGTATCCAGACAGTGGTCTCAATGTCCCACTGTGGCTCTGCACTACCTGATAGACAAGCTGTAAGACTGAAAGATAAAAGATCTCAGACCTGGTCTCTCTCTCTCTCTCTCTCTCTCTCTCTTTGGCTCCACTCTTCCAGTACTGATGCAGCTCAACTGCATGAACATGCTACCTACAGACTGTAAGAAATAACAGGAAATAGAATGAGAAAAGGAATGAATAAGAGAATTTCACTGAAAAGACCATCACTGATGGTCACCAGCTTTTGTGGATGCTGGTGTTCCTTCCAGGCCTTTTACACTACAGTCAAAAGTGTGGTTTCTCCTTACGTTTTGTAATTTATTCCTCTGATGGCAAAGATGAATTTTCAACAGCCATTACTCCAGTCTTCAGTGTCACATGATACTTCAGAAATCATACTAATATGCTGACTTGAATTTTTATTATTATCAATGTTGAAAACAGTTGTGCTATTTTTGCACAAACCACAATATATGTGTTTTAGCATTCTTTCATACATAGAAAGTTCAAAAGAACAGCATTTATGTGAAATTATTCACGTAAAAAAGTCTATATCACTTTATTACTTTAATGCATCATTGATGAACTAAAAAAAATGATTTTAAACAAAAAAAAAATCTTACTGACCACAAACTATCAAACCTTAATTAAACTGAATTTTAATGAATATTAATGAATGGTGTAGAAGATTCTTAGAAATTGCCAATGACAAGTAACACGTTTAATTAAATGTGAAATTTTGAAGTAAAAGACTGCAATAGTATTTCCTTGTCAAATGTACTCTAATAATCTATATTTTACTTAAAATTTGGAATTTTTTTTTTTTTTTTTTTTTTTTTTTTTTTTTTACAGTGTATAAGGATGAATATTAATATTCATGATGAAAACTACCTGATTAATCAGTGACACAGCAAGCATATCAACAGGTCCAATATGATAACAATTAGAGGTACACTCTAAACAAAAATGGTGCTAAATAGCACTAAAAGTGATTCATTGGCTTGTAATCATGTAGGGGAACCACTTTAAGTGCTATATCAGTGCTATATCTTTAAAGGTGCTATACAGCACCTTTGTCAAATGGTGCTATGTAGAACCATAAGAGGATTTTAGATATGTTACTCCACTCTCATAAGTTTGCTATTAATGGGAATTTACTACAATGGCAAAAGCTGTTTTGAATCACTTTTATGCTTTTCTGAGGTCAAAATGTCTTGTGTGGGGGGCCCTGGAATACTGGGCCCAGACATAGGGTTGAAAATCACGTTATCTTCAGGAAATACACTTTATTTTAATGTCATTTTTTAATCCTTTCCACAACTAAACTAAGAGAGTAAGAGAGAGTTAGAGAACCTTTAAGAACTAACAGGGCTTAACGGGTTCTTTGTATTGCAGTGGTGCTATAGCACCTCAAACACCCCAAAGAACCGCTGAAGAACCAAAATTTTATTGTGTGTAGAAATTAGTTTTAGCTATAGTGACCCCCTACCATCCTACATTTTGAAAATTCATGCCCAAGGGCATTACCAAGACTGCCACCAAATGAACTGAATTGCCTTAAAGGAATTTCAGTAGTACTTCATTGTGTCAGTTGCAAAATCTGCTGACAAGGCTTGTCAAAGTGATAATGCACAGTCTTCATTTTAAATAATTCAAAACATTTGTATGTGTAAGTTGTATTTGTAAGTTGATAAACTACCCCTTTAAGGGCCAAATACCATTTAAAACCTGCATCAGTCAACCACTACAATTAAGCAGTTTTCTCGAGTCGGGGGGAGATTTAGCTGTCCGAGAGAGATGTGGCAAATTTACAGAGAAATACAACCTCATGTACAAATCCTCAGCACTGCATCCACCCAATTATCAGGCACTCCTTCACAAACAGCATGCCTGAACTCTGAAGGGACACGGGGGGAGAGAAAAATGGGAGAACTTTGCCCCAAGTCAAAGAAATGTATTATTCCATTCAACACATTGCTAAAGCTGGAGAAGACCTATCACACCATCAGCACTGACCATTACAGCAGCCATAAATAATCCATTACCGTCTTTCTAGAGAGTTCACCCGCTCTAATAATCCTAACTCATGCGTGTCTGTTCTGGCTGCTCTTACCAACTGCAGGGATCTGGACTGTCATACGAGACTTAATAAATAACCGCAGGTATGCACATGGCTTATGTTCACATTCCTCCGGATCTGTTCGAGTAAATATTTAATACCGGAATGTTGCAAAATTCATATTCCTGCACGGAGGAGTGGGATGGTGGATGTGCATTGTCCACATAAGTGAATGGGAGAGGAATGGACTGATAGGAGTAAACGAGAGTGGGTGAGAGCTTACAGTGAACAGTGGTTTGAGTTGAATGAGAGGTGAAGTGATGGTAGCCACTGAGGGGGGCCGGCACAGGTGAGGAAATACGACGGAAATAGGAGAACTGTCTGGTTTGTGTGATTAGATCAGGAGGACATGTTTAAGAGCAAAGACTGATCCTTACTAACCCCAAACAAGCTTGCGTGAGACTTTTGGGTATTTGAGTGGGCGGGAACAGATTATCCCTCAGAATGTAGATGTTTCTGATAACATGCTGCAAGAACACATACTGGGTGCCATTTCACACCTTACTATATAATTCAATTTGTATTGAACTTATCTAGATGTTTATATAGTTATCTCAGTCAGCCTCACCTTTAGAGTCTGTGTTCTAACTCAAAAGTTTTCAAACTTGATGCCAAGGATCTGCAAATATGATGATCTCTTGTGAGGGATCCACTTGCTGAAACAAAGATAGGTATATACAGGTGCATCTCAATAAATTAGAATGTCGTGGAAAAGTTCATTTATTTCAGTTATTCAACTGTATTTATATATATTGAGACTCATGCGTGAGACAAACAGTGTGACATCATAATGGCAACACTTATGCAATATTAATTACATTTGTTTTGTATAGTCTGCATCAAAAGAAATTAAACTTCTTACATTTACATTTATGCATTTAGCAGACGCTTTTATCCAAAGCGACTTACATTGCATTCAAGTTACAGTTTTTACATTTTATCAGCTCTTGCTTTCCCTGGGAGTTGAACCCATGATCTTGGCGTTGCTAGCGCCATGCTCTACTATTTGAGCTGTGTGTGTCATGGCCAAAAATATCGGCACCCTTGGTAAATATGAACAAAGAAGGCTGTGAAAATTAATCTGCGTTGTTAATCCTTTTGATTTTTTATTTTAAAAAATCACAAAAATCTAACCGTTCATTGGATAATAAGAATTTAAAATGGGGGGAAATATCATTATGAAATAAATGTTTTTCTCACATACATGTTGGACACAATAATTGGCACCCCTAGAAATTCTTATGAGTAAAATATCTCTGAAGTATATTCCCATTCATATTCACAATTTTGAGCACTCCAGGGTGATTATGAACATGAAATTATCCAGCCATGGCTTCCTGTTTCATAGAAATATAATATAACAAGAGACCAAAAAATGCAGATGAGCTGAAGGCCACTGTCAAAGAAATCTGGGCTTCCATACCACCTCAGCAGTGCCACAAACTGATCACCTCCATGCCACTCCGAATTGAGGCAGTAATTAAAGCAAAAGGAGCCCCTACCAAGTATTGAGTACATATACAGTAAATGAACATACTTTCCAGAAGGCCAACAATTCACTAAAAATGTTTTTTTTTTTTTTTTTTTTATTGGTCTTATGAAGTATTCTAATTTGTTGAGATAGTGAATTGGTGAGTTTTTGTTAAATGTGAGCCAAAATCATCACAATTAAAAGAACCAAAGACTTAAACTACTTCAGTCTGTGTGCACTGAATTTATTTAATACACGAGTTTCACAATTTGAGTTGAATTACTGAAATAAATGAACTTTTCCACGACATTCTAATTTATTGAGATGCACGTGTGTATGTATGTGTATATATATATATATATATATATATATATATATATATATTAAACATTACATGTATAATCCTGAAGAGAAACATTTTCAATTCAAATTTATTTGCTTAGCACTTTTCAGTATAAAAAACACAGAAGGTAGTACCTTATAATACTCAGTGAGCATAAAGGAGACCATGGCAAGAAGAAACTAGAAAGATACAACATAAATACAACCTATTCTTGACTGTGTTTAAAAAAGGAAGGATGGATAAACACTTAATAAATTAAAAAATATGTATATATATTTTTTCTTACTGTTATAAAACTAGGGCTGTCAATAGAACAATCGATTCATTATTTCTGACTACCAGTATTTATAAAGCACCAAAAGACTGTAAGATTCCGTGATATGTAATTGCTCTGACAGTAGGAAAATTCCTTGAGTCTTGAATAAATGTCTATTTATTTTCAATTATTGCAATAAAATTATAATTTTAAAATTTAATTAAAAAAGTGCAATATGCATGTAATATTTACTTATTTTTATTTTTTTATTACTTAATGATTCCTAATTATTTTTATTTAATTTTCATTTGTATTTTGTATTTTATATTATATCCAATTTTTTTTTTCTATCCTTTTGACTAAACATACCATATTAACTTGTTAAATTGTCAGCCGTACTTTGTATCTTCCTAATAGTTTTTCTTTAAACTTGACTCTGGTCTATTCTTTGACAGGTGTTTGACTATGTCTGGCAAACGTATGAACCCAGATCAAGTGCCAAACAGACAGTCAAACACAAAGTTTCTCACCTGCATCTGTTCGCTGCTCGCCTTTTGCCCTCAAAACAGGTGTTATGTCCAAGGGAGAAGGCCGTGCCATGCGCCTGTTGAGTAAAGACAACACAGGCTTGTCTGCCCTGAGGCTGTGCCACACACAGGGAGAAATCACAGCCACATTCGCGCACACACACAGAAGATTAATACACAAAAGCACCAGGACTTACAACACCACCTGCCCCAAACGCAAACAGAGCATGATGGGTAGATTAACAAAGACGCCAAGCAGAAGCTGCATGTGTCAGTAACAGTCTGACAGAGAGAGAAAGACACACAGAACGTGCTCTTGCATTTAAAAAAAGCAAGATGAAGAGCTGAGGATTGGAAAAAAAGCACATTTTTACAAGTCGCAATTCTTGTAATGATGCAGCATATTTGAAATGTGGCAAATTTTGGTGAGTGTAAACCAATCATTTTAATAGAAATCTACACAACTGGGGAAAAATTTCCCCATGCAGATTTTGCAACAGGTTTAAATTGGTCACACAGATTTGTTAACCAGCAGAATGCTGCTTGGTTTGAAAGTGACTTCTGTGTGAACTGTACTTCATACATCACAACAATTTTGACTATGGACAACAAAACTTTTTTTGTCTGCGAATCTAAGGTGACCACACCTGGTCACACTTACCATTGTTCGCCAAGCAAATTTATACCAATTATCTATGAGAACTTTATTCTCAAAACAATATACCATAGCTGACAACTTATCAAACAAACAAATAGCCCCGCCCCTTCTCGCTCAAGTCAGTGCTTTTGCATAAGACTAAATGGGTGATTTAAAACAATAAGTGGAATTATAGCACCACAGAGACACATTGTTTAAAGATAAACACCCAGCTTGTAGTGATGATAATTTATTATGATTAATTTATAAGATTTAGATTAAATATAATGATACCCTCAGTCCATTACAGACAATTATAAACACACACATATAGAACGACAGACCTACAAACAGACAACTCTTTAGTTTAGCTTGCTTTACTTGCACTATAACCAGATGTTTCCTCTTAGTTGTCCCCTTTTGAGGACAACTCTATTTTCCTTTTCACTGTGTAAGTTCTTCATATTTTTCATTACAAACTCTTAAAACAGAGAAGTGGATTGCACCGACTCTTGCTAGAAGTAAACTGCAGTTTTACTGTTCATGCATGTGTTTCATCTACTGAGTCATGTGCATGCACTCAGTCATTCATAAACTCCAGATTTACAACTCGGCTGACAAAGAAAGTTGAGGATCAGTATTAAAATACCAACAAAGCCAGTATGGATTGGTTTGGTTTTGTTGGTATCTTGAAACCAGCCCTTTAACCCCAAGTTTGTTCAGCTAGCCTCATGGTTCAGGCCCCAGAGGAAATACTAGCCACTAAAAGTGTTTACATAATGAGTTGTGAGTGTTTCTACTCAGTTCGTTTGCTTGCTTTCTACAAAAAGACATTCAGCACCACCAACAACCGCTGTTTACTTCAGCTAACGGAAGGTAAAATTAGATTAGCAATGGTTAGGGCAGAGGAAAGAATATTTACCCACACTTCAGCAGTGTGTGAAATGGAAGAGCTCTGTGTGAATGGATTTAGGACGGCTCATACACACAACCAAACAAAAGCTTTGTTTAACAGGAACATTCGATTATATCTTAATCTTATTACGCATTATTCTGTCCTTGCGTTTACCCGTCTGTCATCCTGACCCGCTCTCACAGCCAAAAAAAAAAAAAGGGGGGAAAGGCGTTGAGTGGCTTTGAGGCTTCACTGATAATACGGTTATTTTTGAGGAAGCAGCAGAAATCCTTAAAATCAACACATCTGCAGCGGAAAATAAAAAACAGCGCATGCGCAGCTACCGCTTAAACGATAGAGCCCGCAAATTACATTTCCCTGCTGTTAAACAGGCATGGCAGAGACCTGAGAGCACAATAACTTAATTACCTAATGTCATAATTGCAGTAATTATAGTTTTTAATCTCCTTTATATACACCCACAGGCTCCATTATGAAAACAATGCCCTGAAAAAATAAAAGTTAATAAACGTAACGTAAAGGCTGCAGGGGCTCAGAGTCTTTGGAGGTCCAGTCGCGTTCAGACAGTAGCAAGTGAACAAACAGCAACACCTTCTCAGCCACCATTCTTGACATTCTCCTCTATCACTCAAAGACATGTTTATCTTTCTCTCTTGCTTCCAAATTACAGGGTAGAGACCGAGAGAGGGAGGACTTCAGGTGCTCCAGAACAGCTGGAGAGTTGAAGGGAGAGAGAGGTGGATATGAAAATGTTACAAATGAATATCTCTTGAGAGATGAAGGGTAAACGCAGAGCCGCTAGTAATGCGATGACTGATTCTGTAGAGAGAGATTCTGTGTACACACGGTCATGCTGCGTGGAGCTGCATTGTGGACTCAAGAGAATAGCACAGCTTTGTTTCCCGGGGATCATCTGAACAAGCAAACAGCACAGTAAACAACACAAACCAGCACTCAAACACAGTTCACCTGGGGAACATCCCCAATGCAGTCACACCGGCGCGAACAAACGTGTTGATACCATTTTCTGTTCTGAAAGTATGTCATTTATAATGTAACAAGAAACTGGTCTTACACCACAGTAAAAAATCTTACATTATGAATAGATTCATGTTGATGCAGCTCGACAGCGCAATATGGCTAAATACAAATATTGATCTTTGCTGCCCTCTGCTGTTTATTAACCGTAGTAGTTTACAACTAGTGTCAAAAACCAACTTTTTGCCACGTGACTGGTGAATTAACATAATTTATCAGGAATATTTAAACAATTCCAGACTTTACTGTACTATATTATTAGCATTTTATATGTTATCCGATGTAGGTCATTTCAAAATAGCATTATTACTTATACGTCATAAGGCAGAAAAGAAAAAGCGAATTCTGCTTATCAAGCGATTTATTGAGTTCTTTAATAAAGGAATCCAGGACGCGGATTTTCTGGCTAATATATAAGTTAACTGTAGGCTACATACTCTGAGGTGAAATGTCTAGAGGAATTTGTCAAGTCAGATAAAATAAGTCAAGTGAGGCCATTTCTACACAGCACTATCACAAAGTTTATGTTGATGAATCGGACAAAGTAAGAGTTCCCATAATTTTGTTTTGAAAACATTTTAACGCTAAAACGGTTTCTTGTATTTTAAAAAATAAAATAAAAATAATAATAAAAAAAAATGGTTGTGGCACCTTAGACGAGTCAGGTATGATTCAGGACCTTGCTTAAATAAGCTTATTTCAATAACTTGTGTACAATGTGTCAAAACCACATCAAATATTAAACCTTTCTGGCTTGCCGAAAATTATTCTATTATGCCAAAATATTACTTCTTGAGTGTGTAAATTTTCAGAAAGGTAAGGTAATTTAAAACTTTTTTTTTTAAATCACTGGAATAAAGTATGTTTTGTCAAAAGCAGACTAAAGCATGCTTCCTAACAGTTTTTCTAGATCAATTACAAAAACAAAAAAAAAAACAAACAAAAAAAAAAAACACCTACATTAGAGCATTTTTCCATCCAAACGTTGGGTGAGATTTACATCTAAATGCAGTATTTCTATTACTTTTGAGAAACTTCATAGCAAAGAAGTGAAGGACAAATTTCTCTTTCAGAATTCAAAATAAATCAGTAGGAGAACTGGCATAGAAAAACACTTTTCAAAAGCTGTAATTGAATTCTTTTATCAAAGTTACATCTCAAAGATGCTACAGCACAAAGTTAAAGAAACGGAAAGAAGCAACATCTTTTATTTCCCTGCACCTTCGTGATTTGAATACCTTAGTATGACATTTTCTGGATGGAAAAAATGCAATGGTTTTAACATTCTAAAATAACTTTTGTAACTGCTCACAACAGGTTCCAACATTTGAAAAATTTTAACAAACCTTAATACACCTATAGCCAAAAACTTTACTCTGTGCAGTGAATATGAGACCTGTAATGTAATTATGGGATGATTTTGGCACAAGAAGTGGAGTGAACTCTAGCTGTCATCACAAATCAAACGGATCATATCATATAAATCCACATGATGGCACTGTTACCATGCAGCAATCTCAGTTCAGCTCAATACACAGCTGTTTGACTTGCATGCATTTGTCCATTAACTGCTCCAAATTCCTCTGCCAAAACTAGCAGCAGGGAAATAAAGACACTTGTCTTAATGAGTAAATCAATCAGCATTCTTGCCAAGAACCGATACAAATCCAGCCTTACAGTTCATCTGACTCTAAGATGATGATGATGCAAGCAATTTGCCTGAAGCACCTGAGACTGAATTAATGTGAAATATGACTCAAACACCCAGAACTGAAAAAATATATAAATAAATAAAAAGCACATAAGGTTAAAATATGGAAAAGGGGAAAATTACAGAACATTACGCCAATGGCTTTAGGAACATTAAAGCATTAAATTTTTAGCTTTCGTCCCTGAAGGAAAGTCATACACAAACACAAAAGCATTAAATAAGACAAAGACAGAGTTTGGTTTCTCACAAAAGTTTATTTTACACTTCAAGATTTCTTGCTTGCAGCAGCAACCTGCAACAGAGCAGAAAGAAAAAGATCAGGATTAAGAGAGACAAATCAATCACATCAGTCTGGTTATTCCCTGCATCGTCACCCCAAAATCCTTGAGAAATTCATTAACTGTGGGGAAACATTCAGGAGCTTTTCAGGTTCTGGATGTGATCTTAGCCAGGAGATTAGGAGCAACATTTGGTTCTACATTGACACTATTTTTGCTCATGCCACCAATGAGAGGCCAAGCATATCAACGGTGCTCTGGAAAGAGTCAGGGTGCAGACGACACAGCCAAGGCAAGCACAACACAAGAAAATCACGTTAACTCATCTGAATTCAGCTCATTAAGGGGATCAGGCAGAATAAAACGCCGCCATACGGCAGCCCAGCGAGCATGAAATTCAATCGGCTTGTTTACTTCCTCCAGCATCGGATTGGCGCACAGCGGTAGCTCGCAGGGAAAGCGGAGGACCAACAGAGGGGCGAAAAGCAAGCGAAGGCTTTGGAGGAGATGTGCATGCATTTCCTTTTTGAAGAAAGCACTGTCCACATACTAAATCAAAGCTACTGCAGTCAAAAAATAACCATGAGGCCTTTTAAGTGAAAATAGGTTCATTACATTCAGTACCTGAATCTACTCATTCTCATGCTGCATTGTGCAGCAACATCATTTTAATTCCTTTGAAATTTGATTACACAACTAAGGTGAACAGAATTTTGTAAATTCTGAGAACCACCATCTGTTGTACGGTATCTGACTAACTTCAGAAGCCTGACTTGGAGACTAAATCAATAGCGCCTTAAATCTGATTTTACAAAAATCGATGTTACAAATGCTCAAGTTCACAAATACAGTAACCTGATAACACTTCTTACCTGCCCAGCAATTCTGTCCAGGTCTCTGGTGCCCTGAGGGGTCAGCCTACGCCCACTGGAAAACAGCCACAAATGAGAGTTAGTTGAAATCAAAAACACCACCACCTGCAATAATGCAGATCACATATAGTCAAAAGCAGCCTATAGGCTACTCACCCATTGGGGTCTTTCTCCACCATCTTGAGTCCCTCGAGGGCCTGGAGCACTTTACGGGCAACGTTCTTGGAGCCCACACTGAAGTGAGAGGGGCACACGCCGTTCCTCTTACGCCCGCCGTAGATCTTGATCATAGATCCCACGCCAACACCTCCACGCAGGTACAGGTGACGCACTGTGGAGGCTGTGAGAGGACAGAGAGGGTCAAGAGAAGAGATTTCTTCAGGGCAGGAGGACAACAGAAGGCAACATGCCAAGAAACACTTCACCACCTTTCCTTCTAAAAGAAAGAACCAATGCAGCTCTGTTCAAACTCGCAGCAAAAATACAGCACACATGGCATAAAATCTGTAATATCAGTTCCTAACTACACAACCTCAGCTCTTAATTTTACACAGTGTGCCAAGAGGGAACTTTTTTTTTCAGAGAAAGAAAGTTTCATCGGATTCTCAGCACACAACAGAAACTGCTGATACATTAACAGGACAAGGTCATCAATAATTGAGCCCAACCCTGACACAATCGCTTACATTAAAGGGGTCATATGATGCGATTTCAAGTTTTCCTTACTCTTTGGAGTGTTACAAGCTGTTTGTGCATTGATAAGATCCCTTAAGTTGCAAAGATTAAAGTCTCAAAACCAAAGAGATATTCTTTATAAAAGTTAAGACTCGACCACGCCCCCCTAAAACGGCTCATTCAAACGCCCCCACATGCAAGTATGTTTTCATATTTAAAGAATTTGCCACTGACTATTCAAACGTGAGTTTTGAGCAGTGTAGAGTAGCGCTTGTTGTTTGTCGTTTCTCCGATCACAAATGCAGACATGGTAATATTTACGTGACGCGTAAAAAGACAGTATAAGTCATTATAATCAGTAATTATGTCCCCACTGGATGCAACAAATTCCTCGTTTGTAATGGGTTTTATTGTTTTTGTGTCGTCGCGCCAGAACACGGCATCACAATACGGTGAAGGGCGTAACATTTCCGTCTCACGCTTGAGGTATTCGACCAATCACAACGCACTGGATAGCTGGCCAATCAGAGCACGTCTTGCTTCTCAGAACGATGAGCTTTGCAAAAACCGACGCGTTTCAGAAAGGCGGGCCATAGAGGAGCAACAATAATGTACAGTATGTGGAAAATAATGTTTTTTGAACCTTAAACCGCATAAACACATTGCATTACACCAAATACACAAAATAATGTTCTTTTTAGCAACGTCATATAACCCCTTTAACCATACATTGTTTTCCACCAGATTCTCAGAGAAAACATTTAAAGCCACTAAACTGTCATCATTTGAAAAACACTACATTTTTGCTTACAGCACAAAGCATTCAAACAGATCATCAATCACAAAACAGCAAAACAAAGTTTTAACCACGCTTATGAGCACACTAGAGAGCAAGCTAAACGTGTTTTTCTCCATCTTTCTGAATAGAAAAAAATATATATATATATGCGTTTGAGTGGTTAAATGCATTTAATGGCCAAAATGCACACCATAGCAATATATGAATGTAAACTTTGTTAGTTGACCGTCATAAGTGAATGTAAACAGGAATATTTGGTGGATATTTTGAAGAATGTTGGTAACCAAAACAGTTTTGGTTCCCATTTAAGTCAATGGAAACTGAAGCTGTTTGGTAAAAAACATTCTTCCAAATATCTATAGTGTTCCACAAGATAGACAGACAGACAGATAGATAGATAGACAGATAGATAGACAGATAGATAGGTATCATACAGGTTTGGAAAAACAATTTGCATTTTGGGGTAAAGTACCCTTTTAATTTTAAATACAAGGCCTATTTTGCTGCATATTTCCCCAATAACTTTGATTTCTTGAACACTTGATACTGCTGTTACATACTTGAACTTAAAGCATTGTTTAGAAAAGTCTGTTACTATGTTATATTGTTTTTATATAAGGATGCACCGATATGAAAATTTTGGCCGATACCGATAACCGATAATTCTTTATAAATGTAAGCCAATACCCGATATGTGGGCCGATAAATCTAAAACCAAATTTTTATATAATTTTTGAAAGCCTGATTACAAAAAGTGTCTCACCATTAAAAGCCATTAAACACTTCAACATAAATCAAACATAAAGCAGCCTTACAAATAAATAAAACAATGCTTAAATAATGCAAAGAAGTCACTGGACAACATAACTTTATGAAAAAAATAAAATAAAAAAATCATGTGCCATGGATAAATTAAACGGAATAGCCTCCACACTGACAATTAAATTAGTTTAATTAAACCATATTCTTGATGAAAATAATAAGACAAAAATAAAAGTGGTGGTTATTATTAATATATCAGTGATTTTGAAAAAGTACTATCTTAAATACCACTGTTTCACATAGCAGCATACAGTTTTAGCTGTGCGCTCTGATTAAAAGCTGAATGAACACCGGTAAACTGAAGCGCTTATTATTTATACAACATAAACATAATATTATAACTTATATATGAACAAAAAGACGCTAATGCACAAGTGATCTTGAAAAAGCAGTTATGCGCTAATAAGATGTGACGTGCTCTTGGCTTTTCCCGCAACAACGTGCTGAAACACGACAAATTAAACCAAATAATTCACAACGTTTTATTATAATAGTGCTCTCATTATGATATTATATATATATATATATATATATATATATATATATATATATATATATATATATATATATATATATGATAGTCCCAATCATTGTTATTAATGCTGTGCATTGCTGTTCGAGCTGCATGCGCTGAAACTGAAGAGCTGAATGAACACTGGTAAACTGAAGTGCTTTGCTGGCAGCTTATTTAACTCAAGGAAATGCATCATATGAGAGATTAATCAGCTATTTATACAACATAAACTAAACATAATATTACAACTTGTATGTACAAAAGACACAAATGCACAAGTGAACTCGAACTAAGTTATGTGCTAATCAGAATGTGTGTTGTGGATGCGCTCTTCCCGCAACAATGCGCTGAAACACGACAAATTAAACCAAAGAATTCACAACGTTTTATAATAATATGCTCTCATTATAATATTATACATATGATAGTCCCAATCATATAGTTATTAATGTTGTGCGCTACTGTCTGAGCTGCATGCGCTGAGCTAAAGATGATCACAGAAGTGCTCTATTAATGCTCTATTAACTTAACCAAACAAATTATATAGGCCTATGAGATAAATCAGATATATATGCATAAAATAAACACAATATTACAACCTACAATTGCACAAAAGGCTGCAAATGCACAAGCAAACTTAACTGTGCTAGTCATGAATGTGTAGCTCCGTTGTGGATGCGCTCTTCCTGTAACAACGCGCTAAAACACGGGCAAAAAGATTCCATTAATTATTTAACAGTAATGTTCTTGTTATAATATGACAGTCTTGCCCTGCACATTGCACTTCACTGTATTTTCCTTTTCCGATAATATTTCAAGCAATTAAAAACCATCATGGCGAACAGTGCGCATCTGAAGTGCCTCTGCAGGAAATAATGCATTATTTATCGGCTTTAATATATCGGCCAAATTTTCTTATCGGTTCGATAACGATAACAGAACAATTAACATTTATCGGCCGATACGGTGGCCGATATATCGTGCATCCCTATTTTTATATACACCATTGCTTTCCATTTCTGACCCATTTACATCACTGCTTACTGAAAACAACAATGTAATACTTGAGAAACACTTCTAAATGTTCAATAGCATATTACTGTTTACTATGATTTTGAAATTATCAAGAACCACAAAACCATGTCTTGATATCAAGACAAAAATACAAATTACAAGTTCATTATGAACAACACTGACACATATACCTCAATGTCTACTGTAAACAAATCAAATATTTACAAGACAATTAAATTTTGCCCAACAAAACAGGGACCAAAATAGGGATCTATTCTGTACAGACCTGGCACAGAAATACTGACTGTAAGACCTATTTACTAGCTTCTGACAGATGTAGATAATTAAACATGATTTCTTGACACAAATATGTTGCACATTCCCAGCAGAAAGCATGTGGTGCATGGCTCAAATTAACAGATGCATGCCTGGTTTTATAGTATGAGAGGTTCTACTTGGATGGATTTGCACAAAGTGCAATGCATGAAAGTCTTAGTTTCATGCATGTCCATGAGGTTTTATAAAACACATCACACTCACCAGCTCTGACATAGAACCAGTTCTCATCACAGGGAGCCAGCTCTTTATGCTTGGCCAGCTTAACAATGTCAACCCAGTCTGGCACCTTCAGCTTCCCCGACCTGTCAAAACACCAGGGTTCAAAATGAGCTTCAGTACACACAGCCAAAACTATTTTATCATGGTGTCACAAGCTTATAAATATAAGAACATAATCACTGAAGACAAAGACAGTTGAACTGACTTCTTGAGGAAGGCTGCCAGCGCGCGGACAAACTCCTGCTGGTTGACGTCTTTCACTGTTACACTACCGCCTGGCATCTGAAAACCATAATCACATTATTATTAAAGTCACATACAGGTATATTTTACAGTTCTTTCAGACAAGAGCAAATCACATGTGAAACGTTTAGATAGCTAACATGAAAAGGCTATATTTGAGGAAGCCTAGAGACAGCGTATATTGCAGAAAACAATCTTATTTCCTTTGTTAACTGTTATAAGTGTAAATATAACACAAAATAAGGCTGCTTTATGCGTAACTGGATGTTCAGAGGCATCGTGTTAGCAACGCGGCTAACGACCGCGTTTATTCTGACGCTGAGAAACACACCATACAGCCAAACTCTAGTGACTAACAAGCAACAAATTACAAGACTAGAGTTTTAGATCATGTAACGATTAATTGTAATAACTACTAATAACGCCTCTTATTGCAGCTAGGTAAAGCGGTACATGTTTAGTAGACCAGGCCTCAACGCGGCTGCACGGGCGCAGCCATTGAACACCGGGAATTCATAGCATGCGATCTCATTTTTAATTTTCAAAAAAATACGCATTTCTGTATCATTTTATTGACAGTCCTGTGTTAGTATGAGTACTACAACATATTAGGTTGGTTGTAAGAGCGCAATAGTGGCAAACAATGCTTATAAGTCACTTTTAAACCTAGAAAGATCCGGAGTGTAATTTACCTTGCTTGTGGACAGCAAAAAGAAGAGGGATGGGCAGGGTTTCCTATGCGTGTTAACAGGGGCGAGTCGCGTTTGTTATCGCGAGATTTGAACAAGCATACTATGGTGACAAACAGTGATGGACTGTTCTATTCAGCTTTACGAAGTATGCCAAAAAACTTTGCTAGAATGATTTAAAACAAAAACAAAAATACAAAATGCCTATTATGTAAATATAACAGTTATGCAGTTTAGTATAATGTGTGTTCACTTAAGCACACATAAATAAAACATAAGTGTTTAAAAGCTTTGGTTTTCATTTAAGGAAGTTCAGACAAATTAAGTTTAAATAGTTATTTGAGACAAATGACTCAAATATTTTTTTGAAAGAAAATCAATATAAATGGTCTATAAATCACAGTGATGGCAAGTATGCTATTAGCCAGCAAAAAAATAAAAAATAAAAATAAAAAGTATCAGCAACTGTTTAAAGCAGGAGGACCCAAAGAAGAATTCTTTATAGTGGCACATAACTTTATATTTGTATAATTAGGCCTTTTGCTAAACATTTGTTTATATAACTAGTCCAGGCATGCAATCAGGCAATTCAGCTCAATTACACCTTTGAAAAATAATATAGTCTGTTTTATCATGTCAGCACACTTTTATTCTTATGAAAGGGAGTTAAATTCAGCAAATTTGGTCCACAATTGGCTAATATGTCCTCATATTGGCTAATAGGAGTTCTGGATAGGTTGTGATTCAACTGAACTGTTCTTTGTGAACCAGTCATTGTGCTAAATCTTGTGGTTATGAATTAACACTTTGGCCACGTGCACACTGCAAAGCTTTGGAAGTGAAGGACATTGATGTTCAACATATAGTGAAGAGTTATGATGGCTATAGCAACAAGAAACATATGGGTGCCAAATTATATATTTTTTCAGCTATTTTTGAACAAACTAAAGTTTTATTAGAGTTTTATTTTATTTTATTTTTTCCATGCAGCGAGTAAGAAAGTTTTTCCACTAGCCTATAAAGCACCCTTTATGGCTTCACGAATGTTAAATGTTCTTCATGGAACCATCAATGCCATTAAAGAACCTTTAACCAATAAAGAACGATCCACAAAGAACCTTTCAGTGAAAAGTTCTTAAAATTTTATATATATATATATAGTGGGATATAGTGGGTACGGAAAGTATTCAGACCGCCTTAAATTTTTCACTCTTTGTTATATTGCAGCCATTTGCTAAAATCATTTAAGTTCATTTTTTTTCCTCATTAATGTACACACAGCACCCCATATTGACAGAAAAACTCAGAATTGTTGACATTTTTGCAGATTTATTAAAAAAGAAAAACTGAAATATCACATGGTCCTAAGTATTCAGACCCTTTGCTGTGACACTCATATATTTAACTCAGGTGCTGTCCATTTCTTCTGATCATCCTTGAGATGGTTCTACACCTTCATTTGAGTCCAGCTGTGTTTGATTATACTGATTGGACTTGATTAGGAAAGCCACACACCTGTCTATATAAGACCTTACAGCTCACAGTGCATGTCAGAGCAAATGAGAATCATGAGGTCAAAGAAACTGCCTGAAGAGCTCAGAGACAGAATTGTGGCAAGGCACAGATCTGGCCAAGGTTACAAAAAAAATTCTGCTGCACTTAAGGTTCCTAAGAGTACAGTGGCCTCCATAATCCTTATGACATTGCACCCCAAATCATCACAGACTGTGGAAATATAACACTGGACTTCAAGCAACTTCGGCATGAACTTCTCCACCCTTCCTCCAGACTCTAGGACCTTGGTTTCCAAATGAAATACAAAACTTGCTCTCATCTGAAAAGAGGACTTTGGACCACTGGGCAACAGTCCAGTTCTTCTTCTCCTTAGCCCAGGTAAGACGCCTCTGACGTTGTCTGTGGTTCAGGAGTGGCTTAACAAGAGGAATACGACAACTGTAGCCAAATTCCTTGACACGTCTGTGTGTGGTGGCTCTTGATGCCTTGACCCCAGCCTCAGTCCATTCCTTGTGAAGTTCACCCAAATTCTTGAATCGATTTTGCTTGACAATCCTCATAAGGCTGCGGTTCTCTTTGTTGGTTGTGCATCTTCCACACTTTTTCCTTCCACTCAACTTTCTGTTAACATGCTTGGATACAGCATTCTGTGAACAGCCAGCTTCTTTGGCAATGAATGTTTGTGGCTTACCCTCCTTGTGAAGGGTGTCAATGATTGTCTTCTGGACAACTGTCAGCTCAGCAGTTTCCCCCATGATTGTGTAGCCTAGTGAACCAAACTGAGAGACCATTTTGAAGGCTCAGGAAACCTTTGCAGGTGTTTTGAGTTGATTAGCTGATTGGCATGTCACCATATTCTAATTTGTTGAGATCGTGAATTGGTGGGTTTTTGTTAAATGTGAGCCAAAATCATCACAATTAAAATAACCAAAGACTTAAACTACTTCAGTCTGTGTGCATTTAATTTATTTAATACACGAGTTTCACAATTTGAGTTGAATTACTGAAATGAACTTTTCCAAGTCACTGCACCCGTTTACCAAGAAATTTTGGAGCACTTCATGCTTCCTTCTGCTGACCAGCTTTTTAAAGATGCTGATTTTCACTGACCGGCCAGCAAACTCACCAGACCTGAACCCCATAGAGAATCTATGGGGTATTGTCAAGAGGAAAATGAGAAACAAGAGACCAAAAAATGCAGATGAGCTGAAGGCCACTGTCAAAGAAACCTGGGCTTCCATACCACCTCAGCAGTGCCACAAACAGATCACCTCCATGCCACGCCGAATTGAGGCAGTAATTAAAGCAAAAGGAGCCCCTACCAAGTATTGAGTACATATACATTAAATTAACATACTTTCCAGAAGGCAAACAATTCACTAAAAATATTTTTTTTTATTGGTCTTAAGTATTCTGATTTGTTGAGATTGGTGGGTTTTTGTTAAATGTGAGCCAAAATCATCACAATTAAAAGAACCAAAGACTTAAACTACTTCAGTCTGTGTGCATTGAATTTATTTAATACACGAGTTTCACAATTTGAGTTCAATTACTGAAATAAATGAACTTTTCCATGACATTCTAATTTATTGAGATGCACCTGTAAATTCATATCTGTGTTCGCTGGCTGGCGCTGAGCCAGAAACAGATGCGTTTTTACAGAGCTGCGCATTATAACCAATCACACACGATTCTGTTGAGTTTATGAATGCAATGACCAATCAGAGGTGTTCAGATGAGTCATCGCTAAAATGCCTGTGTTTTCTTCACTCGCTTGCTGTCTGAATACCTCTTTCTGGCGAATTCTCTCGTTAGAAACAATAAAGTGCAGATGTGTGTACGAATCTGTAAGTATTCATTTCATAGTGTAAACAGCTTCAGTGATATTAATGGGAAATTTTGAGAGTGCTTGAACTCTAGACTGTCAGTGAAAATGTTCTTTGATAATTTAAAAAATTCTTTGCTCTCTTTCTATAGCCTACAATGAAAGTGTTAGAAGTAGCATAACTTAAAATGTTTTTATTCACATTAACTTTCAATGTTAAATTCACATTAAATATACAGTCAGTCATATTAAAACTATGTTACGGCATGACACCCATATCTGTTACTTAACCCATTTAATCCCACCGGTCACAATAGCGACCGTAAAAAAGGCTTTCATTTATAGAGCTCTAAAAACCTTACTGACTGATGTTTTAGTGCACTTCCTGCCAAATGGAAAAAAATAAAGGTTCTCAATTAAATGTGCAGTTTCACATGATTAGTGCAAATTGTCACATGACCAGAGCCGTTTATTTACTGTTTGCACCTTGAGAAGATGATAACTGCATCAAAGCTCCAAAACGAAAGGCAAGTAAAGTATGTTAACAAAGATATGACAAAGATTTTTGGTCCACATTATCTTTAAGGTGTCTAGTATTAATATATGAATTCACATATATTCAGTTTTGTTGAGCGTGGTCATAGAATGAGAAAACATGTTGATGGTCACAATAGTGACCGGTGGGATAGCAGTGAACTTAGGTATACAATATAAATCCAATTGCAGCTGTTAGTGAAAATTACACTAAAATGTTGAAATGACAAAATATTGCGCTAAATTAAAAATTCAGATGTTACAAAAAATTTGCAATATTGATGTTGTAATATTGGTAGTACTAATGTAAAAATTTGATGTTATATTTTACAAGTTCAATTTTGAAATGTGTTGATGGTTGTATTTTTTTGTCTTTTATCTCAGTGTTCCTATCAATGTTGTATAAGGTTTTTTTTATGCATGATAGTAACCCTAGAATGTGATCAAACAGTTTAAAATAGCTGGGCTAAGATATACTGTATAACAATTTTTATGACTGCAGAAATATGTTAAGTATACACATTATCCCACCAGTCACAATTGTGACCGACCATAAAACACAATTTTTCTCACACATTATTTTTCACAAAATAATTATTCATTATTTCAAAGGGTTACTAATGACACATCACACAGTTTGCCTGCCCTGAACCAGGTTAGCTTTCCAGCATAAGTAGCCACAGTGACTGAGGTTGATCTTTGTTAAATTTGCTTTATGAAGCCAAATCATTTGACTAACTGAAATAAGCCTGGCCTATTTGGCAAACTTGTTTTATGAAACAGGCCTCAAGGCATAGAAGTCAGAAGACACATAAGTTAATTTATGATTTGCTGTCTGTCTGAACCAAAGAAATAAAAGCGATCATATTTTTTCAATTGCATAGTATTGCATCGAATCGCATTGTGTTGAAATGAATCGAATCGCACTGCATCGTAATAGGGGTGAATCGTATCGCATCTCATCACTAGCTGCTTCATATGTATCTTCAATGTATCGTATCGTTGGCTATGCATCGAGATGCGTATCGCATCGGCCTCAGTTATGGAGATGCACATCCCTAGTGTGTGTGTGTGTGTGTGTGTGTGTGTGTGTGTACTGGTTTTTGTGGTTTACGGGGACAAAATTTGTATAATGACATGGGTATGACAGAGGTATAACAATTCGAAGGTGGTTTATGAGGACACTGCCTATGTCCCCGTAATTCAAAAGGCTTAAAAAACATACTAAATGGTGTTTTTTTGAAAATCTAAAAATGCAGAAAGTCTCCTGTGAGGGCTAAGTTTAGGTGTAGGGTTGGTGTAGGGTAATAGCACATACAGTTTGTACGGTATAAAAACCATTACGCCTATGGAGAGTCCCCGTAAACCACAAAAACAAATGTGTGTGCGGGTGTGTGTAAAATATGTATTCTACACTTATTTACTATTTTACCTTATATTTTATTACTCTTTTATTTTTAATCCGTAAAATAGCACGTGTTCCGTGGCACCTGAACAGGGACGTGCAGAGAGTTCCTCAGGGTAGTTGGGTAAACCCCCACCTATGGAGTTTTATAGGCCTATAAAAAGTTTTCAAAAGCATATATATATATATACATATTCCAATTGTAAAAACCATTTTTAATAATCTTAAGAACCTTCTGTGCAATGAAAAGTTTCCATAGATGTTACACACAGGTCTTTTGCCATGTGCATCAGCCGCAGCCTGCATGCAGGTGGGACCTTGATCAATTCACAGTATGCCCACCACTGCATCCATCACTTTAGACCAGGGGTGCCCAATCATGTTCCTGGAGATCTACCTCCCTGCAAAGTTCAGCTCCAACCCCGTTCAAACACACAGGATTGGGCACCCCATGCTTTAGGCCAAGGTAGGGATGGGAAGATTCCTCGATTCGCTCGGTGCATCGACCAAAAAAAAAAAGTGTGCATCGGCTACAAGTTGACATTTGTATTGCGATGCATCGTTTCTGACACATTTGCATCGGTAAAAACCGATTTATTTATATATAATTACTAGAGGATGCGCTACACTTTTATTGTTTATAAAGTGACCAATAATCTGTGACCAATATTTTATATGTAGATTGATTTCTTCTCTCGAAACTGTTTCTCAAGCGCGGTCTCTCATCACCGCTGCGCGTGAATATGACGAATCACAACACCACTACGGAGACCTGAGGAAAGAAGGGGATTAAAGTCCAAAACCTGACTTGAAATAATCTAACAAATCAATCGGGGCTTAAACGGTTCCATAAACGACAATGTAAGTTCACACAATCTAACTAATTTGTGCACGCTTATTCTTAATCAGCCCTTAATGTCGATCATGGATCAGATCTATCCAGCATGGCAAACAGCTAATACACAGGTGCATCTCAATAAATTAGAATGTCGTGGAAAAGTTCATTTATTTCAGTAATTCAACTCAAATTGTGAAACTCGTGTATTAAATAAATTCAGTGCACACAGACTGAAGTAGTTTAAGTCTTTGGTTCTTGTATGTGATGATTTTGGCTCACATTTAACAAAAACCCACCAATTCACTGTCTCAACAAATTAGAATACTTTATAAGACCAATAAAAAAAAAAATAAAAAAAAACATTTTTAGTGAATTGTTGGCCTTCTGGAATGTATGTTCATTTACTGTATATGTACTCAATACTTGGTAGGGGCTCCTTTTGCTTTAATTACTGCCTCAATTTGGCGTGGCATGGTGGTGATCAGTTTGTGGCACTGCTGAGGTGGTATGGAAGCCCAGGTTTCTTTGACAGTGGCCTTCAGCTCATCTGCATTTTTTGGTCTCTTGTTTCTCATTTTCCTCTTGACAATACCCCATAGATTCTCTATGGGGTTCAGGTCTGGTGAGTTTGCTGGCTAGTCAAGCACACCAACACCATGGTCATTTAACCAACTTTTGGTGCTTTTGGCAGTGTGGGCAGGTGCCATTTGTTGAATTACTGAAATAAATGAACTTTTCCACGACATTCTAATTTATTGAGATGCACCTGTATTTGTGCTGTTTAATGCATTAGAGACGTTGTGTTTTCCTCAGTGCATAACTGACATGTCACGACTATATTTTTCATCTGTAAATGTTAGAAAGTCATGCAAATATATCCATTTTGCTGTCAGGAGTGGGTTTACGCGAGTGGACGAGTGCTGCTGCACGCATGCGCGCTAAACAGACGGAGCGCAATAATTCTGAGTCAAATATGCATTTTGCTAAAATATTCGTTGTTGGACATTAAATGTGCCTTTTGTAGAATTTTAAACCTACATATAGGTGTATTTTTATGATAGCATAGTAGTAGTAACTGTAAAGGGACTATTGTAATGGGTAAATAAAATGTAAACTGATGCAGTCCTAATTACTAAGCTCAGATGAGTTATTTTTCTTATAGCAGTTAACATGTAGTTTTAATTTAGTGATTTTAACTTTTAGCTTAATGATTTTAATGCTTTAAAGAGCAATGTTAGATTGTAATGTTCTAATGCTATCTGTTCTAGCTATAAAAGGTACAGCTGTCATAAAACCAGAGAGAAAGGATGCATGAGAGTGTATGAGAGAGTCAGTAGTAAAATCATTGCATTCATATTGGTTAGTGTTAGAGGAGCTCATCGTAGCCTGACAGTTTGCCTGCCCTGAACCAGGTTAGCTTTCCAGAATAAGTTGCCACAGTGACTGAGGTTGATCTTTGTTAAATTTGCTTTATGGAACCAAATCATTTGACAGTGAGTCAGACTAACTGAAATAAACCTGGCCTATTTGGTAAACTTGTTTTTGGCCTCGAGGCATTAGAAGTCAGAAGACACATAAGTTCATTTATGATTTGCTGTCTGTCTGAACCAAAGAAATAAAAGCAATCATATTTTTTTCCATTTCATCGAATCCCATTGTGTTGAATCGAATCGAAATCGTATTGCACTGCATCATAACGGGTGAATCGTATCGCATCGCATCTCTAGCTGCTTCAAATCTTCAATGTATCGTATCGTTGGCTATGAATCGAGATGCATATCGCATCGGCCTCAGTTATGGAGATGCACATCCCTAGGCCAAGGAGGTCCAATCCTGCTCCTGGAGGGTTGATGTCCTGCAGAGTTTGACTTCAACACACCTGCCTGGGCTGCGTTTCCCAAAAGCATCATA
Source organism: Spinibarbus caldwelli (assembly GCA_039654775.1). Taxonomy (NCBI): domain Eukaryota; kingdom Metazoa; phylum Chordata; class Actinopteri; order Cypriniformes; family Cyprinidae; genus Spinibarbus; species Spinibarbus caldwelli. The sequence continues at coordinate 18,277,900 of CM077227.1, forward strand.
AACCTACTGTAAGTTGATCGTAGCTCCATTGATGACAATGGTTCTACAATCAACTTAGGCTTAGGACAGTACAGTAGCCCCCCAGGAACAGGACGCCCCTGATATAGTCCTCCTTTATGCGCAAGTTGTAATATTTGGGTAAACTTCTAATGTAATTTTTTAGTTCCCATTTGCTTTAATAGCAAAAGACAAAATGCACAATAACATTTCTTCTTCATCTGAATGTTTCTCATTTAGGATCATGAATGTACATGCAAAGTTTTGACACATAGATGTGTTTTTGGAAAGGCTGTACAAATTTTGGTGAGTATGACCTGACTCCCATTTGGTTTCTATGCAATTCACAAAAGTCAGCTGAAAAACAGCAAAAATGCTTGTAAAAAAAAAACAAAAAAAAAAAACTTTATTGTAGCTTGTCAAAGACTAAAATATAAAACACATCAGAACTTTTAAGACTTGAGGTTTACTCAGTTAAAGAAATTTCAGTTGCTTCAATCTTTATTCACTTCAATCAACTCTTCATTCAGTCCTCTGAATCTTCTGAAGGATAATTTGCTATTTCTTCATCTATTTGAGTTTCACGGTCAAAAAATCTTTGAAATGATGTTTTGTTAGTTTTCTGGCTCCCTATTACTAGTCTGTTGCAGCATTGAAAGTAAATGTGAGAAACTCATTTTCTCTCACAAGGGTTTGTGAACCAGACAAAACAATAAGGCAGAAATAAATACTATTTACAGTATGTACAAATAATTTTAGATTCTATATAGTTGTAGTTATTTGCGCACTACGATGCAAATAGTCACTTCAAGTAGTCGGTCTACATGTGAGTCAAATTGACCTCTAACAAATGGATTTTTTTCTATTTTTTTCTAACAGCAGGAGCTCGTATTTTCTCATACTTTATAGCCATTCTTTGTCACTGACAAGCTGCAATGAAGGTTATACATTTTAACATGACGTGAGTGTTGATTTTTGGCAAATTGCATGAAAACCAAAGGGGGTCATTCTGACCCCCAACACACATGGTGTGCCCTTATTTTCCAAGCAACAGGATGTCTAGAATACTTTCCTAACCTTAAGACTTTCTTGTGAAGTTCAATAGACGTATTGTGTATTAGAACAACTTGTGTTTTTTCTTAAAGAAAAGCATTGAAGCAGCTTTATTGAACCGTGGTAGAAATCTATCATTTCACACCCTGCTGAGAACTGAATTAGTTCATGTGCATCGACACCTAAACTCCCAAACAGATAAGCTCTTCCTTGCCCCCTCAGTTCTTCTTTCTACCCAATCATTCTTGCCATATCTGTTTACTTTAGAGATAGAGTCCTGGCGTGCACAAATCGGTGCTGCTGTGTGTCTGTCTCAGACTGTGCATATCTAAAAGTGTGTATGTGAGCTGGGGTCTTTATGTGTTCCTGAATGAAATTGATGTATATTTATGGTGGCGAGGCTGCCCATTGTACTGGCCAAATGGAATGGGCCGTTTGAATGGATTGATAAGCACACACTGTACTGAAGGGAGGAGTTGTGGTAAAAAATGGTTTATTATGGTGTGTTCGCTCTGTCCATCCACACATTTGAGACCCACGGAGCGTGTGACCGGAATTAGCATTGGAGAAAACTCTGAGCTGACAGATTTGTATTTATCTTCGCGTCCAATTACGGTATTTCAACAACTTGTTTCTCTCACCTTTTACTCAGTTGTAAACGTGGTGGTTTTTTAATTAAGACATTTCCCGTTCTTTTCGCCAGTGGAGGGCCGTGAATCCGCGAGTGTTTGTTGTATTGTTGGGCTCATAGTTGATTAGCCGGAGAAATTAATTGTGCGGAGAGTGAAGTGCAGAAGCATTACAATGGGAGCGGCACAATGAGACGACTTCTAACTTTTCACCATTAATTATTTCAGCTAATCAATTTGTATGACTGGGGAAAACAATGAAAGAAGAGCAGACCCAGCGGCCCAGCCCGCGCTTGTGAGGAGCACTGGATTAAGAGATTGCGCAATCATTGTTCATTACTGTGAAGCACTCACGGGCTTTCTCCGACTGATTACTGTCAGGGGCTGTTGAAAAGGTCAAACTCATTATGATAAAGAGACAGGTGGCATATTGAAGCGTTTCGGGGGATATTTTAACAGATATTTTTTTTTTTTATCGCAAATATGTATTTTCCATTGTCTGGGCACAAAATGAAATAACCCGTCTGTCAGAGCAATGAAGCAAGTACGTGATCGGGTTGTTGTATCGGTTGTTGCTGCGTGCGTGACTTTTCCAGGCTTTTCCAAGCTGTAGTTTGTGATCACATCCGCTGTATGGATGCACTGTCTCAACAATCTCTGCTAACCTTTCCAATGGAGTGTAAACCACAAATGCCAGGGATCTTGTCTTTTATTGTCTTCCTGTATCCAGCTCTCTTTGTCTTAAACGCATATGTGGGTCAAACTTTTTTTTTTCCCAAAGGAAAACGAATTATAATTTTATTAATTTATTTTTCAGTGGCCATCGTCTGGTGATAAAAAAAATCATCCTGAGCTATTATCATTGTGGTTTTAACTAAACTTACAACCTCAGATTTTGTTTTACATGGGGACTGTCCCTTTAAAAATACACTGTAATGTACTTTGTATGAAAACATCAGCTGAATGACAACATGCTTAAATATAAGGTAACACTTAATTTTAAGGTGTCCTTGTTATACGTTACATGTATTAACTAGTATAATAACAATTAATTATGCATAATTACATGCAAGTAACCCTAAGCCAAAACCTAATCCTGACCCTAACCATGTAGTAAGTACATTAGAAGTTAATTAATATTACTCAGTACTTAAATTTAGAATTACACTTTAAAAAGGACACCTTAAAATAAAGTGTAACCAAATATAATACATATGTATTTACAGTGTATTAACCTGTGTAAAACCACTTGTTTTGAATGCCATAGTAAACGAATATGGGTCATACACAACCCACAAACGTAAATATATTAACATTACTGCTATTATTATTATAATTATTAAAATGAACAATATTAATAATATACAGTTGATTATTTATAACAACATATGTAGGCCTAAACAAATAATGTATTTGTATATCTGTGTAAAACCACATGTACTGAATACCATATAAGCAAAAATGGGTTATGCAGAATGCATAAACAGAAGGTAGATGTAAATTCTACAATATTATATTTATATTAATATTACTTAATAATAACATTATTGATAAATTAATCAACTATATAATTATTATTAAACTAATAATAATATATGGTTATTAATTATAATAATAACAATAATAATTACCATTAATTTAAATTATATTTATAATAACAACAATAATTATTATATAAATGTATATGTATATAAATGTATATTTAGAAATGTCATTATGAATATTCAATATTTATAATAATAATAATTGTATAATTTTAAAAAATCCAACTAAATAATTGATTCTGATCAAAAAATCCTTACTGAAGATTACCTAGAGTGTAAGATGACATGACAAATAATGTGTCAATATTATATAAATTTCTGATCCACGGCGTTTTTTAGTGTTAACTTCTCCTGGGGTGTTGAGAAGGAATGACCAGGGGAGTAAGCAGCAGGGACCAAACATGAAGAATCAATTGTTGTTGATATCACCAAATGAGATTTATTTATTTAGCATACGCTTTTATCCAAAGCCACTCTTTAATTAATTCACATTTAATTCTTATATTCATATTTCATCTCCCTCTCTTTCCTAGGGGTCATATATTCCATGTGGCTATATTCCCTGATTTAGTGTGTAATAGCGGTGCTGGTGATCGGAGTGAGTGTGAGGTTGTGCTTGGCTGCTGGTTGTGCTGCAGTTGTGCCAGGAACTAGAGGCTGGAGCACACCTGCATGCCTGAAGCTCTGCCTTGGCTTAGTCAGGTCAATGGGCAGCATTGTTGGCGCTCCTGTGTCTGTGCTGTTGAACCTGAGGAGCTCGCAGTGCCTGTACACCTGTATCGCTATGGTATCCTGCCCCCTACTGCTCAGGCAGTTCACCGTGTGCCTTCTGCTTCTACTCACCCTTAATACACACCTGCAGAGCCGCCTGGGGAACAGGCGAGTGTGAACATCCTGACCTTGCTTGCAGTGCTTATGTTTGAGAAGTTCAGCAAGTTCTCAGCTATTGGGATTTTTGCATATGTGAAATAACATTAAAGACTCGATTTGTGCTGACTATAAAATCGGAGTATTAAATTGTGCTGAATATGCTACATCGTAAAAATTCAGGACGGAGCTTATGTTTCTTTCAGATATGCAGGCTTAGTGACTCGTAGGCGGGTTTTGTGCTCTGTGCTGCTCTGCTGGGTCACTTCAGTGATCATTGCCTTTGGCCAGTTCATCGTTTCCAACTCTTCCGATACCTGGGGAGCTGCTGAGGATGACGATACGGCTGGACTGGGGATGGATGAATGGCCTTAAGCCAATTATACCACCCCTGCCCTCCCATCCAAACGTCCCTACCCACAGGATTGCTCTGTAATCGGGCAGTTCGTGCCTTACGGAGCTTTTCTATCCAAGTTCCTGGTGGAGGACAATGCGAACTTCACATACGCGGAGATCCACGGCAGCCACTGGGGGGTCTGTGCCCCTGATCCCACGCTCAGTCCAGTCTTCATGGTGTATGTTTATGCCGTCACTGTGTTTGTTATCCCTTTGTTGGTTCTGTCGGGTGTGTATGTGGACTTGATGTGTTTCATGCCACAGTAGGTTCCAGCGAGCTCCACATTTTCTCCGAAACGAAGCTCAGTGCGGTCTCGCTCATTGGCTCTCTCTATTTCTCTACTAGTAATGCTTTGCCTGCCCCTGCACATCACCCACGCTTTGTTACTCTTCGCCCCGAGCGCTGCTAGACCCAGCTGGACCTCTCTGGTGGCCTCTGTTCTCTTCCAGATGTATAGCCTAGTGCCCCCTCTTCTCTTCACCAACACCTCTCAGCAGGTAGGCTTCGAGTGCTCCTTGTTATCTGCGCCCAGCCTGACCTCGTGGGTTATCTCCTCTCTAGTCAAATCTGTGGGGAGTGCTTTCTGTTCAGTGGAAGATTTCAGTCACCCTGGACCGACACTGAAAGCAAAAGCTTCTCCAGAGATATGATGGGATGTCATGTGAAGAGGGCACTTATACCAAAAGTTATCTGTAGAGTCCTTGCATGGGTTATATGAAATTATTGAGTAAAACTAATCCAATACTAGCTCATGGCAGATGCCAGGCTTTCTGCAGTGTATTTGCATTAGGGTCGATCCATGTCATTTCAGACTGAATTAAAGAAGTGTGTTGCTGCACAATGATTTTGTTCATACTTTTTTTGTGTTATTTGAAACCTAAAACTAAAGCATGAATAAAGTGGTCATTTTTTGAGCCCCCTGAAATTATTGTACACCTACTGTACATGCCACGTTTCTCCAAAATGTACCCATTTAAATATAGCTAATGACTGTGGCCATTATATTTAAATGAGCACATTTTTTTTATTCTCAATGAAGCCTTTCCCATTGATGATTTTAAACTCTATTGTCATTCGTTTTTGCCATTTGACTGCTTTTGAAATTCCAGCATTAATGCTGTGATTCACATATTCTGTCTTATATACTATGACGAAAATCCTGTGATTTTCTGAGCAAGTGTGTGCTGTGATGCTGCTGCATTAAAGTATGCGATAGGTTGAGCACATTTTCATATAAGGCTGATATTTAATTGTGAATCACATAAATGACACATTTTGAAACCAAAATGATGAATCTGCAGAAAGGTGACAAATTTGCAGTAAATATTTAACTTCTAAAATCATGGAGCATGATTAACAAAGGTAAAAAGGTAGGTTATTGTTGCATGTTTTATAAGTTGCCTTCAAAATCCACTTGCCTTAAAGATTGAACATGCGCAGAAAGTCCCATCTACAGAAAGAAATCTGATGGAGTGTTTACATGTCTAGGCTAATATTATCAAATATTATCCCATTTGAATTTTAATGAAATTTCAATCATATTTGGTCAGCTTATTCAAATTAACATGGTTACATTAAACATTTTTATTTGGACTGGGCTAAATAAGTGTCTAAAAATGAGCAAAATATTATACCGCACCTAAAATTTTAACATATCACATTCTGCTCATAGACTTGCAAATTTTACAAAGCCAATCAAGAAAAAACACATTTATTTGTATCCTTGCTGTTTTTGATTAAGGCCACAATACCACCCACGTCTAAAAAGTTTTCACTTTTTTCTAACTTTAGGGGCCAATTATGAAAATACTTGAACTCAGCAGGGACACTGAGCCATTTGGATATGAAGGAAACAAGTTTGTGTATGTTTCTTCCAATTCCATTGAGGCTAGCCATCGTAATTCTTGAGTTATCATACCCTGAACATGGCTTACCAGATAAGACCTTTTTTGGCTTGGAAATAATGAATTCTTCAGGGGGCTGAAAAATGATCCAATTGTTACAATATGCAAGAAATATTCTTCAGACATTAGTTTTATGTCACCAACAACAAATAAGCAATCTATGGGGCAGAAATCAACCCCTCTGACTGAACATGTAATGAGTCATTAGAAAGCACTTTTTAAATTCCTGTTATGTGGCAAAAATGGTCCAATAAATATTCCATTGCTGCCATGTGTAATTCCAGGGATACTCCAGGATTAATGGTGAAATGATTTTACCAACAATCTCAGAGGACTGTTATATGAATACATCAATATGTTTGCATACTTATACATAATTAAATATAGTACATTAAAATGTGTCCCATCAATGTTGAAACCCGGCGCAAGCTTTTGGTTTGATCTGAATGTTTAATTATAACAACTATAATAGCATATCAAGTGGGAGAGACTGTTTGAATGCATTGAGATAATTAACCACTCAATAACTCCCAGGGAAAACAGGATTCCATAGCTGTTTTGATTAAATGCGTACTTCTTATGTGCAGCTCGAATAAAAGCCCTGTTTCACTCTAATTGGATTATTCTTTTGCTCACTTGTGCCAGTACTGGTGCAAGAAATGACTCCTTTTGTATTTGAATATTTGTGTTGTGATCTCCGTGTCTTCCTCTCCCTCCTCGGCGTCTCACTCCCCCAATCCGCCCATTATCCGTCCAAGTTTCAAGCATGAAATCCTCCATCTAATGTTACTTTCACTCACTTTGTAAAGCCCCGACTTTGATTTGCCGGGCACTTTTTCTTTTCTTGATCATTGTCTTCCACTCATTTTTCTTGCAAATGCTTTTCTCTCTCATTAAAGTCTGCACTAACCTCCAAAGCCGAGGTGAATTATCGAGTGAAGCTGGACTGTCAAAAAGGAAAAACAAGTAAAAGCTCTCCCTAACGGAGAGCTCATTCGATTGTTTTCTCCGCTCGACAGCCTTTAGCTTCCTGCTGATATGACAATCTTTCATCACTAAAGCGGCTTCAGTCAATTCATCGCACCTGCTCTAGTCCACATCCTCTTGAATGGGGTCATTATAAGGAGCTGGGAAGCTTCAAATCCGTCACGCACAGAACGTAACCGTTTATCGTCCTTGGATAAAGCTGAAGGAAAGTTTGATGTGCTGTTTGACCAGCATATGGTTTATTACCCCTGGATCTGCCTTTGAGATGCCAGCCGAGGTCCTGTAAACAAAATTACAAGAGATCGATTAAGTTCAGATGAAGTCTACGGCTGTCATTTTTCATTTGAACTCGGCTTTTGGAGTTTGCCGGCTCGCTGAAGCATTACTCGCTTCGCAGAACCCCCCAAATTAGCAACTGATCATGCTTTGTGAAGCATTCCTACTCATGCTAAAAGGAAATTGCTGGCATATGTCCTTCTTTATCTAAGGAGATGCTCAAAGCGAGCAGAACAGCAGGTAATGCAGTGTGTGCTTTGATTGCCATGTGACAGTTACTGTTTATGACAGGCTTCTGCAGAGCCTCTCCATCAATAGAGGATAAACACATCGATCAGTCATCCTCCCCTCGGCTTTTAAACGTAGAGCCACCCCTCCCGGAGCGCTCAGCAAGTGACTTCTGACAATCGTATATTGATTGCAGTGGAATAATGGAGGAGTCCTATTTTAATGCACCTGCTTTCTCTCTTTGGTGTCTCTGCTCTTTTGTCATAGGAGTCTTATGATTCATCATCTCAGTCACACAGCTTTCATCTCTGCTCGCTGCTTCTGCTAATTAAAATATCCTCTCTTTTCTCCTTGCTGCTTTGCTTTATTGCCACCGCTGAAACTTGATTGTGTCAGCTTCTGGAAATCAGAAAATCAGTCTTTGACGCGAGATTCTTTAAGTATTTTTTATTTTGTCGTGCTTGGTATCTTGCCCCTATAAAGATGTACAGTTAGCTATATCAACAGCGACGCAAAGACTACAAAATAAACAGGAAGTGAAAGACGAAGAGGAGACGGACAACTAGAAGGAAAGACACAAAGAGGATCAAGAAGGACAGAAGAGAATGAAAGAGGAGAGAAAATTGGGTACACGGCTGTTTCTACTGGTAAAACTAAAGCATGGGAAGTATACAATTTATAACATTTACAATTATAATAACAGTAGGAATAATAATAATAACAATAACAACGATCATAATAGTCCAAATAATAATTAATAAAAACAATTAAGACCTCTGATATCTTTTAAAGACAAACGAAATATATATTTTTTTGAGTTTTGATTTTTATTTTTTTTTTAAAGATGACGTAACAGTAGTTTGTTCAGTTTTGCACCTCTAAGCTAATATTCTGTTAGTACGATAGCATCGCTGGGTAATGCGCACAAAAGTAAATGATGTTTTTTTTTTTTTTCTTAAAAGAGTCATTTAATTTACTTTGTAGACTTTTTCATACAAATAATGACTTTAGAGATGTTTCATTGTGTAAGTGTTTTCGTGTTGAGCAATCAAAAAAAAAAAAAAAAATTCTCGAAATTTCTGACATGTTCTCTACAAACTCCCTTCCTGTTTTTTCTCACCCAAGTCGAGCTCCTCACAGTTTCACGTTTCCAATGACTCTTCGCGATAATTAAGCCCCTTTTTACAGCGTCAGAGTGAGCGGTCCGCTCCAATTCATTCTTCTCATAAAAGAGAACATGTCTAAACCTTTAATTATTAACAAACAATAGTGGAGAGATAGCGGAGGGAGAGGAAGGAGCATCGGAGAGCGGGAAACGGAGAGAGGATCAAAACGAGAGGAACTTTTCTTCACAAGTCAACAGGTTTTGGCCAACGTGAGCAGATAATGGAGTTGCCGGATGAAAAGCGCAGATGAATACTTTATGAGGACGGCTCTGAGCTCTCAGCGCTGTCATTGGTGGATTTATTGTCTACCAGCTCAGTCTCTGAGGCCCAAATGCTTTGGCAAATGCAGGGAATTTCAATTTGCTCACGTTGGGACATTCAATAGCTCATAAGCTCTTTGCGGCTTCCCACAGCGATGCCGTTTCACCCGGTTATGGATCGGCCTGTTTTGAATGGATACTTTTCTCTCCTGGCCCTACAATTATGGCTAGTTGTCTATCGTAAGTAAAAACAGAAAGAGTGTGTGTGATGGTCTCTTTCGATCATAATAATTATCCTCTCCTCTCGGCTCTCTCCACCCCGCTCCATTATTGTCTCCGTCCTCTCCTTCCTTCTCCATCTTCATATGGCACGATTGTGATTCCCTCTGGTTGTCGTTGTGGTGGTGTGTGGGTCTGTTTGGGAACGGTGTGTGTTGCGGTGTGCACTCTGCAGCGCTCCAGTGTTTCTGAAGAGCTCCACTAGGGCGGCGCTACAGTAGGTACTCCTTCTTGCCCTGGCTGGCATCGTTACCGTTGAGGAACGCCTCCTGAACCTCGCCATGTTCATCCAACCCACTGGCCTCGTGAGTCAAATATGAACCTAGAGAGGATAAAAAAAAAGAATTTAATCAGAATTAGGTTCATACGTCATTGCAGGAATTAACAGAACAACAACAAAAACACATTAAATCACTTGCTGAGTGCAATTAGATATATTTTCTGTTGAAATAGGACATTGCTTTTTGTTGTCTCAATTATTGTCTCTTCCTGTTTTGATTTTCATCCAGTAGGGGACTGGGGCTGGTTGATATTTAATTATTAACATTTAAAACATGTGACAACCCCAAAATAAAATGCAGTAAGCTGCCCCAACCTGACATTTATGAAAAATGCCTCTGTCCTGGTTTAGCCTTTCAGTTCAAATCATTCATCATTACATAATTGACTGAATGTGCTGAATTAGTGCGATCAATGTTCACTTTTTTGTACAACAACATTTATTAACAGCAGAATTCACAGAAATAATTATAATTTAAGAGGTGTATGAAACCATCATACAAACGCACAATTTGAATTTTGACAAAAAAAAAAAAAAAAAACACCTTACTGAGATGTAAGCCTTGTGAAAACTTCCCAGTATCAGTGTTATTTTAGTATTATTTACACCGTAAAAAATAAATCCATAAAATAACAGAAAAAGTACTGGCAGGTCATTACACACAACATTATCCATTAATTTTACAGACATTTCTGTTAACTCTAAAACACAATGCAATGAAGTGTAAAATTCAAAATACTGGTAAAACACCTGTAAAAAATAAATATGGAAAAATTCCTTCAAATTATACAGTATATTGTGCCCTATTTTTACAGATTTTTTTTTTAGAGTGTAGTATTATTTATATATTCTATTTATATACTTTATATATATGCTTATTATAAACAAGACAAAAACAAGGAAATCTTAAAGGAATGGTTCAGCCAAAAATGAAAAAATTGTCATCACTCTTTCACTTTTATGTAATTCCTAGTTAATGTTGATTAATATTTGGAATTAGTTTTTATTTTTATATTTTCAGTTTTCATTTTAGTTTAATATTTAGTCATTTTATGTACTTTTGTCATTTAATTTTTTTTTGACATTTCTATTTAGCTTTATAGTTATTTTAATTTTTAGTAATTTTAGTACTATTTTAAGCTTATTTTTTAAATATATTTTTAGCACTAAACTTATTTTATTTCAGTTAGTTGACAAGGCAATATTTCTCATTTTTTCTTTTTTAGTTTTCATCTAATTAATACATTTTATTTTCAGCTTTATTTCAATTAACAAAACAATGAACAATAACAACACTGCCTCACATGACAACTAGCCCTGGTGCCCCTCCATATTTTTTTCTTCTAACATATTCTCATTTGTATGCATAACAGTCAATATATCTTTTGCATGTTGCCTCTGGTGTCTTCACCTATACCTGAGTGTCCTCAATCAGTATGTCTCAAACTAAACTGTCCCTTGGGGATTCATGCTGTTGTATTAGTTTGCACACATCTAAACATTCACCATCACATTTCTGCCAGTTAGAGCTTCTTTTGCAGTGCCAGCAAAAGTCATCTACTGTAATTGGGGGGAACCTATGCAGATCAACTTTTAATTATTCACTAAATTCATTAGGAATAATCACCTCTGACATTTTACTGCACAGTCAGCGATTTGGTACAGTGCGACCTTTTTATTCACATCATTATATGACACAATGGATTTGCCTCTGTGGCTGGGAGACAAATAACTGAAATAACTCAGGCAGAAGTGACTCTGTGGCACCGGCACGACACCGTTTAATTAAAAAAAATCGATCTTATGTACATGCAGTTTTGCTTTCCTAAAATGCAAGTGTACAGCAGAGGCTGATGGGGCCATTAAAACAGTAATGTTGTGGACCGCGCAGGACCAGCACAATGCATCAGAGCTGTAATGTACCTCTTCCTCTGCCCTAAGATTAATCACTTCCATTCTGCCTTTCCAGCCACCCCAAGGTTAGACAGGATCAACCCTAATGATCTCTGTCTCTGCGCCAATGGGTGAACTAACTGCATGTGACTTTGATTGGCAGGTGAGCTCGGGTTCCGCCCCCGCCCTCTGCCTCCGCCCCAATTTACGGGATCTTTATTGGAAACAGTGACACGCAGAGATGGCCAGAAGTTCTTAAAGAGTTCAGGGCTGAGGTAATTAAGTTTTCTTTATAGATGCGCTACGATAAGTTTGACGAGAAAAGGCAATTAAACACGAGGGCCGTGCCCACATTTCCCTGGGCTACAGCTCTATATCACAGGTCTGGCACAGTCCTGTGAAGACGCTCTTCTTTCTTTCTTTCTTTTTCTTTCTTTCTTTCCTTCTCCCTTTTCTCATCTGAAAACATTTACACTTAAACTTTCTATGTGCCCTCAGAAACAAAAAATGAAAAAAGAAAAGAAAAGAAAACACCTACACCAACTATTCTCTGCTCCTGATTTTTTACTCATCTGTTACATCACCTTAGGGGTGGGCGGCATGATCCAAATCTACAACAGGATCACAAGTGCAATATTGGATTTATTCAACAGTTCCATAACCAAAAAGTCAATATCAAGTAACCTACACTTCAGACTACATTTGACCTCTTTTTTTCCTCACCAACAGACAATTTCCAAAAGAAGCCAAAAGATTAAATGCTATTCAGGAACAAAGTAACAGTAAAATAGTAAAAGTAATATTTTAACTAAAACAATACCATTCAAAAGTTTGTGGTTGTAACATTTTCACCAAGGCTGCATTTATCTGATCAAAAAAAAAAAAACAGTAATATTGCAAAATATTATTTTTAATATGTAATTCCTGTGATGGCAAAGCTGAATATTCAGCATCATCACTCCAGTCTTCAGTGTCACCTGATTCTTCAGAAATCATACTAATATGCTGATTTGCTGCTTAAGGAACATTTATTAATATTATCAAAGTTAAAAACAGTTGTGCTGTTTAAGGAAGAACATTTATTAGAAGCAGAAATCTTTTATAACAATATAAATGTCTTTACTGTTTCTTTTGAATAAATGAATGTGTCCTTGCTGAATTATAAGTATTATTGTCTTTATAAATAAATACATACATACATACATACATCCATACATAGCCGTTTAAAAGTTTGGGATCAGTAAAATTTTTAATGTTTTTAATGGAGTCTCTTATGCTCATTAACCTGTATTTATTTGATCAAAACTACAGAAAAAATAGTAATATTGTGAAATATTATTTCAATTCTTGATATTGCTTTTTTGTTTCAATTTACTTTAAAATATAACTTATTTCTGTGATGCAAAGCTGAATTTTCAACAGCCATTACTCCAGTCTTCAGTGTCACATGATCCTTCAGAAATCATCCTAAGATGCTGATTTATTATCAATGTTGGAAACAGTTGTGCTCCTTAATATTTTTTTGGAACCTGTGATACTTTTTTTCAGGATTCTTTGATAAATAAAAAGTTAAAAAGAACAACATTTATTTAAAATATAAATATTTTCTAACAATATGTCTTTGCTATCACTTTTTTATCCATTTAACACACCTTTGCCGAATAAAACTATTCATTACTTAAAAAAAAAAAACGAAAAAAAAAAATTGCTGACCCCAAACTTTTGAACAGTAGTGTATATTGTAAATACAAGATTTCTAATTTGAATAAATGCTGTTCTTTTAATTTTTTATTAATAAAAGAATCCTGAAAAAAGTATCACATTAAATATAATTTGATAATATTAAAACTAATATTCTGACTGGATTAATGTCAAAGTGGATATATGAGACATCTGTTGAAATGCACTTTAATAAGCTGACGTGACTCAGAAACTGTAAACAACAACACTGCTATAACAAACACCCTGTTATAAGTTCATCCTCACATCTCGCTCTGTATTTTCACATTACTCAATGTTTCTTCTTGGCTGTCACATGAAAAAAACAGAGCAGTTCTACTCACTGATAAGCATCCACTCCAGTATAAACAGTATAGAAAAATCTCTATATCACATGGAATTGTATACAGCCCAACATTATAATACAATCTACTACTGTTCTTTTTCCAATTCTTGTTCATGCTGGCTCTCACTGCACCAAACACCAACAAACTGGATGAGTGATTGAACCTGGTTGATGTTGGTGCAGGGTGAACCAGCCTTTATCTTCCCCGGACACTCTCTCTACCGCTTACATATTTGTTACATCCCCTCTCTCTTCAGAAGGTGAGGTGCCGCATGTCAGTGTGTGGCCACAGGTTAAGTGTTTGTGGAGAGAGGAGGTCACCTTTCTGTCGGACGGAGCACCAGATGGTGACGATGAGCACACAGATGACAGTGAAGACCAGCAGAGCCAGGATGCCCCCGATCACTGCATACGGAACGGCACTATGGGTTTCCACCACTGCCCCAGGGTCTGAAACACACAAAAATGTTTTAGCTTTAGCATTTTAACTCTAAACAAGTCAAAGCGACTTGTGAAAACAAAGAAATCTCATTAAAGCACCCTGATATTATATTGCTTGCATTTTATTAGTTAAAAGAGACAATGGCCGCAGAGGAAAGATGCCATCGGAGTCTGTGTGAAGTTTACAGTAAAGTTTTACCTAAACTGACAGATAGGAAACAGTGAGAGGCAGACAGACACTCAGAATCATCAACACATGAGGCTGGACAGCATCCTTAAATATTTAACAACCTGTTTACACCACACAGCGGTGAGTAAAAAAGCAAAATAGAGACATGGAGACAGAGTGAATGAAAGAAAGAGAGAGACACATATAGATAGAGCGAGCAGAAGAGAGAAAGTGACATACAAAACGAGAACGATGCCAAGAAAGAGTGAGGACGGAAAGTGCTGTATGTTTGCTTGCAGGGCAAAAGCCAACAACACCAATAAGAAAAGTTTTCATGAGTGCCTGAAAAACAACCCTAGTAAAAAAGTAATATATTTAAAGTACATTCATTTCATACTAAGTATAGTTCAAATTTATTAACTGCCATATTGCTAGAGACTGATATAAAAATTATAATTAATCTTTATTTGGAGTACTACTTGTGCACAAAGCACATTTCTTAATATTAAGCCTAAAATGTGTTTTAACGTCACTACTGATGAGGATTGTATGATTTTTTTTTTTTTTTTTTTTTTTAAATAATATTGGTCTTTAAATTCAAGATATTTAAAGTTGCAATAGTTCCACTGTAGCACAATCAAATATAAATCAGTAAATCTTTAGTTGGACTTCAGCACTACTTTTGCACAATTAAAGTACAAAATTAGTTGTTCCAATTTAGCAGACTTGTATACAAGTTTAATATACTAAATGTACAATTGCAGGGTATTTTTATAAAGCACACAAATATGTAAATGTATTTGTAGTATACTACATGAAATAAATGTATTTCAAATACATTTTAGTATATTTATTTTTCACTAGGTAACAACCAAATCTTAAAGGGATAGTTCAGCCAAAAATGAAACATTGTCATCGTTCTCTCACCATCACTTAGTTCCAAACCTATGACTATATTTCTGTGGAACAAAACTGCAATAGTTCATGACCAAGGCTGTTAAACTCTAAAATCTAAAAAAGGTAAAACTTTACAATCAAGGTTATCATCATTAGTTAAAACTAAAACTATTACAAACATTTTTGTTAATTTGAGCTGGAAAATATATATATATATATATATATATATATATATATATATATATATATATATACACTAGAGGAAAAGCCTGAACTAAATGAAAAACAGAAATGTTGCTCTAAAATTAACACTAAAATTATTAACTGGAAATAATAAAAAATAAATAAAAACTGAAATAAATAAACCTAAATAGTGATATTTATATATATAAAAAAACTAATAAAAATGACAAAAGCATATAATAAAATTACTACAAATAAACTAAATGAAAACTGTAAACATATAATAAAAATACGTATATAAGCCACCCTTTCAAAAAGGTCTTGTTTTTTTACCATTAGATAATGCATTAGATAACATGAATTAAAAAAATTTCAAGAGTTTATTAATAGTTCATGTTAATTGATCTTTAGTCACTAAATCATTTACTCACTCTCATATCATTCTAGACCTGGAAGATCTTTTTAACCAAAACCACTTTCGTTTACTATTGACTCCCACTGATTCCACAAAATATCTTATTTTGTATGTTTCACAGAACATACATGTTTAAATCATATATGTTTGGAATGACATGAGATGACAGAATCTTAGTTTTTTGGTGAATTATCTTTTTAACATGTTCACTATGAACCTTCATTGCAGAGAAAAGAGCAGTGTGAGAATTATTCAAATTCTCCTTTTGTGTTTCACAGAACAGCACATGGAAATGGAATCACCAGAGTGCGTAAACAATTCTTTTATATATATACAGGTGCTGGTCATATAATTAGAATATCATCAAAAAGTTGATTTATTTCACTAATTCCATTCAAAAAGTGAAACTTGTATATTATATTCATTCATTACACACAGACTGATGTATTTCAAATGTTTATTTCTTTTAATTTTGATGATTATAACTGACAACTAAGGAAAATCCCAAATTCGGTATCTCAGAAAATTAGAATATTGTGAAAAGGTTCAATATTGAAGACACCTGGTGCCACACTCTAATCAGCTAATTAACTCAAAACACCTGCAAAGGCCCTTAAATGGTCTCTCAGTCTAGTTCTGTAGGCTACACAATCATGGGGAAGACTGCTGACTTTACAGTTGTCCAAAAGACGACCATTGACACATTGCACAAGGAGGGCAAGACACAAAAGGTCATTGCAAAAGAGGCTGGCTGTTCACAGAGCTCTGTGTCCAAGCACATTAATAGAGAGGCGAAGGGAAGGAAAAGATGTGGTAGAAAAAAAGTGTACAAGCAATAGGGATAACCGCACCCTGGAGAGGATTGTGAAACAAAACCCATTCAAAAATCTGGGGGAGATTCACAAAGAGTGGACTGCAGCTGGAGTCAGTGCTTCAAGAACCACTACGCACAGACGTATGCAAGACATGGGTTTCAGCTGTCGCATTCCTTGTGTCAAGCCACTCTTGAACAACAGACAGCGTCAGAAGTGTCTCGCCTGGGCTAAAGACAAAAAGGACTGGACTGCTGCTGAGTGGTCCAAAGTTATGTTCTCTGATGAAAGTAAATTTTGCATTTCCTTTGGAAATCAGGGTCCCAGAGTCTGGAGGAAGAGAGGAGAGGCACACAATCCACGTTGCTTGAGGTCCAGTGTAAAGTTTCCAGTCAGTGATGGTTTGGGGTGCCATGTCATCTGCTGGTGTTGGTCCACTGTGTTTTCTGAGGTCCAAGGTCAACGCAGCCGTATACCAGGAAGTTTTAGAGCACTCCATGCTTCCTGCTGCTGACCAACTTTATGGAGATGCAGATTTCATTTTCCAACAGGACTTGGCACCTGCACACAGTGCCAAAGCAACCAGTATCTGGTTTAAGGACCATGGTATCCCTGTTCTTAATTGGATAGCAAACTCGCCTGACCTTAACCCCATAGAAAATCTATGGGGTATTGTGGAGAGGAAGATGTGATATGCCAGACCCAACAATGCAGAAGAGCTGAAGGCCACTATCAGAGCAACCTGGGCTCTCATAACACTTGAGCAGTGCCACAGACTGATCGACTCCATGCCACGCCGCATTGCTGCAGTAATTCAGGCAAAAGGAGCCCCAACTCAGTATTGAGTGATGTACATGCTCATACTTTTCATGTTCATACTTTTCAGTTGGCCAAGATTTCTAAAAAGCATTTCTTTGTATTGGTCTTAAGTAATATTCTAATTTTCTGAGATACTGAATTTGGGATTTTCCTTAGTTGTCAGTTATAATCATCAAAATTAAAAGAAATAAACATTTGAAATATATCAGTCTGTGTGTAATGAATGAATATAATATACAAGTTTCACTTTTTGAATGGAATTAGTGAAATAAATCAACTTTTTGATGATATTCTAATTATATGACCAACACCTGGTATATTAAATTAAAGGTAAAGTGTGTAATAATGTTTGCTTTCAAACACAATTCCCATCTTCTATTGGTAAGCCAAACTGATAACCCCACCCTCAAGCTCACACCATTGGCTGAGCTGATGTTGCCGTGCAGGGCTAGTTGAGATTTTCAAACAAACAAAACAATGGTTTTACCACAGAGCCCCAATGTTTACATTTTTCGAGGGAAATAAACCTACAAACGGCTTTACTTACAGTTGTCTCTGCATATTAAGCTGGGATAAGAGAAAGTATTTAAACATCAAAAAAATTACACACTTCACCTTCACCGCAAATGCTTCAGTAACAGCAGGAGAGCTGGAGAGAGGGAGGTCGCCTTTGAACAGGCTGTCGAGTAACATTTCATAAGGAGTCCGTTTCAGAGACGATGAAAAATTAACGCTGCTCCCTGCCTCACGCACACTTTTCAGGGAACCAGCCACCCGGTGCTGAGGAAGTGACATTAAAGAGCGTCTCTCGCTTCTACTTGCAATTGTCTTTCCTCTTCTAGTCTGTTCTGGAAAACAGTCTTTATCCCTTCAATTCTTGCTGGATACTGCAGACAGCATACAATGCAAGTCAGAGGAAGAGGAAGAGCAAGATAGAGAAAAAGGTGTATGTGAGAGAGAATATGAAAGATAGAGCCAGCAAAAAGCGTCATAGATTCAATGACTGTGCATTTTGAGGCGCATGTAATGGAAATGTTAGAAAATGCATCTGATATCTTCTGCAGGTCAGTGTGTTGGAGCTGCTGTGTGAGGTTTGTGCAGTGTTGCGTGATGCTGATGTCTTGCAGTACAGTGAAGTCTCTTAGTAGTTCTGTCAGGTGGGAGGATCAAGGGTTCCCGTCTGACCCGACCTCACATCCCACAACATCATGAATGACAAGCGATGCTGTGTAGAGCCGGGCCTCTTTTAAGGGGTCATTGTGTCTTTTTTTGCTCTCTCTTTCAGCATGTGTTTCTTCATCTGTTCTCAGGCTCTTAAATTCTAACGAAAAACAAGGCGCAGCAGCTGAGTAGATCCTCTGGAGAACAGCGCTAGTGCTTCAGATGACAAGGGCACTTGGAAGACAATAGGATTGTGTGCACATGCATCTCAAGGAACATCAATAAACACAAAACATGAATGAGAAGACGAGAAGCTAGGCGATTTAGCAGGAGAAAACATATGGAACCAAGCTGGTTTCAAAGTAAGCATTGGAGCAGAGCCGTCAGGGAGGAATTCGCATATGTTGAGGTGGAGAATGAGGTGAAAGACAATTAAAAAACTGGATTTGCATTTCCTAAAGGAAATAACAGTGCTTGCAAGCCAGCAAACAGCAATGTTAAAATTTAAGGTAAAATGATTTTAAAAAAGCTGTGAAACCAAAGACAGAGACAAGGAAAGACAGAAATTGACAGTAATATGCAATACAGATGGATGGGTAAGCCTAATGTCCTGTCTTTGTAACTTGAAGACAGACCAATCACAAAGTAGAATGCAAATAGTTGTAGAATGCATATATAAAAAAAAGATCAAAGCTGTGTCCCAATTCACCTACCTATACTATGCTCTAAAAGTATGTCTTCATTTTGTGAAGAAAAGGTACATGTTTTGGGGACATACTATCACATTATAAAATTGTGTTTTTAATGGCCAATCTGCCGCATAGTTACACGCATCCTGTTAGCGTAAACTGGCCTGTCAGTCATCTTGTCACAAGTAGTATTCTCTCTGCATTTAATTTAGTACGTTGATCTTCCAGTCATAGAACTTTTATGCGGAGAACTCTCCCTCATGTTTTTGCATAAGGTTTATGAATGTTTATAAAGTTTATGGCCAAACTTTACTCATTTCAACATACCATGATTTGGGACAGACTAATTCTAATTTTGAATACTATTTCTATTACTATGACAAATAGTATGTGAATTGAAAATTTTGAAATTTTTCGCAAGATGCGAAAAATTTGCAAGCATGCAGTTTTAGCTTGTTTTGGATGGAGTTCAATATGGACATAACACAATGATGTCATTAATCAGTTACATTTAGAATTTTGAACATTTTATCAACAGAGATCAAATTCACAATAATTTCATAATTACGTCAAATAACCATAATTATGAGATTCTGACATGTACTGTAAAAAAACATTCACATCCTCATAGAACTTAAAATTGCGAATTCTTAATTATGAATGCTCCAACTTGTACCTGTCATGCAGCGTCACACAGAAACATTCAAAATGGCAGGGAATTCAGCAGTTAATTGTAGTTAACTCATAATATTCTGTTTATAAATTCCAATAACTGACTATTGTAAATAGCTAAATGCAAGATTAATCTGAAAATAAATGAAAGACACAATACTGTTTAATGCAGCTAGATCAGAGTTGGACAGCTAATACCAAATGTGCTGCTAAATAATCGAAATAAATTTTAAAAGTTTATTAATAAGGCAGTTGCATAACAACATTGGGTTTTGTTTATTGATTACTCAATTTGCACAGATTCATGTTGCCGTTAATAGAGTTGAAATAGAAACCTATAATTCTGAGGACATGAAATGCTCCAAGTAGAATGTCTGGGTTGTCATATAGTAATTACTTTAATTACAGCATGGCGTGAATGCACCATAAGTCAGTAGGACAACAGAATACAATTTTTAAACAAATATAAACTTTACAATAACCGAAAACAGATTATATGAAGGGCTGACAGCAATTCACAGCAACAAAAGAACCAGACATTATAGAGTTTCAATAAAAGCTGCTTGAATCATTGAATATATTTAAGCGCTGTCAACATATCGGTTTTCCAAGGCTATAGTGTTTAACAAAATTATCATCCATTCTACAACCTGATCTTATGACGAAACCGTACCTCTGGGAAATTTTTTCGCAAGATGCGAAATACGTACCGCCATGTACGTTTCGTGACATATTCGATGTGAAATGTCCACTGGGTGGCGCTAAAAGAGTGTTCGTTTTTTTTCCCCGGAACAGATGAACATACATATGGTATGTTTTAAGTGACGTTGGTTTTATAGGTGTCACCGCAGTTCTGACTTGAAATGTCCGTTGAGTGGAGCTATAAGTCTAATGCTCCATGATGTTTTAAAATAACGTACCATCTGCACTACACCTAAACCTACCCGAGAGTATGAACAAAAGCGAATGTGTCGTAGAAACGCAATCGCAAGCATGCAGTTTTAGCTTGTTTTTCGATCTCTCATCTTTCAGCTCTTTCATTGTGAGTCACGTTTTTGATGTGATTCGTACCCAAGGATTCCGCAAGAAGAGAAATAATTATTAATACAGTGCTCGTTGTGCAAGCACTGTAATAAAACTGTCACTCTTTATAAAAATGAAGAGGTTAGCCAATCACAACAGAGGTCAGTTACATAATTCTTACAGCTACAAAAGCAAAAACACCCTGATTTATTCTAAGGGAAAGAAAGAAATTCAAATGTAGTCATGCAAAACAAAGTATGACTATTTTTGGTGCAATAAACTAACATTAAGTGCAACTCAGGAAAAAAGGGGAGGTAAAAGGGAAGTGAATAATGTAATGGAGATGATGTAAGGTGAGGTGATGGAAGAAGGGTTACCTTGGTATTCCTTTGTAAAGCTGGAGGATGGAAGGATGGGGTGAGCGATGGCAGGATGAGATTTGGGAAGGACAGACACTACAAGGGAATGCATTTACAACAGGGTTAAACTACTGCAGCTACATACAAGCACATGTAGGAGAAAACATGCAAAATGAGGCCTATCAGTGTGTGAGTGAGTGTACGAGTGTGTGAGCAAGAGATAAACCGTGATGTTCATGAATTACACCCCTCTGCTGGGGTCAAGGGTCTCTTTGCGGGTAACATCTCCAGCCAGCAGGGTGCAGCAGCTTCCTGTTCCACCCTTTCATCTCTCACCACTGCAAAATACTGCAGTTACCGTGCACCCCGGGCTCAGCTCTCTCTCTCTCACTGTAATCTTCAATCCCTCCGTCCCAAAGATCATCAATCTTACTGCTCTGCTCACCATCCTCCACACCTCTAATATAAACACTAGCCTCATCGCTCTTTCTCGCCCCATCTCGTTCCTGTTGCAGCCTCGCAGCTACTCTCTCCTCCATCTGCATATGGGTCTACCAGCTTTTTATGCAACAAAGAGCAGCACCACAGTTTTTTGTTGCGTATGTGTGTGGGCTTCAACACTCAGAGGGATTAACAGCTTAGTACCAGACCGATCAATAACCGGACGCAGATCAATATCCCAAGACCACCATGACTCTTCAGAAAGAGAAGGGCAGCTAATCATCCTTCTCATTCCTCTTCTCGCAATTCCTCTCATCTTTCTCTGTGGCAAAAGATCTCATATTTTGAACATAACAGTTCAGAAAGGTACAGTTTTCTCAAAAACAAAAAGGATAATTCTTTTAAAAATGACTTAAATGGACAGTTGACCCAAAAATTTGAATTTTGTCATCATTTACTCACCCCCATGTCGTTCCAAACCTTCCAATCCGATAAATGGAGACATTCTTTAGACCATAAACAAGGACTGGCACAAAAGCACCATAAGAGTTTCATAAACATTGACCATATAACTAGTTCCAAGTCTTCCGTAGTCTTACTATTGATTTGTGTAAGAAATTAACCAAAATTTACAATGGGATTAACTGATATTACTGTGAACTACTGCGACTGGATCATTGAGTTAGTGAGTTGAACTCGAAAACTCGAATCAATTCAATTCAGAAGACAAAATCAGCAATTTTGTGAACCAGCATAACCAATTCACTGAAATGATCCACAGATCAAACAAATAATTTGCCTGCTTCTCGCATGATCACAACAGGAAAAAAAAAGAAAGGTCAAAAAATTGTGAATAACAAATTTGGTTTGGTCTGTTTCTCACATAAAGACCACATATCGCTTTAGAAGACTTGGAGTATAGCACACAAATCATGTGGATGACTTATGTTATTTTATGGGGCTTTTGGATCCTTTTTAAGCTTGAAAGCTTCGGTCCCAATTTATTGTAATTGCATGGAAAACGGCAGTCAAAATCTTTCCTTTTGTGCTCTACAGAAGAAAAAAATCCATACAGGTTTGGAATGACGTGGGTGAGCAAATAATGACCAAACTTTGTTTTTGCTTGCCCTATTCCGTCATTCAGATCCTTTTTTCTCATTACATTTCTTGTCCCTCTTTCCTTTCTCCTCTCTTTTCGGTGCTCCCATTCTCACATTCATTACATTTCTGTGTTTTTCCTGCACTTTTCCCAAAACCAATCATTTAAAAGGCGTTTCTTCATTCTTGCTTCCTGCACATCATTACGGCTCAGGCTGGAAGCTGATAAACATTTCATCACACAGATGTTTGGGTGAGTCACGTCAGCAATGTTGTTCTCCGCGTTTTTGGGACTCTGGGTTTTGTGCCACATTATAGCACCAATGAAAGAGAGAGTGGCAGATCTTCAAGTTGTTCTAATCCTCCGTATACGGAGTCTGTAAATCCCACAGTCTCTCACCTCTCCCCTCTCTGCTCAAAGGCCAAGTCTCTGTCGTCAACTCGACACACTTCTCGATTCGCCACGCTTAATATTCCTGTCATGACTATCCAAAGGTAAAATATGACATTTTCAATTACTATATCCCCTCTTGCTCACGCTTTCTTCTCCTTTTCCTGAGTTTCACTTCATTAATTAAGTGCCCATGTTGTTCATTCCAATTAGAGCCACGGCTCATTACTGCGCTACATCTTTTTCTCCCTTCCTGCGAGCAACATTGCTTCTCCTTCCATGTCTTTCTCCATCCATCCTTTCACTCATTTCAATCTCAGTGGCTCTCTGAAGCTGTTCGATTGTAATGGTTTTATCGGCAGCGAGGTCTATCATGGCTAAGTACTGCTGCTGTTTTACATAAGCATGTCTCCAGGGGACTCTCCTTTCACCTTTTGACCACTGGACAAGCTGTGTATGTGGAGGTGAGGAGCACACGCACACATATTCACATTTGCTTTTCTCTGGTGGGTCTTTCTAATCATCATTATTATACTGAGTAAATGAAGTTTTCTATCTTCTAATCTTGAATCTAGCACTGAGACACCTTTTTGCATTTTTGTATTTTCATTAAAGCATTATTTAGCATTTTTAAGACATTATCCTCAGAGACTTTTGGCTGCTGCCTACAATATAGGTGATTTCAGGTTTAACAGTTCTTGTGTAGGCAAAACCTGAACCCACACAGATACATTTAAACATATATAAAAAGTAGTTGCAGATTAAAGTGCTTTTTAAGTGGGTTTGGTAAAAGTGTGTACCAAATTTATATGCAAATGTAAAAGTTTCCAGACAGACAGAGATAATGCAGCACAGACAGGCGTACCTGTTGAGCCATGTGGTAAATACACACTTGCATATCAGTCAGCGTAAATTGGGAAATTTCTGAAAAACAAAACTCCTCCTCCTCTGTCCGTTCACCTGCCTCATTTCCCTATCTGTATCACCCTGATTCATTTTGTCGTTCTCTCAACCTCCTCCAGTTTATAATCATCACTCTGTTCGTATTGGCTGGTTGCTCCTCATTTTGCACTTCATGGTCACTTTAGACATAAAATAAATCAGCGAGAAAAAGTTTGTCAGTGCGAAGCAGTGAGATATTGAGATCAGCCATCCTCCACCCTCTCGTGTCACTGTGACTGCTGACTCATCATGTCAGTAGTTCTCCCTCGTTCTCCATCAGCCTTCAGCAGTCAGCCATTTCTCTCTTTTTAGTTGCACTGAGCATGGGATTTCCAGCGGATGAAGCCTAAATACGCTGATACCGCTGAGAGTTAACACCAAATCTTGTTCATTTACTCCCACACAAACACATTAAATGGGAAGGTCTGTGTTCTATGTAGGACAGCAACGGAAGAAAGAAAAAGGAAGGAAGAAAGGAATGAAGGAAGATGGGATAAAGGGAAGGAAGTAAGGAAGGGTAGAATAAAAGAAGAAACAAAGGAAGAAAGGAACATAGAAGGGGTGGAAAATGCAGGAAAGAGAGAGGAGGGAAAGAATAAAGAAAAGATGAAAGGAAGGGAGGAAAGAAGGAAGGAAGGAAATAAGGAAGAATGGAGGAAAAGAGACATGCAAAAAGGCTGTAACTAAAGGAATAAAGGAATATGAATATGAAGGAAAGAAAAAATTGGAAGGAGGGATAAAAAGGGGAAAAGGAAGAAGGAAGTATTAAACCTAAGGAAGGAAATGAGAAATTAATGAAGGAAGGAAGGAAGGATGAAAGGCAGGCAGGAAGGAAGGAAAGGAGAAACACAGGAAGGATGAAAGGATGAAAACAAAGAAAGGAGTAAAGGAATGAAGGAAAAAAGAAAGGATCTAAGAAAGAAAGAAAGAAATTAAGGAAGGTAAGAAAAAACAATGGAAGGTAAGGACAGGAAGGAAGGAAGGAAAGGTAGAAAAATAGAAGGAAAGGAGAAAAAAGGAAGGAAGGAACAAAGAAAAGATGGAAGGCAGTAGGAACAAAGCAATTAATAAAGTGAGGAAGGAAAGAAAAATTGGAAGGATGGATGAAAAAAAAAGGAACATTGTGAGGAGGAAACGAAGGAAGAAAAAAGAAACAGGAAGACTGGAAGGATGGATGGAAATGAAACAAAGGAATGATGAAAAGTTGAAAAGAAAGAAAGAAGTAAAGGAATGAAGGAAAAAAGAAGGGATATAAAAAAAGTATGAAAAGAAGAATGGAACAAAGAAAGAAAGAAAGAAAGAAAGAAAGAAAGAAAGAAACAAAAACAAACAAACAAACAAACAAACAAACACAAACAAACAAACAAACAAACAAACAAACAAACAAACAAACAAACAGGAAGGAAGGAAGGAGGAATAAACAGGCAGAGAAAGGGATTCCTGGGACATTTTTTGAAGTGCAGAGGTGTTTCAAAGCTAAGAGGCTCACCTACACAGAACCGTGGATAGAACGAGCGGAAGAGAGAGGGAGCGAAGGATAGAAGCGGGATGAAAGATGACATTCCCACCCACCTGCGCTCTCCGAGCAGCCTCGTTAAGGTGTGTATTTGATGGCTGTCGTTACCATGCAAAAAAAAAGGAGGAGGAAAAAAGAGAAAGAAAGGAGGAAGACCTCTGGGGATCTCATTTCTTGCACTCTTTCAAAATACATCACACATTCTACGGGTCTACAGACACAGCTGGAAGGTACAGTACCCTGAACAACCACAGGGGGCAGACATGGGTGAGAGGGGGAGGACTAATAAAACACACACCATGGTGGGAGAACAAGACTACTTTGTCGCATTCAAAGCCACAGTAAACCACCTCTGTAGCCATAAAGAACCCACGCTGCTCTCGAATGGAAAAGAAAGTGTAGGTGTTCATGCGTATACATATGGAATTGTTTTGTAATTCTGCGAGGTGTGAAAACAGGTTTCAAATGAAAGCCTACAGACTTTGACATGCATGGACTGTACTGAGTGGTTTAGAAGGGGTCATGTGACCGGGAACGTTTGTTTTCTTACCATACACCAGCAGTGTGTAGTGGTCAGCTGCACGGCCGTAATTATTATGCGCCTGACAGAGGTAGGTGCCGTTGTGTGATTGGCTGAGGCGAGACATATGGAGAATGTTGCCCGTTTTCTCCGCCCTCTCAGGAAGAGTGTCGTTCACTCGCGACCACTGGATGTCACGTGGTCTAGAAAAGAAGACATTATATTAAAGAAGTAATCAAGAATTTATCAAAGGAACAAGGCATTAAAAGAAAAGCTTTAAAAACAAATCTCTCCAAATAACGAGGCACCAGGGACGAAAGAGAATAGAAATCAGATAATATAAAAGAGATGAAAAAGACATAAAAGGATTTGGGGGAGAAAAAACACATTTATAATAATCAGTATTTTTGTCTGGTAAAAAATTTAAACAGCCTTAAAACAAGTAAGTTATTTTAAATGTGCATTATTTGTGTAAGATAAGATTTGTTTTCAAAGAGTATGTTAAATTAATTATTTATTGTTTATTATTTATATATAAACCCCACTGAATTTTTTAACCTCTGGCGAGCTTCTGAAGTATGCATCTAATGGACACATTACTAATCCATCCTCATAGAGAAGATTTCTGAATGGCAGTGAAGCTACACAACTTACACTTGTAAGTCACATGACACATTAAAACAATGTACTTTTTAATGGTTGCAAAGTAATTACTTATTCAAAAAAGTACCTACTCAAAGTATGCAGTTTTGGACTCAACCATTCACTTGTTTATTTCCTAAGCGGTTCAGTGTTTGGGAATGAATCAGTTGAAAGAATGATTCAATGACTCACTCATAAAGATATCCATTTGTTTAGTTTGTGAGCAAACACACAGATGCATACATACAATGGTCAAAGAAAATAAGGGGTTTTCAAGCATCAAAACAACTGAAGTTTAATACAGCTTTACATTTTTCCCCCATACATTAGAAGGTGTCCTGTTCAATTTTATTTTTTATTTTTGAGCAAAAAATAATGACTATCATACATTTTTACCATGATTTACAGAAGACGCCAACTACAATGTAATTAAGTGTTTAAAAAATTTTTAAATACCAAAAAAGCTTGTCAGGCATATTTAGAATCAGAATCATTAGATGATATTAAAAGATTCTATTTAAGGATCACAGTGCAGCCCTTAAGAACTAATTAACTGTAATTTTGAATCTTTACCAGTCTTTGCCTCTATCCTTCAAAACACTAGGTTTTACTCATTTGCTAGCAAGAAGTTTTTAAATATTTAAAACAGATCAAAATTTAGTATGAAACGTTTTTGCCTTTTATATATTTTAATAAGCGCAGGTCAGGATAAATATGTTCTTTCATTTCATTCATAAAAATATCTGTTACACTGAATGATGATAGAACATTATTTCACCCATATTCTGAGATTTTATTTTCACAAAAGTTATTTGAAACAATTTTAACCACACGCATTCATACATACACACTACCAGTCAAAAGTTTTTGAACAGTAAGATTTTTTTTTTTTTTAAAGAAGTCTCTTCTGCTCACCAAGCCTGCATTTATTTGATCCAAAGTACAGCAAAAACAGTAACATTTTGAAGAAACATTTATCATCATCATCATCAATATTTAAAACAGTTGAGTACATTTTTTTTCAGGGTTCTTTGATGAATAGAAAGATCCAAAGATCAGCATTTATCTGAAATAAAAAGCTTTTGTAACATTATACACTATACCATTCAAAAGGTGGGGGGATTATAGAAATTAATACTTATATTTAGCAAGGATGCTTTAAATTGATCAAAAGTGATGATAAAGACATTTATAATGTTACAAAAGATTTCTATTTCAGATAAATGCTGTACTTCTGAACTTTCTATTCATCAAAGAAACCTGAAAAAATTCTACTTAGATGTTTTCAACATAATAATAATAAATGGTTTTTTGAGCAACAAATCAGAATATTAGAATGATTTCTGAAGGATCATGTGACTCGAGTAATTATGCTAAAATTTCAGCTTTCAAAATGTTACTGTTTTTGCTGTACTTTGGATCAA
The DNA here is from genome assembly GCA_039654775.1 of Spinibarbus caldwelli. Classification (NCBI taxonomy): domain Eukaryota; kingdom Metazoa; phylum Chordata; class Actinopteri; order Cypriniformes; family Cyprinidae; genus Spinibarbus; species Spinibarbus caldwelli. The sequence continues at coordinate 18,306,339 of CM077227.1, forward strand.
ATAAATGCAGGCTTAGTGAGTAGAAGAGACTTTTTAAAAAACTTTAAAAATCTTACTGTTCACTGGTGGTGTACACTTTTATTATCTTTACTGAACATTACTGTCTTGGTTTTATATAATCAACAATCTACTCATGATCGCACTTATCTAAGATTATATGAATATTTTTAACTGGAAAATAGATATTTTATATACCTTCACATACTTGATATTTTTCAAAGAGGAGAGGAGTAGAGAAGAGAGGAGACTTCTAACGGATAATACCAGACAGACAGAGACAAAAGAGCATGAAAGGAGGAGATTACCCAACACACACACACACACACACACACACACACACACACAAACAGCTGCGAGGTGATCCACAACAGCAGGAGATACATGGAAACTGTAGGGCAAAAAGCCTGAGGCTTCAGTTCTAAGCCCACCGCCTGTGAAACGCCTCATCCCTCATCCACCCTGGCTAGAAGACAAGTCTACGTCATCACCCACCGTGATCCCACAGGACACGTTTAATTACAGCCCTCACAGGATTCAGTATACAGTACCCCACACACACACAAACGCACGCTCTCACATACATACGTGCCAGCCAGAGCGCTGAGGAATAATAAACACACCCCTCCAACAAATGCAGACTGTGTTTAATTGGTGATTAATGTCAGATGAACATGATCGTAATGGCTTTATAACCAAGCAGCACGACGCAGTGTACTGTGAGTTCAGTTACCGTAGAGCGGCATCTGGATCCATCTCTCATCCCTCCCATCAATACACTCATTTATCTCAACCTATCCAGAGAGCGGTCTCTCTGTGGGTGGGCAGTCTATTCTCATTTCTCATCACTGCATTCTGTAATCTTCAAACATGCCCCTACAATTAAACATTTACACGTTTCACACTCTCTTTCCCCCTACCGCATAAATCACGTAGCCTTTCATTTCTCTTTCCTAGCTAAAACTCCTCTGAGCCCATCTTTCTTTCTGTCTTTCCTTCCCTCACTCTGTCATTTCCCCATTTCAGCGTAAAATGAGTGGCAGCTGAAGCGTCTTCTCTATCTCTCCATCTTTCATTTCTGTAGCGCTCCCTTATGAGGCTCTGGAGAGGTTTAATGGCTTTCTGCTCACAGCCTCTTAGGGAGAAGAGGCTCAGTGACCACGGTCGAGCCGCAGAAAAAAGAGAGACTGACACAAACATGCCTTCTGAAGGAAGAAAGCGTCTGTGCTCACTGTGACATTGGTGAGGTTGACAGAGGGACGCTTTCAATATAAGACGTTTAGTGCAGAAAAAGAGAAATGTCGCAGAAAAACTTTATTCCACATTTACCAAAATTGACAGAAAAAGGTCAAATCTGTTGTAGTAAAATTGTTTTCATTTAAATGTTCATTAATGGCTTAATTGTTCATTTTAGCTTTATTTTATTGTATACTGTTATTATTTTTACTACAACTATGACCACCCTTGCTGCCACATTAATTTTTGTTATTTAATAAATAAATGATAAATAAATAATGGCATTAACTGTAAGCTAATAACATTTTATTTTATTCCATTTAATTTTATTGTATATGTATTATGACTTCAGTCTTTACTGCTACTTTTATTTATTTATTTATATTATTTATGAATAAAGGTTGTAATTGTAATAAAAAATTATAATGTACAATAACAATTTACTGTATCTCGTTTTATTTTATTATATACAGTTATTACTTTTTATTACCTCCACCTTTACTGCAAAATTCATTTACATCTTAAAAAAAAAATTGATGTTATTTTATAAATAAATAAATAATGGAATAAACTGTAATAAAACTAATAATACACTATAACATAGTGTATTATTTTATTCCATTTAATTTTATTGTATACTGTATTATGACTTCAGTCTTTACTGCTACTTATATTTATTAAAACACTTATTTTTTTATTATTTATAAATAAATAAAGGTTGTAAGTGTAATAAAAAGTAGAATATACAATAACAATTTTTTGATCTTGTTTTATTGTATTATATACTGTTATTACTTTTTATTACCTGCACCTTTACTGCAAAATTCATTTACTTCTTAAAATAAAATACAGATTTTATTTTATAAATAAATAGAGGTGGCAATAATTGTTATAAAATAATAAATACACAATACATTTTTTAGTTTTCCAGTCACTGCTTTTAGAAAATGAAATTGAAGGTGAAATAATGAGAGTTAGAGAGATGGGAGGAGGAAGGCTGTCAAGGCTGTTCTCCCTCTTGTACAGATGCAGGATCATCTCTGTTCTGAGCCGTTATACTTTATTGGAGCTGGATTGAGATGATCCTCTTTAAGCATTTTGGAGTGTTAGAAGATAAAAGCTGTTCTTGTGGGACCAGTTCAGATGATTAGTTTTTAAAGCACATGTAAAAACAGAACTTCACACGCGCTTTCACATCCATCAAAATCACCCACACGCAACCTGACAGATACATTTCCAAAGAAAAACACACATGCTCTTGTACACTCACAGTGGGTTGCCGGTAACGGAGCAAGTGAGACTGAGGGAGTCTCCCTCTCGGAGGATGCCCTGAGGGGGAATGATTTTCACCGTAGGAGCAACTGCAGAGATAAAGAGAAGGATAGAGAGAGGGAATAAAACAGGAAAAGAGCTCTGTCACAAAGTCTAATGAACACACACTGTCTTCAATTGCAGTATCCTGACTAAAATGGATCCTCATAAGTTACTGCTTTGGAACAAATATTTGCTCACACAACTGAATGTTGCTCTGGACTCACAGTTGATTTTAATACAGCCAATGCGAATAATATGGTAACACTTTAGTAAAGGGACCAATTCTCACTATTAACTAGTTGCTTATTAGCATGCCTATTATTAACATTTTGGCTGTTTATTAGTGCTTATGAAGCACATATTCTGCATGACCATATTTTACATCCCTAATCCTACTCAATACCTAAACTTAACAACTACTTTACTAACTATTAATAAGCAGCAAATTAGGAGTTTATTGAGGCAAATGTCATAGTTAATGGTTTGTTAATAGCGTGAATTGGACTTTAAAATAAAGTGTGACCAATAAACACTAGTTTTTTTTCCTTAAATTCACGTTTTATTATTTTAAGTTTAATTAGGATCTATTTATTATTTTAAACCATTTTTATGAACATTTATTCATTATTTATTTGGGATACTGTAAGTAAAATGTTATTTTTTCCATAAGAAATTAATATTATTCAGATTATTAAGATGTTAAGATTTCTGAAAGATTTTGTGACACTGACAACTAGAGTAATGGGTGCTGAAAATTCAGTTTTGCCATTACATTTCTAAATATAGTAAACACCTTTACATTTAAAATTTGATAATATTTCACAATATTCCTGTTTTTACTGTATTTCTGATCAAATAAACACAGCCTGGGAGAAGCTTATGCTTCTTTCAAAAACTTTTGAATGGTAGTATAATACTGTTTAGTAAAGTAAATTAACTATTTATAATCATAATTTTGCATAAAAATGCTCTTAAAATGCTGCAGCTCACTAGGTTTTATAACAGAGCAAGTGTCTCAACACATTTCTAGCAGGTGTCTGATTTAAACCCACTGTGGGTAACAACAGCAATACACTAAATTTTATTTGAACTCTATTGTATTTTTATAGAGTAAAGCCTTTCCGATTTTTACAGCAACTTTATGAGAGAAGTCCTTGTATAAAGTTAATATTAGATATTTTTATTAGTTGAAATCCTTCCACAGTATCACATTTAGAGTGTTTCTGCTAACACTGTGGTGTGATGTGTAATGGGATCCTGTTGTCTTCTCGTCCTTTATCATACTAGGCAAGATGTAACACAAACAAACAAACCTTGTTAGAGGCTTGCCAAGTGAACATGTTTAAACAGATGGGGCTTCAGCGAGCTAATAACAAGCGTTAATCAGTCTAATATGGCGGTAGTCATAGAAACGTGACGGCATTGTTGGCTCACAATGAACGTCCAGGCTGTAGTGACGAACTCGTTTCTGCCCCACGAGTGCTGGGTGAGATGCCTCACAGCTCAGCGCCGCTCCGTTATCTTTCCTCTCCACGGGGATACGGATAGTGTTGGAAACACTCACAGTCTTGCCGTTCTCCTGCTGAGAGATCACACCTGAACGAAAAGAGAGGAACAGAAGTCAGTTTGCTCGAATTTTTAACAATGTGTGTTCACATTTCAGCCAGACTTTATTTGCATACCTTTGTACAAAGGATTGCGCGTTCGCCCTGATTACTTCAAACTGTATGAATTTTACGCCCTGAGCAATACACATTAAACACATCGATTTCACAACCACAGAACAGGCTCTATTATCCTTCTGAGACTATTAAGTTTTAATTTTATGATGAAAAACGAAATGACAAGGGGCGAGTGAAGGGCAGTAATGGGGTGATGAAACAGACAGAGGGAAGTGTAGGTCGATTGAGCGTGAGGTCGAACAGAGTTTACAGATTTATGAAGATTACCGAAATTATGGGTTTCTAACTTGTAAAACTATTCTTTGGTCTTTGTCAAACCTGTATTTCACAGAAAGCGCCAATCACTTGACCATTGTGATTTCATATAAAAACAACCAAAATGGCAGTGGCTTAAACAAATCAATACATATTTCTGTTTGACATGTAATTTTATACTCGCTTTGTGTTTTGTTTTGAAGGAGTATATAAATGTGAAACAGCGATCGAGTATTCTGCTGTGACTGACAACAAAGCCACAAACAGATCCTATTTGGTGTTATGAGCATTGCCATAGAAACAAATAATTTCTGAGTCATGAACAGCTCTTGAACAGCTCTCACATTTCTTGGAGACGTGAACATCTAAGATTCTAAAGCAACACTTTACAATAAGAATCACTGGTAACACTTTATTTTAAAGACAAGTTCTCATTATTAACTAGTAGCTTATTAGCATGCATATTACTAGAAAATTGGCTGTTATTAGGCACATATTAATGTCTTATTCTGCATGACCATATTGTAGATTCCTTAACCTGACCCAACACCTAAACTAACTATTAATGAGCAGCAAATTAGGAGCTTCCTAATTTAAAGTGTTAGACTCATTTATTAACTGTAGTTAATATATTAGGTATCATGAACTAAAAATAAACATGGAGATGATATATTTTTGGAGGCCAAAATCTGGAAAAGAGTTTTGCATTTCCAGTTCCATCATAAAGTCAATGGGTTTAATGGGTTTTAGGTTAAATGCCTAAAATAAGGTCTGTGGTTAAGGTGAGCTCAAAATATTTTCACGCTTTAGTCTGCAACATGAAATACATCAGTAATATCTACTTGTGATTTTTTATAGCTCTTAGTTGTCTTAAAAAAGGCGGGTGCTAACTGGTGGAAAAATCTATAGCTGCTTTAAACCGGTTATAGCCTACAGTTAGCTTTTTTATTTCTGGCAATTGTATTTAGGCTTCAAAATTCATAAAAGTTGTCATGATGATAAATTATTAATTATTAACCTTATGAAACATGTATGAATCATTAACTTTCGTTGGTCACAGAGATTATTTTCTGCAAAAATCCTATTGGGTTTTTGTCAAGGAAACCAGGGTGATGCATAACCACTGCAGCAGGCTATATTTTCACAACCTGCATAAATCTAGATTAATATTCATTTATAAACAGAATTTTTTATTGTTAAATCATGTTTGATCATTATTGATTAAGTAATGTTACATTACTTAACTAATGACTCTAGGTTAATGTTCTTTAAAAAAAAAAAAAAAAAAAACATTGTTTCTTGATTTTGTTTATTGGAATGTTTTGGCTTGAAATGTTAAAAATGTACACTACTGTTTTTAATAATAATAGTTAATAATATTACATGTTTTACTGTTTTTTTGATCAAATAAATACAGCCTTGGTGCAGCCTTTAAAAAAAATTAAACCTAGATTAATAAATGCTGTAAAAGTACAGTATTGTTAGTAATCCATTAGCTAATGTGGTCACACTTTATTTTAAGGTCCAATTCTTAACAATAACAATAGACATGCTAATAAGCAACTAGTTAATAGTGAGAATTGGTCCCTATACTAAAGTGTTACCACTAATGTAAACAAACTGAACCTTATAGAGTGTGTTCAATCTCAGAGGTACCATCTCACAATACAATGACATGAACACAGCACTGGTGTTACAGCACAGGCCAGCTTTTAATGTTTGTGTCACTCCGCTTGTCTGTTTTAGTGGCGTTCCAGACCAGAATATGTGAGCGGTATTGTGGAGTTGTGCCATTTTTCCAGACAGTCTGTCAGCCTGTGTGCTACTTGGTGAATTAACAAAAAATTTGGTCTGAAACACACATTACTTGACATAAACTTGTTTATATAACTCTTACTTGTGTGATATTGCTTAAATATCCTTGATCAGGCAGACATTTAAATTATTTTCACTGAAGCGGAACAGCGGCGGACTCAGAAGTCTAAATTCAAACTGTGCCCCGTCTTACTGAATCTGTCGCAGACAGACAGACACTTGCACTCACGACTTTATAGAGCGCCATCATTGATAGAGTGCCAAGCCTACAATCTCACCCTGCACTTTCCCTGCCTCTTTTTTTCCTGTCTCAGTGTCTTTGTCATTTTCTTTCTCCATGTTTTTTCCCTTCTTGGAGCCCAAAAAAGCAAAGCTGGAACAAAAAGATAGAGAAAATATGATGGCAGAGAGAAAAAGAGGGGAGAGAAAGCAGGAAAATGAGAGGTAGAGTTGACAGAAAAGGAATAAAAGGCACAAATTGGGGCCACACCTGGATCCAGTTCTGTGTGTGTGGGGGGGTGTATGTGACAAAAAACGTTCTTCTGCACACATCCGAAGGGACCCAGATGGACAGATGCATTTGAAATTCGATAGAGTGACATAAAGCAATAGAGGGGAAAATGTGCCAATGAGCAAACACATGGGGGAGAGGAGCAAAGCGTATCTTTCTGGCTGTCAGAGAGATTAGTCGAAATGCATGACATTTACCATGAAGACAGAGACTCTGACTAAGAGACAAAGCAAATATGCACACATGTGAAGGATTTTTAAGAAAAGCTGACTCTTTTGTGTTTATATATGTGCTTGTGTGTCTTTCACATTTGTAAGTGCATGTATAGTATAGAAATGTGGCTGCACTGAATGGGAAATTATTTTATTAAACTCACCTGCGATTTCTCGGCGATCTCGGACCCAGCGCAGGGTGGCTGGTGGTTTGCTTCTCGGGGACACACATGTGAGTTCCACCTCTCCGCCCTCCACTGCCTCTGTCTTCACCTCCACTGTAGGCACCTCCGGGGGCACCACGACCGACAGCGTTGCCACCTGGTGGTGTGTATCATCGGTGTACAGCTGGCAGAAGTAGCCACCCTCGTCAGATACACTTACATTAGTCAACGTGATCCGCACCAGGCGTGGCGTGAAAAGAATCATCTGAAAACGGTCGTCTTTCAGTGCTGGAAGAGAGAGAGAGAGAGTAGGGATAAGTAAGGATAAAGTAATCACAGGATATGCAAGTTAAAATTAAATTAAAACTGAGCTTATTTGCTTTCTAAATGCATCCTTGTGGTCTTATATTTTGAGCACTGGTGCATGTTATTTCAAAGAAAATGTGTCTTTTTAATTTTTAATCAAAATGGAATGACTTTCTCTTTCTCTGAAATGACTTCCCTTTTCCACTGATGTCCAAATAGGCATTTAGGCATTGTTTTAGCAATCCTATTTTGAGTTTTGCTTCATTCTGGTTTATATCGCCTTCTTTTCAAAATGATTAAAATCAAGACAAGCCCATTACGTAAGTAAAATGGGTTGTGGTTGGCAATTCACACTAACTTGAAGTAACAAAATGGCTCTGTGAAAAGAAAATACAGCAATACAAACGCTGCTAACTTAACTACACTACCATTCAAAAGTTTTTTTATTTTTTTTAAAATAAATTAATGTTGTTGTTCCAATAAGGATGCATTAAATTGATCAAAAGTGACAGTAAAGACATAATATGTTTATATTAGAATGATTTCTGAAGGATCATGTGACACTGAAGACTGGAGAAATGGATGCGGAAAATTCAGCTTTGTCATCAGGAATAAATTACATTTTAAAATATGCTGAAACAGAAAACATTTTAAATTGTAACAATATTTCACATTATTACTGTTTTTACTGTATTTTTAATTCAATGAATGCAGCCTTGGTGAGTATTACACCTAACTACAAGCAGCGCGACAAGATTCCAGAGACAAACAATTTGGTTGTCCACACCAGACACGTGTTATTACTTTCAGTATGGCTATAAATGTCATGCAGTATGATATTCAAACTCACATTAGGAACTTTTAACATTGCATAAAGCACCTAATCAGTTCCTGAGATTATCACTGTCATAGTTTGTATGTTGTTGCTCCATCCGCGACGTCGCAGAAATAGAAACCGGTTCTAAAATAGAAATTTTGCGTTTTTGCGCCGATTAACATGAAAAAGATACTTTTTATCATGTGTCACGGCATCGTGTCGCGTGTAGTAAGGACACGGTGTTAGAGATTTCTTTCATAAGCATACAAATTTTTGGCTGGCCCTAAACATTTTAATAGTAATGTGCACATGTTCATCCATGCCTTTCCTGTAGCTCAAATAGTAGAGCATGGCGCTAGCAACGCCAAGGTCATGGGTTCGTTTCCCAGGGAAAGCAAGAGCTGATAAAATGTAGAAACTGTAACTTGAATGCAATGTAAGTCGCTTTGGATAAAAGCGTCTGATAAATGTAAATGCCTAAATACTGCTGTTTAAGACTGTTTTCAATTGTTTAATTATTTAATTAAAAAAAAAAAAATGTTTTGTAGTATATAACAAAATATATAATACCTCTTTGTCTTATAAGTGTAAGTAATTTGATAGTAAAATAAAACAGTATTACTTTTAAGTAACAAAGTAGTTAGCGTATTAGCTTGTAGTGTTGCTAGCTACTATCAAAAGGGAAGCTTGTAGTAGTAGCTTAACTACTTTTAATTAGTAGTAGTTTGTTATTTGCAAGTTATAGTTTCAAATTAACTCCTCCAACTCAAACAAGAAAAATCACACAATAAAGATCAAAAGATAGAGCAACATAAAAAGGAGGAGATGAAAAGGAGAAGAAAACAACAGACGAGGATTTTTAACTAGCATCTCTCACAGAACAGCTGACACAGAACAACACATAAATACCGAGGGGAAGCAGAAAACAGAAGCATTGAGAACTAGTGTTGAAAACGATTTGTGCTTTGAAACCAAGGTGAGAGAAAAATCAATTGTCAGAAAATAATAATAACAAATAATGATGCTGGTTACAAAGGCTGGATGGGACACACAAACTCGTTTTGTATTGACCGGCACTAAATACTCCTTTTCTCCCTACTTCCTTTTAAAGCTCTTAGTCTGTGGCTGACTGTGCTCTGGAGATGTGACCCTCTGCCGTCAGCGCACACTCAGATAGCAGCACGACGCGCTGGATCCATAATATGATTACTCCTCTGAATGAACCCAGATATTTTTGAACACCTGGCTGCATTTATCTGTGTGTCATGTTGGAAACTGAATGAGTAAGCAAATGAGTGACTGAATGAGTAAGCAAATGAGTGACTGAATGAGTAAGCAAGTGAATGAACCAATTAATGTTTGAATGAATAAACGAGCGAGTGAGTGAATGAATCAATGATTCAGTGTTTTTTTAAGGGAGTGATAATGATACACTGAGTAAAATGAATCAGTCAGTGAATGAGTTGTTTATTGATTTAGTGAGTAATACAGTGAACGAACGAGTGAGTTAGGGAATGAATGAATGTGTGATTGTATGAACCAATGATTGAATCAATTAAATCAGTGATAATGATAAGTGAATCACTAAATAAATCAGTCTGTGAGCAGGCAACTGAATGAGTGAATGAGAATTATACATTGAGAAAAAGAGTGATACATTGAATAAACGTTGATTGAATCAATGATTCATTATGTTACGCTGAGTGAGTGATACATTGAGTGAGTGAATCACTAAATAAATCAGTGAGCAAACAACTGAATGAAATTGTACACTAATTCAATGAAACAATGATACATTGAAGGAACAACGCAGTGAATGAATGAATAATTGAATCAGTGATTCAGTTACATTGTGTGAGTGATAGTGACACATTGAGTAAGTGAATCACTAAATAAATCAGTTAGTGAGCAAGCAGGCGAGTGAATTACTGTTACATATTGAGTAAGTGAAAGAGTGATACTTTGAACAACATAGTGAATGAATGATTGAATCAATGATTCTGTGTGTTGCATTGAGTGAGTGACAGTCAGACACTAAGTGAATGAGTGATACATTGAACAAAATAGTGAATGAATGACTGAATCAATGCTTCTGTGTGTAACACTGAGTGAGTGATAGTGATAAAGAAAATAATTGAATCACTAAATGAATCAGTCAGTGAACAAGTAAGTGAGCTGTTGAATGAGTTGTACATTAAGTGAGAGATACAGTACAGTGATCAACTGAGCAAGATAGTGAATGGATGGTTGAATGAATTAATGAATGAATGAATGAGCGAGCGGGTAATTGAGAGTTACAGTATACATTGAGAAAGTGAAACAGTGATACATTGAACGAATGTGTAAGTTAGTGAATAAATTATTAAACGCATGAACAAATCAATAAATGATTCAGTGTGCTGCATTGAGCAGGTGAGTGATACAATGCGAATTGCTAAAATGCATAGTTAGTGATGTGCAGCTGAATGAATGCATTGTTATATATCAATACTTTGAATGAATGAGTGAGTTAGTGAATGAATGAAAGATAAACTGAATAAGTCAGTGAGCTCTTTTTCGTGACGTGTATCTTCTCACTCGATCCATGTTTCACGCGACGGGAGTAAAAGAGCCTCACTAAAGGAGATAAATGCCTTCGCTCATGCTAAATGGCAGGGAAATGTCAATGCATTGTCCAGGCCGGTGTCACCTTTAGTCACGCCTCATTTACATACCTCACAGATCTGGCCAATCTGAAGGAATCTCATAGAAAGGGCGCATGCTGATAGGCTATTGTATGCATGACCGCTGAGGGATATTTACGCCCTGCTGCCTGATAAAAGACTGTTCTCGGGATTCATTAGTTAGCGTTAGATAGCGTTTCTCTGTACATTTAGACCAGGGCACTCAAGCAGTAAGAGTAACCTGGAGCTTTCACGATCACACTGTAGAATCCACCAATATTAAAAGCCTAAAGATTGTTAGCAAAAAGTGTGTCTGGAAATAGTGGTGTGTATGGCTTAGAAGAGGGATGATTTGGCTCCTACAAAAAGGCCCAATTATGTGCACTTATAAAAGCAGAGATCACGGATACTAATTCAGCTTTTAGCTTTTGTGGTCCTTTCTGTTTCTACCAATTTCATTCTTTTTCTCCATTCCCTTTTTTCACCGAATTACGTATGCTTTCTGAGTCCTTTTCTGAGGCAAGGGTTACAAAGGCAAGGATGAAAACACATTGCATATCATGTAAAACGAGGGTGACAGAGAGTCATCACTTAAAGGGATTTCAAATTTGAGTGATAGTGACAGCTGCGATGGAAAAACACAAAGGTTATTACATAAAAGGATCTTTAAAAAGAAATTGAAATAAGGTGTAATCAGTTAAAAAGGATTTCAGAAAGACTGATGGCGCCAGTATAAATATATTCCAAAGATGATAAAAGCTAACCAGCATGAAAAGAGACTGCTCCACTGCTAGCACGGACTCCAAGGTTGTGTTTAACATATTTACCACTTACCAGCGCTACAAGAGAACCATTAATGTATATGGAATGTGTCTGATGAACTCAGTGTCAGAGGGGGAGTGCTCAATAAATTCATTCTAGTACTTTTGCTAAAAAAACGCAGCAGCTGCAATGTAATAAAAATGGGGAAGAACTTTAATAAGATCATTGTCAAACTTTATATGATGATTAGCATATGCTACACTCTCAGAAAAAAAAGCTGTCACTGTGACGGTAGCTTTTCAAAAGGTACTAATATGTACACTTTAGGTACTAATAAGGTACTAAAATGCACCCTTCAGGAGTAAATAAGGTACTAATGTGTACCTTTTGAAAGGGTAGCATCCCAGTGACAGCTTTTGAAACTTTTTTCTGAGTGTATAAAGGTTTGTTGTTTTATTAATTATGATATTAAGTTTAAAATGAGAAAAATGTCACATTATGAGATATACATAATGTCACACTGTGAGGCAGCTACAGTTTATATATAAAAAAGTCAACACTGTGACATACAGGTGCATCTCAATAAATTAGAATGTCGTGGAAAAGTTCATTTATTTCAGTAATTCAACTCAAATTGTGAAACTCGTGTATTAAATAATTGGTGGGTTTTTGATAAATGTGAGCCAAAATCATCACAATTAAAAGAACCAAAGACTTAAACTACTTCAGTCTGTGTGCATTGAATTTATTTAATACACGAGTTTCACAATTTGAGTTGAATTACTGAAATAAATGAACTTTTCCACGACATTCTAATTTATTGAGATGCACCTGTATGTGTTGCAATTTGTGAAAAAGTCATATTGTGAAATATGAAGTAATTCAATTATAGAAAAGTCACAATTTCACAAGAAATAAAGTTGCAATTACAAGATACAAAGCCATATTGTGAGATATAAAGTTGCATATAAAGTCCAATCAAAATTTAAAAATAAGTCAAAATAATCCAAAATAAAACATTTTAATTTGAAATAAAAAATGTCATCTAAGTGATCACTGATACAATGTTAAAAAGGTGTGTTTTTAACTGTAAAATATTGCAAAACCGTTACAGAAAAAAAAAAAAAAAAACTGTTAATAGGTTAACAGTTAGTTCCCATACTATATACAGGGAAAAACAGTAAAATATCCAACCAGAAATTTCATGTAATTTTACAGTAAAATGCTGTTAATTGAACAGTTTTTCAAAGTAAAAAAAGAACAAATCAACATGTAATTTACAGTCAAAAACTGTAAACTAAAATATTCCGAGAATTCCCTGTGACACTCCACATTTGAAAGTATTAAAAGTACAAAACATATTTGAGTAGCAGTGTGCATTGTTAAATTTACTGGTTTACATTCAAATTTTCTTGTTTGCAAATTACAGTTTTATACCGTAAAATTAATAGAGTTTGTTCTGTAAATCTGTTTACAGTTTTTCAGAATTTTTTTTACAAAATTATTCTGGCAACCATAGCTGCCAAAATAATTCTGTAAAAACTACTGAACCTGTTAAGCATTGTATAATGCAATAAAGTTTTATACTAAGTTTAATTTAAGACAGTCTTGAAAGTGAAATATAATGACACAACTGCAAGTAGTACATTATGATGTATAAAGTGTCAAACTTGCAATCCCAAGACATAAAGCCACATTGTGAGATACAAAGTTGCAAATACATGAATTTAAGTCTCTTTTGTATGAAATGGACATAATTGTGACATCTAGTCGCAATTATGAGAAATAAAGTTGTAAATCTAAAACTGTCAACTGTCAGATGTAAAGTTGTTTTTTTTGCTGTTGTTTATGTTACTAAAATGAAAAAGTATCCCACTAATTGGTCCTGTGTATCCTAGCATAATCGTCAAGTCTTCTAGCTAACCTAAAGTGATGTGAGCAAGCATATTAAAATAATTATGCCAAAACAACTTTATTTGAACACTTGAAGTAATGTTCTTTTTATGGGGTTTTTAAAAGATCCCCTAATGACTGCCACTGAAGCGGTAGCTTCACTCACCTCGTGTTCCATTGAAGAATAGCGTTTGTCTGCGTGGGTTCTGGATGACCACGATCGAGCCATCGTAGTTCTGGAGACGACAGGAGATCTGTGCCGTCCCCCCTTCCAGCACGGTCACGTTCTCAGCCTGCACGGCCTGCCCCCGCGCTGAAAGACAGAGGGGTAACAGAGTTAACGTACAACTCTCATTTGCTGAAATGAATCATTTATAAAGATATTTTTGATGGACAGAAGGAGGCAAGATGGCACACGGAGCAATTTTGAAGATAGAAATACCTCCGTGACCAATTAACATCTTGCTCACGTAACTACCTTTGTGCTTAGAAGTGTGAACTATGCAGAAGAGGAGACACAGAGCGAGTAAAAAAAGGAAAATAATGAGAGACTGACAGATAGACAGAGACAGCAAGAGGAAGAAAAAGAAAGAAAAGGGTCCTAATTAAGTGCTGGTAAGACCAATAGCATCGTTATCTTTATCCATTACTGTGGGCTGACACACTTCTCTCTTCCATCTGCTCGCTCTGACATCCACCTCGTGAAAGCGCCGGTAATGACGGCTCTTTTTTCGGGAATGAACTCGGATCAGTCATATGCAGGGAACACAGAACATCTAATGGCACTTTCACCGCTAAATCTAGTTGAACGTAACATCTACTGCATGTTCTGGGTGACGCTCATGTATTGTTGATGTTTATTTTAGCAGAATATAGAGGAGCTGAACATGAGGTCATCACCGCTGGCCCGTGCAAGCATGCTGCTGGAACCCTCAGCTCATCATTAGCCGTGTTCTTCGTGGAGAGCCTGTCTCTGGTGGACTGTAATGATTCGCAACCCTGACACCAAGGCACCGCGTTCTTCAGCAGAACAGACTCGATCTGATGACATCACAACAGATCACTATGGTAAAACTGTCATATCTGCTGATTCGTTGAGACCTGTCTCCTCCATCGCTCTACTCACCTATCTAGGACAAGATGTCTGACATGCTCAGACTGACATGTTACAGACATGCTGTATGACAGGACGTCTGTGTATAGTTTGAGCTTGGAACAGTTCATGGAGTATTGTGTAGGCAACTCATTTCACACTATAACACAATAATAATGTGGAGAATGTGAAGGGTGTATCTTCATCTATAGGCACTAATGATCCAAGGGCTGATTTTTATTATAACTAACATTTTTTATTTTTTTCCCCCTCTTCTTGTTATATAAAGATCACATTAAAACTGCCTTGAAAACTTTTCATCACCAATTTCTAATTTGTTTCTGCATTTATTTTATTTTGCCACTTTTCAAAAACCTGTATAGAGGTTTATTAGTTTATAGACTATGAAAATTCATCCAAAATTATTTTAATTTATTCTAATATAATTTTAACTACCATGACCTAAAAAAGTGAACTAGTCATAAATCATTTCAATATTTATTGTGAGAATAGTTTTACACAAATTACAACTCTCCCTCAGTGTCATGTCAGTGTCATAAAGTTAGTGCACTTGTTAGCCACTTTTTTTATGGAAACTTGGAAACTTTTGCGCATGAATTCATAATTTATTTTTGCATTTATTTTATTTTGCTGCTTTTCAAAAGCCTTTTATGTATAGATTTTATTGTTTTACCTAAAGCCTAAACCAGAATATGGAAATCCATAATAACAATATTAATTAAGCTTATTTGTACATTATTTTAACTATCATAACATGAAAAGTGAAATAACTGTAAATCTTCTCAATATTTGAGAAAATACTGTCCCTCAGTGCCATTTACACCATAAGCAATAATTATGCCACTAAAAAAGTTAGTGTACTTGTTTATCAAGTACAAGAGTCAGTAAAGAGCTTGAGATAAAACATGAAGAAAAAAAGTTAAATATCAAATATGAGTCATTTCCCATATGTGTCATTTCCAATCTAGCTGCAATTTTATCAAATTATGTAAAAAGTTCAAAATACTTTTTAATTGTATGCTGCATAAAATACTAGCTAGCTATGTCATCAGCCTTATCAAAATGAGTTGACGATTTTATTAGAAAAAATGTTCAAAATGTTATTTCCACCACAGTGAAATGCACACATCACCGCATCATTTGAGATGTGGCGGAAATGACAGTGTGGTGAAAACTCGTGACTTTTCATTACTTTCTTCTGCAATGCATGTTTATCCAATATTGCACCATTGCTAGTGTACAAATAACAAAACTAGTGAAACTTTTTTCCTTTCAAAGTCAAAAGTTTCATCAGGACATCCTGGTTATAGACCAGAGGCAAAACATCTCTTAGAGGAACAATTAGGATTATTATGGAGTTTATGGCTGAAAAGCGACAAAAGAGAAAGTTCAGGAGGGAAATAAAGGAGAGTCTATAAAGGTGCTAGACGGCATCCTCTGTCACCCGCTGGCCCGCTCGTCTGGCTTCATTTAAATTTAATCCTGTCAGGCTCTATCCATCTCAGAGTACCCTTGTCTTAAATTCAGCGTGCAGGGAGAGCGGGTTAATAAAACATTGACAGGTGAGGTATTGAGCTGAAATCAAGAGGCGAGAACAGGGAAGAAAATGAGAGACAGTGATTGAGGACGTCCTGAAATTTTGCACAATTGCCATTGTAATTGTAGCCATTATTATTTCTGTCCTCCGCATCAATATTGTGATTCATATCACGACAATCGGCACCGCCATTGCTATCCCAATTATTATTCTAATGACTGTTATTACTCAGCACTCGGGCATCCGCAGACTTGGCCGCCATTGTTTTAATGGCTCCTAATTGTTCCAACAGCACTATACATCAAGAGAAGGTCTGTGAATGCATGGGAGGCAATTAAAAACCTAATTCAAACCTAACAGAACTCAAACAAGTGTGGCCAAATTCCCAACAAAAGTAGCTAAATGTGTTTGATTGAGAAGTCAAACAAAACACGGCTAATTGAGCATCCGTTAAATGCACTCTGCCACACGCCAGCTGTCTCCTCTTCATGTAAATGACCGAAATGAAGGGACGCGAATGGGAAAACAAATGGCACGGAGGGAGGGGAGCGTGCCGTGACGCCAATACGGCATTCGAGAAACTCGCCAACTCGCTGACGGGGGTGGAAAGACACCGAGCGAGATGGAGAGGGAGGCACGGGGCAGGAGAAAGACAGCTGCGGGATTCGGACGCAATCGCAGCTGCCAGGAAAATAGCGGAGGGGCCGCTCGAGTCCGCTACAACTTGCGTGGGAGTTGTTTGCGGTCGTATCTGCATCGTGGGTACGGAAGTTTATGAGCATCGACGGCAGGGCGAAAACAACAAGAAACTGCAGATGGGTTCATCTTGACCCAATTAGAATCAGGCCATAATAAAACACACAACATGCTCACAATTGAATTAGGTGTGAAAGTGAAGAGATCGATAACAGGCCGGCGTACTGATGCTAGGAGAAGAAAATAAATAAAGTAGGCTGGTGGAGTGGTGGTGGTGGTGGGTCGTGGAGGAGAACTTCATGATTTGGCCAGATGAGGGCAATGTATCAATACACACAAACTTTACAAATCCTTATTATGAAGAAATATAGGTAGATTGAGCAAATAAATAAACAATATGAGTAAATGACTAAATGTAAATAAAATATTATATATATATATATATATATATATATATATATATATATATATATATATATATATATATATATATATACAGGTGCATCTCAATAAATTAGAATGTCGTGGAAAAGTTCATTTATTCCAGTAATTCAACTCAAATTGTGAAACTCGTGTATTAAATTAATTCAATGCACACAGACTGAAGTAGTTTAAGTCTTTGGTTCTTTTAATTGTGATGATTTTGGCTCACATTTATCAAAAACCCACCAATTCACTATCTCAACAATTTAGAATACTTCATAAGACCAATAAAAAAAAAAAAAAAAAAAAAACATTTTTAGTGAATTGTTGGCCTTCTGGAAAGTATGTTCATTTACTGTATATGTACTCAATACTTGGTAGGGGATCCTTTTGCTTTAATTACTGCCTCAATTTGACGTGGCATGGAGGTGATCAGTTTGTGGCACTGCTGAGGTGGTATGGAAGCCCAGGTTTCTTTGACAGTGGCCTTCAGCTCATCTGCATTTTTTGGTCTCTTGTTTCTCATTTTCTCTATGGGGTTCAAGTCTGGTGAGTTTGCTGGCCAGTCAAGCACACCAACACCATGGTCATTTAACCAACTTTTGGTGCTTTTGGCAGTTTGGGCAGGTGCCAAATCCTGCTGGAAAATGAAATCAGCATCTTTAAAAAGCTGGTCAGCAGAAGGAAGCATGAAGTGCTCCAAAATTTCTTGGTAAATGGGTGCAGTGACTTTGGTTTTCAAAAAACACAATGGACCAACACCAGCAGATGACATTGCACCCCAAATCATCACAGACTGTGGAAACTTGACACTGGACTTCAAGCAACTTGGGCTATGAGCTTCTCCACCCTTCCTCCAGACTCTAGGACCTTGGTTTCCAAATGAAATACAAAACTTGCTCTCATCTGAAAAGAGGACTTTGAACCACTGGGCAACAGTCCAGTTCTTCTCCTTAGCCCAGGTAAGATGCCTCTGACGTTGTCTGTGGTTCAGGAGTGGCTTAACAAGAGGAATACGACAACTGTAGCCAAATTCCTTGACACGTCTGTGTGTGGTGGCTCTTGATGCCTTGACCCCAGCCTCAGTCCAGTTCCTTGTGAAGTTCTTGAATCCATTTTGCTTGACAATCCTCATAAGGCTGCGGTTCTCTCGGTTTTGTTGTGCATCTTTTTCTTCCATACTTTTTCCTTCCACTCAAGTTTCTGTTAAAATGCTTGGATACAGCACTCTGTGAACAGCCAGCTTCTTTGACAATGAATGTTTGTGGCTTACCCTCCTTGTGAAGGGTGTCAATGATTGTCTTCTGGACAACTTGTCAGATCAGCAGTCTTCCTCATGATTGTGTAGCCTAGTGCAGTGGTTTTCAAACTTGTTCCTGGGGACCCACAGCTCTGCACATTTTGCATGTCTCCCTAATTTACACACCTGATTCAGATCATTAGCTTATTAGGAAAGAGATCCTTGAACTCAAATGAGTGTGTCAGATAAGGGAGACATGCAAAATGTGCAGAGCAGTGGGTCCCGAAGAACAGGATTGAAAATCACTGGCCTAGTGAACCAAACTGAGAGACCATTTTGAAGGCTCAGGAAACCTTTGCAGGTGTTTTGAGTTGATTAGCTGATTGGCATGTCACCATATTCTAATTTGTTGAGATAGTGAATTGGTGGGTTTTTGTTAAATGTGAGCCAAAATCATCACAATTAAAAGAACCAAAGACTTAAACTACTTCAGTCTGTGTGCACTGAATTTATTTAATACACGAGTTTCACAATTTGAGTTGAATTACTGAAATAAATGAACTTTTCCATGACATTCTAATTTATTGAAATGCACCTGTATATAAATAAAAAAGAGTAGAGTAAGTAGGAAATAAACAAATTTATCTAAATATATACAAAATGTAAAAAGGCCATACTGCATCATGGCAGTTCAATAGTAGAAGATGGGGAAAGTTTACATGCATAAACTGAATGATTAATATTGACTTTTTATCTGAAAACATCAACATTTCTAAGATTTATTCCTTCTGAAAAGTTTTTTGGTTGTAATGCAATTGTTTGTCATTGGATAATAGTGAACTGTGAATTTATTTTATTTTGAATATTAAAAGTTTTTTTTTTTTATCTATTTGTTAACAGAGGATATGTGGACACAGTTATTCATTTAGATTTGTATTGTAACAAATGTTTTTTAACTGTAAAGATAGACCCTTGGTATTCGATGACCCTTAGTGGGTCATTTTACCTGTTCTTAAAGGAACAGTTCACCCCAAAACCAAACCTGTATCACTTCTACTCACTTCTGCCGAACACACACAAACAAAAAAGATATTCTGAAGAACGTCTGAACCATTCATTGAAAGTCAATGGCATCCAAAACAACAGCTTTGAACCCCAGTAACTTCCAACATAAATGATGTAACCGATGACAAAATCTTCAGTTTTGGCTGAACTGTCCCTTTAAGGTAGGGCATTTCCCCCATCTTCCCCTACTAAGAAAGCAGCCGTGAATTATGGAGGTGAATTCAATTTAGTGACTTGGTAGAAGGCCGGATTCAGAGCAGGCGTATGAGCAACTACCCTGCTTGAGATTAACTAGCTGAATTACAGTGTACAGTGGAACCACCACACTCCCTCACACACACGCACATTTATAACTCTCAAATGAATGAGCAGACAACCAGGCAGAGATGAGGACATCCTAAGATATCCACGTCAAAGTTTAACAATACTAGCACTGTTGAGACATTAAGACGTCCTTTGATTCTTTCCTTTAATTCAATTTCAATTCAGTCTTTCTGCTTTGCTCTGTGAGCACCTGATATCTTCACAACTCATGAGTCACTCATCAATTTTTTGTTCTATTTTTCCAGCCAACCTGAATCTTCCAGACATCACCTAACCTGATGTCTCAGGTAATCAGTGAGCAAGCAGCTTTGGCTGAAAAGCTGACGGACTGAGATTCCTTGCTTCTATCTTTATATATCTCTATCTTTCACTCTGTAGTCTAAAATTAAAACTATCTCTCCGAAGAATCTCGCTCTCTGCCAATCATACGTGGTTAAAAAAACATTCACACCATAAATAAAACATAATCCCTTGCAAATCCCCTCTCTCTTTTTTATCTCAATCTGTCACTCTCTTATTCCTGGTCTTTCCCAGTTCCATCTCCCTCAGCACCTTGTCTTTTCTTCAATCCGGCATATTTCTATCCCCTGCTCTTCTTTTCTTTGTTCTTTTCTTTTCTCCGCTTTCTGCTCCTCTCTAAAACTCATAATTCCCTCTCCTACCGCATGCTTTTCCTCGCTAATCTCATTCCCTTCCGCCTTCACACCTACACAGGCTCCCCCACCTCCTCCTTAACATCAAACCCCGTCTCTTTCCGTCATTTTCCCCTCGTTTTTCCCGTCTTCAGCCCCTTACCCTCCCACTAAGCTCCCTTTTCCTCTGTAACCGGCTTCATCCGTCACTTGCTTCCTCTGGTTTTCTCCTTGTAACCTTCTCTAACTTTTCCTCCATGTCTCTTCTACTTTACATTTCCTTAACTTTCCTCCTCTTTATCTCCCCTTCATGGATTCCTCATCATCTCTTTCGTGTTTCTCCCGCTCTCTCTTTGCTATCTCTCCGGCAAGGGGCCTGTTTATTTCCATCTCTCTCCTTCAGAAATGTGATTTGTTCTGCAGCTCAGACTCACAGTATAATCATCCTGCTTTGTCCGGGCGGGTGAGCGAGAGCGGGAGAGAAGAGGAGTGGAGGGAAAAAGGGAAGGAGGGAGTGAAAAGGACACGCAAAAAGCGAAGAGAGGAGAAAATGGATTGAACATCCATCTCTTGTCTTTGTTCCACTCGTCTTATTACATCCATGCTCTTGCCTTCCTATATTCGCTCTCATCCGTATCCTTATTCATAAGTAATTATTTTAAGTAAATGTCTTGACTGAACTGGAAATGTCAAACTACCCTGACTTAAAATCTGCCATCATTGTAATAATTGGCTATTTAGATTGAAGGTTCATGCAGTAATTTTTTCCCTTATTAAATAGTTTAACACAAAGAAATAAATAGAATTTTTTTTTTTTAAGATAAATACTCCAGACATTTCCGTCGCCTAATAAAAGCAGTTTTAATTTAATTTGGAGCAGGTTTACCATTTCACCATTTTGAGATCACATGACCAGCTGAATAATACATCATTTAATCCCGCAACCTCACTGTTAATGGACAATTTTACTTGTGGCGTCAAATTTGATACATCCACACCACTAGGTGTCAGTAAATTCCCAAAATTACAACATTAACAAAAAGCTAATTATTTGGTAATTGCTTCCTCTATTTCCATGGCTTTAAACGGTGCAATATTAAGTGCTTAATCATATCTTCTATGAGAAAACTGATCATTTTAACAGAATAAACTCTAATACCAATTTTTTATACTCTCTACTAAGCTTTGACTTAAAGGGATAGTTTACCAACAAAATATACTTTGAAAAATGTATTTTTTCCATACAAAGAAAGTCAACAGTGTCTGTTGCTTGGATCCCAACATTCTTCAAAATATATCTCACAGTAGAAAGTAATATGTCCCACAGTAGAAAGTAAGTCCTACGGGTTAGAAAAAAACAAGGATGAGTAAATTGACAGAATTTTCATTTTTGGTAAACTATTCCTTTACATAAAAGGAAGCCAATTAAAATATTTGATTATTTTCTTACAAGTATTTACTGATCTAAGAACATTTTAGTGTGTCCTGAAGCTCCAAACGTTTTTCGTCACTGTTTTGTTGTCTGTTCATGTTGTTTATTCTTTCATTCCCTGTTTCATCGCTTCATCTGTGATTTCTTGCTCCTGTTCTCCCTTATCTCTTCCCCTTACCATAACCGACGCGCTCTCTTTCTTTTGACCTTCATGTTTTACGCTGCTCTTTTCTATCACCATATTTCAGTCATATCACTCTCTCCTCACTCCATTTCATCCCTCTCTTTTCCCCTCCATCCATCCATCCATCCATTTATTTCTCTAGACCACATCCTTCAGGTTTTTCTGTCCCTGATATCCTCGGTTTCTTCATGTGTGTGTGGATATTTGTTTGTTTTGGGAGCAGTGCGGGACCCCCATGTGTTCCTGACACGCTGTTTCAAAACACTGCAGAGACACTTACTGTCGGGCATAACAAAGGGGGCTTACAGAAAATTTACAGGGCAATTACACCAGGCTAGCCTGCGAGAGTTTGCCTACGGCCAGCGCAGAAATCCAGACTGCCGCAATTCCTCGCATACACACACTCATCCTGTCAACCTGGCTCCCATCCCCAACAGCATCTCACATTCAACTGCTAGAGAAAAAAATGCTTTATTGGCGAGAATTACATAACAGTATATTCTGCCAAGGCTAAAGACCCATTCTTTATCTCTCTCACTCACACACATACACAGAAGCTGGTGCAGAGAATGGCTTTTTGTTGCTGAGATTATGAATATACAGCAGGGTTCAAATGTCTGAGACCAGTGAAATTGCTTCTATTTAGCCTTTTTCTAATTTAATACTTTTTTTCCATTACAAATTACATTATCAGCGTAACAGTTTGAGTGAAACACTGAATTGAAATTTAATTTAATGACTTACTTAGTATTTGTACTGTATGACCCCCTTTCACTTTAATGACAGCAGCACTGCATGAACTCCACAAGTTTGTGTAAAAAATGATGATCATGTTCTCCAGAATTATCTAAAGTGCAAATTCTGCTTCACTGGACAAACATCTGACAGTGGGTTACAGAATAAATGTCACTAACTTTTTTGATTAGTGACCTAGAAATAGAATCTGAAATATTATTATACTCACGTATGGTGATATACACTGTACAATAAAGCAAATCTCAACTGCTTGATTGCTTGTATTGTCGCAAAATGTAAACTAGGCCTATATTATCGGCCAGTTCTAATCTTCTAAAAGCAACTATAAAGCATAAATATACTAAGACATTACAAACATGATTTTTATAAAACTGCTTCGAAACTGTGTATTGTGAAAAGAGCTACAGTGTACAAATTAATTTGATGATATCAGTAAGTTCTACTTTCATGTTATATAGTTTTTAAAATTCATTGATTACACTGGAAACTAAAATAAATTTTAAATGCTACAAGTGAATTTATGGACTTGAATTTAACATTTTTATAAAATTATAGTGTTTTAAAAGATGAACTTCAGTGTTAGATGACAGCAAAGGTAATCTAAGAGTAAAATAGGGCAAATAAGCATGTAAAATTAGATATCCGATATCTGCCAGTACCGATATCAACAGATGACCGATATGCTAACAATGTATACTGTGCATCCTTAAATAGTTCTTATATATTTTACATCAGAATGTGTATTTACTTCAGGTTTGAATTAGACTTTCAGCGTAGACTGAGGACTTTTGCTCCTGCTGACAATGAGGCCCAGCACCCCAGATGTGATGTTATTAAAAGGCAGAGGAAAACAGCAAGAGAAGTCTGAAGTATGGACGGACTGTCATATCAACCTGAGGTAGTGAGTCACCGAGAACAGGACCAACAATGTCCTTGCTGAGCTATAATTGCATACTCTGGGAAAAACAGCAATTACACTATAAAATGGCCAATCTCGGTTTTCCTTGAGGTTCCTCTTGAATACATGTTCTCTTTAACTGCAAAAGTCCCTGAGTGAATTTGAGGTTATCTTCTACAAAGCCACTGTCATATCTCCTTCCTTCATTCTTGCCTTTCTGTGTCCCTATAGAGTCTGTATTCTTGCTCATTCGTCCCGTTCTCCTCATTGTTATACTGCCGTTTCCTTCCTCCCCAGTGTTCTGCACATTTTAATGGTTGTATTAACAATTCCCTCTCAACTTCAGGCTCTTGTTTTACCACTCTTCTCTCTTCCCTTCTTTCTAGAAGATGTCTGTTCTCTGTGAGTTTTCCACATGCTGTAACTTCTTCATCTTGCCCTTCCTATGTCGACCTTCATCTAATGAGTTACACAATTTATTATTCATATAAATTAGGGCTTACACGACTAATTTTATCAAGTAGTCAAATTTGTCTTCTGTAAATAAGAGGTTGTGTAACTCGTTTCTGTTAATTCCCACATTTTTAAAATGTCATCAATCATTTTGTGAAGTAAAATGCAAGAAACACATTTAACCATAGTGCATCAATTTTCCTATTACTAAAATGATATTTAAATAAATTAATAGTTAATTTCCTATTAGTCATTTTCAACATGCAGGTTTGTAGGATCACAGAACTCACTCCTCCATCATCCAACTGCATGAGTTTTATCACTGAGGAACTATGTAAATTTATTTTACAGATGTCCTCATCAGAAACAATTACCATCCGAATAAGGCGGCAGTCTAAATTTGGTCAATACAAGAACATCTGGCTGTATTAACAAGTTCACCTCCTCAAATTTCACAAATTGACTGATAAGTGACTTTAGAAGTAGTGCAGAATCTGGGATATTTCAAAAGCTTAAAATTCTATACTAGCTGAATAAATAAATAAATAAATGCTAAAAGTGAATTCATCCTCACAACAACATTGAGATTTTGAGATCTGCTAAAGGTGACATTTAACAGTGTTATTAAATTATTGGTGTTCAAGTGAGCATTAGATAATAGTAAAAGTAATAGGAAATGAACATACAATTAAACATCCAAAAACATTATTCGGTTCATTGATAATTAAGAAGCAAAGTGTTTATCTAAAATGCTGCAGCAATCCAAATGTGGTCAATCCAATCGAATAGATTCTGTCATCATCTACCCACCCTCACATCGCTCCAAGCTCATATGCCCTTTTTTATGGTGGAACACAAAAGGATCATTATCAAAATGTCAAATCTTTTCCATACATTGAAAATGCGGCTTGATCACTAGCTGTCAAGTTCTGCTGCAATTTTGCTTGGTTTATTTCAAAAGAGTCTATTAGGTCGAGATTTGAACCCGGGTCTCTTTGCATGGTAAATGAAAACTCCATTTTATCTTGCATTTACATATCCAACTGGTAATTTGTAAAACAAAACAAAAAAGTTGTACGTATTTTCTTGCCTAAGGCACTGAGTGAGTCAAGACTTCCTCTGGTGCCCATTTAAAAAAGAGAAGGAAAAAAGTGCACAACACCACTATTTTCTATCTTTTTGTCTTTCGTCCACACTCCTCTCTGATCCCTCAATCATAAATCTGCCAGCTGGCTCGGCCTCCATTCTCCTCTCCCCGTATCCTCTTTTCTCTTCACACACGCGCATCTCTTCACTCCTTCCCATAAATTATCTTCCTCTGAGGCGGAGTGAGAGAGAAGGACAGAGAGAAGTGTCTAAGGAGACGGGGACCAGCGAAAATAAAGAGAAAGGGAGAGGCCGAGACCGAGATGAGAAAGATGAAGAGAAATGAAAGTAGCTTTGGGTTTCATAAGGTTACAGACAGAAAGAGAAAGATTCATTTCAAGGTGTGCTGAGGAATTACTGAGAGAAACGAGACAGATGGAGAAGTAAAGCAAGAAATGTGACGACTCACGGCAGAGGGAGAGCAGAACGAGGGATCGCAGCAGGAGGGATGGAGTGGAGGAGAGGAGGAGAGATCGCTGGCTTCGTCTCATTGTGTATTGAGGCTCGGTAGCTGATCAATGAGACCTCTGTGGTTGATGACTGCACAATTCAGCACACGCTACACAGCTGAAACCGCAGCAAAATTACTACACTAACCGCCAGTGCTCTTTAAGTGCAGCGTTAACTAAATCACTTTAGCGGCTGCGTTTTAATCCTTAAGCAACTAACATCGCATGCGATAACAACCAACCAAAAGCGGCTAATTAAAACAATCCTCCACGTTCAAGAGTAAAAAGAAACTCCTATCATGTGGCAATTTCCACACTTAACTTTCCCGTCAAACCACTTATTAGCACTCAAAGACTAAACTCGAATGTTGCAAACACTAATGGAGTAGTCGCTTTAAGATAATATCATACTTGTTATGCAGAAGGCTGTTGTGTTTATATCTGAAACGGTAGCCGGCAAACCACATCACAGATTTGAATCCCACAAAAGCGTTCGCTTATGAAATTCTTGTTTTTCTCCTCACACCTTGTCTGGTTTTGCCAGTTTGTTTTTTCTCTTTTGTGATGAGGCAGAGCCTGCTGAGATTCACCTCGTCATGACGCACGCCTTGGTGCCAGAACGACCGCAAACACAGTGTGGCTCGCTGAAACAATCATAAATCAATGCGTTATCTAGTCTGCCAACTGTTTTCACCAGATTTGAAATGAGTATTTAAACTGTAAGAAGTTAAACAACCACATTTGCACAACTTTATAAAGGGCTGCACGCAACAATGGAAGTACAGACAGGCGATTAATGATGTGTTTTGCGTCGTATAACCAAATCTATAACCAATCTGACATGGAATTGAAGTTGAGATTGCATACCGCACATCTATGTATGAAATATGAAAAGGTTCTGATCTAAAACACTGAAAAACATGTACAGTAGGAACCTAAAGAAATGGCTCAGAAGTCCAAAATGATCCCTAACAAAGAGCTATGTGTTATCGCACCATGTGCACAGGTGTCTTAAAGCCCAGAACAGCCAATCATACTAGTGACCACACCGTGATACTGAGCACAGCCGGGATCCTCACTAACACACACACAGTGATAGGCAGGGCTGATATTCACTGTGTGGGAGCACAACTTCAGATCTGCGCCTCAGGTAACCGCCTGATTCCATTCGATTTTCCCCAAAGTCCTCACACAACTTCCCCTACTTCCACCAAGGTTAAGTCAAAGTTAATCCATCTCTCCTTTCCTTTCTTCCTTCTCTCTCTTTCTTCAGCTGTACATCGGTGGAAAGTCCTCTGATTCCTTCAAGTATTGTTTCTTTTCGTTCTCGTCTTTCTCATAGCCCGAAACTCCTTGAGTAATCTGCTTGATGTTTGTATAACCTCTCCTGAAACTGCACAGACACAATTTGGGCGAGAACCCTGGTATATATACTTGAGTGTGTGCGTGCTGGCAGATGCATATCCCACATATCGTTATTTTGGTAAAGGGCAGGGGAGGGTAAGAGTCCACAATAGCACTCATTCAGAAAGCAAAACAGTCAGTCAATGAGCTTCACTGTCTTTCAGTCTCACTTCTGCAGTCGGTTGTCTTTTGCTAAAGCTCTCTGGGTCATCAGCTTCTTTCTGATCAGTCTTTATCTGTTTGGCACACAGAGAGTGTTCACAAAGTCACGAGGGGATGTTCTAAATGAATGCGTCTTGTTTTGCAATGTGCTGTACATTTTGTACTTTACTAAGCTACGTGCGCATAAATGCGTGAGTCTGTGTGTATTCATGTGTGAACAGTATCCAGTGTATGCACTGGGGACTAAAAGAGAGGACAGCAAGATTGTGTGAATGTGGACAGACTAGTAAATTAGTTGATTAATTCAAAGAAATTAAATGCAGGTTCTGCATAAAAAATAAATCCATCATCCATAATACATACATGTACTTGTACATCTACCTACCCATCCATTCATCATCTACCCACCCATTCGCCTATCTACCGATCCCCTCTACTTATCTACCTACCTATCCACCATCATATCCATCCATATCCATCCATCCATCCATCCATCCATCCATCCACCTAACTACTATCCATCCATCTACCAACTTACCTATCAATCCATGCGTCCATTCATTCATCCATCCATACACCCACCCACCCACCTACTTATCCACCAACCTATCCATCCATCCATCCACCTGCTTATCTACCTACCATGTACCTATCCACCTTATCTACCTACTTATCCACCAACCTATCCATCCATCCAACAACCTTTCTACATACCCACCTACTTATCTACCTACCCATCCATCCATTCATCCATCTACTTATCTACCTACCCATCCATCCACCCACCTATCCACCTACCTACTATCCATACATCTACCAACTTACCCATCCATCCACCAACCTACCTACCTATCCATCCATCCACTTATCTACTGTACCTACCTATCCATCCACCCACCCACTTATAAATCCATCTTCCTATCCACCTACATATCCATCCATCTACTTATCTATCTACCTATCCATCCACCCATCCATCCATACAACCATCCATCTACTTATCTATCCATCTCCCTATCACCTACCTATTCATCCATCCATCTACCTACTACTAGTGTATATTGCATAAATACGTGTGTGTGTGTGTGTGTGTGTGTGTGTGTGTGTGTGTGTGTGTGTGTGTGTTGGTAACACTAACACACCAACTAGTTGACTACTTTTCTGGATGACTCTTGACTACGTTCCTACACAGCCACATCCATCTGTGTAAAAAATTGTCACTTTTGTTGAAGCAGAGATGTCATTTAATTTCATCTTCTCACCCTTATTATGCTTTATTACTGCTGATGCGGCTGTGAGCATATTCATTACAGTTGTGTGCAGCATGAGACCGTGTCCACAGTCCACTTTCCTGTTCTCCTATCCTCATTTGCATCCCAATCATTTCATTTTTTATTGGCATCACACCAGACCAAATGTTGCCAAAGCACTTAAGGGACATGAGTTAACAGTTGCATGAGGGTAATGTTAAAAACTCATGCATGCCTCATACACACTCTGACTGGTTGTGATACCGTAGACATTAAGGCTCTTAAAACTTAATCCAGCACCAAAGGTTCGGTCCAGGAAAGCCCGAGGCTGCAGGTGGGAAGGTGGGTGTCCGTGGGTGCAGGAATTCTGGTGCATCAGCAGAAAAGGTGCACCGTATTTTTGATGCGCTGATCCTATGTTCTGCTTATCACAGATTAAATTTGCGTTTTGTCCTTCAGGCTATGTAATAATGCGTGTGGGTGGGGGAGTGGTGAATTTAAGTCTCTTGGAGGAGAAGGAGGGCGTAGAGTAAGAGCGAAACGAGTGCGCATGGCCCTGAGTGTGTGTGAAAGACTTTCTTGGCACTCTTTCTCTCTCTCTTTCCTTCTGAGTCTTGTTGTTTGTTAGTGCCAGGCTTTTATGCCAAGCCGGCAGCCATTACTCAATCAGACAGCTTCCTGTGAGCTCTTCTCATTAAAACTTCACACAAACTCTAAACCTATGAGCACAATTATCACCCTTTATACAAACACACACAAACCCGGAGGCACACGCACACGGTCGACTCACAACGAAAATACCAACGAAACAGAAATTAAAGTCCTGCCGAGGTCTCAATTTGTGGGATGCTATTAAAGCACTTGGAGATGAACTAACCCCAGTAACACACACACTGTTTACAGCACTGAACAGCTACAGTAAAACACCCCTCTAAGGGCAACAACTCTATAACACCCGGTCTGAACTGAACGCTCCGAATCGTTTCCATTATAATGAAGCTGTCAACAGGGAAGCTCAGTTTCTTTTAAAACACAAAAAAGATGATCAGATTGTGTTTTTATAATTAAACAGTGATGAACTGCAATTTGAAATAAATGAATAAATAAATATTCTCTTATGCTCACAGAGGCTGCATTTATTTGAAAATAAATAAATACATAAAAAACAGTAATATATTGAAATATTACAATTTAAAATGACTTTATTTTAAACATATTTAAAAGTTTTAAAGTGTCACATGATCCTTCAGAAAACATTATAATATGCTAATTTAGTGCACTTCTGCACAAAGACACAAATCAGTGAACAGTTTCTGTTCAAACTGCCCGAACAAACTGATTCACTAAAATGAATCGGACTGATTATCATTTGATCATTGGCTCAGCCCAGTAAGCTGTAAAGCAGCATGTGAGATACAGTGTGACAAATATGATGTAGCTGTTTTGTCACGCTACACTGCTACATATTCCCCAGTAGCTTGTTACTGAAAAAGCGACATTATTAATATGATAAATTGCTTGTGATGTTCCTCATTTGTAAGTTTGTTCGGATAAAAACATCTGGTAAATGACTAAATGTACTCTAAAAGATACTCTACTCTAAATGCAGCATCCCTACCAATAGTAAAACTGAGCAAAATCGCTTTTTGATTGATTTGATAAAGATTAAATTGATATACAATATCAGTTGTCACTTCTGACAGTTGTGCATTTGCCTTTGCACTGCAGTACGGTCAAGTTAGCATTGCTACTGTCAGCTAGTAAGTACACTTGTAAGCACACACACCTGCAGAGAGACAAACACGCTCGACTAAAGTTGGTCAACAGGAATCGTGTTCTCGCAGGTTCTGAGAGAGCCGCCGTGTGCCGTTTCTCACCGGGATCAGAGCCTATTGAGCAGCACTGCATGTTGTTTATCAAAAGGAACTGGAGAACGGGAATGTGATCACCACACTGTTTTCTTCATCCCTTCTCGTCTCGTCCCCATTCTGCCAGTTATCTATCAGTCCACAAAGGAACTATTTCTTTCCATATGATAACATAATCTTCCTTTTCTGTTCCTCTCTGAATAGTGCCCTTTAGTGTCTCTTTATCAACACAGTGTTTCTCTCTCTGTCTATCTGCCTCTCTGTTCGCCTTCTTAGACTGTCGCTCTGTCTCCTTCTTTCTAAATAACTCCATTTTTTTCCTTCTGTGCCAGTGACCTTACAGCGAGTCTTTGAACCTTGCTCTTTCTTCCTCCCTCTCCATCATTCTCTCATTCTCTCCCTCACGCTCTCTCTTTCTCTCTCTCTGGAGGAAAATCACACACTCATCAGTTTTCCCTGCTTGGCTCTTGACGAGCAAAGTCGCAAGGAGAATATTAATGGACTTCAGCAGCCAATTAACACCTAACTCACATAACAACCGTTTATACAAACCAGCATGCTGGGAAAAGAAGGAGAGAGGGCAACAGAGAAAGAAAAAGAGAGTGCGAGACGAAGAGGAAGCTGTTTAATTTGACATTTATGCTGTGAGGATGGAGATGATGGAGGTGTCTGGGAGAGAAAAGCGAAAGACGGAGCACATGACCATGTTAAAACAAAACGGAGGAGTGGGATGAGGAATCATGGGAAGTAACTGTAATCACAATTAATCAAGAGTTGCGCTTCTAGACCTATCCAGACGTTTGAGAGTATTAGAGTGATTAAAATGAGTTCATTATTCAACTTGCATAATTAAATTCCAATTCCAATTAAATTACGAAGAAAAATAATTGAAAGGGATCTTATTGCTATTGTGAATGTGCACTATGAATTTAAAATGAGTGATCCAGTCAGTAATAGGGTCATATGTTAAGGAGAGGCATTCTTAAAAACACTTTTTACAGTGTTTTTAAATAAATAAGTAAATCAATCAATCAATCAATCACTTCAGGATGAAGACTCCAGTTTTGGAGTTCATCTGGTTTATTTTGCAATATTCCCCACAGTCAAATGCATGCAGACAAAACTAGGCCGAATAGTCAATATAAATATAAAACTAACTATTCAGATGTATATCATCCTGAATAAATATACAGGATGTGAATCTAAATATGGTGAAATGTTCTGTTTGTGTTCTGTGCTGAATCTAATATCTTTACTTGGGTTCTGAAACCCATATATAACGGCAAATGCGCATCTCCTCTGACCCAATACAAATCAAAGCAAATCAAATTACAAAAACAAAATATAAATGGCCTTGGAATACTGAAAACCAAACCATGATACAAGTTATAATGACATTGTGCTTCAAAACAAGATTATGAAATGGCAGAATGTCGTCACTGTCAGAGACACTGAATACAGATTCACTTAATGCATCCTCACTGTCAGAGACATACGACACAGATGCAGAACATCCCCACATTCTCAGAGATACAGAAATAAAGACACTAATGTAAGAATACGGCATCCGTAGATACACGGTATTGAATTATAGAGTTGTTAGAAGATGGGTGACAGGCACTGAGCTTTTGTAATATATTGGTTGACTCTCTTCGATTTGTTCACATCTGAGATAACTATGGCTGGGTATCAATACAGATTACCTGATTCAATTCAATAGTGATTCACAAGCTATTGATTCAATTTGATTTGGATGAATACGATTCTGATTCAATTGAGTATATTTCAGTTATAATGTCCATTTTGTTGTAGAGTATGTCGATAATGTTCTTAGTGTTTCAGGCTGTTCTAAAGTGCCCGTATTATGCTCATCTACAAGTTCATTATTTTTTTGTTGGGGTCTCCTAGAATACATTTACATCATTTATAGTTTAAAAAAAAAAACACATTTTTCACATACTGTGCATTGCTGCACTTGCAGGCCCTGAAAAGCCTAAGTCTGCTTCACCACTTAGTGAATATGTCAGAAATGTAACATTCCTTACCATAATTGGGTTTTCAGCTATGAACAATATAATATCTATGGTAACTATGATGTCAGCTCAATGTTTTTTGCCTTCACAGTGAAAACAGTCTCCTCGACATAGTGAAATCACTTACCCATATGTTCTTTGAAGGCGGACCAAATCAGCCAGAGGGCGGGCATTATGCAAATGTGTAACACGGTGACATAACCAAGTCACAGAAATAATGGCAGGACTACAAACAAGATATTTCAGGCAAGTGTTTTCTGTTTGAGAGATTAGCTCACTTTGGTGTGGACTTTGTGCTTTGTAACTTTGCAGATCATTTACATGCACAAACAACTATACAAGGAAAGGTGAAATTAAAAATGAAAGTCATTTGTTTCAGGCTACATTGGCCCTGCCTTTGATTTACTACAAAGAACCAGTTCATAAGAAGAATTTGTTCATCATTTGACTATACACTCTTAAAAATAAAGGTGCTTAAAAGGTTCTTCACAGCGATGCCATAGAAGAACCTTTTTTGGTTCCACAAAGAACCATTCAGTCAAAGGCTCTTTAAAGTTCCCATATTGTCAAAACTGAAATTTCCTGGCTTTTTTCATGATAACAGAGGTCTAGGGGCTATGTAACTACCATTTAAGTTTCAAAACTGTTAATCCACAGTAAAATGCACACAGCCTGCATAAAGTATCTGTGATTTTTCACGAGCCGTTGTGACTTCCGTAAAAATGTGACGTCCGATCTACTCAGTCACCGCCTTCAGTCATCACCCCGAGCACCGCCCACCATCCTTTTGCCAAACCCCCAGACAACATCGCGTCCATGCCATTGCTGAGCAACAACAACATGGAAACATGTCAAAAAGGTTAACTTTAACGGACGAAACCAGATCGGCCAACCTGTAATGTTACACGTTCACTCCAAGGATGGACTATCTGACAGGATTGTTACTATGAAGTGGATCACATCTAACGTATAGTAAAGACAAACTCACTGTGTCTATCTAGTAATGATGAAGATGTAGGCTATATACATTTCAGTTTCAGCAGGCAACTATTTTTACAGCTACATTATTATTCCAGCCACAATTAATCACAACAATGTATATACAATTACAAATGACATAAATCGTCAGTTTGTTGTTTTACACACATGCACACAGACATTATTTCATACACGACATAGTCGTGAGATGCAAGAAATCTTTAGACACACCCACAACAACAAAAGACAATACTTTATTGAACCCTTTCTGATAAGAAGTGTGCACTGCAAACGCGAGCATTTTTGATGACCGTTTCTGTCCAGTCCGCTCATTTTATTGCGTTAAACCACAGCTGTCGTCGGTTTTTTGTCTGGCAGTGGCAGCAGGTATGCGATCAAATTTCTAATTTGAGGCTGTATTATATTGATTCTGGCACCCAACATCACAACAAGATGATATTTTCAGCTCCTTATGTAGTCAAATCTGCGCTGGTTTGAATGGGCCACCTCCAGTTTTCCCTTTGTTTTGCCTCCAGCTAGCGCTGTGACGTAACTGTGACGTCGGCCCTAAAAGGTCTAGCTGTGGTTGGCCTGGCCGTGCATCACTCAGAAAACAACAGGCCAATCAGAAGAGAGGCTCATGAATATTAATTAGACAGGCCAAAATCGACCTGTTCTTAGTAGGGATGAGCAACAGCGATCTCGAGTACTTGAGTACTCGGCCGTGACAGCGATGACCTATCATGAAAACGATGATCGTGGAAAAAAAAATTCTGACTGGTTATAGCAGCACTTTGGGCGGCACCCTGAGCTCTGATTGTTTAGCTTGCAACAGCATGCAGTTCAAAGAAAGTACAGACGTGAGAAGAGAGAGAAGCTTGGCTTTGAAGTCATGTAGCTTGATGTCTTGGTTAGCTACATACATATCTGATTAATCTAATATAGGATGCGTTGGGATATTAACATTTATTAACATGCTGAATGCGCTGCATATTATTGTTTAGTTTCATGCTCAAATGCAATGCCCGATATTGACGGAGTTATTTGAGACGGTCATATTGCTTTTAGATGTTTCTTTTTAAAAAAATACTGATCCTATAATAATGCAGCAGTGATTTTTTACGTCATATTTGCTCAACAGTAGTTAAAATTGTTTTCGTACTTCGTATGTGGCTTCGAAAACACGCAGGTGATTTCAAGAATCACTTCTTAATGTAGATGAAAATATAGCACAAATCTGCCATAAACATTAATGACATAAGCAATATAATGAGAACTTTAGCTATAGAATGTGAAATCTATAGTAACTCCTGTCCTTGCCCGTGTTTCAGCGCGCTGTTGAAAGCACATCACGGCGGGAGCTCTCTCTCTCTCTCTCTCTCTCGCTATAGCGCGTAACTTAATGTTCACTGGAATTTCATAAACATTTCATTATAATGAGAACCTTATAGGATGTGAAATCTATAGTAAATTCCGTCCTTACCCGTGTTTCAGTGCGTTGTTGAAAGCGCATCACGGCGGGATCTCTCTCTCTCTCGCATCTCTATCTCTCTAGCACGCAACTTAAAGTTCACTGGCATATGCATCCTTTTGTGCAGATACAAGCTGTAATGTTACATCTATGAAAACAATTTTAGCATGAGTAAATGATAGAATTTTCATTTTTGTGAGATTTATTCCTTTAAAGATGTTTCTGGCCATTATTTTGGGGTACATACCATCGTTATTTAATCACATTCAATATAGACTGCAAACCTACATTTACAAATGTTGGGAAAACATGCTTTTTTTGTTTTTTTTTTAACTGTGGCACTTAAGATTCAGCAGGTGTGCTTCACTGCTAATGAAAAGCAGTGCCGGAACCTTCCAACTTGATACAAAAATATACATTAAAAAAAAAAAAAAAAAAAAACAATACGGCTCAATCTATACAATCAAGTGAGTTTTGAGTAATCTATACAACTTTCACACCCTGAAACTAGGTAGTAAAAGACTGATCTTGCTTGATTCTAAGAATCAATATTGGGAACAATAGAACAAAAATCAATATTTTTACCCAGCCCTAGTTATAACTACGAATTTCAACCAAAGCCTGCTTGCTCAATGAGTCTGGAACCTCGCAACATCATTAGTTTTTGGCGTATTAGATTTGGCACATTACTGGTGCAAAATATATGCCAGTAATGTGATTTTTACAAAATCACACTCACGCTCAAATCACTCACATACTTTTGTGCCTCCAGTATTTCCATTCCAGTGTGTCCAGCACATCTAAATCCATTAAACAACAGACCAAAACCATCCATTCTTCCCGCAAATCTCAAAACACTACACATACTCATATGCTGATATGTGCAACAATATTTATGACTAATATTCATATAATCATTGCTATTTCTTTGTCAAAAATTGGGTTACATAACCGGCAGTTCATTGATTTGCCAACAGTGTGAGCAGTCACGGACACAGACTGAGAACTGAATTAAACTGAATTATGGGAAACAGTCTCAGGGGAGGGTTTCAATGAAAGAGGAACATTTCCAAAAACAAATTACCTGAACAGAGGTAAACCGAGGCAAAAAATAAATTTGGGTGATGTTGGAACAGGAAGTACAACAGCAAGTGCATCATTAGCAGTAACTGAGATGCTGAAACGGCCTGAAAAAGAAGTCTGGAGCTAAAGTACACATCTTTAACAGTCCAGCAGGCCGTCTGTTGACTGAGAGGAACAAGTGAGGAAATGAGAGCTGAGGGAAAATGAAATAATTAGAAGGCCTACCTGCGGCGTTCATTGAAATATGCAAATCCATTTAATTTTGCTTTGAATTGCTCTGCTGCTCCCATTTCTAACTCACCCTCTCTCTCTCTCTCCTGTCGCCTTCTTTATGTCTCCGGCTCTTCTCTCATTCACACCAGCCATATTAAACTTGTATTAATACACTGTAGGTATGTCAGTTCAATTACCTTGGTTCTGTACTGCCCATGGGCACAGACGGTGTGTGTGTGTGTGTGTGTGTGAGAGAGAGAGACAGAAAGTGGGTGATAAGATGTTTATGAAAATGGTTATGCCTGAATCATTGTTTTAAAAAGCTCAAACGTGAGTGTTATAATCAGTCTCTCAGTGTGCATTCAGGTGAAACATATTTGGTAATGAAAATAGATGAGATTGTGTGTGTTTGTGTGAACTGAATGTGTGAGAGCGAGGCGGAGGGAGAGAGAGACAGATGTCTATGTAGATTACAGATCAAGAGAGAAACTGTAGAAATAGGAAGCTGTCTACCTTAAAGATGCAACGTAATTTCCATGGTATCAAACAAAATCACAGAAATGAGTGTTTTCAAAAAGGTTTACACTTCCTTACACTTTTGATTGGACAACCAGTTGTCCTGAACACTACGATACCTCTATTCGAAACTGTAAAGCAACACTGTTACAATTTTGTGTGTGTGTGTGTGTGTGTGTGTGTGTGTGTGTGTATGAGTGGGTCTGTCTCTACCTGTGGCATTAGTTTATCCAGACTGACATCTAGTTCACCCACTGAAGCTGCTGAAATATACTAATGGTTTGGAAAAAATGAGAAAAAAGCATGTCTACAAGGTTAAAATAACTGTATCATACATCTGTTGTATTCAAACTAATGTTCAGAACTTTTTGAGGTAGGGATATTTTTGAAAGAAGTGTCTCATGCTCACCATGGCTACAATTATTATTCAATTATTATGTTCCAAAACTGTATTTTTCTTATGTTGATCATAAAAGATGTGATTTTTTTAAATGTAGATTACCAACGCTACAATTATTCAAAATCAAAAATACAGTGCAAACAGTAATATTTAGAAACATTATTGCAATTTAAAATAACTTTTCTACTTCAATGTATTTTAAAATATAATTTATTCCTGAGATGGCAAAGCTGATTTTTCGGCAGCTATTACTACAGTCTTTAGGGTCACATGATACTTCAGAAATCATTATAATACAATATATAATTATATTATATATTCTATAATATAATAATTTTTTATAATACGTTGATTTGCTGATCAAGAAACATTTCCTAATATAATAAATGTTGAAAACAGTTGTGCTGCTTAATATTCTTGTGGAATTCATGATACATGTTTTTCATGATTTTTTGATGACTTCAAAGTTCAAAAGAACAGCATAATTGTAACTTTTTATAATATTATAAATGTCTTCACTGTCACATCAATTTAATGCATCCTTTCTCAATAAATTAAGTTCTTCTTCTTCAAAAAAAACCTGACCCCAAACTTATGAATCACTACGTATTGTTCACTCCTGTGTGAAACCGCTCTACATAATGCAAAGATCCGGTCACGTTTTTTGAGTGAACACCTCTCTCACACCAATAATGTTAAACCTGAGCACAGAAATCGCAGTTAGACAGTAGCTGAACTACTGGGGACACATTTGTCAGGCTGACAACATCCCAAGAGATGAAAACTCTCCAGAGCAATGATGAACACAAAGCACAAGGTGACATTCAACCACAAATTTAAAGACAGAGATGCGATCTACGCCAACATCACATAATGCATAACTCAAAAGAACACCACCATCGCAAATAACACCGTAAACCGTAAAACAATTCGTAATAAAGCAGTAGATGAGCGC
The DNA here is from genome assembly GCA_039654775.1 of Spinibarbus caldwelli. Lineage (NCBI taxonomy): Eukaryota > Metazoa > Chordata > Actinopteri > Cypriniformes > Cyprinidae > Spinibarbus > Spinibarbus caldwelli. The sequence continues at coordinate 18,344,648 of CM077227.1, forward strand.
TGGCAACCGCAAACATCAGTACTGCAGACATCACAACGACAAGTATTAAAGTACATTTGTGCAGTTATTTATTTTGATTGTACAGTTAATTGATGAGCAAATATAGTCTCATAAATGCTAAGGAAATAACATTTACAGCACAGAAAAGACCGAAGGTTAAACGTTAAACTGTGCCAAAAAGTATTTACATGTCACACACACAAAACCAAACTCTTCCAAATCCAGCTTTTTTAAAGTTTCATCATCCATGTTTCCTCTCCTTCTATTTCATTCCCATCTTCCCTTCATCATTAACAGGAAGTGGACAGTTTCTGGGCAAGGTGACCTCAGCATACAGGTGCTCTTTGATAAATAATGCACTCGTATTTTTTACTACAGAGCTTCATGTCAAACTCAAGCTGTTGCTATCAGATAGTCAGCAGCCAAGAACACAGAACATCTTGGCTGTTCAAAAGCATTATTATCTCCCACCTACACACACACACATGCACACAAGCACACACACACACGCTACATCTCTCCTTCCGCGCTACTATCCCTACGTTTCAGCTGTGTGCATCTCTTTGCACCAAAGACTTCTATTTTTGTCTATGTTTGCGTGTATTAATCAAAGGGCTCATTAGCTTGCTTCTACATATAGAGCTCCAAACTATTACTACACACACACTAATGAACGCTTTAATTTGTTTTTCTGTATATAAAAAGTGTCTATGTACAAATTTAAACTCATAAATACATTATTTTTAGATGCTTTCATTATGTTTTTATTATTAGATTAGCACACACGTACATTTCTATTCATGTACACACACTCACAGATTCAAACAAGCTTCTAGCTGAAGGTGTGGCATCAATCTCTTTGTTTAATGCGTTAAATTGTGCTGTAATTGTAGTTATTACACCTCTTCTACTAGCATAAGCCAGGCGGACAAATCCTTGCTCCCCTCCTCTCTCTCTCTCCTCATTTGTCTGCTCATTTCTCTCTCCCTCTTTCTCTCCTTTCTTCATGCACAGCTGGGCACTGGCTGCATCAATCACAGCCTGTAATGTCATTCAGCATAAAGCACACAGTCGCCAAGCAACTGCCTATCAGCAGGCACACACGCCTCTGTGCTCCGGCCACACACCAGCACTCTCGGCCAATCAGGTGAGTCGGTCCCCTGAGTCGTTCCACTGTGATCAGAAAATACAAGGACTCTGGGCATAATCCACAACACATTTCATCCCTTATTCTTTTTTCGCTTATTTCTTCAAGGAATACAGAGAGAGAAGTGTCCTTGGGGACACACAGGGGTTTGGTGTCACTTTCTACTCCATTGGATATTTCTCAGGGTAGGTTTAGTTTTGAAGGTCAGTGTCTGTGTATAGGCGCATACATTAACATCTTGGCTGCAAAATAGCTGTTCAACATTTCCAACAACTTCGTCCAGGAAAGATTCAGGTCATTGAACATGCATTGGACTTTTGTGGCAACATGCCCTAATAACGGGGCATGTTGTTACACTGCACTGTAAAAAAAAAAAAAAAAGCAACTACATATTTTCCAGTTGACAGGACCTTTTGAGTCGCAAATACTAATGTATGTGAATTACTTGAAACTACTTAAAAATCCCAAATGCTGTCAAACAGTTGTCTGGACAAAGAATTTCATATTGAACAATACTGCTGGAATGTTAAGGATTTTTGAGTTCTCAACATGCACTGCAGCATGAATAAATAATGCTGTTACTGTTACAGGATTGTTGTGTTACTGTTTGCTGAGTATGTTTAAACCTGTGGTGTTGTTTTGTCATTATCATTAGTTATTTGTTGTGTTGTGATGTTAAGAGATTATATTTTTACATTTGTTACCATTCTTGAGGTTTGTGTTGAAGTCTTTGGGATATAGTTTTAAAAAGTTGAACAGATATAAGATGGCTGTTTCTTCAGAAATGCACTTCACATATTAAGTATTCTATAAAACTATATATACGCCACCAAAATACTCTCTTAATTTATTGGGTTACTACTAAAATATTTGATGGAAAGAAAATTGAATTCCGTGTTTAGACTGAATGAGGCATTTTGCAAATTCAAATTGACAAAACAAAGTAGTTTTACTAAGGCAGACATTACGACAATAGTTGAGAAAAATAAAAATAAAAATCTAATCTCGATCATCATGTTTCCTTGAATTTTTAACTTTTCCCAACAATTCAGTATGCATGGGGTAAGTTGTCATAACTGATCCGCCCATTAAACAGTCTATTTGTTACGGAGCCGACGAGACATGAGACGTACGGATCCATGTGCAAAGCTTTATTCAGAGACGTGATCATGAAACAGGCATGGATTCAATAATGGCAAACAGGTACAACACAGGCAAGACAAAGAGTAATCCTAAAACAAGCGTGGGTCTTCGATCAGTGAACAAAATCCAACAGGGCAAGGCAACGAGATAATCCAGGTACACAAGCAATAGTCCAAGCGAGGTGCAATCAGAGTCAGAAACAGCAGGTAAAGGGTTAATCCAAGATACACAGGCAGGAGATCAGGAAACAGGAAACAAGGCAACACGAAATGACTGGACTAGACTAGACCTGAAACTAGAAACTAAGACAGGGAAAAGTAATCACTTGAAGAGCGATATACGCAGAACAATACTCGGCGAATAGAACGAGGAAGTCCAAGGCTTATGTAGGGTGGGTGTGAGCATGTGATTAGTGAAATGGCTGCTGGGAAATGTATTCCGGGGTAATGTGAACTAGTCTGTGCAATGTGAGAGTCAATATGATGGAAGGGCGACCTCTGGTGGCTATCGGGTGGAAGGCCACAGATCAGATTTGTGACACTATTATATGTTTTTCAGCAAAATATAAAGAGTAAGAAAGATCAAAACACACCTCATTCAAAATTAAATATAGAAAATTGAATTGTCAACCCGATAATTAAGAAAAAATACTAGGGATGCACTGATAATAACATTTAGGATGATAACAATAACCTGATAATTACACATATTGTGGTCAAGTAACTAATAACATCTGCTATTCTACACTATTTTGTCTCAATAAATTTTTATTAAACCATTAAAATCATTTTAAATTATATTAAAGTGAATGCAGAGTGCATCATTTTGAGATCTGCTAAAGTTTAAATTTAACAGTATTACATAAGATTGAAATGAGTGTTAATCTAAACAACAACTGCAAAATACTATGATAAAATTTAAGTTTTGGACAATAAAATGATTCTAATTTAAATGGATTTTGAGCTAGATGTTCAAAACCATCATACAAAACCATTGCTAGAGAAAACACACTTATGTTATAAAAACTTATGACAAATTCCCTGTATGACAACTAGCCCTGGTCTCTCTCTATATAAAGTTTATCTATCTTTCCTCTATTTGCAACGTAAACATAATTTCACGATAATGTGAGGTCTCCTCTCCTTCCGGTGTATTCCATTGCTCCCCCCTCTATCGTTCTCTCCATCACCTCGCTGTCATTAGTATGGCTGAGGTGTCAGGCAGTGGCGATGCTGAGCGGCCGAGTTCAGGCAGAGGACAGCGAAAGAAAAATAGATAGACAGCAGCTGGTAGGAGGTGACAATGTAGAAACACACAACAGCACATGCTCACCCACACAAACTTTTTATCTCATAACCCGAAAACAGATACATATATATAGATTTCCTGAACAGCAGACAGTGCGCAGAGCCTCACAGAAATTTTGAATTACGCGTCAGGCTTCACATCAGCACCTTTACAGGACCTCATATATCTACGACAAAGAGCACCAGGGGCAGAGAAATCACAGCAGGATGTGAAATATGCTCGCTCGTCTCCGTGCACAATCAATACTGCTTAACACACACTCTCAAGCTCAGACTGGGGCCCTCAGGAGCCCAGTACTGTTACCACTGTTATTGCTGTACCCAGCAACCGATTGTCAATGAAAACTCATATGGCGCTACAGTAATGATATCACACTCCAGAAAGAGAGGTGGATGTGAGGGGGGAGACATCCATTAGGAATAGGGTAAGAGTGAGATTAAGCCAAGGAGAAATGAGGCACTGTGCATGAATGCTGCTGACAAGACCAGCCTACACCAGAATGAATTTCCATGCTGGTTAGTGTCTAGCTGGTGGATGTCAGTGGTGTTCACCTACAAAGATGAAATAGCAATGCTGGTTGACCAGTAAGGTCATTGTGGTGAAGCTGGTTGACTCCTAGTTGGTTTGTGGTAAAATTGGTTGAAGTCATGGTGGTTATATATTTTTTTCAGTTTTTATAATGGCAGATGCTAATCTCTATAATTAGAAATATTATTTTGTATCCATTTCTAAATTAAACTATATATTATTACTTTACATACATATATAAATGTTAATTTAAATGTTGTATTTCAGTATTAATATTATAACTTATTATATTATAACTTAATTGTCCATTTTAATAATGTGTGTGTGTGTGTGTCTATGTATATATATATATAGAGAGAGAGAGTTCATAGTTCATTATATATAAATAATACTTTATTATATATTTTACTTTGTGTAGAATTATTTTATATTCTATATTATATTCTATAATAGTAAAATTTACTATATATATGTGTGTGTGTGTGTGTGTGTGTGTGTGTATAAACAAAAAAACTCATACATTTAAATTTAAAACATTTTTTTTTTATTATTATCCATTGGCAAGGTTGTCAATAGATTTTGGAAATGACATTAAGCAGAAGGACCACTTCTGATAGTCCTACAAGGGCCAAAAATCAGCCTGGCTGAGTTATCGGTCTATCACTAACCAACACACCGGTATCCAAATCTGGGGTCCAGAATACAAACCACAACAGATGCTTGTGACTAGATATGTTGGTCTTTTCATCAGGGAAGGCTGAGTGGAGACCATCTTGAGCTTTACTACTCAGCTCTTTGAAGAGTTGCTGAACTGTGTATTTATCATTTATCATGCCATCACGAGTGCTCACAGCTGGCGAAGAAAGACAGAACACAAAAAAACGCAAAAAGACAGCTTCAATTTACCATCTCAACTGGTCTCAGATGAATGATGCCAGTCTGCTACAAGTAAGAGCAAACCAGCTTACCTCAGAAAAACAGCACTACAACAATTTAAACTGGTCATTAAAGATGGTCAGTAGCTTAGCGGAGAGGGTCGGTCTTGAATGAACAACAACAGGGAGCCGAAAACATGTCAACATTTGGTGTCTCACCGATGAGTAATTGTTGAGTCACCATCCAGAGTTGAAGGAGATGAATAATCAAGTGTGTTTGTGTCTCTAGTTTCTGTCTCTCTGACTCTGTGATCAATGATATTTGCATTTGTGTTGCGCTCACAGTGAGTGTCTGTTTGTTGGCACATAGCCTGCGTCTGAAAGCATCTGAAGCGTCTCGATTATTCTGACAAGCAGCTTGCTGATGATGTCAGGCCCAAATTGTTTATATTGTCCTCTGTCCTGCCAGGCATTCACACATACAGTACAACAATTATACATCGCACATACTCCCACATACATAGACAAGCTGACGCGAAGAAATAAAGCTTGAAATTTTCGACATATTTCTCCTTTATAACCACCCTCCCACACTCTTTCCATCCATTCAAAAGCTCTCGACCGCCCGGGCAAAGATGAATAAACACGCTGCCCCACACTCGGGTGACTGGTGAAAGTCTTTCTCGGGTCTCCAGCACACTGACGCCATTGTGTTCGCCTGCAATAAGCCGCACAAAAAAATGCTTCTCCTCTCCTCCCAGCCCTCTCCTATTCTTTCCCCCTAATTGTTGTCTCTGATGTGACCTAGAAAGAGAAAAGAGTGAGAAAGAAGCAGGAGAGAGGAAAAACAACAACTGAAAGAAGTTGGAGTTAATGAGGAGCAACCTGGCTGACCCCCGCAGGCAGGCAAATGTAATTGCAGTTAACTTCCCCTAATGTGGTGCTAACTAACAACAACAACCCAAACCGCCGGAGGGGGCTCGCAGGTGCCTGAGAGAGGGCTTCCTGATTAGCCTTCTAATCTCGGAGAGTGTGAAGAGCATTTAGAGAGCCAGCGGTTCCTCTGCCGGTTCGCCAAGTCCCCCGGTCAGCTCTCCAGATCCGTTCTAGTAGGGAACAAACGAAACCGCAAGAGCCAAGAAGAGGAAACAGGCTCGGAGGACAAAAGCAATCGGGAAAAGCTGGTGACAAACTGGGAGAGAGATAAAAAGACAGCACACACTGTACGGGAGATGCTGCCGGTGTGTTTTCAAGTCGTCGGGAGGGAACTGGTTGGATTCGAGTCTTTGTTTAACCTGGCTGGTGGTTAGTGCCAGATGATATGTGGCCTCTGTGACCTGTCAGCCTCCATAGCGGGGCTTCAGCCCGTCTCCGGCACGTAGACGGCCAGCGGGAGCGCTCGCACGCTCGGTTTACAGTGTGATTCCTCACCTTTCACGGTAGTTAGGTTGTGATTCATTCTCTCTGATTCTGAGTTGTTTTGTTTAATGAATAGAGTTGCGCATTGCCAATACTGCTAGATGGGTTTTTCGGTTGCAGAGAGATAGCAGGGGGGCTGGAGCGGAACCATCAGCAAGCTGAGACTCGGCAAGTGCGTGTGATAAAGTGCCGTTGCCCACGTGTGGTGTCGGGGATGGACCGGGCAGCGGGATGCCCGCCGGAGAGGCAGCTACACACCCGCGCTGCGATCTGGAGTGCAAAGAGAACATCTCTTGCTGTGAGCAATCTGTACTCTCTTCGACGCTTTCTCTCTCTCTCTCTCATTCCGTTTTGTACAACTCTCGCTCAACCTTTGCCGGCGTCGTTTTTAGTGGCAATTTGTAAAACACGGACCTCCACTCACCTCTCCCCTATCCCATAATGCCTCTCTGCGTGATTGGTTCACATGTGCCCCTGTCACATCGCTGCTCATTCTGTAGCTGTGAATGTACTCTCTAAGGATGGGAAACGTGGCGGTAACCAAGTTGAAAGATGTGTAGAGACACTGGTATTTTTTGCAGTATTGCTAATACAAAATAACGACTTGAGTTAGTCTAGCGAGGCAATAATGTAAGCATATTAGGTGTGTAAATGTCAAAAATTGAAGAAAAAAAAATCAACAATAAAAATAGCAGACTTGTCAAAATATCAGATCTGCATTTGATTTAAAATAGAATATGTAATTTTTTTTTTCTGAAAGTTTAATTGAATAATTGCAATTATAACAATGTTTGCCGCATTGAGAAATTATGACCACATTTTAATAACCAAGCTAAAATACATTTTACAAAAATCTAAGATTTTAAGAATAAAGCCATAATATCACAGTTGTAATATTCTGAAAATAATAAAAAAAAGTATGGGCTCTGTGATGGTTAAACTGATAATCAAGATTTTTTTTCCTTAAAAAGTTATAATCACACTTATTAAGACCTTAAATTACTATGCAGGATTTATTTTGACTCATGTAGTTTTCTGATTTATTACATTCATCATATAAAATTAACAATCTCTATTTTCTAAAAACTGGTAAAACCTTAAGAAGCTTCTATCTAAAGCTAAAACTGTGAAATTTGTAATGATAATACATTATGTTATCATTTTCCTATATCAGCTGATATACTATTCTCTTTCATTTTTTCATGTAAGAGAAAAGCTCTGATTGGGGAATTTAAACTCTTGACATCTGGCAACCCAAAGCATGAAAGCTTGCTAATGCAAGATAACAAAAATATCAAATGGGATTTTTTTTTTTTTTTTGGGGGGGATAAATAGCCAGTGGTCAAATAATGCAGATAATTATGCTTAATTATTTGAGAGAAGCAGAATTCAAGATTGAGATTAAAATTCACAGCCCTATAAGAAAGTTGTACAGTACCATGAAACTGATACTGTATATTATGATATTATTTTCTTTACTCTTTTGACATTATGAAAAGCCCAAGACGAAGGACTAAGGGGAACCAAATTTCATAGAAAACACTTTTGTAATCTCAAAAAATATTTCACAATCTCATTTCAATTTTGTTCCAGAAATCTTTTATCTATTTGATATCGCCTACTGAAATTTTGGCATCAGTTCTCTCAGAAAGTTTCTCTCAGAGCACAAGAGTTTTTTCCCTCATCTGTCGTAATCCTAACACATTCGTTTCACAACTCAATTTCTCTCACCCAGCAGAATAAAGCCCTGTTCTCTCTCTCTTCCACCTGTCTTTCCCTCTGCCTTCAGAGTTTATGTCCCCCATCAGCCGCCGACCTAAAACAGTGTGATAACATCGGCGTAAAAGAAAGAGTGAAGCAAGGAAAAGTGTTGAAACAGATGAAGAAATCATTCTTTCCCAGCCCTTACCCCCTCCCAAATCCCTAATGTTATATTCTTATCCCATTACATCCCACCCTCCAATATGCCCCGTCCAGTGCTTTGCTCCATAATCTCTTCATCTCTAAACGCTTTCTTTTAATATGACTCTGGCTGTCCCCTGCGCAGCCCTCCTGCCTGTTTGTGTTCTTCCGTTGTGCATCACTGGGGGTCGCCATGACAACATCACCCTGACAACCATCCCTCCTCCCAAATGTTCCACTCGTTTGCATCTCATTTGCATGTTGTCACAGCAACCAGCCGCATTTGACTTTGACAATAAAGGGGTTGGTGTAACCCCCGCCATCGCTCTTTACCCTGACCCCCAGATTTTCGATTCTCTCACCCAGCGTGACACGCTATTTATATTTAATTCCTGTCATACACTCTTTCTCTTCAGTCCTTTTCTCTTTTATTTTCCAGGCAGACTTATGAAAGCGTTTAGCTCATAAAAAATCTGTCAAAATTTGGCTGAATCATTTATTTCCCATCAAATCAAAAGTTAGGCTTTTTAACCTGCTTTCGCTTAACACTTCTGGTCACGTTACAACTCTTTTGACTAATTTTCCCATCATTTCTCATTTTGTCTCAGAGTTATACACACAAACCCTCGCGTTTTGTCCAGAGACTGAGGTAGTCCGTCCCTTTTTTCCCCCAGAAGCTCCAAACACAGCTGCTACAAAATGACTTACTTCCATTCTACAGGAGATACAGCCAATTCTGTCATTTGCATTCCAGCTCCGCAGAGACACACAAACACACACACACACACACATGCGCGCACACGCTGGCATATCACTCCAGAGACTACCTCAAGCAGCTGTGAAATTAGTTACACGTTTTGAATTTGTCATTTTGAAATATTTTGTGTGCATTTAGGTGACTAATGAAATGCTGGTTGTTTTTTTAAGACAAGGATTTCAGTTAAGCCCCTTAGCCGATAAATGCGGGTAGACGCGTGAGAGGGGTGACTAATGCGTTTGATCCTTTCGAAGTGTTTACAAACAGGAAGCAGCTATGCTGTCAAGTCGCTGACCACTTCAGGTGTTCAAGCGGGATGGCCGAAGGAGGCCGATTATTGTGTAATCTTCATCACGGTAGTTTACGTTAAGCACATGCGTTACTGAACAGCTCCACAACAAGCACTACTGAAATGAGGAGCACAAGCAGAATGCAAAGCAGCCCTACAACTAATTTAATATGCTGAAGTGCATGCTGGGGTGTGAGTGCACATATGTTTTCAGTTGTATGTATGTGTTTATATCTGCACACAATGATTATATTTCTTTCTCTGTGACTCCTTCAAGCAATCAAGAAGAGAGAGGGAAAGAGCAAAAGAGGGAGAAAATGATTGAGAAAGAAAGACAGAGAGGCTAGCTGGAAACAGAGAGACCTTTATGAAAACAGACAGGTGTCTGCATTGAGAGAGTGGACATGAGGAGAGATGCAGAGACAGTAAAGGGGCGTTGCGTTGACAAAGCGATGGGAAGATTTCTGGCAAAACAACCGCTAATGATGCAGCAATGTTAAGGAGAAAACTTTATGCAAATGAGCAGCGTTCTGCCACCTGATCGGTGTTGTTACTCCTAACTAAAATGATTGAAGACAGTTTGGTTAATTGAAATGAAATTGAAATAGAAATATTTAGGAATGCACAATATTATTGGAACGTTATCGGAATCGGCCAATGCCAATGTTTACATTTTAAGCCTTTATCGGCCGATTCCGATAATGTTCCGATAATATCGTGCATCCCTAAAAATTTCTTTTGAAACAAAATACTGCCAATATGCCTTGCTGATAAGATAAATAGCTCAAATTTGTGCTCAGGTTGTGCTAGCGATAAGACAGCAGTGTGGTCATTCTTGAAGCGAATTTTTGATTTATTCATTAATATGTAATATATTTTTTCAAATGTATTAAGAAAACTTAAATACAAGGAGCTGTAAAAGATTTTTTGAGTTTTCAAGAGCTCTTTTGCTTTAGATCATCTATTAATGTTAAATCCATAAATAAAATATTAAGGTTTCAACTGCATCTGAAAATAATAATAAAAAACAGCAGAGACAAATTTTATTATAGTTATTTTATTCTCATTAAAAAAAGAACTTTAATAATGTTTATTAGTTATAACAAATATGTTTTTGCCCAAAACTAACCAAAATGAAAAATAATTTGTTTATCATTTCTGACTTGGTGTTGTTTCAAAACAACAGGAAATTTATATTGGCATAAGTTTTGGCATCAGCTATCAGCCAAAAATATTTTAAAAATATCAGCAAATCGGATACCTGCAAAAATATAATATCGTGCATCCCAAGAAATATTAGATTAAAAAATTAAATGAAAACTAAAAATGTTCTGATGCCGACTAACTCAAATAAAATTATTTCAAGTATACTAATAATTTAATTACAATTATTAAAACTAAAACCTAAATAAAAATAAAGCTAAATAGAAGTATTTAGACAACTATAATAACAAGTACAAAAGCACAAAACAAAATTACTAAAATTAAAATTGAAAATATAAAAATAATAGCTAATTCAAAATATTAATAAAAACTAAAATAGTATATAAATAATACTAAGATAACACTGCACCTGAATCAGTTGGATACAGACGTTGCATATAAACACCTGTCATATCTATGTGTTTACTCAACTTGGTAATCATATTGACCGACTTATACAGTATGAAAAATCAAAATAAAATAAAAATGGGTAAACATTTTACCAGCATTTTTTTTTTTTTTTTTTTTGCATTCCCTGGAAATCAAACCCATGGCCTAGTAAGAAGCACTACTGTTTGAGCAACATGAACGCCAATCAGATGTTTTCCTCCTGCATTAGTGGATGGTCCTTGGCCAAAATAAGCTGAAATGTAGACCAGACATTTTGTTGTTTGTTCAGCATTCTGAAAACTAGTGTGAACAGGGCTTAAGAGTGTGTGTTCCTGTGAGAGAGTATGCCCAGCCTAAGTGGATATTGAATGAAGACAGATGAAAGGAAAGATGTTTAGGTAGATAGTGGGATTTGATATGAAATAAATAGAAGAATATGAAACCTCTGTGGAGACTGTCCTTGTAGGCACAATAATACAGAAGTCCCAATGAAACATGTCTACAATAGAAATAAATAACATGCCCATTCTTACATAGGGCTGCAGATTTAGTGGAAAAAAATAGAGCTCTGGCTGTTTGGAAACTGAACATGATCAAGGCTGAGCGATTCAACTGTTCATTTCTGCTCATCCCGATGCTTCAATAAAGCTTCTGAATGGACAGGCATAGTCTACAACCCTGAACAGCATTGTCAACCATCTAAATATGAACATAAACTGAGAAACTAAGTCAGGAAGAAAGAAGAAAATGAAGTAGGATACCCGAAAAGAGTCACTAAAGAAAAATGATATCAATAAGCCATAAGAGGCGACGCACTGCAGTGATTTTACTATGGGGTGTTGTTAGGCATGACAAAGACAGCTTTAACTATGAAAAAAAAAATACTGAAATGCACTGTCTGGCTTATTGCTCTTTTATAGAACAGTAAAGAGATAGCAATATGTTCAACAATTATTACATTTATTAACAGTAATAACCATAATAAAACACTTCTGCTGAGTAATACTTTTCATTAGCCTAAACAAAGGCTGTTTATTGTTACTAAGAAACTTGGCAGACTAACATAGCCCATGTCTGAATATGCCATTAACACATTTTTTTTTTTTAAATAAACTTAATTTTAAAGTATAATAAAATATTTGAGTACTTATTTTATATTAAATAATAAATGTAAAAATAAAAGCATGAAAGCATAGAGCATAGATTTCAGCTAGTGTGCAAGGCTATATCACAGCTTAAAGCATTTCTTTCTGAGACTAAATTATGTGTTTTATAAAAAGCATCTGAAAATAAGAGCAGAAGTGATGTCTGCCTAAACGCCTGGTTTAGGATATTGGATGGATATTTGAGGATGGAGAATTGAGGACATGAAAGAGATATTTTGAGTGATGGACAAAACACGCATGAGTGTGGGATGTGAGAGAGGAGGGAAGGTTTGAGATTAATACAATGATTGACAGGAGGTAAAAACTCCCCAGCGGAGGAATAATATTCATCACCCCTTTCGCTTCAGTTTCATTTCACTGTAATTCTCCCCTATCTGTGACTGCCAAAGCACTCTATCACTCCACTGCCACCATCCCTCGCTCGTGCTCGCTCTCCCTCTAGTGCGCTTACACAAACTGAATGTGAAAGTAAATGATGTAAGAATGCTGTCTGTGAAAATGCACTGTTAGCTAAACTCACAGCGAAGGTTGACATCTCTGACAAACATTTCAATCTCAACACAAGCAGCTCTGCAGAAGCAAATCACCTGAAACACACCGTACCCAAAGCTGCACTGTAATGCCTCAACATCGTCTCATCTTCCACTGTCTACGCAATTTCCACACCTCTATATTTCAATCTCTATCTTTTTCCTCATACCCCTTTTCCATCGAAATGGAAAAAGGCTATGAGAAAACCTGAAGCAAACCTTTCACCTGGGTTTCCATTGGCAAACTCTCTAATTTCTCTCAGATCTCTGCAGAAAATCATACTGACTTAAAACGCATGTCCGTCCTGCTAAACAATTCTGCTATCAGGCATTGATGTGTTGTATTGTTGAAAACTATTCCTCATTACAAGTGTTAGCACATTAGCTAGCTAGCCAAACTGTTGCTGTTACTTAAACTTAACCCAGTGACAAAACAGCCAAAAACCATTCCATTGGCTGTAAGAATTCTATTTGGGGCCTGGTTAGAACTGATAAAATCATTTTGCAGTTTATTTAGTCTTAATCATGAAACTGACTTGTCATGAATTCAAGACATGAAAATACCTTAAATTACATACATAAAATCTCATTATATTGTAATTAAAGGGATAGTTCACCCAAAAATGAAAATTCCGTCATTAATTACTCACCCTCATGTTGTTCCAAACCCGTAATACCTTTGTTCATATTCGGAACATAAATTAAGATATTTCTGATGAAATCCGAGAGTTTTCTGACCCTCTGTAGACAGCAATGAGCTTTCCTGTAGCTCAAATAGTAGAGCATGGCACTAGAAACGCCAAGATCATGGGTTCGATTCCCAGGGAAAGCAAGAGCTGATAAAATGAAAAAAACTGTAACTTGAATGCAATGTAAGTCGCTTTGGATAAAAGCGTCTGCTAAATGCATAAATGTAAATGTAATGCAATGCAACTACTACGTTCAAGGCCCAGAAACGTAGTAAGAACATCGTTAAAACAGTTCATGTGACATTAGTGGTACAACCTTAATTTTATGAAGCTACGAGAATACTTTTTGTGCGCAAAGAAAACAATCCATCGTGGTACTCTCGTGGATGGCAGTGGAGACTGACCCGGAAGAGAAGAAATCGTTGAATAAAGTCATTACTTTTGTTGTTTTTTTTTTTGTGCCCAAAAAGTATTCTCGTAGCTTCATAAAATTAAGATTGAACCGCTATTTTAATGATGTCCTTACAACCTTTCTGGGCCTTAAATGAGGTAGTTGTGTTGCTATCCATGCAGAGCCAGAAAGATTTCATCAAAAATATCTTAATTTGTGTTCCGAAGATGAACAAAGGTCTTACGGGTTTGGAACGACATGAGTGTGAGTAATTAATGACAGAATTTGTGGGTGAACATTTAAACATTTAATTCTTTTTGTGCTTTCAGTTGGCATTCAGTTAGCAAGCTAAAGCCCAAAGTATACTTCAGTTTTTGCGGAAATGCTAGGGTACTAGTATATATGACGTAAATATTATCATCAGCATAGTATGCATATACTGTATGCATGCAGGTCACACATGCATTGATTTTTTCTTCCGCTAATTTGTTGTTCCACAAGGTGTCAACACTGGCCCAGGCCGTTTGTTTTACAGTCGAAAAAGAATGGAATAGACAGAACAAAAACAACACAATAAGCAGAGACAACAACAGCAGACGCCCACATTGACAAATGCTTGTGTGAGAAGGTTCAGAGAAACATGAAACTCTAGTTTAAACGAGAACAACATTTTTATCACTCAAAACTTTCTGGAGAGAAATAGCACAGACACTGGACAAATGTTAAACCTTCGAGAGCGAATGTGTCGAGCGCCTGTGTTCACACATGCTATCGAATGGACTATACTTCAGAAGGCTAAGTGTTTGGCTGTACGCGTATGCTAGCAATGCATGTTAGAAAGCAAAGTATACAGTACCTTGGGCAGCTTAGCTAACTAGCTGAGCATAACTAGTTTAAAAAGTTCTTTGGATTTGCTAGATCAGCAATCAGGGATTTAATCAGGGATTGTGGAGAAGAAGTAGCATCTTGAGCAATCTGGCACAGAACCATCTTTTTCTTTGGGACTTTCTTTTCTGTGGTAGAAACGTACAGAGAGGTTTGAGAGTGGGCACTAGCCCTGGAAACTTTCTTGCATTGTGAGTAGAAAACGGATTTTGTTTTATTTTCACTATCACCGTCTACTCTCCAAATCTTACTCCATTTTCTGTGCTCACACTTCTGGATGTGTCTCATATACTTGCACCCCCCACCCCTTCCTCCACCATCCCTTGATCCCCCAGGACACAATTACAGTTTTCCCCTGGATACAAACTAATTAGCTTAAAAAAAAAAACTCCCACGAATGAATAAATAAATAAATGAGGGGAAGGGAGCTAAATAAATGCTAATCCTTGGCGCAGTGCTCAGACACATGGACAGAGGGACACTACAACAGATTCCTTCACACACACATACTCACACACACACACACCACAGACTGCGGCAGGGTGAAGTTGTTGCTGAAGCGCAGCGGGATTCTGTAGTAAATCACCACACCTGTGCGGTGTAACCTGTGTACACCGCCTCTCTCTACCCAAGGGAACAAACGTCCCACTTAAACACTTGTATAAAAGCTTCTGCAGGAAAACAAATGTGCGTTGGGAGAAAAAGCTCTTAATAAACGACGCTAGACTGAGACAGAGCAGGGAGTTAAATGCCTCTAACGGCACACACTAAAAGAGCCCTAAACAAACATAGTTTAATAAAGACTAGCGCTAGTAGCTAACATTACACTAACAGGTCTGTGTTCGGTGTGCATTAGTGGTTAATATAATCGAGGCTGAGGAAGGATGCTAATTATGAGGAAGCTTTGGGAGCCATTAGCTCTTCCGCTATGAATAAAAGAGGATGAACTAAACTGACAAGTGTACATAACTCACGGCGCAAATGCTAATGCCACGGGACTCGCTAAACACCCGCAACCTGCCAATGAGCTGTGATCAGTTTTGCGCTTCTATTATAACCACTAAACACTGGAATCGATCCGAAGATCCATGTTTCCATCAGCACTTGAGGATCACAATGACCCGGGGCAGCGTTGCATTGGCGGCCATTTTGATATTCATGATTTTGAGTCAGTGGACCAGAGCTGGAGAGATATTAATGGCATGAGACGATCTGAACTCGGCTCGGAGCGCTTCTTTAATAATGGCTAGACTAACGAAGTGCGGGGAGCTCCTGTAAATGACCCCAGTAGATCCAGCACCATTTTCCTTTAATGGACTTTAATAAAACAGCATGATGGTCCCTTTATAAATTCTCTGTCAGAGGCAGGTGTGGAGGCACAGCAGGGGCAGCGCTTCAAAAATCGCTAAGCAAGGGATGTGGAACGAGGAAAGGCTGCTTAGCTGCGCTACCGAAGATTTGCAGCGTTGCTTAATGAATGTTAGGCTAACTCGGATGCTGTGGGAGTTTAGCAGCGAGACGTAAAAAGTGCTTTATTACTCAGCTCTTAAGCAAGGCAGGGGAGATGGAGCGAGTGAGAGAGTTGGAGAAAAGTAGAAATGGGTGAAGAAAAATGCAGCTGGGTCATTTTCATTATGCAGTGTAGTGTTGTCAAAAGACCCGGTACTTCGGTACCAAGTCGGTACTAAAAAAATGAAAACGTCACGGTACCAGATTTTTTAAGTACCGGTGGTACCGAGTACACGGTCAACCCGGTTCTTGACGCGTACAGCCCTATGATTTCCGCGTTTTCTGATGTAATCACGGAATCCAGTTATAAAAACGGAATTTACAGTTTAACACGGAATGTCATGGAATTTGTCAAAGTTTGGATGAATTAATCAAAAGTAGGTCATTACACTTAAATCAAATCGCGACATGGACTAGTATCTGTAAATATTAAGCCGCAAAAGTCGATTCAAATATGAATCCCGCATATTCTGCGAGACTCTGTGAACATGCGGTTTTGTTTACTACATACACTGAACGCGCGCGTGAGGCTCGCGGTGATTTCAGCATCTGCTGTCTCAATGAGAACATAAATACATAAACAACATCAACATAAATAACTGCTCTGAGAGTCACTTCACGTGCATTTTACCATTTCATTTGAGTAAAATCAGCGTCATATCATATACACACAGAAATTTAAAGATATTCACGGCAACCCGTCAAAATAAACGTTTGGTTTAGACATTGTGCCAGAAATATATTACTATTATTTAGTACAATGTATGTGATACTACTACTACTGTTTAATAAATTAATAAAACTTTATTTTTTTAAGAAATAATCACACAATATTTCTTCCATGTTTTAATTTTAATAGTAAATCCCCTTTATTTACCAAAAAATAAAATGTGTTTAAATTTCATTAATTAATAGACCAATTAAATTTGGGTGAAACTTGTTTGTATGCATTTTTCATTTTTGGGTGAACTATACCTTTAATATACCAGAAAAAAATATTGAACTTGGCAGAAAAGAACACATACACACACATACACCTACATGACCTTCAAGCTGACACCCTCATGTAAATTAACTTCTGCACTTTATTTCCATCCTTTTATTTTCCATCCTGTCAGGAATATTTGTCATTTTTTATTTCCTACCTGTTTCCATTGTTTTCGTGTATTTTAAATAATCACATTATAATTCAAAAAAATAAGTTTCAATCCTAGCTTGACAAAAGCATATTTCTGAAAGTCTGGTGTGTCCTTTAAAGTCACAATGAAAAGTAGCGACAGATATTTTTTTTCTGCATTATGCCATCCATCCGAGTGTAACGGATTATCAAAAAAGTAAAAAAATGCAGGATGGGGACTTGGTTCTATCTATCGGTTGTTGATTGGATTTTGAGATGTGGGCGATGTACTGAAAAATGGAGGCAGATTTAAAAGGGGTCATGAACTGAGAAATCAAAACTGACTTGATCTTTTGACATATACGAGGTTATTGTACTGTAAAAGCATCCTGAAAGTTGCAGAACTCAAAACTTTCTCATTAATCTAAAAACTGCTTATATTGAAGCCAGTCTGCCAAAACAACACCTTGTGGAATGTGCCACTCCATGATTTAATAGTGTGGATAAACACTGCATCCACAGAAGAAGATCAACACTTGCTTCTACATCACTGCCTGTTTAGCCCTGCTCACCGATTCACACATGTAGCGTCTATGAGAGGCGAACAAACAGATCTACGCAGAAATCAAACGATAAAGATGACTCCGAAGACAACAAGATGCTGTGCAGTGCAAAGTTGTGGAAAAATACAGTCTTTGCATTGCCTTCCTTCTGATCCCAACATCAGGAAAGAGTGGATGAACTTTATTTTTAATGAAGTTTCAGACCACATCATTAAAAACTTGGTCCTTTGTTCACTTTATTTTACTGCAGATTTGTTTACAAACAAGCCACAATTTAGCGTAGGATTTTCAGAAAGATTGAAACTAATGATGATGCTGTGCCAGCTATATTGGATCTGACAGTAATGTGCAACACACAAGTGTGAGTAACTCTTTTTATTACGTGGTCACTATTGCTTTGTCTGTTATTACAGATCGTTTTAGTATTTATGCGTTTTTTAACCTAAATCACAACAACGTCCATCTATGAGGAATGCACACTGTCAAACACACAAATGTTAGCCAATCATAGCAGTGGGCTACAATCCACCATGCCCATTTAAACAGAGCGTTGTGATGAGAGGGGTTAAAACAGGACAGAAAATGGCCTATTACCTCAAAATTATGTTTTTTGATGTAAAAATCTTGATAACATTGTAAGTGGACCGCAGAGAACAGTACAAAATAAAAAACAGAGGCAGTTCATGACCCCTTTAAATTCAAGCTTAGGGTCAATTTTAAGAAAGGGGCAGAGTTTAGGCAAATTAAATGATTGGAGAAGTCTAGCATACATCACCAAAGAGAAGTCTTTCTCTCAATTTACTGGAAAATTAACATTTTTATTAAAAAATATGAGCTCAAAAGAACTTGCATGGATGAACTTTTCACAATAAGATCAATAATACACATTTAGAAAACAGGTACTTCAATAAAATTAAAACAACTTTGGCATAATCATCTGTTAAAAATTACAGAGCTAATGACAGGAATAACACAGCTCTGCTCTGACAGGCTATGTATATGTCATCTTTGGTACATCATTAGAGAGATGGGTGGAAAAAGACTATGTGTCAGTCTCCTGTGGACCAGCCATTAGAGTCAGAGAGGGTCACCACTCTTTCCCGCTCTGTTTCTCTCACTTCACATTTACCGCCTATCTTGGTCATTACCTTTTATCTTTGCCTTGTATTTCACTCATTTTCTCTCTCACTCGGTCTCTCTTTCTGTCTATCAGGTGAAGTGTGCAATATTAATACTAATAATATCTTATGAACATTCCTATTGTTGTCCTCCATTAGCGTCCTCTAATGCATATCAATGCGACCGCTGCCATAACCTGACCTTGAAATGCCGACACCTTAGTGACACATGCAAATAAACATACAAAAACCAGTCAAGAGCCCCCCGCCTCCACCCATCCATTACCCTAACTCTTAACCCCAGCCTATATTACATCTCCATGGTGACCGGTGCCTGGCAACAGCTGGAAGAGAGCGGCTTTCGTAGCGATGCAATGCGAGGCAGTGATGTCATGGCCCGGTTACCTCAGACTCAGGGGGCTATTATTGGTGCTCTTATGGGAGATGTTTGAACATTATGTATTCGCCACCCCCGTTACCACGGCGATCCATCGCAATCAGCATCGGACTCGGACCTTGATTCGTCTTCATTAGGGAGGATTTGGCACTGTTTTGTTCGTTCGTCTATCCCCACTTCACTGTCATTCATTCTGACCTCTGGTCTCGCTCTTTCCTCCTTTCACTCCACACACTCTTTTCTCGCTGCTACAATCAACCTTAAGTAATGCGGTCACCAGCTACGCACACGTAAGTACACTCGCTTTGTGTAGCCACACACTCAATACACACACAAAATCAATACGGTACACTGGGTTCACCTTAAAGTAAACAAGTATACACTGACTACCAACCCCCCATCTTCTCTTTCTCTCTTCCCTCTATACAAGCACACTGTACTCTCAATGCTCTCGTAGGACTGTGACCTTTTTATTCAAACGGACACAGTGAAGATGCATTAAGTAGTGCAACCCTTAGGGCGCCTATAAACTGGAGTGAACACCGAAAATTACGTCTGAAGAAATGTTGGAACTTGCCGCATGAGTGTAAATTTCAACTGATGACACAATCACAGGTGTATAAGTCAAATGTGTCATAATGTGGTGCTTTTTTAACTAAAATATTTTTATAGATCATTTTTATAATTTTATGTATAACTACATATTATGAAATATGATTAAAAATGCTTATTTATATGAAACAGTACCTTTTGTTTGCATCAAACAAGTTCTCAAAACGAAATAAAACAAAACAACAAAACAAAACCCCAAACCAAACAAAAAAGAAACAAAACCCAAAACAAAACAACAAAACCCCAAACAAAAAAAACAAACAAAACAAAACCCAAAACCAAACAAAACAAAACCACAAAAGCAAAACAAAACAAACATTTAAAATACTGCAGATGCTAAAGACTACAGCCACACCTCATAGCTCAAATTTTGACTTCAAGTGGTATTTTCTGATTTGTGAATTTCATTTGCACTTGCAAAATGATGCTCCGTCATGTAAACAAAAGTTGAGAAATGTTAAGTTGCTGCAATGTGTTCCACTAATCAATGGGAATTTTAGAGAGGCAGGCCTAGAAATCTCAATCATTTTATTCCCGTCTGACTTTAAATTGACCCACACAAAACAAATTTTAGACATTCATATCAGTCAAACACTCTAAAGCGTTTTCTACTGTGTAGGCGGCATTATACACACAAACATCTGCGCCTGCAGCTGTACGTAACCTGAGCGCTCGCTTATTGATGATATTATTATTATTATATAATTCTTGGCCTTCAAGTTCACTCCTGATTTAAATAAAACCAAGAGAGAGCGAAGATAGGGAAAGAGAGAGAGGTGTGCGTGATGATAGAATTGTTGAACTGTATCATTTCAAGTGTGACGCTTTCTTCCCCAAATGATTAAAAATGACTGTCCTATAAAAAGCTAGTTTGTGTTGACAGCAGCCTAGCTAAAAAGGAATAAAGGCTTTCTAAAGCAACTCAGCTTTTATATGAAAAAGAGCATGCAGTGTGTGCTAACTGTGCCAGTGTCCACATCTTCTGTTGAACGTTCATTCAGCACTTCAAAATCATAAAATCCACTAGTATTTCCTGGGTGTACATACTTACTACAGAAATGTTACGTTTGGGGTGGGACATATCAAGTGGATCATCCCTTTTTTGTTAAATAGCCAATAGAATGCAGTTACTTTACAGAAGTGATGGAAAGAAATTGTCAAGAAATTATGGATCCTGCTATACCATTTATATTGTTGTATATCTGCAGCGTAATTTAAAAATAGTTTACTCACCAAACTGTGTCATAAATGGACACTTCCAGTGTAGACAGCTTAGCTGATTATAATGGAAGAGATTCAGCTTTGGCACGTTGTACTGAGCTACATGCATCTAGTATAGGCTCATAGTAACTGTGGGCTATTTATGCTTGCTAAGCAATGTTGTGACTTGCCATCAGTATGGAATATAACTAATGGCATCACAGTTGTTTCTAATTTCAAGTGTTACATAACATGAAGCTGTTTTCTTTTTTTTTGACGGATACCGGATTTATCATTTATTTACTTATTCTAATAAAATAGTACCTTTGGTAGGCATCAAACAAGTTCTCAAAACAACACAAACAAAAAAAAAAAAAACAACAAATAAAAAACAAAACAAAACAAAAATATAGACCAAAACTAAATAAAACAAATGAAAATAAAGTAACATTTATAATTACACCACCCTTACAATAACATACCGCAAATGCTAACAAAGATATGGATGAAGCTAGCACATAACTCTAATTTTGATTCATGGGTCCTAAAGTGTCTTATTTAAACAAAATGATGGTAGACGACAGTTGACAGATGGCGAGCTCCCCTAAGAATATTCTTATGAAAATATCCTTGAAATAAAAAACGACAGAGAAAGTGTTCAAACAATTCGATGCAACTGGGAGACAGAGCAAATTTTAAATTCGGTTTTGGCACATCTTATTTGTTAATTAATGAGTGGGTGATGGTCTCAGTGGCGTTCTTTTGGGATTCTCAAAGTGAAATCCTGCAAATCTGGCGCCCCTGCACTCAACTGCACATATTTGAATGGGCTTGAGTACCAAAGAACACAAAAGCCATCAGGTGTACATAAACTCACAAACACAACACTTCCTTCTCCCCTCATGACAAGCCTTTGCTCCAGCGCACACATGGTGACATTTAAAGGGGGACAGAACAAGGACACAGTAATTGCGCAGCAATGCAGAATGTGTGTGTGAACAGGAGGGTTGTGAATTATCAAGCACATGTGTTGCAGCTCACGCAGATGAAAGCATTATTCTCCGTGGAGCAAATTGCCTCATTTCCGACCCATTTAAAAGCCAGCTCATCCCCATCAGCAACATACAGCAAAAATTACACACACGAGCACGCTCATATTCGCATAAACTGTCCATTTAATTACCACAAAACTCCCACCCACTCACACACACACACACAACTTCAACCCCGTGGTTGCCTGTTACTCGCTGCCTTGGGACAGAAAGTGCTGCTGAAGATGGACAGTCAGCCAAGAGGACACGCAGAGGGTGTGTATTAGTGTAAAAGCCCATAAAAAATTGTTTTATTACTTGATCAGATGTTCATTAGTAAGCTGTGTACCTGCATGTGTGATTTCCATTCACACTGAATGTGTTTACTGCAGTGAGGCAGCCCAGGTTCAAGTCGGGATGGGGAATAAATAATGCTTTGTCACCAGACCCATGAATCCAGCTGTGTCTCACCTATGCTGAATGTGCATTCATGAGGTGTCTTTGAGGTCAGGAGGAACACAACACAGCCAGGCAGCCACTTAATCAATGACCACCTGATGCCAGGCCTTTGGACCTACCGGCCCCTCGCACGGACTATTCTTTCACTCATACCAGAGCTATTTTTTCTGTGTTTTTTGTGCCCTTACGAGCAATATAATTCTTGGAAATAACATGTTTGAATACTACTGTTGCAGTACTATAGCATTTTTTAAGTACCACATATGTCTAAAAGTCTGATACCACTGTCTTTAGATAGTTCCATTGGAAATTATATTATCTACATAATGAGTGAATGTGAAAGAGAAAGGTTAATTGTTAAAAAATCATGAAAATATTAACACTAAATAAATAAATGCATGAACTCCACAAGTTTTTCAAACCTAATGATCGTGTTCTCCAGCATGATTTGAGATCTTTTGCTTCAGTGGAATAACAACATCTGACAGGCTTTATAAAAGTCTCATAATCAATGTCACAAGTCTGCTTTTTTGATTAGAAACACTGATGAAATTTTAATATTTCTTAATCATTTTATGCCATCATTTTTTCTGCCGTCCTTTTATATATATATATAATTTTATATAAAATTATGTTCAAAGCATACTGTACCATGATTTAACATACATATGCAGTACAGAAAAAAGAGAAAGAAAAAAAAAAATGGTATTACCATGGACCCCTACCCATAAAACACAGTAACACTGGCACTATACTGTAAGCACTTCCTGGCACTGTATATCACAGAAGTGCTGTGTGTGTATGTGTCTCGGTACAGTAGCTTTCTGGGCGTATGTGTGGCTGGTCAAGCTCTAGTAACAGTGTTTTGTGGTTGATTTACAGCGTGCCAGAGAGTGGGGGAGATTAAATGTGCAGTTTGACTTCTCTCTCCTTCTCTCTCTCTTTCCCTGTTGTTCATCCCTTCCTTTCTATACATTCTTTCATCCCTTGCAGCTCTATCTATCTCTCACTCCCATTTTATGGCTGAATCCCTCTCTCCTCCAACATAAAATAGCTGACATAAAGTCATTTGCTCTTTTTATTGCTCTCTTTCAGTGCTCTAATGATTTTCACATTCTTCACGGGGCCTTACATGCGTGATGTCATGCTCTTTCAGACACACTTTCTCTCTCAGTCTCTCTGCCTGTATACAGAGATTGGTAACGTAAGATTTGACTTTCTGAATATTAATGCCAAATGTGACATTTGCAACACATTTTACTTGCATGATTTGATGTATTTCCGAGAGAAACAGAATATTCAGTCAGAGAAAACAATGTAGATCAGAGCTTGATCTTTTCCATTGAGAAGTAATTATATTGTGAAAAGAGGCTGTTAAATACCGGCATAAAGTCAAACCAAATGGGAGTATGCTAAAATAATGCGCAAATAGCTATTCTGCAAACATTATTCACTAGCCCACACAGACTAACTGATGTCATCAGAACAGGAAATATGCATAAATATGAAAGATAATTCAATATTTTGATGTGGAATTTGTGGTGTTGGAAATCTGCTGTTTTTTCATTTCGTAGTTTGTATACAGATATACACGCACATGACTGGCCCTGTTCTCATGACAACTCTCATTTAAATTAGCGTCCATCATGACAATGTCATCTAATCATACGACAAGCCGTGCTCTGCCTTGAGAGAGAAAGAGAAAGAAGTAAACATACCCTTTCAAGCTCTCATCCACCTTCAAACACAACACAGCTGAAAGAAAATGTAAAACGATGGCAAACTACACAAGACAAAAATGGTTACGTCTCATGTTTCTCAACCAGAATAAACTAGGCTAGTTTTCTAGTCTTACCAAGTCAGGTTTGTTGATTTCAAAGGGTCTTGGGGCTCCAATCAGTGTAATGGGCTAGACCAGCAAAAACCAGGTTAGACCAGAAACCATCTTAGGCTGGTTTTAGAAGTTTTTTTCTCCCCTTTCAGGACTTCACTTCACTCCTCTGACCAGGGTATTTATTGTTAATTAAAACTAAAATTCAAACTATTTTTATTGAAATACATTGTTGAAATAAAACTATAAAGCTTAAATAAAAGAAATATATTTTAATGTTTTAATGTATAACAAAATTGAAATGGTTAAGTTAAAGCACAAATTAACAACTACTGTAGAAATGAAACTAAACTGTAAAAACTAAGCTAAAAATGAAACATAAATAAATTAAATAATACTTTTAAAAATGTAAAATAAATATTTTAAATGAAGCAACTAAAAAAGCAAACAGAAGTCGGCACACCATAGGCTCCAAAAATGCCAAAATGTTTAGCATTTTTTAATCCTATGGTTGCCGATTTTTGTTTGTTTGTTTTTCTGTTTTTTTCTTTGTTGAGCACCCAATTTTGAGCATTTTTTTCATTGATGTGCATGCTTTGGTTCCATCAATGCAGTAACTAATAAATGACAGGAAAAAAACTAAAAATTAAACAAATTAAAATAAAAGTATAAAAACCTAATTCACAATATATATATAAAAAACAATATATAAATAATACCAAATCAGCTGCCTCTGACAAAAAAAAAAAAAAAAAAAAAAAATCATAAGATAAACTGCTAATGAGCCTCTTTCACTTCTGCATTCATGGTTTTTTTTTTTTTTTTTTTTTTTCAAACAACAATGTCTACCATTCACCCTCTCTATAACAAGCTACTCCCACTTCTGCACTCTGGGTAAGTCTAGAGAAGAACCTAGACAAGAGCCTGTCACAGTCCAACAAACAAACACTCAGGCCCTTCAACTTACTGACTCACTCACTTGCCTTTGCTCTTTCTGCCATTTTCATTCTGATATTGCTGCCAGGCCTTGCGGATGATACACACATGCTTCTCTCTCCAGAGGGTAACGCAAAAACAAGCTTGTTTCATTTAGAGTGTGCTTGACTGCCTTTAGCAGTTACTGTTGGGGCAATGACACTGACCACAGCACAGAAACACATTAATCTTTAAATCTCTCTCTCACACACGCACACAAACTTCTGCTACAACCACCACTGAACTGTTATCTGCACACACATGGACACACTTCACACAGATGAAGGGAGACAGGAAAAGATGGAGAGAGTCGTCATTGCCGTTCAGGATCGAACAAGAGAGCGAGGGAACGATGAGACGTCGTGGACTTTTAAGTGAGGTCACCACTGTTGTCACTGTCTGGAGTGGACGGTCAGAACATACAAAAGACCTTTACGCTTGTCCAGACAGAAGAAACACTGTTTCGCTCCAGGCCAATGATGACTGAAAGGACTGATGTCTTAAGAATGGTAAAATGGAAAACTATTGGGCAGAGCGGAGACAGACGCGTGAGGTCTGCAGCAGTGCCAGCGTAGATTAATTAAAGATTTTTATCAGAAGTGATACAGACAGACAGAAAGGGCCAGACAGTGATAGAGAGAGTGATAGAGATTTATAGATAGATGAATAGATGGGGGCCTTTGTCAGTCTATTTATTTTTCAGCGTGCCATGAGGAAAAACTGAAAAAATCTCAAGTCAGCACAGCTCTCTTTGAATGCATTACCAGTGAAAGCTAAGGTGAGAATATCTGTGATTGGCCATCTGTGAAATAGACCACAATGCGCTAGTAAAGATTCATATACTTCATTGTCAGAGAAGATTTAAATGAACATCTATAACCATTACTGACATAATTCTCCATGCAGAGTCTTGTATAATCAATACTAAAAGTTTTATTCAGTTGTGAGGTTAAATTAAAGGTGACATATTATGCCCCTTTTTACAAGATGTAATATAAGTCTCAGGGGTCCCCAGAATGTAACGATGAAGTTTCAGCTCAAAATACCCCACAGATAATTTATTATATCATTTTGAAAATGCCTATTTTAAGTGGAAGCAGAAACACTCTATATTAGAGCATGTGTCTTTAAATGCAAATGAGCTGCTGCTCCCCGCCTCCTTTTCCAGAAGAGAGCTGCGTCATTACAGCTCGTACCTGCTAAAAACATCTGTTTTGGTTCTGATTGTCATGTTTGTCGTGCTAAAATCATGCGTTTTAATACCATATTAGTTTAAACTTGTGATACATGGTTTTCTGAGTGCACACATCCGAAGCACACGGACAGAAAGTGGCTGTCACAGCATGTGAGTACTAAACTAAGTTCTCATTCACACACAAGTTTAAGTTAAAAACATGCGTAAGTTACAAAAACAGTTGGTTATGACTGTGAAGGTAAACAGCTGGGAAATAAATCACGTTTATTTTAGATCTGTGTGGCAGCAGCAATATACAGTAAATAAATCAATAAATCCACTGCTCTGTTGTCTCCTCTGAGGCTGGGACTGTAAACAGTGTTCTGTGATCGTCTGTGCAGCCAAAGACAGAACAGTTGGCATGTTTTGTTCAAACTTTCGTCATGACATTAGAACTGGTACACTGTTGTTGCTTGCGAAATCAAAATGACGGCGCCGTGGGTGGAAACTTACAGATTCAGGGGCAGTAATATTATAATGAGATCCCTTTGCAACGTCACTAGGGGAGCGTGATCAGACGTGCTGTTTTTTTTCAGACGTTTGCAGAAAAAAGGCATACCAAAACAAAGTTACTGGGTTAACCTTTTTCACGTTACCTTGGTTGGTAGATGCACCAGGGACCTGATTATAGCACTTAAAGTTTTTGAAAATTTTTTGGATTTTTGAAAATTACCTTTCATGCAGTGTGCAACACAGCTCTAAGTGAATAAATACATAATGCAAAGTTTTAAATCTGAAAGTACACCGTGTATAAAGTTATTGTCTCTCAAAAGAAAGAGTTGACTCTGAATCATTAGAACGAGTCGCTTTTAAAACGAATCCCAAGCCGTTTCATGTTGACGTCAAAATGAAACATTAGCATATTGCCCGTCCACTTGTTGCGCGCGCAGACCTGGGAAAACTTGATTTTCGCGTTGGTCTGAACGAAAATGCAAATTCATTCTTTGCCAGTAGGTGCCATTTTTGGAGCGGTAAAAGCTCACAAACACTGCTTTAAATGAAATCGACCAATCACCGCAGATTAGCATCACACGAAGGAGGGGTTTGGAAAAATGAATCGATGAACGAATCGTTTGGGAGTCGTTGAGCAAATAAGGTAAAAATAAATGCATATTATAAGAAAATTTAAGTGTTTTTTGATCTTGCATGCATGTCAACCTGTTGTTGGGGACACCCAAAACCAAAATATTAACCTTTCATAACCCATAATAGGGGCACTTTAAAACCTGGAAAAGTCAGATTTTCCTGATATGTCACCTTAAAAGTCATTTCGACCTTAAAAAGCTGTTATAGTGACTGTAGGGGGTGCTGTTAGGCACAATGCAATGTAGAGATCCTTGATATATCAGTGCTATAACTGTTATAGGTCAATATTAGAAATTTGTTGTGGTCAATAATTGAACATTGATATTGTGTATCCTTATTTGCTCTATTTTTACATAATTTTAACATTATCATCCAACACTGACTTTAAAAGGAAAGCTCACCTAAAAATGCAAATTCTGTCATTATCTATCTATCTATCTATCTATCTATCTATCTATCTATCTATCTATCTATCTATATACATCTATCTTGTATATCATATATATCTATATATCTCTATATATCACTCTTACAAATCCATTAGAATTTTGTTCATCTTTAAAACACAGCTGAAGATATTTTTAATGAAACCTGTGAGATTTCTGTCCTTCCATTGGAAATCCATTCACCCAAGTCTTTGATGCTCCAAAAAGTAAAGTTAAAGAAATCCATGTCAATCGAGCACATTAATCCAAGTTTTCTGAAGAGAAACGATTGGTTTTTATATTGAACAGATTTAATTTAGGCTTATAATCACATATAAACATTCATCAACTCACACTGAGCACATCAAATATGGTAAACAGAATGTCAATTATGCATGGGAATAAATGAGGGTGAGTAATTTATGACAATTTTCATTTTTACATGAACTAACCCTTTGAATCTTTAAAAACACTAATAACATTTATAAAATCTTAAAATCATTTTATATAAGAAATATAAAATAAGACCCAATGTTAACAGGCTCCAAGACATAATTGATAAAATATTAATCAGATCACTCAAATTAGTAGATGTTTTGAGATACATACAAGACAAAAATAAACCAGTTCATCGAGACACATGAAGTGACAAAGTGTAAAACCTTTGAAACCCCACTGTGTTCAAAGGTATATAACAAAATACCCAAAAGTTCAATAATCATAATCTGAATACACATTTCCACCTAGTACCCAGCTCATTAGCTCATTAACTACACTGTTCAGGTCAAATAACAAAGAAAACACACAAAAGTTCAATATGCCTACTATACAGCAATTTAATTAAATGTGGCTCATCAATACTGTTTTAAAGCCAGAACAATCTGTTAAAGAATTCTGATTTCATACAACAAAATTGCAGCAGTTACAGTCCAGCTCTCTTAAGTTCACATAACTGTTTTCATTTGAACAAGCATGTTCAATTTATTTGCCTGTTCTTCCAGTCTATTCTAGTAATTTTATGAGGTGATAACTCCACATTCACTTTTTAAACAGGGATCTGGTCCAGTGTGGACTCAAATTACTCACCAGCATGAAATGAGTTCATATTTTATAAGGCTTTAAACGTGCCAAAACATCTGCCGATATTGTCTTGGTTTGAACCTAAAAACACTTTTCCACACTGCTTTTCCGCATCTTTTCCCCCTCGGATTGTCACGGGAAAATCCATTGGATGGATTTCAAATTCATTCTCAAAAATACTGAGGCAGAAGCGTAGTTAAATATAAGAGAAGGCTCATTTAAACACAATTCACAGACTGCCATCATTATAACCGCTTTGTTTACAACAACACAGGTGGTTACTTACAGAAAAATCAAACACCGATAACAACGGCGGAACAAAAGATCCGAGAGATCTCAGCGCTGATGCTGGTGCCAGGTAGTTCAGACTCGTCTGGCCTGAAATCAAAAGCCCGGGGAAGCAGATCAAAGAGGGACCTCCCCGGAAACCGCTGCCATCCAAACCAGTTATCCCATCTGTAGACGAGTTGGGTGGGCCTTAGTGCCGAGGAGACCGCTGCTCTGGTGTATCGCAGCATCGCAGGCATCAATCTATCTACTAAATACGTTTAATCCAGAGCAGCTGTAGGATTCAGCCATACCAGAATGCAGCTTTCAGAAAGTGCTCCAGTGAGGTGTAGAGGACAAATCAGCACATTGAATCGCATGTCTGCTCGCCTATTTAACAGACTACAAAGAGTTGCAGTAGCAAGAGCACATCGATATTTAGTGTTTTTTAGCCGCAGGGGCCAAATCTGCTTTTGTAATTTGTGCAGTGCCAAAAAGAAATGAGTTACTGCAGGTGCGAGAGACTCATCATTCTAAATACCCTGATGGCTTTGGCTTGGTTAGATAATGTGTTTCTAATGTAAAAACTTCTGTTATTACTGCAGCTTATATCAAAGCGATGGAAGGTTTGAGCTTTTACATCACGGAAATATTACTTTTCTTATGTACCAAAAAAGTGCACAATGATTTTTTTTTTATTACTCCTTAGAGCTCAAAACGGTCTCATATCACTAAGCAGCAAGTCTAATAATAGTTGCAACATTTAAAAAATAAATAAAGAAAAAATTGTAAAAAAAAAAAAAAAAGTCTATTCATTGTTTCTATACACCGGTTTTGCATTTACAGTACTGCAGTACAGATATTGCTTCAGGGTCTTACATGGGGGCTTTACCAAGGTTATACAGAAACATTTTCTAAATGAATACTTTAATAAAGGGGTTTTCAAACTTTAAGGAAACCTATACATACGTTTTTCTGTTTTAAATGATTAAAAAATTCTTAAAACATTCAATATGTTTTCATTTGACATATGCACATTAATAATCATTTTCCAACATTGATAATAATTAGAAATGTTCTTTGAGCAGCAAATAAGCATGTTAGAATGATTTCTGAAGGATCATGTGACACTGAAGACTGGAGTAATGGCTGCTGAAACAGCAATAAATTACAATTTTAACTGGTAAGTTATATTATATTATGTTATTTTATATTATATTATATTATATTATCTAATAAACAATGACCTATGGCTATCATCAGAAAAATGATACAATGAAAAAATGTATGAAATGAACATTTCTGTAAATATTTCACTTTTTCTTTTGAAACTGTCTGAAGACCTCCAGCAGTTCCTAAGTCTTGGTTTGAAGATGACTGTTTTAATATATTACATGTCTAAGACCTATAAAATCTGGTTTATTTTTTTTTTCCAAATTTAAATGTTATTTATTTATTTATTTTTTATTTATTTTATTTTTATATTATACTGTATATAAAATGTGGGCAACATGGAGCCGCTATTAATATGCGGGGCACTGAAACTACTTTCAAATGCACGATTGCTTTTTACTTTCACTTTCGAGATTCGCGATCACACGAACTCTGTTTATACTATGGAGCGGCAGTACTTACCACACATTTTACAAGATCAGATGCTTGTCAGTGGTGCTCAGGATCTGTAAATCATTCGCCATCATCCTCAGTCATCTCTCCTTACTCTGTTTATGTGGTAAATGAAATCTTATGTATACTGTAATGTAACAGGCTACCGCTAGCGAGCAGCTAACCATGACCCTTTAGTGGATCGCGTTATTTGCTTTCCATGCCTTTCTGAATACAGACACCAACCCAACCCTGCACTTCACATCCCCTGCACAGCCTGGAACATAACATTTATTTCCATGATCTGCCATTTTCGCTGTTGTCCTCGCTTGTTTCTTCACAATACCTGCAGAACTTCTGTTGGTTCGGCTGGCGGCTGGTCTAGAACATGGGCGGGTATATGCAAATGTTGGAGGCGTAACTATTAGTGATCCCGACTGTTACATCACAGCTGGTGTTATGTTCTGATTTGCCTATTTTTCAGTGGTCTTTTTTATTCATGAGATTTACATAAGGAGGAGGAAACAATGGTGTTTGAGGCTCACAGTATGTCATTTCCATATACAGAACTCTTATTATTCAGCTATGCCAAGGTAAATGCAGTTTTCCATTCTATGGCACCTTTAAATGTAACTCAAGACCAGAGGAAATCATTTTTGTTCATATGATCACACTGAGAACCTGAGACTCTAAGAGACAGCGAATGGTGGAGTATATGTGAGAAAAAGCAGGACACATGTCCACATATCCAGGCCCAGCAAGCAGCTGTAATTATGATGCTTGGAGTGCTAATAGATGAGCAGTGCTGGAACGGGTTGGATTAAGAAGCTTAAACTGAGCTCTAATGGACCTGGATTTCAGCTTTATATGATCCTGCATCACAAGCAGCCAGCAACAAGCCCAATTACATCTTTAGTCTTTCAGCCTCTCTCTCTCACTCACTCTCCTGGTGAGGAAATCTTTTTATAGAAACATCACTCTTGTTTTTTTTGTGTGTTTGTGTGTGTGTGAGAGGTGTCTGTGAGGATAAAAGGGATTGAAGTCTAACTGACCGACACCATGTTTGTGTGTATGTGGTTGTGTGTTTGAATGTTAGTGTGTCAGAACCAATCCTCAAACAAAAGCCCTGAGGGGACAACATACTGACAAGGGCCAAAAAAGGCTTTTCTCTCCTGTGAAGCTTCTCCTTGTGTTCATCACACATGGACATAGAAACACATTCCTCTTTGGTAACATTATTATTGATATTATTTACTAAAATGAAAGTGTCTGTATTATATACTGTGTATGTGTGTGCATATATATATATATATATATAAACAAACAGTGTTCCTGCATTGCTCTTTAGCCACAATGTTCCAGAATACGTGCCATGGAAAAATAAATTATATTTTACCTGTGAATGTAAGCTTGCAGTCTGTATTGAACATGATGCAATAAAACACAGTATACCACAAATAATAATTAGAATTTTCTTACTATTGAGTTGTCCTCAACTGCACGCAAAAACAACAATGACTAGTGTAGCCCGATTTCCAAAAAGAACAGCACTTATGAGCCAGTTCTATTTATGAATAGTTCAAAAAGATGAGTCACTGGCTTGAATCAGTCTGAAACAAATGTACAGCATTAGCAGAGAGAGAATGCCTTTCGTATTTAAGTAAAATGGATATAACTGAAATATATCAGAATGAAACCATAATGAAATCAAACCCGATCAAAATTTGGCATAATCAAGAGTTTATGATTCATAATGAATTGAATTATGAAATCTGTATCAATATCCATCCCTAATTATGGGGCTGCAAAAACGTATTTAGCTAATTACTTTGCTTGTGAAGTAAGTTTACCAGCAATCTGTCTGGTTAAAGGGATAGTTCACCCAAAAATCAACTTCAACCTCATGTCGTCCCAAACCTGTATGAGTTTCTTATGTTGAACATAAAAGAAGATATTTTGAAGAATGCTGGTAATCAAACAGTTGATGGTTCCCATTGACTTCCATTGTATTTATTTCACTACAACTGTTTGGTTCTTCAAAATTCTTCAAAATATCTTCTTTTGTGTTCAACATAATAAAGAAACTCATTCAGGTTTGGAACGACATGAGGGTGAGTAAATGATGACAAAATTGTCATTTTTAGGTGAACTACTCCTTTAATGAAGTTTTGCTGGTGAACAGCAAACTACCATATATTGGTCTAACAGTTAGACCTGCACCAAACCACCATAAACCAGCCTGAGCCAATATATAAATTCATGCTGTTCCAAGCTTACATTTACCACCCAAAGAAATGACCATCTAAGTGACAAAAAGTAACCAGCCACAGTTCTATTTTATTTTATTCATGTATTGTTTACTTGCTAGTTAGTATTTCACACAAAACTACTGAAAATCTGATGTCATGAAATTCTCAAACTTTTCTTCCATTCTGTATTGTACTATATCGATATTCTCTACATAGTGTGTTTTGCACATATCCTGTGACTACAATATTGCACTGTTGTGGAACATAAACCCAATTTGATTTGTTCTGATTTTGACTAAACGTGCGATCACTGAAGGGATGTATGAAGCACAGCTCACACAGAAGTCACTTTCAAACCAAACAACTTTCTTCTGGACAACTCAGTGAATCCTCATAAACTTAACATTGCAAAATCTGCAGTTTTGCCCTTATATGATATTCCAGATTGCATGGATACCTAATGAAGTAACTGGATTTAGCTTGCGAAAATTTGCTGATCAAATGTGACCGCACTGGAATTCTTTCTTGAATGAGGGATCAGCGTAGAAATTTGCAAACATGACGTTTCCTGGCAGACTGACAAAAACATACACAAAAAATGTAGAAAACAATGCAATCTGATTGGAACTCACCATTTCAGTGGTTTTATTTTCAGTAAGCATGAAACGGTGCTTGAATGGTCAGTGGGCTGAGATTAGCCTAAGCTAGTCATTTCAGTAGGCATATATATAACAGTTAGCAGTATACTCAAGACAGTACACAGCAGAGTTGCTTGGCAACAAACTGCTCACCAGTGTGACACTAACGCAGCATGGTCTCACGTACCCCGGTATTACCAGCTCTCCTACTACACACACACTGAGGGTTGAGTGTGATTGTTGCTCTAGAGTCAGTCTAGGGCTTCAAAGTTCTCTGAACTTCAGAACAGCTTCATGTAAATGGGTGTACCGACTGTTATTGCTTACACACACATCCACAAACACACACACCCTTCATTTTTATGCTACTTTCATTCACAACATACTCTGAAGGAAAAGCAGTGACAGCATAAAAACACTTCAAAGGGTGGCAGGCCGAGATAGGATGGGCCAAAGGAAATGAATTCAATTTAGAGTCGATACGACGCAAAGGCAAATAAATTTTGCGAAAGAGACAGATGGAGAGATGATAAAATATTGCGAGGACTAACTTTAGTCTTGAGGGATAGAGTGAGTGGAAGGATGGACAGAAACTGAAAGAAAGAGAGAGAGGAGAGGAAGCAAGAGACAGCGAATGCTTCATTGGGGTTGTTAGTAGGTAAACGACCATCAATTGCTTTTGAGTGAAGTGAGTGTGACACCCTCTCATCTCTCTGCTCTCTGTCCATTCCTCTCCACAGCAAAGCACTGCCTGACAAGTCTTCAAATCACTTTCTCTCACTCCCTTAAAGGAATAATTCACCTGAAAATGAAATTTCTGTCATTATTTATGCACCCTCATGTCGTTCATTTCTTCTATGTAACACAAAGAGAAACATTTTACTTGCAATTACAATGAATGGCTACTAAACCTTTCGGGCTTCAAAAAGGACACGAAAGCACCATAAAAAGTCCCATAAGCATTCAGTACGATTTGAATACTATTTTACAAGTCTTCTGAAACCATGACAGATTTGCTTGACAAACAGACCAAAATTTAAAGGCTGGAATACACTATATGACTTCTGCACCGATTTTCAAAGCTAGTTTTCTGTGAGTTTTGTAGTTGACAGATTTCACAGAAAATCACATGTACTAAAAGCTACAAAAGCTATCATTGGCACAGTACCCTTTCAAATGGTACACATTTGTGCCTTATTTACCCCTAAAGCGTACCTTAAAGGTACATATTAGTACCTCTTGAAAAGGCACTACCGTGTATATATACAGTGGTGTGAAAAATTGTTGGCCCCCTTCCTGATTTTTTATTTTTTTGCATGTTTGTCACACTTTAATGTTTCAGATCATCAAACAAATTTAAATATTAATCAAATATAACACAAGTAAACACAACATGCAGTTTTTAAATGAAGGTTTTTTTTTTTTTTTTTATGAAGGGAAAACAAAATCCAAACCCACATGGCCCTGTGTGAAAAAGTGTTGATTGCAGTTGTTGCTGCTAAGGGTGGCCCAACCAGTTATTAGGTTTAGGGGGCAAGCACTTTTTCAAACAGGCCCATGTGGGTTTGGATTTTGCCCCCTTCATAATAAAAAAAACCTTCATTTAAAAACTGCATGTTGTGTTTACTTGTGTTATCTTTGATTAATATTTAAATTTGTTTGATGATCTGAAACATTAAAGTGTGACAATCATGCAAAAAAAGAAAAAATCAGGAAGGGGGCAAACAATTTTTCACACCACTGTATATACAAAAAGTACCGATAAGAATGCCGTTAAAGTACCGGATCGATAAGCAGTATCGGTAAGAGTGGTAATACCGTTAAAACCTTAACGATACCCATCCCTAGTCAGCAAGTGTGTGATGCCGAGTGTTTCAAAGCCTGTTCTTTGTATTCCAGCCTTAAGTCGTTATTCACCAAAAATCTGGACTTCGTAGCTCACTTTCACATGAAATCTGTAGCATTTGATTTAAGAATTAATTATTTCAGCCATCATTTGAATGAATCACTTGACAGTTCACAAGTCTGACAGATTCACTCACAAATCGAATGAACTGACTCAATCTGAGTGTTATAAGGAAAGTTATCATTGAATAATGACTTAAACTATAGTCTGTTCATCAAGCAAAGCTATAGTATGACTTAGAATATAGAGAATTAGTAATATGGACCACTTTAAAGAGACTTACATCCTTTTCAAAACCTGAAAGCCTCATTCACCAACAAAACTAATGCATGAAAGAGAGCGACCACAACATTCATCAAAATTTCACCTTCAGCTCTACAGATGACAGACAGACAGACACGATTTTGGAACAACACGATGATGAGTAAATGACAGCATTTTCACTTACAGGAGAACAATCCTTTGAAATCCTTACCCTGTCATTTTTTCATAAGAAATGTTACAAAACTGTCCTCCCAGCTACGCAGAATGCAAAAAATGAGGAGGGAGAGATGTCTTCCTTTTTTCTTACTTCTCTTGCTTTCATTTTTACATGTTGAGGCTATCAGGGGACACAGAGCTGGGATGGAGTGAGAAATGAGGGAATATCTGAAGGAATGGCTGCAGGTAGTAGATGTTAAGGCAAGAGATATGTATGCTGTAAATGATAGAAGGAGGACGGGATCAGAGAGGAGGAAAAAACACAGATTCAGAGATCAGTGGAGGACAGATGGAAATAGAGACTTGGAATCAAAGACGAACGAAAACACAGAGGAGCTCTGAATCGGATTCAGCTGTTGTCTTTAAAGAGCACGCACAGTCGCTCCAGGTGGATACACGGCACACAAATAGCTGCTTCAAAACCTTCTGAAGAGGCTAGACAGACAGGGTTACAACCACCAGCCACTGACCACAAGAAAGCAAGTAAATCAAAAACCGAGAGACAGCAAAAACAAGACTATAAGAGGCAAGAAGGGGAATGAAAGATCTTGGAGGAAAATGAAGAGTGTGTCAGAGAGAACAAGCTGAAAAATTGTGCTGAGGTGCGTCTGCACTTGCTCTCTCGGTCTCTCTGATAAAGGAAATGTTGCAGCGGTGTATTTGTGTCTCTAGAGAGAAGAACAGCGAGAGAAAACAGACAAAGAACAAAACAACATAAAAATGAGGACAAGCTGAAATACTGTACAATAAACTATCACTATACTAATACACAAACATTCGCACAACACCATACATGCATCAAAGTTGAAATACAGTATCTGCTCCTCGCAATGTTTCGCTCGCTCTCTCATAAACATGCTGCTTAAGCAGACAAACAAACCCCATCTCGAGCAAATAAGAAAAACAAGAAAACATCTAACAAAATAAAATGAAATTTTAATCAATGGGCCTTTGAATTAGCGCTGTCATTAAGCAAACAGGAACAAGGCGCATGAAATATTCATGTGGCACTCACATTCATTAAAGAACTGGCCCTCGAGGGTCCCCGTCAGAACTGGGACATATCATGATGTATGGAGAGAGAGAAAGAAGTCCAGGAGATCGTGAGAGGAGAATGATGAAAGAAGGAAGAGAAATGGTGGAAACAGGGATGAGAGATCACACAGATGGAGAGGAAGACAAGAATGGGAGGAAAACCACTGAACAGTCACCGCTGAAGATGTGAGATGAAGAAGAACAACAGCACATGATGAGAAAACAATAGAAACAGGAAGAAGCCAGTGACGTGTAGAGTGACAGGGAGGAGAAGGATTCAGAAAAACAGCTGAACCTGAAAGAAAGAAATGTACGCTATTTCTTCAACAGTTCTATGGTAACAGAAGCAATGTGGAGAGAGAAAGAGCATAAAGAAAATAGTACATGTATATAGACTAAAATGCTCAAAATAGAAATGCAAGACACCCAATATGGTCAAGTTCAAGGCAAAACAGCATAACTCATTCCACAACATATGGATTCTATAACACACTGATTACACAATACATCAACTCTTGACTAGCTACTGTACAGCAGACCTTTCAGAACAGAAAGCATGACATGAAAAGTGCAGTAAAGGTACACAAAGCTCATTAGAAGTGGCAATATTGGCAATATATGGGCACTAATTTAATTGCGATATACTGTATTGAAGTTTTAAATCTTTAAAACCACAAAAACAGGTCAAATGTTGATCAAAAAATATTCATTTCTGGCATGAGAATAATTGATACAGTATTATGAAGTAAAATATCAGAATAATAGTTTCTATAGTTTAAATAGTTTTCAACAATAATATTTATTGAGCATCAAATCAACATTAGAAAGATTTCTGAAGGATCATGTGACACTGAAGACTAAAGTAATGGCTCCTGAAAATTCAGCTTTGCTTTCACAGGAATAAATTACATTTTTAAATACATTAAAATAGAATAAATCCATTTTAAATAATATTTCACAATATTTTTTGAATAGCCTTAGTAATCCTAATACTCTTTAAAAATAAATCTTACCAACCCCCAAATTTTAAACACGCATGAATTATATTATAAGCCATAGCTGTTCAAGCATGTAGCACGTTTAGTATCTCATGTTCTCCGCTAAGTGTGGTGACTCTGCCCTCGGGCAACACGCAGGGAGTTCTCTGACGAATAAAGCCTGGGGTTAAATTAACCCGTAAAATCAAACAAAGGATTAGGCGTACACTGATGGGTTAAATAAACCATTAACTGCTTGAACTTTTGACCACACACTGGTTAAATTCACAAGGAAGGTTCTATCTTAGAATGGCATCCATGTTATTGAAACAGATAACGCTGGGGTTCACATAACACTTTGTCCTATACTCTAATGTTACTTACTTCATAAACACTCCACTTTGAAAAGAGCACAGATGTGTTGAAGTGATGTATTGAGAAGAAAGATGCAAGCACGCACAAAACAAGATAGAGAGAGAGGAAGATGAAAAGAGGAGAAAGGAAAGCAGACTGAAAGAGTAAAGTGATTGATTTTCACACAGTTCTAAAGCCCTGTCTCCGGAGAGAAGGAGCGAGAGAAAGAGGAAGAAAGAGGGGAAGAAATAAAAGGGACTCCTTGCTCTCCTCTAGTTACACACATTTATTTCTGCCCTTTATCTACCTTCCCTTCCTTCCATTCACTCGCGCTCTCACGGTCAACCTTTATTCAAATAATGTTCCCAAAGCCGCCTGAGCTTTCCGCCACATGGGAAGAGAAAATAAGGGACTGAATAGAGAGAAGAGAAAAGGATACAAAAGTTTAGAAACGTAGTGTAGAGAGATACAACAAAATAAGTCTAAACAGACTGATGGGCGGTGGTTGCTGGAATAAAAGAACAAGCAGGTCAGGCAAAGACTTGGTTTGAGCAAACAAAGAACTGAGGCGTGTTTTAAAGTGTTCAGCTCTAGTGGAGCTTCAAAGACTGCTATACAAAGAAGACATTGGAATAAATAGGCCAAATGATATTATTCAATGATAAATGAACAGTGATTCAATGAATAAAAAATAGTTTTAAAAGGATAGTTCACCCAAAAATGAAAATTCTGTCAATAATTACTCACCCTCATGTCGTTCCGAACCTGTAAGACTTTTGTTCATCTTCAGAACACAAATTAAGATATTTTTGATGAAATCCAAGAGCTTTCTGACCCTAAACAGACAGCAACGCAACTACCATGTTCAAGGCCCAGAAAGGTAGTAAGGAAGGACATTGTTAAAAGAGTTCATTTTTCAATTTTCATTTTTGGGTGAACTATCCCTTTAACTGAATAAATGCATACATGTAATACATAATATACAAATGATTTCTTTTTTGTAACTATTTGATCTAGGCCTGATCTGTGTTCTGGATCTCTTATTTTCACCCACACTAAAGGCAAGAGAGTAAAATTCACCAGCTCAGAGACTGCTCATGCATATCTCAGGAGACATAATGGAGCTCTCAGTAATGTTTCTTTGAAGCATCAACTCCAACTCCATTTCCTCCTTAAAAATCAGAACAAAACAGAACTTATCCAGCAATGTTTCTTACAATATCCCATAATTTATAACAATTCATCTTTTATATAATATAATATTATAAGTCTGCTTTGGGCCAAACATAAAGCTCTGATGGAGATGATGTGATTACACTGCACTGTTAACAGTAAGCTTCACTGCTTTTTAAATGTTTTCTACATAAACTCGCACTAGATGGATGTCTTTGGCCGTTGCTTTGCTTCTCACAGCTTTTTTGCTTCTTGCACTTGAGACCCTGCTTTCTTTTCCTGTCATCAGCACTACAGCTCTGCAGTTGGGCACCGTCTCGTGTTTTTAAGAGCAAAAACACATTCTGTGTGATCATCCCCTTATGCCTGTCACTCAGAAGTAAAAAAATGGACAGATAGTGAAACTAAAGCACTTCGCATACAGACGGATGAAGAAAACGGTGCATCATAGGTCATTCTAGATGACTGACATCATGAAGTTTACCTATCTTGGTACTGATGTGTGAATGTACTGAATGTATCTTGCTGTTTGTGTGTATAAACAGCTGTATGGTGTACTTTTCTGAAAGAGACTAAAGATAAACAAAGAGTAGAGATATAAAATTCATATGGATTGCACAACTCGATTTGGTTTTGGAAGAATTTTGCTGAAATGCAAAGTTTATATTGAAACAGTTTTTAAACTTGAGATCTTTCTTAGTAGAAACATCTGCGAAGCAGCAGACCAAACCAAAAGTCTCAATTTGCACTCCATTTGATCTCATTAGTCATTATAGGAGAAACAACTGAGAAAGTAAAGAGAATTCATTTAAGATTTATCTTACCTAGAACGAAAGAGAACAAGACAGAGGGTGACAGAAATCAGGAGTGAAGGGTGCTGTACTGGACCAGAGAGATACAGTGTCATAAATGTCATGCCACTAATGCTCCTCCAAGGCTGCCGCTCTCTCAGTCAGTGTATCTGTGTGTGTGCAAGTGAGAGAGAATGACAGCCATAGACATATAGACCGCAGACACACTTGCCATCTTTTCTCCTTACTCTTGTTTGTAT
This sequence comes from Spinibarbus caldwelli, assembly GCA_039654775.1. NCBI lineage: Eukaryota > Metazoa > Chordata > Actinopteri > Cypriniformes > Cyprinidae > Spinibarbus > Spinibarbus caldwelli. Next base: position 18,385,642 of record CM077227.1, read on the forward strand.
TTAAGCACTTCAATTTCCCCCATCTGCCTCAAAATCCCAAAGAAAAGAGCCAGGAACATAATGTCACCACTTCTCTTTAAAGAAAACGGCTAAAAAATGAGGAGGAGGAGTAGAGGAAATGAGGTGGAGAAAGGGCACTGTTTGTGTCGGAGGAAATTATCATTAATAAAATCTAAAAATAACACTGGCACTCAGAAAGATGACTGAGTTATAGCGCGAGGCAGAGCGGTAATTACGGCCGGCTATGAGAACGCACGCTTACATTAAATATTAAGAGAAGAACCGGCGCACACGTCTCATACATTTGAACGTCCTCCAGCAGTGCTTTGTACAAAGTGCACAGACTAGGCCTACCCCCGCTGAGAGCGCAGACTGATGATTTGCCCTCAGCTTTAGTTCTCCAACAAGCATCGCTCTCAAAGTGAGTGCAGATTCTGTCGCTCAATGGTGAATTTGTTCAGTAAACAAGCTGTTTTTATCTATAGAAATGCAAAATGATCTATTCAGCGCTGAGTATTTCAATATCTTTTTTTACCGTGTTCAAAAGAACACAAACAAAGCCACAGGTGCACTCGCACAAGTGTGCTTCCCAATACCACCTGATAGAACGACGATAAAAGGTGTGACACCGAGAAAACCAGTTCATAGATGGCTCATTTGCATACAGTAAGTGATACTCACACACATCTTCAGGCCAGATACTGTATGTTAATTTTAACTTACACAATGCACATTTATGGTAATTGGATAGTTTGCAGTCGCCTCGTGCCTGTGGGGACACTACATGCACTTTTATTCTGCATCAGACACAAATGTGTGCCTGTGGACAGACTGTATCAAAGACAATAGGCTTACAAATGTATAAACCCCATTTCATCATACAGTACAAACAAAAACAAGCACATACACAAATGACCGCGCCAGTAAACTCCCACTAGGACACTTCACAGTCAGCCTTTAGTACACAAATACACTTACACCCTGACGAGTTAATACATTCTGTTAGATCTATGAACTTCACCTGCGGGGTGGCTCAACGCGCAAATGTAAATATGCATATGCTACTCAACAGGGATTCCCATTATGGATTGTATCCAGTCTTGAATTTCAGTAACAGGAATCACTATGTGTGCATATCCACACATGCAATGGATCAGGAGAGAAACTGACAATTTATTTATGAATTAATATTAAATAAATTCGTATTAATTTTAATTAATTTAATTGACATTAATTTAATTTATTTTTATAAATAATAAATACATAATTCAGTGACCTGAATGCACCTCTTCTATGACAAACATGTTTTTAATTTCAAAATATTAAATAATTTATGTATTTTTGATGTGGGTAAAAAGTAAAGAGGAAGAAAAAAAGAAAAAAGTGACCAAGGTGATACAACTATGCTGATTTTATAAAGAAAAAGCCTCATTAAAAGAAATAAAATCTTGAAAGGCAAAGTATAGTTTGGCATAATCTCAATTTTTTATTTCTCAGAAATTTAAACTTATTTACTATTTATTAATACTGGGAAAATGTTTCATCGAAGTCATGCGTTGCAACCAACATGCAGAGGAGAGAACAGGAATATACGCAACCCCTTGTGACTCTGTATCAAGGTCAATAAGTCTTTGAATTATCAGGTACTTTGACAATTTTGACAAAACAAGGTTAGTCCTGGGTGGCAAATGTCAAAAACAAAATGATACTTATGAATTAATTCAAGTTATTTGTCAAAAAAAAAAAAAAATTCAAGGTGTAAGGAAATCATGCATTACTTTTTTTCTTGAAAGTCACATCTCATTGCATTTTTAGAGCTGTTAGGTTTAAAATTTTCATTAAAATATATACATTTCTAAGAACTTTTGTCATTGATGCAAAGAGATTGTCTTAGATCTAGTGGGATGACTTAAAGGTGTAAGTACACATGTACATGCTACTCAAGTCATCAACAGATACCAATTAAGCAATGACTTTTAATTACAGGAATCACTGTTTGTGCGCTATCGACACGGATTGGGAGAGGGCCTGATGGGAAATTGAGAGAAATAAAATCCCAGTGGTAGCCGTTATAATCGCATGGCTTCCAAGATTATATAATGACGAAATCTCTCCCTCTTTCATTTAATTCTGTTTGCTTGAAGGGAGCATTGCGATCTCATTTTAAGCTTTTCAGATCGCATCCCTCCCTCTTTGCTTTCCTTTAATTCAAAGCGTGTCTGATTCATCCTCGTGGGGGAATAAGGGGCTCATCATTGCGCTGTGAAGTTGAGTGCGCTCTGACCCCTAACCGTTCATTTGTCAAAGCTATTTCTCAACCTCGGCGGATTGGCCTGGTAATGACAGCTCGAAAACACACACCATGCCAACCGGTCCGGGCTGAATTGTCATCTGGGGACGTGCCACATCAAAATATCTGTGAGAAACATGCATTTCAGAAATCAATGCAATTTCCACAAAGACGACGGACAGGGATGAATATAATAGCAGAGGAGCTGCGAAGCACTTGAGGTTTGTCATTAACATCAACTATTTGAGACACAAGAAGTCAAACAAATGTGGTGGTTCAACCGTGACAGCTGAAGTCTGGGCTGATTTAATGTTGTGCCGTGGTTGTTTTTCTGTAGTTTTCATTAGCTTGAGGGGTCAACATAAATCAAGCAAGGGGACTGAAAAGTGAAAGTCTGAGAGCATGTGTGCGCGCGTGTGTGCTGAGGGGGGAGATAGGGAGACGAGCAGAGTGTTTATAAAAGATAAGCTCTGGCTGAATCACAGAATAAGAGAGAGCCTACCATTAAGTAGTACAAACATGATTATTCAAACAGCAACTTTCAGTTCACAAATGAGAAACATCGAGGGAAACGTGGAAGAAAAACAAGTGGGCAACCATGAAGGAGAGAGCAAAAGATGGATGGAAAGACCCAGAAGAGCCAACAAGACAGAAAGAGGGAGAGATAGAGATAGACATGTTTTCATTTGTCTGAACCTTACTTTTTGTCCCAAAACAAGCAGAAGGGACAAACAAAAACTTACTTCTTGACTTTTAAAAATGTATGTTCTATATGTACAGCATGCTACTAGTGTTTGACTGATATATTGCCAAGGCCTATATATTCAGCATTTTTTAACTGTTTGCATTGACTGATAAGTTCTTCTGATTGGCCCGTAAGTGTCGGAAACAGGACTTTTATTTTGACAGCACTAAGAACGCCAGCACCTGAGCCTCTTTTTTTGTGAAAAATACTACAATAGGATTACCGAAAAGTGCTATCTAAAGTATAAATCTGTTTAATTTACAGATTTATTTTTCCATTGTTCACAATTTTTTATATTCATTAATTTTCTAAATATTTCTCTGCAGCATGTGTTTTTTACTACCTTAGTACTATCATATATACATAAGCCACCTTGTTTTCTAAGACCGCATCGGCATTGTCTGTTAATAAAATCCATTTTGGTCGACCACTACGTACTACATCTGTCATGGTGGCATCATCAAATGATATCATATGATGATCAAATTATATCAGTTCTGCACTTTCTCTTCTCTCACGCCCAGAAAGTGTCCACTAGATACACACAGTATGGAATGCCAATCCTGCCATAATTAGAAATAAAGAAAGAAAGAAAGAAAGAAAGAAAGAAATGTAAATAAATACATAAATGTGAAAATAAATAAAAGTGGAAATAAATAAATGTATAAATAAAATAAAAAAATAAAAAAAAATAAATGTGGAAAAAATTAAAAAATACATAAGGAAATAAAATTATACTTTTTACTTTTCTTTGTATATTCATTTATATATTTATTTATTTTTACTTTTTTACATTTCTTTGTACATTTATTTATTTATTTATTTATTTCTAATTATGGCAGGATTGGCATTCCATACACAGTAGGTCATCCACTTATTTCCAAAGTCCCCTTCAAGGCAAGTGAGTTCACTTGATAGACATTTTCGGAATGCACTCAGGTAGCTATTTTCACAACCTAGCTTCATTGGAAGAATGTTCCTCTACATTTTTGAATAAACTCTAAAACGTACCTTTACATACAATTCACTGTAGTTGCCAGCTGAAATGCACATGAGTGGCAGTAAAACACCAACGACTGTTATTCCTATTAACACAATTTAGGGGCAGATTATGAAGTCAGGCTTTTTGTACAGTTCCTTGCACAATACTGTGTTGTGACCATAGTGCATGATTTGTTTAAAACAATAAAAAAAAAAAATAAAATAAAAAAAAAAATTATTTTGACATTTTCATCACATAACCAGCTCCTTAAGTATGGCTTTTCTGACATAGTACACTTGCTCGGTAGCTCACCTGGTAAAGCATTGCACTTGCATTGCAGAACGCTTGGGTATAAGTCCCGTGAAACACAAGTCACAATTTGAACATGAAAAGAACTCAATGACATTAAAAGTAAGCAAAAAAAGTGTTTTTAACCATATGTTTGCTTTTGTTAACACTATTGGCAAGGATAAGTGTAAGGTTTAGAGATGATAGATGTATGTTAACTTCAAACATGCTAGACCTTTAAAATTTTAGTGCCACTCATTGAACATTTAATCTGTGAACTGCCATAAAACATACAACAACAAACGTAATAAAACGTTGCCAGATTCATGTTCATCTGTTTTGGAATTACAGGATTTCTTCTATCATTCACTGATAACTGTGTATTTGAACATGCTACTCGCATACTGCTTTCCACATACTATACAGTAGTAAAATGGCATATTCAGACACAGGGACGGCTTAGAGACACACAGATTCCCATATACACCAAATGGATCCACAGAGAACAGTAAACAATGGTACTGTAGCAAACGAAAGAACAGACGCACTTCAGACAAAGAAAGCAGAGAGCGATGGGGACAGAAGCTTCAGGTCCAAGAGGCAGATTGGCTGTAAAAAATTAATGGCAGACCGTGAGAGGGAACAGTGGGGCGACAGATTGAGTAGAAAGTGTGATCCTAGCACGAGTAAAAGTATAGTTTTAATATTGACTGTATCTCATCCACCATCTCCCTTCTATAATGACTTTTTCTCTCAGTTTTCCCGTCATGGCTCCTGTGTTGCTTTCCATCTCCCTGCCACTGAATGAATTACATTATTTGTCTTGGGCCCATCTTCTGTGCAACTGGAATGTGTGTGCACATTTGTTCCTAACAGCTATTCTTCTCCTGCAGATCTGATTGTGTCGATTTGTCTTCCAGCCACGCTACACTTCAATTTGCCATCTGTCTGTCAGGGCCGTGCTGAGGGCCGTTATTGATTCGCTGTTGCTGCCGTCACTCTTTATGACTGTCAAAGCACAATCAAGCCCATACCATTACCATACCTGGACTAGGGCTGAATAGCATGATGGTATAAACTGCCTAGCAACAAAAATGTGCCTACCGTTAAGATTTAGCTCAGTATTTTTATACCGATATTCACATTTTCTACTTAATCGGTTATTGGTCCTTTAATATAAACTCTATAGCTAAAAATGCCAAACAACGTCGTTACACCACTGTAATGCACAGGTAAGATGATATTCATATCATAAATATAATATTGTTGTATGCATAATTAGCTATTCATGCTTAAGTGAAATCTTATAAGGAAGCTTGACATGTAGCAGCAAAATTATTGACACTACCACATTCTTAATGCATATATTTTATTGTAGTGTAATGATAATTTATCTGCAATTATCATTGTCACTGTGGCAGAAATAAAACAATAAAAATTATTAAAAACAGACACTTCTGGACAAAAATTCTCTCTCAAAATAAAATAAAATGTATAAAATATAAACAAATAAATTATATTATCTTTTGGTTTGTCAATCAAACTACAAATAAATGTAAATTACTAAATAAATAATAATTACTAACCTAAATACATAAAAAGGAAATACTAAATACAAAAATTAACACATTTATATAATATTCAAAAATATTTTAGGTAGAATTTGCTGAAAAATAACTAACAAGATATAGACTGTTATCATGATATAAAATTACTCTTATCCTGCCGTGGTCCTGCCGCCCACTCCTAATATGGACATATGTCTCGCTCTGAACCTTTCGTGTTATCTGTCTCATCTTCTCACCCACAAGTTAATAGACACCACAATTCATGGATATTTAAATAAAGTGATCAGCTGCTCAGATGGAACTGTGGTGTACGTAGTGATTACCTGTCAGAGGGTAATTTACTGTAGGCCATGTGTATCATGCTCACTGCAATACCCCACAGCCACACACAAACCCACACGGTATCATGCCATCCGAAATCAATTCAATCAGGCAATATTTATGGACAGATTGAGCATTACATCATCTCACTGTGCTGCTCAGTAGGAGGACGTCAATGAAGCTCAGCAGGCAAGAGTAGAGTATGTGGCCCGTGACTTTCATACTGAAAGATTAATAGAGTCTCATTGTTACAGTTTCAAATCTCTTGCACACATTTGTCTCATTCATCTAGCTCACACAGACCTTCTGGATGCGTGCTCGACAACTGTATCCCATGTCTAAGAGGACACAATCACTTCTATGCCACAGACCACATATATCAGGATTCACTGATATTAAATGTTATGGCCAATTCAGTAGTGTTACAGTTAACTAAATTAAAAAAAATTAAAATTTATATTAATATAAATATTAGTTGAAGAGCTTAAACGTAAATTAAAATTTGAAATGTTGCTTGAAATAAAATGTTTAAGTGGAAGTACTAGAATTACTAAATAAAATAAATATAAACAGAAATATAAAAAAAAACTAAAAAATACTAATAAAAATGACAAAAGTACATAATTACTAAAATTAAAATGAAAACTGAAAATTAAAATGAAAACTGAAAATGAATAATAATATTGTTAATTAATAATAATAATAAAATAACACTGATACTTTTGTCTAAATAAATGAAAGAAAAAGGCTAAAATGCTACAAGTCAATCATCTTCATCACAGCTTTATGTACAGTATGAAAAAAGATATTAATTTTGCAATTTGCTATCGTTTACTAGACAATATTAAAAAAAAAATAAGTAAAAAAAGTAAAAAAAAAAAAAAAAAAAAAAACTGAAAAATAAGTGACATGAGTAAGAGCAATTAAATATCTAATATCAACCAATACTTATAATTAAAAAAAAAAAATCAATTCGATAAAAATCAATATAGATTATTATCAAAAATCTAATATTGGGAGACAATTGGTACCAATTTATTGTGCGCCAAAGTTTCATTTTGAAACTTATCAAATATACAACTACATATTTTGGAAGAAATGTTATAAAATCCACTTGGCTCAAAAATCAAAGTCTGAATGTGCATGACACTTCTGGGCAAGTTATTTCAAGCTAGTTTACTGGCACAGAATAACCACTACAGCTGTGAGCAACCAAATTAAACCATTACCAAAGATATTAACCTGTGATTTTTACCTCCAGCTGGGGCAAATTCACAGAGGGTGCACTTTGCTTCTTTATATCTGCTCAGCAGCACTTCTGCTCTCTTCTCTCTCCTCCATTCCTCCTCTCCTGTCTAAATGCCCCCCAGGGAGGAGAAGTCCAATACAGGCTTCAATTGATTGAAGGTGACTGAGTTTAAAGATTCTGCTTCTGAAGGGAAGCACACACTACTTGACTGCTGCCGTAGGGAGCGTGACTGAACCAGGTTGAAACTTTAGTGAAGGCACACTAAATTGGCTCTTCATAAAGGCCCTCAGGACTGTGCATGAACCAAAAGTGACAAAAGTTTCAATGCTAGTTTAATCAGGAAAAGTCTATAGTCAGTTTTCAGTGATAATGTGTATTTAAAAAGGTGTAATGATTGAAGATATTGAACTTGGCCGTTAGCTCAGGTGCTCAGAGTTGTTATAAAAACAAATGAAATTGGAACCATATGTGAGGCATATTAAAGTGGCATTTCACAATCAATTTGGGTGAGAAGCCCACCACAAATGAAGACACACAGAATTTAGACTGACCAGTTATTTTAATTATTGATGAATGGTGCTGAAAAGGTCAAATATTAAATATTCAATCCATATTTGTCCACTTTGTTCAGCAGTTCTTTAATTGGTTTGTCTGGAAAAAAATTTACATGTAAGGGTTCATTTATTAAAAGGTAAGATTGGAAAGAAAAATGAAAAACCAAGGTGGGCTGCTGCTTCTTTTTTTTTTTAATTGAACACATACATTATAAACCCACTCTGAAATCATTTTTGCCATTTAAATATAGAAACTTAATTTTTACATTTATGACCCAACATGAATGTTTAGACAAGAAATTCCTATTTAATTTAGGATTGATTGACTAATTAGAAAATCAATAAATAAATCAATCAACTAAAAAATAATTGTTAGTTTTAGCCTTAGTCATGTCCCCTAATAATCAACTGACGCTTCTCCTAGGGATGGGTATCGTTAAGGTTTTAATGGTATTACTACTCTTACCGATACTGCTTATCGATCCGGTACTTTAACGGTATTCTTATCTGTACTTTTATATATATATATATATATATATATATATATATATATATATGAAGCAAATTAAGAGCTTAATTAACATTTCTTTATATTCTGAAATGTAAAATAAATATAAGTTAAAGAAATGAATATAAAACAATTTGTAAATCCAGGAATTTTTGGTGTTTTATATACATAAGATACAGTAATAACATGAACAAAGAAACAAAGTAAAACAAAAATAAAAATGAAGAAAAAAAAAAAAAAATGAAAAAAATAGTGCTTTCATTTTTTTCATGGAGGTCTACAAACTGTTCACGTAAGTAATATAGCCTACAAAAGAAATCTAATAAACTAACTAAATATAAAATAACACTGCATAGTTTTCACTGTATGTGACAGATTAAGCTAACGTTATTCAGATTAAGAGCTGTGAGTGATTTTGTTGTTTGATTAACATTAGTTGTCAGAACGTGACTGCATATACAGGTGCATCTCAATAAATTAGAATGTCGTGGAAACGTTCATTTATTTCAGTAATTCAACTCAAATTGTGAAACTCGTGTATTAAATAAATTCAATGCACACAGACTGAAGTAGTTTAAGTCTTTGGTTCTTTTAATTGTGATGATTTTGGCTCACATTTAACAAAAACCCACCAATTCACTATCTCAACAAATTAGAATATGGTGACATGCCAATCAGCTAATCAACTCAAAACACCTGCAAAGCTTTCCTGAGCATTCAAAATGGTCTCTCAGTTTGGTTCACTAGGCTACACAATCATGGGGAAGACTGCTGATCTGACAGTTGTCCAGAAGACAATCACTGACACCCTTCACAAGGAGGGTAAGCCACAAACATTCATTGCCAAAGAAGCTGGCTGTTCACAGAGTGCTGTATCTAAGCATGTTAACAGAAAGTTGAGTGGAAGAAAAAAGTGTGGAAGAAAAAGATGCACAACCAACCGAGAGAACCGCAGCCTTATGAGGATTGTCAAGCAAAATCGATTCAAGAATTTGGGTGAACTTCACAAGGAATGGACTGAGGCTGGGGTCAAAGCATCAAGAGCCACCACACACAGACGTGTCAAGGAATTTGGCTACATTTGTCATATTCCTCTCGTTAACCCACTCCTGAACCACAGACAATGTCAGAGGCGTCTTACCTGGGCTAAGGAGAAGAAGAACTGGACTGTTGCCCAGTGGTCCAAAGTCCTCTTTCAGATGAGAGCAAGTTTTGTTTTTCATTTGGAAACCAAGGTCCTAGAGTCTGGAGGAAGGGTGGAGAAGCTCATAGCCCAAGTTGCTTGAAGTCCAGTGTTAAGTTTCCACAGTCTGTGATGATTTGGGGTGCAATTTCATCTGCTGGTATTGGTCCATTGTGTTTTTTGAAAACCAAAGTCACTGCACCCGTTTACCAAGAAATTTTGGAGCACTTCATGCTTCCTTCTGCTGACCAGCTTTTTAAAGATGCTGATTTCATTTTCCAGAAGGATTTGGCACCTGCCCAATAAATGACCATGGTGTTGGTGTGCTTGACTGGCCAGCAAACTCACCAGACCTGAACCCCATAGAGAATCTATGGGGTATTGTCAAGAGGAAAATGAGAAACAAGAGACCAAAAAATGCAGATGAGCTGAAGGTCACTGTCAAAGAAACCTGGGCTTCTATACCACCTCAGCAGTGCCACAAACTGATCACCTCCATGCCACGCCGAATTGAGGCAGTAATTAAAGCAAAAGGAGCCCCTACCAAGTATTGAGTACATATACAGTAAATGAACATACTTTCCAAAAGGCCAACAATTCACTAAAACTGTTTTTTTTATTTTTTATTTTTTTATTGGTCTTATGAAGTACTCTAATTTGTAGAGATTGTTGGGTTTTCGTTAAATATGAGCCAAAATAATCACAATTAAAAGAACCAAAGACTTAAACTACTTCAGTCTGTGTGCATTGAATTTATTTAATACACGAGTTTCACAATTTGAGTTGAACTTTTCCACGACATTCTAATTTATTGAGATGCACCTGTATATTGACACATCGGATTTTCTCCCAGCTGTTCACGTCATAAACTGTGTTTAAATGAGTACTATCGGGCCTTTTGACACATTTTTGTGTGTATTTGATTATTTGGATGCGCAGCCAAACCTCAAAGTGTAATTTGCATGTCCGTTTTGGAGTGCGCTGGGGAACAGCGTGGATTATTGTGCTTTCAATGTTTATCAAACATGTCCCGCAATTTAGCAACAGAAAAGATTGCATTTTACAACAATCACCGATTGTGCTGCTTCTGATGTTAAGTTTGCGTTTTAGGGAGGAACAAATGTACGCAGCTGTGAAGGGAAAGAATTTGCGCTAGACGTGGCAAGTTTTTAATACCTCGCATCTTCTTTTTATGATCCTTGTAAGCCAGAAATAGAATCAACAATAAAATGCACTTAATATCACAGCCACAGGCTGTGTAAAAGTGTAAGCAGATGTCTGAATGTTTAGTTTTCTCCTGTCATCACAATTAACAGGGCTTTCATAGCCTATTGTGCGCTAGTGTTGGGTGATATGGTCATTTTTCATATCGTCATTTCGCCAGCCTGTGAGATCGCCGATAAACGATATTATCATCCATGGGTGGGTGGGGGCAAGAGAGACTCTCTGTACTTATCATAGGCTATTTCATAACTATTTGGTGATTTTAAACCACGCGTGCTGAGAGAGAGATAGCCTGGAAGCACCAATAACCAAAATAATATACTTTTAAACATACTGAAAAAATAACATGTTAAATATAAAAATATTTAAAACAGCTAGTTCATATATTCGGATACAGCAGTCATACATCGCTAGGAACGCGCGTCCTACTATGACAAGTTTGCCGCATCGGCGCGGAAGTTATCAGTCTAAAAATCAGTCAAGGAGAAAATCAAAAGTAGATTTATTTTAAAGACCAACAGTTTAACACTAAATATTGGACATAAACGAACACGTTAAAGATAAAAGTATTTTCAGGTAAGTTCATATTTTTGGAGTAAAGTTAAATTAAATGGATATCAGTCATACAGCGCTCCGGACCGCGCACCCCATGACGAGCCCTGTTTTAGACTGATAACTTATTAACTGCATATTTTTTATAACAACGATGATGAAGAATAAGCATCATTGTTTTTTGTTAATGTGCTGTAAAGAAAAAGAAATGCTGCCGGTGCAGTTTCGTCATGTTCATTCATAGCTGTTCAAGAAGATGTCTAAAAGATGTCTCTTTTTGCGCTATTGACATAGCCTAATTTGTAAATAAAGGTTTATCACCCTGCAGTTCAATTTTGATGTGGGCTTACCCAGCAGGCACAAAACAGGCACACAACGTCATAAGACGTTGATATTTGGTTAAATTTTGGTTGCGACGTCGGGTGACCAAAATTCAACGTAAATTCAACGTCTAATGTCAATGTTAAATTGATGTCCAATACCGACGTCAGCTGACGTTGAGATTTTGTTGTTTTTAGGTTGTGCAACCAAAATCCAACGTTAAGTCAACGTCAAATTGACGTCAAATATTGACGTCAACCCGATTTTCATTTTCAACCAAAATGCAACGTCTGTCCGACGTCATGTCCAACGTCAACCTGACGTTACATAGACGTCTGGTGCCTGCTGGGTAGTTTTAGAGTCCATTTTTAAAACATTTCCAATGAGGAGGAGAATCCTCATTTGCGTGTGTGTGAAGTGCGGCGCTGAGTGAAATAGCGGGGCAATTTGATAATAATAGCCCAAAAATAATTGGCCGCCTAATATTAATAATAATATTAATAATAATAATAATAATAGTTTTATACAGAGAACAAGCCTAACATCGTCTTGACTATCGACAAAGACATCTGCTATTGTCAATATCTCTGTCTATTGTCGATACACGATACTATCATCTATCGGCACAACCCTATTGTGCGCTCTGTAGCTCCTCCACGTGAGCGCGATCACTCTTCTGAACTGCAAATAGCAAAAATGCATCATAGACGAATGCTCTAATATTTGCTTATTGCATAAAATAGCAGCGACTCTTGCGAGATAGAATTTAAAGATATAGATAATGTCTATATAGCAATAATAAACGTATGTGTATTTTCTTAATATCTCCAGTACCGATAGCAGAACCTTTAACATCAGAGCTTATCGATACTCTGGTCTTTCATAATTTAGCCCCGGGGCCCATTTAATACCGGGTTTCGGTACCCATCCCTAGCTTATCCTAAGCAAAATATTTATATATTAAAGGAGCAATCCCCCTGGAGCAACCAGGGGTTAAACGCCTCCCTCAAGACCATAATAATGATCAGTGATGATCTTGGATCACTGCAAATCTCATTGAGCCAGACTCTGGCATTAAATCTGTTTTCTGACCAAAATGGACTGAGGCTAGATCGCCCTGCAGGGTTTTGATTGAACCCACAATCTTGTGGCTACCAGCCCTACTGTTTACAGAGATCTACCCACAGGATTGGGAGGAGCTTGTTCATCCAATCTTCTGGCACCTCACCACCAACTCCACACAACCTGTATTTCCAAACCAATCCGCTTCATGGACTGAACAGTTACAGGGCAGTTATGAACGTGTTTATGTGTCTGCATGCCCAGTATACTGTATTCAAATGTGAAGCAGAGTTTATTTCATTTCCGCTCTATTGGCCTCTCTCTCAACCCACCCCGCTGAACCAATCACAGTGCTCCGAGAGAGCAAAAGCTCCTACAGAGTAGAGTCCTCTTGTGTCACAACTGAAATAAGACAACAAACACTCTTGTCTTTCTCTCTCTGTAAGAAAACAATTCTTTTCAACTAAAAAAATGCTGTGACTGGGTTGCATGTTTTCAGTTGTTTTAAAAGTTTTGTAATAAGAGTTAGATTGTAAAGATAAATATTAGGTGGGCTCAAATAGAAATGCATGTGTATTTCTTTAAACAGATTGGAATCAAACCCATGACGTTGATATTGATAGCACCAAGCTTTACGGGTTGATCTACAGGAACTCGCTCAGCAAGTATGCTTATATGCAATTTAAAAGTTCCATTCCAAGTGGGACCAAAAACAATAATTTGTCCCAGATTTAGACCCAGATAATATTTCGTTCAACATGTGTACATATTAATTGGACTACAATTAACCTTGGTGACAAACGGTGTGTGTTTAACCCTTCAAATATTCAATTATGCATCATATCATGAGTGATGAAGCTCTTAGCTCAACTACAAAAAAACCTGCAGTAGCTCGATTATAACAGTGGCTTTAAATGTGTTTAATGTCACCAAACTCTGCTTTTCTGGGAAGTGTTTTAAGGGACCCATTTATTTGACTTTTGCAATGTTCCTTTCCTCTTGGAAATGCTCATTAGATGTCCATTGCTGTTCAACAAAGGTTTTTGTGCTGAATTTAAGAGGTTGAGTCAGCACAGAAACGATAATGGAATGAGTATAACCTTATTAATTAAGTGGCAAAAATTGCATAATGATTGATAAAGCCCATTTCCCAATTTGGGAACCTATTTTCATGCATTATATAGTGCCAATATTTCTTTCTCATTTTTCTGAACATTAATTTTGCAGCTCGGTGACAATTTTGAAAACTGAAAAAGCAGTGGTACGGCATACATAAACAGGAACTTAAAACGGTTCGGTTGTTCCCTGCGTGATCAGACCACCCTGACTTTATCTCCTCACCGTTCAGACAAAGCAGAAGAGTGAAAGACCGGCTCAAGATCTCAACTCTTCCCAGTGGAGATCCGGCTCAGAGCACCAATTAACGGGCCAATCCGCCCGAACTATCAGCCCCAGTGATCTGCACTGCTGGCCATCAGGATTTATCTCCCTACAACCACACAGCAGCAATACACTTTAGAGCTACAGCACAGCCAGAGAAAGAGTGTGTGACGGATGAACAACCCGAGTGAAAAATGGAATCAGAGAAAGGGAGAAGGCAAAGGAAGGAAAGAGGGGGAAACATGTGTCATCTTAAGCGAGGGGGTTGTTGAGTGTGAAAAAGAAGTCGTCAGATGTAGCTAGTAGATTGGTCTCCTCATCAACACAGTCAGAGACAGTGGAACAGAAAGGAGACGGACTACTTGGAAAAAGTTGAAAAGGAGAAAATGTAACATGGAGGCTGTCAGAATGGAAATCAGAATAGAAAAGTATAGTTGTTTTTTAATGGCCAAAGCCAAAATCTTAGAGAGCAGGGTGACCGATGGCTGACACAAAGCCGAATACACTACCATTTCAAAACTTCAGGTCGGTAAGATTTTTTTTGACACTACAGTATCTTATGCTCACCAAGGCTGCATTTTAACACAGCACATTGTGAAAAATTATTGCAATTTAAAATAACGGTTTTCAATTTTAATGTTTTAATATGTATTTTTTTTCCTGTGATGGCATCATTACTCCAGTCTTCAATGTCACATGATCCTTCAGAAATCATCCTAACATGCTGATATGCAGCTAAAAAAACATTTCTTGTTATTATCAGTAATGAAAACGATTGTGCTACTTAATTTTTATCAAAACCGTAATACCATAATTTATTTGATGAACAGAAAGTTCACAATAACAGCATTCGTCTGAAACAGAAATCCTGCTGCAACATTGCCACAATAATATATATACACACACACACACACACACACACACACACACACACACATATATATATATATATATATATATACACACACACACACACACACACACACACACCAACGTTCAAAAGTTTTAGATCAGTAAGACTTGTAATGTTTTTTAAAGAAGTCTCTTATGCTCATCAAGGCTGCATTTATTTGATCAAAAATACAGAAAAAAACAGTAATCTTGCAAAATGTTATTACAATATAAAATAATGGTTTCTGTTTTAATATACTGTAAAGTATAATTTATTTCTGTGATGGAAAGCTGAATTTCCATCAGCCATTACTCCAGTCTAAAGTGTCACATGATCCTTCAGAAATCATTCTAATATGCTGATTTATTATCAGTGCTGGAAACTGTTGTGCTGCTTAATATTTTTTTTAGAACCTGTGATCATTTTTTTCAGGATTCTTTGATGAATAAAAAGTTAAAAAGAAGAGCATTTATTTATAATAGAAATCTTTTCTAACAATATACACTACCGTTCAAAAGTTTGGGGTTAGTAAATTTTTATTCGTTCTTTTTTTGAAAGAAATTAAACCTATAAATTAAAATTAAATTAAATCAGCATATTAGAATGATTTCTGAAGGATCATGTGAGTTAACAAGCAAAGCAGAGTCAACAAAGAGAGAGAAAACAGAGCACTCACATGTGATGAGAACAGAAAGGTTGGATGACTGTAGTTTGATTGCTAATTCCAGTGCTATGAAGCAAAACGATCTTGTAACCCGCAGTGGTTATTGACATGTGGTTTAATTGTGGAACATGACAGATGGTTCTCTGTTTAAGTGAGAAGTTGTGTTACAGTAGCCACAGCTTCTTCAACCTGAGGGCATCTGAACACACTTTGCTATCAGCGCCTCGGAGAAAAAAGAAATGCAATTTCACATAGCCTTGATCCACTACTACTCATGTGTGTTCTGTGATGTTGTTAAGCGATTAGCTGAGGAAACGAAGAGGCCGAGTGAAAAGCACTTTCTGTTATCTATGTGGGAGTCTATGGTTAGCCTCAGAGTCATTTGAGATCATTAAGGTGCAGACACCTTATTTAAATGCAAAGCTGCCTGAGTTAAAGTCTGCTCTCTCTCTCATGCCTGAAGATTCATCTGCTGGGAAATGGCAGTAAGAGTAAACCCTGTCCAGACTAATTTCTCACCCTTTTCGATACTGATATTGCCAAGTGTAATGTACGCCATGAAGGTCTTATTAATTTGGACATTTTTCTGAACAACAAATCCTACATATAAAATAGATGAAAAATCTGAGACCACTATTAAAAAAGTGTCTATTTAGATTTTTTCAAAAAAATAAAAATTGTTATGAATTAGATTATTAGGATAATGATTTGACTAAAATTTAAACAGTTAACTTAATATCAGTATTACTTAACATTTGTATGTACTCTACCATTCCAGGTTTAAGAAATCAATACTATTGTTAATTAATTACTAATAAAGACATTTATAATGTTACAAAAGTTTTGTATTTCAAATAAATGCTGTTCATCTGAACTTTCTAGTCATCATTTCCATTCCATTCTATTCATTCAATCTTTCTATTCCATTTCATGGAATGAATTCCATAAAAATATTAAGCAGCATAACTATTTTCAACACTGATAGATGTTTCCAAATCAGCATAATTTTTCTGAAGGATTTTTTTAATTAACATTTTTTTAATATTTCACAATATTTCTATTTTTACTTTTGTATTTTTATAAAATAAATTCAACCTTGATGAACTTAAAAGACTTTCAAAAACATCAAAAATCTTACTAACCCCAACTTTACTAACTCTTGAAAGGTAGTATTTTATAGAAATATTATTTAGACAAATACACTACCATACACTCTAAAAAATCCTGGGTTATTTTTTTTAACCCAAATGCTGGGTTGAGCCTTTTGGGTCATTTTTTTGGGTTATTTTTTCAGTGTTTGGGTAGTTTTTGTGTAACCCAGCCCCTGGGTCAAATGTAACAACCCAATGTTTGGATAGTTTTTAGTTTTACCCAGCTCCTGGGTCAGACATAATAACCCAATGTTTGGGTAGGTTTTGTTTTACTCAGATCCTGGGTCAGATGTAACCCAGCGGTTGAGTTATTTATCGCGGGATTCTGCGTCGTCTTCTGGAGAGAGCAGTTCTAAGCGCCATCGAATTGATGGATTTCTTCGGTAAATACAGGTTTGTGAACATTTTATTTTATATATAAAATCGTTACTGTGCTGTATATCGTTCTGTTTCATGCAGAGCAACATACAGGCCACCTCGTAAAATATGTACGAATTGCCGTGAGATCAGGCTGGTCTTATCGCGTGATGGAAAAGCCTGATACTCTGCATAAAATAAACGATTTTATTCATAAAGATACAGAATACAAATACTTTGGATGTTAAAATATTTCCTCAGAGATGTTTACTGTTTGTTTTTGAGCAGGTTATGAAGGCAGTCGCACTTTATTTCGGCTATGAGTGAAACGCAGGGCGGCGGTTTCAGCCGTGAGCAGTTCCCGACGAACACGACTCTAGCTCGGGCACGAGAGCCAGCGCCGTTACGGTGGAAACGGAATAACACCAATCAAACACACATTTGTTCATTAGATTTAACAAATCAATTATTCCTTAGATTAACAAACAGTCACAGACCCCTCACCCAACACCAGACTCGGTGCCTATGTCTGTGAACGAAGTCCAGGCCCCTGGTTAAGATGGCAACCAGGAGACTTTTGCCAGGCCAAATAAACTTTACGACCTAATGGCATGTAGAGAGTTCTCCCTCTCACTACACTTTCCATAGGAAAGACACATAATGCACATAAAAATGGACTCTTCTCTAATTAATTCAGAGAACTTTGAATGAACACACATATCCTCAGATCATTGTGTATATTGTTACTGTTTTTGTATATTGTCTTTTGTACTGTATATTGTTTTATGCATGCTTATGATAGATCACTAGTTAATATCAACTCATTTATTCCATGTTTGGTCTCTATCAATTCGTCTTCGGATGATCTAAATGACAGTGTATATTGCATGTTGATAACTATGCAACATATTAGTGTTCTAAGAATCTTTAATAGTTTGTATATCAACTTCCAATACAACCCCATGCAAATTACCATGCTCAGAGACAAAGAGTCGTAAAACCTTCCTTCCAAAAGTTCAGGATTCCATTGGCTCTTTGACACCCCAGAGGTGTGACCTCCATAGGGTTTAAAAGACCTCACTTCAGTGACCCGCCTAGTTTTAGTTTTTAGCTTTTAGTCTCTTCACTCGTCTCCCATCCCCTCTCCATCTTCTGGTTGCTAAATCCCAGGGCCGGCGCTACCGCGTCTGGCAGGCCTCAGCACACCCAGTCGGCGGATCTTTTAGATTCTAAGAGGATGAGGAGGATGTGAGCTAGAACTCTTCTGGACCCTTAAGTTTTGTGCCAGGCCTTTGGCCTTGACTTTCCATTCACCAGAGATCCTAGGATCTCAGCTGATGTCTCTCTTAGCTCTTTTTCACTTTCTACCTGGGAAGAAACTCCCAATCACCAGTGAGTCAGGACATCTTTGGAATTCATCACTCTTCAAACACGGAAGAACTTGGAGAACTCCAACACCACCAAACCATCAGAACTTTCATCTGAGACTGCATTCTGGACACTCGTTCAACGACCAAAAGGCAATGCAAGTATTGTACATTTAACTAAATGAAACAGAGGTTTAGTATAAGCTACAGACCCCGTTATAAACAGCGCTGATGGTTTTACTCAGGTGGTTAACTGACTCTTTTCATAGCTTCATTCTCTGGTTTCCTGATGGTTTCATCCATCAACTCTCATTTGCCCTTTCCCCATGTATGAGTGATTGTATGTTTGTTTGTTTGTTAGACTAGTTTGCATTAGTGTTTAGTTAATAAAGCTCGTGTGCACAAATTACATGAGTTTCTGATTCTGCCTTGCAAATTAATGTCCCTTTACGATTTTTGATCCTTACTACATGCTCTAATGTATTAATACTTAGGAAAGTATTTTCTGTGGCCAAGAAAATATCCTTTCTTAGAGTTGACATGAACTTACACTGAATTTTCGCTGGACGGACAGATTAGTTGATGGCAATTTAATTTTGCTACAGTTATTACTGTCAGCCGATATAAATAATTGTAATTAATCATGATTAATTGTAATTATTTATATACAATTCCCTTTTGAGCTAATTTGCTACACCGTTGACTTCTATCGTATCGTAATAGACTGAGACATTTCTCAAAACATCTTTTATGTTGCACAGAAGAAAGTTTTTGAATGACATAATAGTGAGTAAATGATAACTTTCATTTTTGGGTGAAATATCCTTAAATGTATAAGTCATAAAAGACAAGATATTTACAAGTTCAAATGAAAAAGATCCCAGATTCTCAAAGTGGCCACAGATTTTCTTATTTTACATGATATTTTTACTTCAGTGCCGTAAAGTTCAAAATTGGTCAGTGACACATTGTTATTCCAATCCACTTTAAAAAATCTGAGATAATTGACCTTGGCTGTAGTGTGAGATACTTTCAGAATCAGTATATTCAAATGATAGGCTCATTTAATTAACATCTTTCAAGGTCCACTATGCTGAACTGTGAGGATTTGAAAAAGGTAAAATTAGCAACGAGCAGCCAAGATCACTCCAAACAGCAGCTACAGGCGGAAGGATTTCACAACACAACCTTAACTGATTATTTTAAGATAAGTATTCAGACAGTGCAAAAATTACTTTTGGTTAATTAGACTAACAGCATTCTGATCTTCAGTCAGTCACATGCAAGGACTGAAGTGCTTTTAAAGACCTCAGACTGAACAAAAAACAGTTCTCCTTTCCACCGTCAGACCGCAGGCAGAACATTTTGTGTGGTTGCACCCGTGGCCAAAACATACACGTCTGAACATGTGAGGTCGGCCGTCCCAACTGTACCAGGCTCTGATAAAACACACGATCCTGCCAAACATTTCACACACTTGCGTCATTAAAGAGCCCTTGACAACAGAAGGAGGGATGAAAGAAGATGAGAAACTAATGTCACCATCTCTTCACCGCTAACATTCTCATTCTATCTCTCATTCTCATCTTCGGTCAATGGAGGCGGAGGTAACTTGGGGACTTTCTATGTCAGACTAAAAGCAAAAGTAGTCTCAAAATGAGCCAATCACCTGCCCAAAAATGTCCGACTTTCATTTTTGCCCAATTTCACAGGACTTTCCGTGCCCTCCTACACAGGAAACACTTGTAACGCTATGAGCTGTCACACTCTTTCATAACATCTCTCAGGTCACGGCTATTTCTTCAGCCAAGACTTTAAAGAGATGAAGAGAATGGAAATGAATCTGAAGGAGAAAGGAGACTGGAATAATGCCATTAAGCCTAAAGAGTGATAGAGAGAGAGAGAGAGAGAGAGAGAGAGAGAGAGAGAGAGAGAGAAAGCATGAATAGAATCAAAAGGGGGCAGAAAAGTCTTTCAAAGAGAAAGTGGAAGTGAAAGCCTGCATCGCAGTGATTGATATGACATGCTGTTTTACCTTTCATACAGACACTGTCTAAAATATGTTTATATTGTTAATCAAATGTGCATTAGTACAGTACAGAGTCATTTTAATTACTTGCTTTGACATTAAATCATACGGTGAGGCAGTATTTTTTTGTCAGACCATAATAAATCAGTCACAGCATAGACTACAGATTGTAACTGCAATTAAATTAAAGTTTAATTAAACACAGCCTCTGTTTTTTGCACATTTTCTCTCGGAAATTTCCCGACATTGTTCAGCGCTGGAATACAATCACTCAGCAATTTTATAGCTATTCACAATTCAAGAGCTTTTACTCAGAATGAGACTGATACTATAAAGTTGTCAATTACAGAAAGAACAAGAAAGTACAACGGAAAAAAATGTTGTCCTCAGGGACGAGAGGAGAAAGTAAATAAATCAGAGTTAATAACAGGCCCAATAATATAATATACTATTATAGTGTGTAGGTGTGTGAGAGAGTTTATCCAAACAACACAGTCAGGTTTTGCTGAAAACATGACAGGTCTCAAAGTTATGGATTCTCAAACTTTTTCTGTCAACCAAACCCCTCCGACTTAAAATATCTATTTGAAGTACTGAGATAGTAAATTAATATTTCAATAATTTAACAACACATTCCTGTTCATGGTTCTTAGATGTTGGTTAATGATCATATGACATGCAGATAAATAAATATTTCATCTTTTTTAGTAAGTGTTTTATAACCCCAGTTTGAGAAACCCTGCCCTACATTAAGAAAACCAAAAAAGATTTTTATGTATGTATTTTTATTATTTTTTTACTCTATTTCCCATATATATTTTTTTTCTCGGTGAAATATAAAAATAAAAAAACACCTTTTCTGCATTTGTCTCTCACATACTCTAGGTAATGTATGAAAGCACGTGAAAAATTAGCATGCAATGTAACTTCAGTCTTTCTTTTTTTCTTGTGGTTATGAAAAGCCCTGAAGGTCAAATTAATTATTTCTCTGCTGTGTGTTATAAAAACACAACATTTTTTTTAAATATGCAGAAAATGTGAGAAATCATTTTACCCATTTTCTTACTTTTTTATTTTTTTATTTTGTTACAACACAAAAAATAACATAGGAAATGGATTCAGGGAGGCATTGTTATAAAAAAAAAATCACTTCTTTTCTGCCCTATGGTCTTGTGGAATTCACAGACATTCAAGACATAAGTGTGTCAAGGAGAAAAAAAGGTCACATTTTAAGGTCCAATTCTCGCTATTAACAAACTTTTAACTATGACTTTTGCATCAATAAACTCGCTGCTTATTAATAGTTAAGTTTAGGTATTGGGCAGGATTAAGGATGTAGAATATGGTCATGCACAATATGTGCTTTATAAGTACTAATAAGCAGCTAATATGTTAATAATAGGCATGCTTATAAGCAACTTGTTAATAGTGAGAATTTGTCCCTACACTAAAGTGTTACCGAAAAAAAAATACTATCATCATCCTCACTATAACAATATCTATAACATACACACTTTGCAAAAGGATCAGTAAGGATCAGTTTCCAATTCGCACACTCTTCACGTCACCAGCTTGATCGTCATTTCACATTTCTTCCGAAAATAGATACTTAATTAATTCTGTATTCTAGTTTTTTAAAAATCCCAAATTGCCACAGTGTATTTACAACATCTCAGCAACACCTCATCAGACTTGGAAACAAACTCTGAATGTGAATCAGTATCAAATGACAAACAAGCTACACTCACACACGCTATTTCTGTTTTATAATGACATATATCTCTAGAGCATCACAATATTATTATGCATGAGCATTTGGATGCTGAATAAACATATCCCTGCATAGTGAGCGAGGAAGTGTGCCCATCAGCATTCATAGAGTGTTTCCTGTGCTGACATGTATGCATTTCACACTCTGAGACACAACAACGAAAGGTCACAGAATGTCTTGCATTTGACGTTCGGCACACAGGTTCAGATTTAGTAAACACCTGTGTGTGTGTGTGTGTGTGACAAAGAGAAAGAAATAGAGAGAGGGAGAAAGTAAGAGAAACCTGGGAAAGGTCGGCATAGCTTCATTCCCGTGAGGAAAAGAAGTGACCATCAACTTGCCTTTCAAATTCTAATCAGTCTTTTCTCTCTCTCTACCTGTCTGCTGCTTCTCGCTCATCAGCGCCATCATCAACATGATCATAATAATCAGATCTCTCATCCGAGAGCTCCGTAACACCTGCTGTTCCCTCTATAACCGTTCACCTCCCACCTCTTCACTCAGACTCTCTTACTCCTCACTATAAAATCATTAAACCCAATCATTAAAAGAGCAGGACATGTTTGTGTTCAAGCCCTACACACTTCATACTGATTTTAGGGGAAATCTATGCCATGGATTTAAATAAATAAATATGATAAAATGTTGACCTCGTTATTAATGTAGATTAGATTTGCTAGTAATAATCAACAAAGATGCAAATGCATATGAATTCATAAATAAGAAATTAACAAAACTATAAACAAAAATGAACATTAAGTATCTAACCATAAACAGAAATGAACCTTGTTATAACTAAGAATTCATTTGTGGCGGCTACTGGGAACAGAATCTGATGTGATGGAATCTGACAGTAATACCGTGATACTTTAATATATAGTATTAAAACTATGGTATTAAATGATCACTGTAACGTGCCATGGTATATTTACAAGGAACCTGTCAACAATTGAAATGGCACAAGTTTAATATTTTCACGTAATGACACTCTTGTAGTTCATTTACCTGGGGAATCGTTGCAGGCCTCATGTACGCATGTCGATGTCAACAAAGACTGTCTTCATCGCTGAAAGTTGATAGGACGCTTTTGAAGATTTGTTTCAGTCGATTTTACGTACATATCCATTTATTCGGTGCTCTTTTTGTTCTTTTTGTTATAAAATGTATGTTTTTTTCTGTATACGTTTCAAACTAGTGATTTGTTTGCGACTCGGGCATTGCTACAGTAGTTCTGCTTCTGAACAGTTGACAGAAAATTCAGACGACGCACGCATTTAATTACTAAAATATTGCCAAGGAAAATGTTTCTCAGGTTAGCCTAATATTCCTTTTTAGGCAAGTATCAGTTATCCTTTGAAACTCGTGACATACTCGTGTTTGTACGACACATACTGAAATTGACTCAAAGGATAGCGCCATAAAATGGCTTCCCTGACGATGCAGCTTTTATAATAAAGAATCATTATTAGTTTGATAATCTCTCTTACCTTCAGAATTACCTGTAATGCTGATATTACCACTCGAATTACATCTCATTAATCTACTCCTCTCTCTCTCTTTGTTCTTTCTTTTCTATATATATGTCCCGCCTGCTGTTTCCCCTCTTACCTCTTCATTTTCTCACAAACCCCTGGCTTTATTATTTCCACTGCCACCCCATTTTTTTTTAGAAAAGTACTCCTCCGACACTCGTTCCCTCTGGGTGTCTCCTTCATTTGCTCTTTCCCACTACTTTTTCTCTCAATCTGTAATTACTACTCAGTCAGGAGACATTTTAATATGTGGCAAAGTAGCTATCCTCTGCTCACAGCTTAGTCATTTTTCATTTTTAACTTTCGCTCTCTTTCCTCAGTTTCCTTCATCCTAAATCTCTCTCCTCGTCTGATCTTCTACTCATGTTTTTCCATCTCCTAAATCTGTTTATCCTGTCTTCTCATATACGGCATAATCCGTCGCATAGTCCTAAACATACACACAGAACTGGGATAAACCATTTCCGCTGCTCATACAGATGCTCTTCATTAACAAACCACTTTTTGCACACAGTATTTCAGCACATCCTCCATTTATCAAGGAAACCTCAATCCCCTGATGCACTAGCTGGCAGAAAGTGCGCAAACACACACAAGGTCTTCCAGAGAGACGCACATCTGTGTCCGTCTCTCTGTTACTTTTCCATCCCCTGCAGAGGAACATGATTGCCGCCCCCTGGGCCGGAACACAGTGTGTGCATTTGTGTATGTGGGTCTCTTCAACACCACGAGGCTGTGTGACTGGAGAGCTGAGCTCTAATGGTGATAGATTCTCAGCATAACGGATGTGGCTCCACTTCAGATAAAGTGGGTCATGTCTGAGGAGCGGCGATGAATTTGCACAGTGCCAAATCCAAATGCATTAGCCTCTCTCTGTTTTACTTAACGAGGATGGCGGAGGAAGCGCCGGAGTGTGTGTGCTTGTGCCGCAGTTCAACCATTTGAAGTGCACATGTACGAGTGCCAACGAATAAGTATTTGCGTTAGGGTTGCGTGTAACTCAGACGGGAACAGGAAGTGCTGATGACTCACTCTCATAGAGTAATACAGTGGGTGTGCTGATGTATTTTGGCCTATTTTTCAGGTTGTCTCGTTAAGACATCTTCATTGCCTCTGTCATCATCTTTTTTTAGGCTTGTTATGCCTTGATTAGACAGGACAGTGAAAAAAGACATATGGAATTGGAAATGATGCACTCTGGACTCAAACTTGTGTCCCGCAGGTGCCAAAAAAAGCATCTGGAGACTTAAGACACATTTAAAAATATCTGAATGTCATTGCATTAAATTCAAAATGTTAAACTGTGTGACATATGCAAACCTCAGAACTAAACTTTACTTGGGCTTGTTTGCAGTGACTTTTATACACCTGATTTTTAATGGATGTATAAAGTCAGGTATCCAATAAGTGTTAACACAGGTGTAGTTCAGTATGATGAACATGTCATAACACACCAAACCGACATCAAAGAACTAACAACAACGTAAGCCGACTGTGTTGTCGCCTCACGTCACCTGCGGCTGGGCCAAAAAGTTGCGATTGAACACACGGCAAAGACTGCAGCCAACGGCCAACTAGCACGTATGTTCTGAACATGCATGAAGTGAAGTACAAGCAGGTGGCGGTAGTCTTATCTAGTTTTAAGAGAAACTGACACTAGGACTGCGGATATATAAACTGCAAACAAAGCAGCTCTTATTTACCATTTTGAATTTGAATCATGTTGATCAGTTGGTCTTTATTTTCTTCATTCCATACAGCCATGCCATTATGAAAATATTCACGTATTGGAATGTTCAGATGATTATGTAACATTAGAAGAGCATTCTGTGTGTGCAGTGCACCCTTGACGTCATCATTTGCTTTCACTTTTCATTCACTGGTTCATTAAAGCAAAACAACCACTCAGAGTGATCTCGGTACAGAACACAGCAAAAACTGAGCTTACAGATGCTCAACAACAGCCCAACGTTGACCGTCGACTTGAAAGGTGTCTTTTAACTACATAATTTAAATGTATGCCACTTGGTTTGATATTTTATGTAATGCAAAGACCTTCATATTAAGTGTGGCTTGAGTGTCCTAATATTTTTGGGGCTACTCTATAAGCTCATCTTTTTTACCTGCAAGAGAAAACTCTTGAAAATAGCTCACACGCAGTGTGTTACAGTACTTCTGAGACTTTTCTCGGATGTGGAAAACAGCGATGGTGTGGCCTTGAGTTGCTTATCAGTTCTGTAGAGATGCACGACAGCAGCTGAGCTCTGACCTTCTGTTTTCTTACTAACAGAAACATTTACATTTATGCATTTGGCAGAAATTTTTCGGCAGACACTTAGATACAAAGTAACTTAAATGGCATTCAACATTTAATAATTTTTTGCTTTCTCTGGGAATCAAACCCATGACCTTGCCGTTGCTAGCACCATGCTCTATTGTTTGAGCTCACTTAATAAAAAAAGTCTAAAGAGGATGGGAAATGATGCGAAGCCGATGAAGAAAATGACATTGGGTTTTAACTCACATTGGCATTGTATATAATATTTATATAATCCCACACACAATATATTATATAAAATAGTTTAAGGTAACTTTATGCCTCACACTAATAAGAAAAAAAAGACATCTGAGGGCAGTTGCATAACCACTACGTTAAGACTTAACTAGTTTGACCAACTTCCCAAGTGGGTAATCAGTCTTACCTTTCTGATTCAAATTATATCTACTTTTTTGGAACAGATTTAAAAAGTGACGACCAGTCTTGAAGAAAAAAAATTAGACGACTGACTAACTTTTTATGACTAGTCTAAGCAGTTTATGCAATCTGAGCTCCAGCTGACCTACAAAATTCTTTCATTTAATCCAGGCAGTGCTGAAATGGATGAAAGCGAACAAGCATGTGCTTGTTTGGAGAGGAACACTGATATTGTTTTGTAGATGAAATCACAAAATCACAGGATTTTGAACTTATATTTATGTATATTTTGGCCAACAACATGCGACAGCCACTGTTAATCATTTTTATATTTTTGTACATTTTTAATTGTAATTTGGTGTTAAATCAATTTCAGTTTTGATGTATCAGAGATGAGAATGCTCTATTAAACCCAATGTTGAGATCAATACATATTGACGTATGTAAGGATATGCCTGCTTACAGTGGTTTTGAAAATGTTATGTTTAATAACAATATCAGAATCCTGCTATTAATCAGTTTACTCAGCAGTCAGTACAAACAAATTAATATTCAAAGCCTTCACCATTTCATGATATCAACTCAAATTTGTTTGAAGCTCAGTGTCCTGTACACCAAGCACTAAGCTGCAGCTCCAAGATGCTGATCTTCTTAAACATCTTGATAAATACAAAACGGGTAATTGAGAACATGAAAGTACATTTGCTCTGTGGATAGCGATTAAGCGATTAATTCTTATATTGACGTCTGGGGCATCGAGATGTGTTGGCCTTTGCATTCAGCCTCCTTCCTCCCCTCGCCTTGTTTCCCATCTATCATGAAAAACAACATTGTTGAGAATCTGAATCCATTGCAGGGGCAATTACGGCCTAAGCACAAAAGCCTGTATTGGTGGAGCTGTTTATGTAATCATAGTAATTTTACCAAGAGCTACTAATAATGGCTTTCAAGGCCTGTCCATAGCTGCTTTTAATTACCTTGCTAGCTTCTGCATTGATTCTTTTTTTCCATCTTTCCTGCCGCCCCTCTCCCCTCCGCCTCCTTTCTTCATCTCACTCTTTTATTAATATCGTAAAGCAATAACAACTGTGTCACAACCCAGATTTTGGCAGTATAATCAACAGGATTAATTCAAAGCCAGAAGACGTGTGTTTCCGCCTGCTTTCACGGCTTTCTTTTTGGACCCTCATTCTCACGCACATGCACGCGCATCATCTTCGTTCTGTTTTTCGTTTTCTGCCAACTCTCATCTGAAAGGGGGTGGTGAAGTACAAAAGGAAGCGATTTAGCCCCTAGAAAGGGAGAGAGGGATGCAAGGTCTACTTGAGAAGAAACAAATGACGGCGAGCAGAGGTGGATGCTGGGACTTGGGGGTCGGGATGCTGAATTAAAGATGGAGGGATGGAAAAAGGGGTAGGAGTGAGAGTGAAGGACAAATGCCCCTCTGGCTGCTGTTAAACCTCCCAGCAGAGCTAAGACTTACCATAGCCCACAGTGTGACAGCATGAAATTGTGTGTGCCTACAGCATGTGGGCCGTGGGAGTGTGTGATGTTCTTAAACTTCAGGCCTCTTGGACTATATGAGCGTAACATACCACATTAGGCAGCATGGGAGTTTGAGTATGTGTGTGTGTGTGTTTGTATCAGCACTAGCTGATTTAAACTAGCGGATGACTCCATAAAACTTTATAAAACATAAGGGAGTCAAATCCGCCGTCTGCATTCGTTCACTAGACCCCCGTGTGCTGGTGAAGACATGTAAAATGTAACTCAAGGTTGGCTTAGGTCGCTTCGTCCACTCCTGTCTTGAAATTCTGAGTGTTTGCCAGCTAGTCCAAGCATGCTCAGAGTGCCTAAGTAAGAGTGTGCGAGTGCATTTGTATGCGTATGTGTGTCATTGTTCCCGCTGCAGCTGTATAGTTGGCAGAAAGTCTGGATGGTACTGCTCGGTTGGGATATTTCACGAGTGGATGAGGGCTCAGCTAGCCCTTTTATTTCCAGACTGCCGCCGGTTTCACTGGAGGACTGTGGTTTATATAGCTCTTTTTATCCTCTCGTAGAGAGCCTTGTGACATATGTACGTATATACAGTACAAATGAACTAAAACATTTTTTTGCTTTGTTAGATGCAGCATGACTCGACTGAAATGCTGAAAAACATATAAAGAAATCTGTTAGAGTAATGCATTCAGGAGAATTTGTGTCAAACTGCAGTTCCAAATCATTCCTTGGCAAGATGCAAATATTTTTAATATATTCATCCCATGGTGCTTCATGTCCAGAGCAATGGCACTTGTGTAAGAGTGTTTCTTCAACTATGAGCACTTTTAGCCCTGTGGAATTTTAGAAAGTAATTTACTTTTTCACTAGTTTATTTAATTTTTAATAAAACTAACAATCTCCAACTGCAAAGTATGTACCATAGGAAAATTGTCATATTTTCTAGAATTAATGAAAATTTCCACCACATCTCAAATGATGTATTGTGTTTAATAGTGTTCTCTGGTGGAAATGAAGGTGCTGGAAATCCCATTTTTGGAATAAAATGGCCAATTTTCATAACTAGCATTTTATGCATTCTAAATAAATACACACAACTACACACTATTTCACATATTTTCACACTTTTTGCATAATTTGACAAAATTACAGCTTGTCTGGGGAAAAACTCATATCTAGAATTTGCATTGATTTCTTTTTTCAAATTTTTTCAGTAATTCTCAATCATATTCTCCATTGGCACTTTTATCTTTAGTAAACATGTTTTAAAAAAAAATAATAAATAAAAATTAACACGGTACATAAACATGCAAAGAAATGTCCAAAATTGAAGAAACACCTGTAAGTGTGTGTGTGTGTGTGTGTGTGTGTGTGTGTGTGTGTGTGTTTATGTGTTTGCTTAACCATATTTTGGGAACAATTTTGTACCCAGAATTAAATCTGTCAAAATTTGGGGACCTTCTCATTATTGAAAAAAAAAAAAAAATTTTTATATATATATATATATATATATATATATATATATATATATGTGTGTGTGTGTGTGTGTGTGTATGTATGTGTGTGTGTGTGTGTGTGTGTGTGTGTGTGTGTGTGTATTTTCTCAGTTTTCTCTCCATGCCTATACGTTAGTGTGCATGTATGTATGTGTGTGTGTGCGTGTGTGTATGCTTGTGTGTGTGTGTGTGTGTGTGTATGTGTGTATATGCATGTGCCCAGGCCATGCAGAGAAATGCATTCTGCATAATAATGACACAAGCACAATAATGTGTGTGTGTGTGAGAGCTGCACACTTCTGAGCCAATGACAGCTAATGTCCCCAAGCGCATATTACACACACACACCTCCATACAGACCCAGTCAGTCCCCTGCTATTCCCTGATATGCACATAAACCTTATGCTATATTGCTTGGTAGAGAGACATAAAGAGCAATATATAATGGATAAAGAGATAAACTGGGCTTGAGGGAAAAAAAGGAAATTGAGGGAAAAGAGAAGGGAAGAGAGATGGAGCGAGTGAGATGTGTCTGCTTTCCATTCCTCACCATGACAATAATGCAGAGAGATGAGAAAATTAAAAATTGATGTGAGTAAATAGTTTTAAACATCCCACTGCTGTACAGAAAAGCTCCTGCTGGATATCACCCAAACTGAACGATGACTTGAAATTCAGAGAGAGTGACAGACAACAAGAAAGTGAGCAGAGAGAGAAATGAGACTTCTGAAAGTGAAACTAAAGAACTTCAGTGCTGGAAGGAGTGATTGAGGGAAAATATGAACAAAACTGAGAGTGATAAACAGGCAGGGCGAGAAGAGGGGAAATGAGGGAGAACAAGGAATTTTACTGGGCTGAAATAGAAATGTGAGAAAGATCTGCTATAGCAAAAATGCAGTACAGCACAGATGCAAAGCGCACACTTCAGCAGATGAGGAAATTGAAAGAAAGAGTCAAAGAGAGAGACTATTAAGCAAAAAAAAATTAGGGCTACAATCAGAAATAGACTGGCCATAGGGACCACTGGGTGAGGGAATCTGCAAGAAAATTAAAGTTTAATTCTAGTAGTACATACATAAGTAGAAGTATGCTGTCTAATGTATAACGTTTTAGAGAGAATGTTTTTTGACCATGATGATGCCAAAAATTTCACTTGTATTTAAACATACATTATTTTACTGGATTTATTTTTATATGGATATATTTTATATTTAAATATGTAATCAGTAAAAAGGAATTTATTATCAGCGATTTGAGAGTTATTCAAGTTCAAAAGAAAAGCATTTATTTGAAATAGAAATCTTTTGTAACATTGTTAATGTTTTTAGTGTCACGTTTGATCAATTTAATGCATAACTGCTGAATAAAAATATTAATTTATTTAAAAAAAAAATAAAAAAATCTCACTGACCCCAAACATTTGAACCACGGTTATTATAGTTAACTAAAACTGAAACTAAACCATTAAAAAATCATTACTTGAAATAAATAAATTAAACTTTATATATTTTAAATTTAGATCGATAGATAGATAGATAGATAGATAGATAGATAGATAGATAGATAGATAGATAGATATTCCTTGAAATACTTTATAGAGTGTAAAGTAATGGCTCCTGTAGAACATTCCACCTCTACCTGTAAACATATATATTTTATGTATATTATAAATTATATGGTGGACTTTTCTGCTGCTGTCAAAATGTGAACAGTCAATGTATGTTTTTTTGTATAGCATACACTATATATTTTAGGAAGTCAGAAAAGAGCCATTTGATTAAGCGAAATCAAAGCATATCTGCTTAAGCTTAAGTTGTTTGCAGCTCAAAAAAAGGAAATAGTGAACAGAGAGACGAAAGAGGGGCGGTGGTGTAACAATGTCTGGTGGAGGTGGAAATAGAACCACAACAGATTTTCCGTATGTAAATGAGCACAAAACAGCCACAGGCATCACATTTGGACACCTGGACTGAATGCCCTGCTACAGAGCACCTGGTGAACACACACAGCTTCCTCTACAAAACACAGCCCATGGCAACAACCATGAAAATCACTTTCCCCTACATCACAGATATCACATCATAACTCGAGTGACCACCAGGAATAGCTACTGTATGTGTAGAAGTAGGTGTGTGTGTCTGTAACATAAAGCTGAAGAGGTCAGAAGCCTCTGAGTGTGAGAGAGGGGAGCGAATGTTGTTGAAAAGCTTAATATGAAAAAAATCCATACGGATGGCAGATCTGCAGCCTGACTTTACCTCCAGGACGTGAAGCAAGAACAATTTTATACTGCCATTTCCAGCCATGTTAGAGAGATTCGCCTCAAAATGAGGCCTTCCTTCAAAGGAAGATTTATACTGTCATCATTTACTCACCCTCACGTCACTCCAAACTTGCAAAAGTAAAAAAATATATATATAACATAAAAGAATATATTTTGAAAAATGTCCTTGTGTCCATACAATGACAATGGGTTCCAATGTTGTTGCGGACCCTACTGACTTTCACTGTATGAACGAAAACAGCTGAAACATTCTTCCACATATCTTCTTTTGATTTTCACAGAAGAAAGTATGATTTGGAATGACATGAAGATGAGTAAGGGATAACAGAATTTAAATTTTTGGGTTACCCTGAAACAACCACCTGCCTGCATCTGTTTTCTGTAACCAGACCCTTAATAACCAATTCCATTTGCTTCAACAAAATCCACGTACGCACATAAATGTCACTCTGAGAGTCGTCTGCTGCCATCCATCTTCCAAATATAAGCAATCTTTTTTTTAATTAGACAATTTCCTGTAGCAGCCAGTCGCGTTCCTCAGAGCTTAATTAGTTGAACACCAATAAGGTGAAGGAGAATCATGGGTAATTAAAGTGGTATATACTGACAAATTCCACTCTTCCCCGAGGTGCTAGAGGCCGATATTCACCTCAAAAAGTGAATCATACAGATTTGTGTGTTTGCATCAGAAATTACTGTTAATATAACAGCTTGCACAGCAATGCGATTTGCCGGCGAGGCAGAGGGGGACGTGAGTCATCCCACCCGTGTGCGAGAGATGATAACATTATTTCTTTTTCAGATGAGTTGCGAGATTGTCGAGCGCTCCAGGTTTGGTCTCAGGGGTACGAGAAACAAGACTTCCAAATCTCCAGCACAGCCACAGTCACGGCTGCATTCATTCAGACTAAAAACCTTCCTGTCTTGTTATGCATTTTCCTATTCTCGCTAAGAGCTCCCAGGAGCCGAGTTCCCGCAATCACCCATCGTCAAGGTCGCAAGTCCGGGATGTCTCAGCACCTCCCACACGCCCCTCGAACCGAGACAATCTCGGAAACGTAATCCATTGTTAGAGAAAGTA
The DNA here is from genome assembly GCA_039654775.1 of Spinibarbus caldwelli. Classification (NCBI taxonomy): domain Eukaryota; kingdom Metazoa; phylum Chordata; class Actinopteri; order Cypriniformes; family Cyprinidae; genus Spinibarbus; species Spinibarbus caldwelli. Next base: position 18,418,688 of record CM077227.1, read on the forward strand.
ATCTCCTGCTTTCGGAGCCTCGGGCCAATTCTGCCCGCCAGCCCTGGAAGGACAAACTCTCTGCATCGCCAGAACAACAACAAGACGACCGCACAGCCGCTACTTTGTTTTTTTACCGAACAATAAGGAGTCTAACCACCGCAAGCGCATACTCACAAGCACTGCCCTCGTCCTCGAGGCGTGCTTTGAGATTTTAATTGTGGAATTACCAGCAACTTTTTGATGTTTTTTGTTTGGTGGTGTAAATTCATTACGGCTAATGAAGATTTATTTACCGCTTACTAATTATCCCAGATCAAAGGTTCACTCCCAAGCCTGAATTCATTGTTCTCAGGTTGGGAAGGGGGACAGCGTTGTGCTGATGCTGCAGTGTTGGATGGTGTTGTACTGTCTGGCTCTGATCCATGTTTGAAGTGCTTATCAATCCTGCATCTCACATCACCTCAATTTGTTTTCAAAGTAATCTCCAGATAATCATTATATATATCATTTAGCGTTTGGTGTTTCCTGTGAGGGATCTCTATTGCCTGACCATGTATTCGTTCCTCTCAGTGTGGCCCTTGACCCGTCACAGTGGTGCAGATCGCTTTGTGAGAGTGTACAGGAAAGTAATTACCTTCATTTATGCGCCCTTCCTTCCAAGTTAAGTGCCGGTTTTCAATCAGGTCCTCACTTTATATATAAACAGTAATTCTCTGCCGTTTGAATTCCATTTCAATTTCAAAATTTGAATTGAGGCAGCAAACAGAATGCAGAATCTAATACAGCATGCAGCTATATGAATTTGAATGTAAGGTCAAGACTTAAAATTCATTTATGACTGTAACTGCTGAAAATATATAAGACTCAAACTAAACTAAAACTAAACTAAAATAAAAATAAATTAAACCTAAGCAGTAATATCTAAAGAAAATACTAGAAAATACTAAAATTCAAATGAAAACTGGAAACATACACAAAAAAGCTAATTCAAAATATGAATAAAAACTATTATAGTAAACAAATAATACTAAAACAACACTGTTTCTAGTTCAATTTCCTGTGGCGTGTGGCTAATTCAATTCAAATTCACATTCATAAATTAAAAAGGAAGCCAATCCTTCAGTTCTGAATGTTGCACAATCCTGAAATTCTCATTTACCAGCCCACTGCGGAGCGCTTCAGTGGGCATATCAGTGAGAGCAGAAGACTGGGAGGGAAATGTGATTGTGTTTGTGTGTGTGAGCGCTTCACCCCTGACCTGCCACTCAGCTCCAGACGGATGGGTGGCCTGCAGTAAAATGTCCTCATTGATCATCTGTTCTCACTTTGTGACGGTGCCATGTTTTTGCTGTTTGCTACAGTCACCTACACAACTAGTTTCCACACAACTACTTACTCACTTTGCTCTCTCTCTTTCTTTAATGTTCCCACTGGATGCAGGATCTTTTAGCCTCCACTCTAATGTGTTGCTGTTTCTTCCCTGTGATTCTTCGACTATTTCAGTTGTTTGTTATTCTTCCCTCCGTCTCTTGCTCTCCAGTCTCCTCAGTCAAGTCTGGTGGCGTGCACACTAGCTTCTTTAACTTCCCATTCTCCACTGTTTCACAGACCATTGAACTGTGTAGTGTAGGTGCTGAGACCTTCACGCTGTTCTCCTTTAAACCTTCAGCCTTTTCTTCCTCCATTTTTTTCCCAGCTCCCTCTCCCCTTACAATGGTACCATGGTATCTGGGTGTTTCAAGCATGGGCACTTCTGGCCCAGAGGACGTTTAGAAAATATACTCTCTTAAACACTCTTTTCACACTCACTAGTTTATTTAATTTCTCTACTAACAGTGTTCAGTAGTAGACATACAAAGAATAATTTTTGTCATTTTGTCTAAGGTCATGAAAATTCCTACCACAATGTAATTTCCACTCATCTCAAATGATGTAGCATTCTGTGAAGGAAATGAAAATTGTGGAAATTACATTTTGAAAAACATTTTAGAATAAAATGGCTGACTCATGTGGCTTGGCTAACATTTTACGGTATGTTTTTAAAAAAATAAATTATAACTACAGCTTAAATAGAAATGGTATACAATGAAAACATTCTGCTCAAGTGATATCTTGTTCATATTTCTTCATGTTTCATATCAAGCTCTTCACTCACACTGTCCCCTAAATAAACAAAGTAAATCTTTAAGTAAATCTTTGTTTAGCTAATCAGGAATGTGTAATCAATCATTCATATTTTATAATTGAGTTTCATACTTTAACATTGAAAGAGTGGGTTTTCTTGACATAAAATCCATTTGAAAAACAGTAAAAATAAATGAAGGGATACTGAAATGTTTCCAAAACAGTTGGGCTTAACAAAAAGAAAAAAACCTTAACTCTGTTGTTTTAACAGTCATCCCCTGGGACATAAAAGTGCTAAAAGTTAAAGAAACACCCAACTATGGCATTTTGGTCATTTCCCAATAATTTTTCTCCATCTTCCACTCAGGATTTCCTGCCCTGCCTCTTACTGTGCTTATCGATAAAAATGCCAAAAAGAAAATAATAATTAGTAAATCTTTTTTTTTTTTTTTAATCACTCTGGCTGGTACTACACCTTTATATATGTATGTATATATATGTATATATATATATATATATATATATATATATTTATATATATATTTTTTTTTTTTTTTTTTAATGAAATATTTCCAGAGTGCAGATTTCTTCTGTATAAGACTGACTGCTTTCAGACAGGTTTCCTCGGCTGTGTCCAAAATCGCACACTCTCTTGAGTAGGTACTTATTATGAATAAGCAATTACTTGGCAACTGCTAAAAAAGTATGTTGTATATTGTATGAATTTGTGTAGTATGGATGTAATCTGGACATACTACATTCACCTTGTTGTCATTATCATGTGACCTACCAGTTTCAGTTGTGTCCCATGGCCTCATGGGATAGTACAATGTCCCTCGTATGCATGGATGTTTCAGAAGCTTGGTACTTTTGCCTACTCTTTTATGAGTACTGTGAATTTCAACATACTTTTTTGTCACATACTGTTTTTCTCCTACTGTATAGTAAGGAAATATGTGATTTCGGATAGATCCCTTGTGTCTACCATTGGCAAACAGACACACACCATTAGCTGGCCATTGTTGTTATGTTGAGCTGGTCGGGATGCTTAAACAAACAGAGCAATATTTGGACATTTTGCCACAGATCCACAGCATTTACATATTTTCTGCTTATATAAAATTGTCTCTGCATATTAAACTGGGATTAGAGATGGTTTTTCTAAAATCGCACACATTGGCTTTCAATATTAATAGGAAAATAAGTGAAAAATCTCTCTCATCCACTCCCCTCTTCAATCTCTCTCTTTCTCCCTGCATGAGGATGTGCTGAGGTCAGATTTGTCTCACGTCTCACACACACCTGTCCCGAGTAAGGGCTGCTCCCTCCAGCCCTCTGCGCTCATCCACAGCCTCATTATCACCTTCACGCTCTCCACATAATGTAATCGGTACAGGCAGCATTAGTCTCTCTCTCAAGAAGCTACGAAGCCTTTCACACACACTCCATCTGGAGCAGGGGCCCGTTTTAGTTCTAATGGGCCCTTCATCCAATCAAACCTAGCGAGGGCTTTAGTGCCACTCAAACTCTTGTAATTACTGCAAAAGCCTGGGACCTTTACCTCATGTGAGTAGGGATCAGAGACGCGACGGGAGCCTTGGAAACTGGTGGAAGGATGAGGCAAAGAAATGAAAGTAGCGGCGAGAGAAAAGACAGAGGTTAGGGGGCTGTTAAACAAGCACAGGGCAGAGTTTGCAAAGTCATGGCAACTCTGTCCCCTATACGGAAGAATGTTCACCTCTGTGGCAATCAACCACAACATCCACTTAAGTCTGGCTAGCTCTCCTATCCACCTCTCTTTTCATGTCTCAGAGTCTCGTCTTTCATTTTTACTCTCTCTCTCTACATTAGCAGCTCTCAAGTCTCTCTCTAAGATAAAATTCCACAAGGTGATTTTCTTGGCATAGGAGAACAAAACTAAAAGGATTTAGCTCATGATTGTGGGATATTGTCAGAGTGAGAGATGATTAAAAGTACATATTTTCAAAATCAATTAGTCACTGGTATTTCAAATATTATCTGAAAAAATGTTCAGAAAAAAAATCTGTAAAATGGAGGACAATGTACTGTATTATTATGAAGGAATTTTCCGTATTGATTGCTTAAAGTTTTTTTACCTGTATTTTGAATTTTGCACTGCATTGGGTTGTGTTTTAGGGTTAACAGAAATGTGGATAAAATGAATGGATGATGTCCATACACATTTTTTCTGTTTTTTTTTTTTTTTTGTTTGTTTTGTTTTTGTTGTTTTTTTTTACTGTTAAACAACTAAGGCTAAAAAAAAACAACTTGTTTAAAGTGATCATTTTAAAAAATATTTATTATTAACATTTTAACTTTGACAGCCCTAAAAAATTTTTTTTTTTTCCACAAATAGACCCCCATTTGCTGCCCATGTGGGTCCCTAGATCCAAAATCTGAAAGCCCCTAAAGAAAGTATACAGTATATTTTAATCATGTGTTTAGACTTTAGTACCAGTTATTTAAAAGTCATATTTGGGGGTCCTTGTTTTTTTTTTAAGACTTGAGACCCCCAAGTTATTGTGACCCAAAATACCATTAAACTACCATTTATCTTAGTCCTCGTTAGAAAAAAAACTAATTTCAGATTGCTAAATTTCTATCTGGTTCTCAAGCTGTGAAATAAAGACACTGAGAAATAATGCATTGCCATTCTGCAGTCTTATCCTCCATGTTGAAACAATGCATTGCTATTCTGAAGTCTTATTCTCCATGCTGAGAAAGACATAGTCAGGCACCAGACAGCAAATCTGCCACTCAGACATCTCACAGGACAGTGGAAGAAAAATTAGATCTGAATCAGACTGCACTTCACAACCCAAGTCTGAATTATTGACAACTCATGTCTGGCGAGGTTTTGCCTTCTCACAAGTGACACAGACAGAATCGGGTCCAGTACAAACAGGCACATTTCAATAATTCACATACTTATCAGAGAGCAAGCACTTAAATTCCCACAATGAATATGCTTGGATTCAATCAAAGCGAGCTGCAGAAACCACTTGAGAGTGATAACTTAGAAAAATAAGGCAGTTTGATTGGCGCACCTTTCTGAGTGTGTTTCATTAGAATAATAGTCGATACTTCTGGAAGAGATGGAAGAGTTTTGGTTTCATTACAGTGGTGTGCTGGCCTTGCTTAATAACGTTTGTAGTCAACTTGACCACAAGCGTCTTATTCATCATTTCTGTCATTTAAAAGCTGCACAGTCTTCCAATAACCATCTCTTCAGCTCTGAAATGAGACATAAAGTATTGCGTTTAATATGAGTGACCGCAGGCAGGCAGGCGATGAGAGTGAACACGAAAATGAAAGGAGTGTCTAATCAGTCGAATCAGATTGAAGATAATTACGGTGAAATACAGTTACCGAGACACGCCACCTGCGACAAACCCAGCCCGTGTAACGGCACCATAAAACACAATGATGAATCCAACCCTTCCTTGAAACGATTTGAAATAGGTCTGTTCTTCCCTGTTTATCTCCTCGTGCTCAAATTAAAGGTGTTCATGAGTTTTAGCACACATATGACTCTTACTCGCTTTTCTGTCTTCCGTGTTGTTGAGCAACAATAGGATCCTCTGTTTATATAGGGCTATAAAATGTGTAATCTATTACAGTGATAAGAGAAAGCCAGGTAGCTACGTAACAGTCTGCCAGCAGCTCTCCCTCTATATGTCGCCTTTATTTGTCTATTCTGAGCCTGGGTTTAGTGTTCACTGTGAAATGAGAGTAAAAATAGGAAGCGAGTACCTGAAGGCTTTAATACATGTCTGTTTTTAACATACTGGTAGGAGGGCTTCCACTGTAATTAAATGTCAACATTTTTATTTTACTGTGGGAATTACACAACCATACACTGGAATCAAAGGATAAACCTTGGCTTAAGATAAAAGCTTCCTCATGGCATTACAGAACAAAGTGTCAAGTGAAAATACCAATTTCTGTCCTACATCCGCTAATCCTATAGCGCCTACCCTACATAATGCACCAATTTTGCATCTGAATAAGACTAGGAAATAAAATGTGCAAAACAAAAGATGTGTTTGATTTCTATGCCCTATATATACACAAGGCTCCTGACTAAAAAATGGCTAGGGAGCTTGTGAAATGAAATATTTAGGAGTCGAATGTCTTTTTTAGCTCACAAATTGCCAGATAAAGACTGTTTTTCAGAAGTCGTGTAGTTTCCATTTGATCCTGACTATATTTGTGTCATATAAATATCACTCTGTTTTGTAAGAATATTTATGCCTGTTCAAAAAAAAAAATCTAATATTGTGTTTATTATGGTTCTAAGATGTCACCCACTTTACAGTTTTACTCCCAAACAAAGTTTCCCTTACAGTCAGTTTAACATTACAGTTGGACCTCACTATGGCAAACAATGACCAATAATACAGTATCTCACAAAAGTGAGTACACCCCTCACATTTCAGCAACAATTTTAGTATCTTCTCAAGGGACAATACTACACAAATGAGCCTTGGATATATTTTAGACTAGTCAATGTGCAGCTTGTATAGAAGCACGAATTTACTGTCCTCTAAAAATGACTCAGCGTATAGCCATTATTGTCCAAATAACTGGCAACAAAAATGAGTAGACCCTAAGTGAACATGTCAAAACTGTGTCCAAAGTGTCAATATTTTGTAGCGGCACCATTGTTATCTAGCACTACCTTAATCCTCCTGGGCATGGAATTGACCAGAGCTGCAGGTTGTTGCTGGGATCCTCTTCCACTCCTCTATAATGACATCACGGAGCTGCTGGATGTTAGACACATGGTGCTTCTCCATCTTCAGCTTGAGGATGCCCCACATGCTCAACAGGGTTCAGGTCTGGAGACATACTTGGCCACTCCATCACCTTCACCTTCAGCTTCCTCAGCAAGGCAGTTGTCATCTTGGTGGTGTGTTTTGGGTCATTATCATGTTGGAAAAATGTAATTTGGCCCAGTTTCTGAAGGGAGGGCATCATCTTCTGCTTCAGAATGTCACAGTACATGTTGGAATCCATGTTTCCCTCAATGAACCGCAGCTCCCCAGTATCAGCAGCACTCATGCAGCCCTAGACCATGATGCTACCACCACCGTGCTTGACTGTAGGCAAGACACAACTTTCTTGGTACTCTTCACCAGGGTGTTACCAAAAATGCTGGACACCATCTGAGCCAAACAAGTTTATCTGAGTCTCATCAGACCACAGGACATGGTTCCAGTATTTCATGCTCTTGGACAGGTTTTCTTCAGCAAACTGTTTGCAGGCTTTTTTGTGAGCCAACTTCAGAAGAGGCTTCCTTCTGGAACGATGGCCATGCAAACCAACTTGTTGCAGTGTGCGGGGTATGGTCTGAGCACTGACAAGCTGACCTTCTGCTTCTGCAACCTCTAAAGCAATGCTGGCAGCACTCATGCATCTGTTTTTTGAAGCCAGCTTCTGCACCTGACGCACAGCGTGAGAACCTAACTTCTTTGATCGACCCTTGCGAGGCCTGTTCCGAGTGGAACCCATCTTGGAAAACCTCTGTATGACACTGACCACTGTACTGTAACTCAGTTTCAGGGTGTTACTGATCTTCTTATAGCCTAGGCCATCTTTGTGGAGAGCAATAATTCTAATTCTCAAATCCTCAGAGAGTTCTTTGCCATGAGGTGCCATGTTGAACATCCAGTGGTCAGTATGAGAGAATTGTACTCAAAGCACCAAATTTTAACTGCTCTAATAAAAAATAAACATATTTGTATGGTCTTGTCAAGCAGACAAAAACATGAACATGATGAATAGGACATGTGGCTTTGCATGGTTAAACGATGTATAGCTGTTATCACTTAGGGTGTACTCACTTTTGTTGCCACCTTTTTTGACAATAATAGCCGTATGTTGAGTTATTTTCAGAGGACAGTTAATCTTTACTGCTATACAAGTTGCACATTGACTACTCTAAAATATATCCAAGTTTCATTTCTATAGTATTGTCCCTTGAGAAGATATACTAAAATAGTTGCCGAAATGTGAGGGGTGTACTCACTTTTGTGAGATACTGTATTTTTGTGAAGCATTTGAATATTTTTCTTTTTAAATTGACATTTATCACAACAAATATCTATATTAAATTACAAATAATCGTTCTTGGTCAAATCAGACAACTGAAAAAATGAATCACAGTTTAGTGCAGTAACTCAGTAATGCAAGTCACTCACAATTCACTGAGCGAGTCTGATTCAAACCACTAACTCACAAGCGAGTTTTGAGAATCTTTTTTGACTGACTCATTAATAAGAACCAGTTCGTAAGAGTCATTTGTTCATGAAACAGACATCGTGACTCATGCTGTTCGTGGTTGCATTACTCACTCACAATTCATTGAGTGAGTCTGATTCAAACCACTAACTCACAGAGTTTTGTGAATTTTTTTGACTGACTCATTAATAAGAAACAGTTTGTAAGAGTCATTTGTTCATGAAACAGACATCATGACTCATGCTATTGGCTGTTGCCCCACTCACTTATGATTCACTGAGTAAGTCTGATTCAAATCACTAACTCACATGTGAGTTTTGTAAATGTTTTTGACTGACTCAATAAAAAGAACCAGTTCACAAGAGCCATTTGTTCACAAATCAGACATCATGACTCATGCTGTTCATTGGTGCATGTGGGAAACACGGAGAATAACTGCCAAAACCACATATAGACGCACAAATCTTTTCCCAAATGTTGCCAGTGGCAATTAGATTTTAAACTATTGTCATCAATTTTTATCATTTGTTGCATTTGAAACCATTTTAGTTGCAGTATGGAGCCCTGATATATTAAAACAAAGGCTGTTTTTCAATCTTTATCCACATGACTAGTCATGTCAAACTGTATAATAAGGCAACTATTATAACTACAATATGTAATTGCATTTTACTTGAAGAAAAAGAAAATCCATACAAATTCTCTTAAACTGTGCAGCTATTTTTATACTTTTTTCCAATTAGGAGTCAATTTGGCCCTCCAACAGAAGCAACATTGACAAAGTCCCAAAAAATTATGAAAACAGATTCAAACGAATGACTCTCTTATTGCTTGCCATCGAATAAACAAATAGAGATGATTAACTGCGCAGGGCCAGTGATGAGAGGGGACGGGCAAAGAGTGCAGCATGCAGAATGCGGCTGGCGCAGTTGTGGCCATTTACTGTGTGTGTGCTCGTGTGTGTCAGTCACACAGCACTGCAAAAAAAGGGCATGCAGAGAGAGAGATGGAGAGAAAGACAATGAGAGAGAGGCAAAAAGAGAAAAGAGGGGCTCAGATGGAGAACACAACATGAGTCTGCAGGCCTGTGCCCAAGGGACACACACAGTCACTAGTACATTCTGTATTTGTTGTGCTGGGGGAAGGGGCAGTTTTACACACACCTCCACACACACTATTCTATATCTTTCTTTTCCCCTGCTCTCTCAGTCCATGATAGAGTGGTTTCTTATAGGTTCAAGCCTCTTCCTCCCATTATCCCTATCACTCCATCTGTTTCCCTGGCAGTCTTCTACTTTTCCACCCCGTTTACATCTTCACCTCTTCTTCATTGTCTATTTCTCTCTTTTTCATTCTGCTTCAGTAGGTAGAAAGATCATTTCATCACACACTTTCCTTCTTTTTCCTCCCCATTCTCTCTCCTCCATCTTCTCCTCTTGCTACATCTCTAAGAAACTAACTTTTCCATGTTTCTTTCTGGAAACATGAATGAAGATATGTTAGTCTGGTATAAAAATTCTCTTGATTTAAATGATGAAGGGGGTGTGATAATCAGTTGTCTCCATCCTTCTTTCCCTCCCCAACCACCTTTTTTCTCTCTTCTTTTACCTCGTGTCACCGGAGAGATTAATGACAGTCATCTCCATAGCTCCCTCTTGACCTCCAAGGTCCGAATGAAGAGACACCCTGCCATTTGAGCAATGAGTACATACATATACCCAAGTCAATGCCCACTAAAATACAATTCTACACGTTTCTTCATATTCAAATGTGGCCACAACTACATACAGCAAAAATAGCAATGTGTAGCTGATTATTAGACCGTATAAAACAAACAGCCGCACACAAACCTGCCAGTAGCTTGGACCACAAATAGCTACTGAATTCAACAAAGGATCACTTTTAGAATCTCAAACAGATAAATATGTTAATATTGTTTCCATAAAATTCAAAACATGAAGTGAGGAACTGAATTGAGGAACCATCATTTCGTTTTTTCGGCCCCATTTTTACTAAGGCTTTACCATGTATATACCTTAGACTGTATTAAATTGTAGGCTACATATTCTGTGCATTACACTATTGTACTTTTTGCAATTTCTATGAAAAAAAAAATCATGATTTGAATGAATTCTAAAAAAGTATATTTTTATAAAGTCAAAGCGTTTTGTTTTCGCTTGGAATGGGTTTCTCTCCCTGTTGAGAAGGGGAGAAGGAAAAGGAAAACCCGGAGTAGAGCTCAGGTAGAGTGATTCTATCTTGAACGCTGTTAGCAAGATGAGAAATATTGATCATTCCGATCCACTCATAAACACGACTCCAGACCAGCATTTAGTCTTTGCGTAGCCTTGTGACGCGATAAACTGCCTGATTTGGTTTGTTTTTTAATATGGCATTGAACTTACTATTTTTTTTATTTTTTTTATTTATTTATTTTTTTGGTCTGCGTCTGCAATGTAAGTTATAAATTGGTTGATGATGGACTTTATAGCACAGGAACGAATGCGATTCGGCCGTAGGCGTGAGTTAAAGACACCTAACGAAGTGTAACCGCATTTTCTTTTTGTCCCAGGCTATTTTCCCTCTTGCTTAATAATTATTCATTTGAATCATCTTACAAACAGATGGCACAGCTTGAAGAGAAGAATTAAACGGCCAGCTAGTATCTTCAAGATGCTCTTGTAATCCAAATCCCAGGACAACGGCAGACGCACTTATCATGCGATGGCAAGCATGAAATAGGCGGCCCGAGTTGGGATTTGCTCTGACAATCTTGAATTTGAGACTGATTTGGGATAGTAACCCCTGCGCAGAGGAGCTCAGAGCGGGACCTCCGAACAGCGCAATCCACAATGACACGATTATGGTACCTGCACTCTTGTAATGACTGTCGCAATGGCCATATACGTACGCCTCGAGATCTCAAAGGACATCGATAAATGAAAGAACATTGCATTGTGCATAGAACAATGATGCGCGCGACAACAAAGCATGCTGTGAATGCACCTATGCGTAGAAACGTATCTGAAAAATGAATTAGCAAGCACATATGTCTACCGTTAAAGCAGTTATTGAGCAAACTCATTTTGTTACTAGACCAAACGGAGTCAGCGGAGGTGCAGGTGAGTGACGCAAACTACTGATCAAAATAAACGATAATTAGCCTGCACCTATAAAAGCGTGAAAACCGGAACAGACAGAACTTTGAGAGAAACCAAATTAATTTCACTTTCGTATAAATGGCTGAAACAACGTGATTTCTAGCACATTTAATGCTGGCGATGTGCTGAACCCATGAGCATGTTGTAGGCGATGCAGATGTGTTTACATATTTATGGCTATTCTATACATCTCGCGATGGCAACATTAGTGAACAGATCAATATAGTTCTCTCTAGTGAAACACCTGACAGCGTTCATGGCAAGTTAACTTCCAAAGTGTTTATGGACTGAATAAATATTGTCTTACCTGTCTGCGAATAGGACAGGAGCAGTAGGAGAGAAAGGTGAGCGCAATACTTCCAAAAAGAAGAAAATGCCATCGTGTGTGTTATTCCGATCTCTGTTAATTCCTCTTCCTCTGATAGGAATTAGAATAACATGAGCGCGCAGGCTCTCACCTACGAGTTGTGTCTTTTCTCAACTCCAGTGTTAGCTGGAATTGTTGTGTATTACATACTAGTACTCACACATGCACACTCAATCTGATACACTACTCTGAATGAAAGGTGAAAATGTAGCAGGGCCGGTTTTTCTTGGGCTCAGCCACAACCAATCGGATTTGACAATGACCGGCGCACACCCAATCATGGGCGGGGTAAAGAGTATAATATTATAAGACAAATAACAGTTTGGTTTTTATCAAAAAGACAATGTGCTATACACCGAATTCATAGCGCTAGAACAGCTATTGGACTGAGTCCTAGCCACCAAATGAACCGCTCTATATATTAACGTGATGAATTACAGTGGCGATCAATAAAGTTTTGAGCGCGGAAAATAAATAATCCGAATTTACTGGAAGACTGCGCTTTTTAATGAATCTCTAGCGTGTAATGTGGAATCCGCAGAGATAAATGACAGATTCACTGACGACCAATTCAGAACAAGGAATTAGAATGTGATTCATTCAACTATGTGACATACGACGATGAGAACCAACGCGATCATTAGCAACCGAGCTGGCATGAAACCAGCCCGAGCGCGACTTCATATCTTCCTCAAACTCACTTCACTGGCGTAATTAAAATCTAAAACAATTCATAGTCTTTAGAGTTGAGTTTATGGTTTGTATTTAGCGACATCATGTGATGATTTGGAGGAATAACAATGAGGTTTTCAACAGAGGTTTGTGCATGTGTCAGTCACATAGAGAAGATTAGGGCTAGCTGTCACTAGTAGTCTAGTAAATATTTTTAATTTCTTAATATTACTGTAAAATACAGAAAACGTTTGAACTCTGTTATTGCCCAGGGGGGAAAAAAAGTCCATAGTGCACACGTTGACCCTTTGGGAGCTAAAAAAAAAAGTGGTAGTACACATTAACTAGGCTTTTCGGCAAAATGTAAACAATAAATAACAATTATTAAACTCAAAACAATTAAAAATTGATTTTCATATTGCAGACTCAAAACACATGCCCCAACCTATTTATGAAAAATACTATTGTCTTGACAACAATTCAGCTTTTAGGTTCAGTATCTACCTTTGCCGGTCATACTTGACTCTTAGAGTGAAAATATTAGAATGTTAATTTGGAGGACTTAATTCACAAAAGTGATTTAAATTTAAGAGGTTTTTGAACTAGGTGTTTGAAATCGATATACTAACCCACCGCTAGACTAACTATCTGTGTGACAACCCACCTATGTTGTCTGAAATACAATCTTTGAGAGTCAGATACAAATTACATTAATTTTAACATGACCACATATTTCTGGTAGAATAAATCTCAGATGTTAAATTATGCAATAGCAGCAGAAAAACACAAACTGAAAAAAAAAGAACAATAGGCCTACTGGCTCCGCCAGATTATCCTTTGTTTTTGCTGTTGCCTGTTGTAGATATTGCTCCTTTGTCCAATTATAGTCAATCATATAAAACACTTCTAGAGGATTATGGTCACAGACAAGCTAGAAATCAACAGCCAGAAAGTCCCTGTGCAGGATCCAAAACATTTGTTTGCTTTCATTCCTTCCACGTGTAGCGCAGCATGGTTGCCAGAGTAGTTTATAATTGGCCAGCACACATCAAACCTTTTGGAAGTGTTTGGTCAGAGCATAAATAATTCGAAAACGGAAACATGCATACAAAGGAAACTGCAAGCCATTTAAATGAGAAAATAACCATGACTGTTGACAAGCACCTTAGTAGGTAAGAACCTTGAGACATGAAAAAATTATTTTAACACATCAGTATTTCTAGTTCTAAATTTTGACTCATGGCATTTTGAACTAAAGGGTTTATGCAGCAAATTAACCGTTTCTGAGTAAACAATGGTGGGGGAAATGGGTTTTCTGTTAATTAGAGGTGTAGGGTTTGTCCTGCAGCTCTGAAAAACTGCAAGAGAACAGTGGACATTTAAAGCTTTTATTATTCAGACCTCTCTTTTATGACAGTCCATTATCTAGAGGATGTAAATGTGAAATGTGTGACCCTTTGGAGCTTTTCCTGCTGCAGGCCATTTACTTTGAAGAGTCCCAAAAGAAAGCGAAATTTAAAAAATGGGATTTTTCTTTTAGGTCCGTAGTCATTTCAAATGTTTGTACTCCAAAGAGATCGCCATGCTAATATATCCTCTTGTTCAAGGACTTTATGAATAAGAGCCGGAGAGGAAGAGAGATATTGAATAATTTGTGTAATAATATTGTTCTCGTTGTATTCCATGGCATGTACCTTCGTTAATGAACTGTCATTGTTAAGGCACGCAAAACACAGTTATTAATGGCGGCCTCTGGTCAGTCACACACTGGTAATAAAACCATACAAAATGAAACACAAATATAGCAGACAGAAGAAATGAAATGAGTAGCCATGGTAATGTTTACAGTGATTAACTGCTAAGGTTAAAGCATTGAAGGGTAAAATTAAGAAACAGTTGTGGTTATGTGGTGACTGAGTATAGTGCGGGCAATTCCAGTTCATGTTGTTTGTGAAAATGTCAAACTAAATTAGGCTTGTGGCAGCATGTAAAGATTAGATATGTCACATTCTGAAAAAAATACCTCTGGACTGCCTCAATGCCTTTTTAGGTATGGATTTGTTCTCTTTTTCTTTTGTATTCAAGGAGTTTTCTGACACATTTCTAGTTTTCACCTTTATTATTAGATTAGACAGAAACATAGTTATCACCCATTGAGAGACTGAGGTAAAATACAGGTCCAGAATAAAAACGTAGTATTATTTCATACAGTATGTGTATTGCTATGGATGTATTGATGATTCCTGTCCTTGAATTTGATTGGTCAAGTGACATTCCAATCATTAAATTGTTTACTGAGACTATTCATTCAAAAACACGTTTTTCATTACGTTAAAAAATGCTGTATCCGAAATTGTATCTGAAATCGGTGGTTCATTCAGGTATTGATTTCGTTCTAGAATCGGTTCGGTTGGAAAATAGACAAAGTAGCTTGTAGTGTTGTAGTCAAGACCACCTAATCCAAGACCAAGTCGAGACCAAGACAAGACCAAGACCAAGGCAGGTCGAGACCGAGTCAAGACCAAGACCAGACCAGCATTGCTCAAATTCATCTAAAGTATCCACATTTACTGCCTGAGAAATGCCTTATTGTTAATCATTAATTACAATAATAAGACACTTACAGAGCTGTTACCAATCAAATGAAATCTCTAACAACAAAATTAATCTTTGCACTGCAGTGAAGCTGCATCTGAATTGGTACAATTACAAATGCATAAATAATGTTGAAAGTAATGTTAAAAATTGTTTACTGAATGTTTTTATAAAAGCAATATTTTTTTTTTTTTCAAAAAAGCTCTCTTGCTCTTGTGATATTGCTTAATTATATCATATTATAAAATAAAAATCCACATCTCATACATTTAAGCACGTATACTCTCAAGCACATTTTTTTTTTTGCAACAATATCTTGAATTTTGTGGGTGTATGTATTAATTTTGGTGACATTTTTGACACAGTCCCTCAATAATTTCTGACCCGGCATAACAGTATAAATCATTTGTTCTCAGCCAGAGGCCAGGGCCCACTATGGGGCCTCAACAAACTTCCAAAGGGGCCTCAAGATGACTTAAAATTATTTAAAATAAAACAAAACAAGCATTAACATGAACTAAAACAGGTAAAAACAAAGATATTTCTTAGTATTTGGTTATTTTTATAATGAATATACATCTTTCTAGTCATGCTAAGCTCTAAAATATTTTGGGGGGTGTGGAAGGGGAGGCTTCAAATAATGTTGTGGAGAATAGGGGGCAGTAAATTCAAACATTTTGAGATCCACTGGTATAAATCAAATTATTTAATTTTGTTATTTAGTTATTTAATTAGTTATTGACTGCATTTGAAGCAGGAAGTTTTACATCCAATCACATTAATGATGGGTGTGGTCTTGACCAGTGTTGAAACAAAATCCCGAGTCCTCTTAGTCTGAGACCAAGACAAGACCGAGTACAAATGCGGTCAGACCGAGACAAGACGAAGACCATCAAAAAATGGTCTTAAGACCGGTCTCAATACCAAGACCGGTCTTGAGTACTACAACACTAGTAGCTTGCAATATTTTCTAAAATGTAAGTAGCTAATTAGGGATGTGTGTTGTGTATCAGAACTCTTGCCTGAGAAATTACAGGTATTTTTTAATACCTCAGAATTCTAAAATGGAAAGAGCTTTTTATAAACAGTGGCAATTCCATTTAAATAGAGATGAACTCTCTTGAGATTTCTTCAAAGTTGAGCATACATGAATGTCTATCTTAATTAGATCAGTAACAACACTGGAGGGTGATTATGTTGTAAAATTATTTTAATAGCTTTAAATTCAAAGATATGGAAAAATCAAACTTGTGTAAAAAAAGTGCAACAGTTTCAAAGTGCTTCTAGAGTAATTGGTTCAGTGTTAGTTTGGATCTTATCTACTGTCCTTTCAAGTGAAGCAGAACATTATATACTTATGTAAAGCAATACCCCCGAAATTTCTACATCTGACTAAATGATCGTACAGCTTGCAGACGGCAGTTTTTCTAAAAAGAAATGTTAATCAGTTTGAAGAAATAAGCCAACCCAAAACTGGTGGGAAGAAAGAAGCGTTCAGTGTCACCTCACAAAAACATCTTTTCAGCATTTCTCAATTTTGCAGGGTTGTTGAATCAATACAGAGAAAATTGCACACCTTTTGTTGAAGAGCACTGCTGCCATCCACACTGGAAAGGACACACAGTAAAACCATCATTTGTCCTCTCTTTGTATACTTTTTCGATCCCCCACATAGACAGTCTCCTAATTATATATCTGAATGAAGACCCAAGAGCATAACAAAATCCATGAGCAAAACTCTTATTAACTCTCTTCCACTGTGAATACCCAATACTCCCTAATCTTTTTTCTCGTCTTCTTTTCTCTCCTCTCCTCTCCAGTCCTCCATCAATCTCACTCTTTACACCAGCGGCTGCTTGTCAGAAACGGTGGAGGGCAGGGACTCCACGCTGGCTCTGTAGATGGGTTTCTTCTGGGAGCGGTCATCACTGAAAGGACGAGAGAAGGAAATACGACAGAGTGAGTGTTTTATTGGGCAGAATAAGAAAAGATTTGGACCTGAGGGAGAACGTGGTTAGTGAGAGTTATTTGCACATAGACTAGCCTGCCTAGACAGCTTTGAGGGAGTGAGAAGATGCAGGGGGAGACAAGTGGTCATCAGCATCTACTGATGCTCACAGTAATACACAGACTCCACTCCACATGATGGAGGAGGGCTGGAGGTCAAACACCCACATGAATCATTTCTAGGCAACATGACGAGGGCAGTTGGAGTACTTACATTGGTCCCTTGCTCTTCCTCTGTCTGCCTCGGCGGCACAGGTAAGCGGTCATGGATATCACAACCACCAGAAGGACCAATCCTGCTCCAGATACCATGAGGACAATGCGACCGGTGGTTGTCTCATACCATGCTGCATCCTCTATAAACAGACCAATCACATATTATACATCTGTGGAACTGACTTAAAAAGTTTTGTTAAAAACAACAGCTAAAACCTAATCAAGCTATTTTAACTCGATTGACACTTTGGTATTAGTTGCTCAGCTTTAGGCAGGTGAGGTAATTGTCAGCATTACATCAAATTCACATCCTTAAGTTGCTATTGTGATTTATCCATTCATGTTAGTGCAAATAAAATAATTGTTGATTTCCGAGTCTTCAAATTAAATCAAAATGCAATAACTTGCTCTCGTTTTCTGCTGACATCAATTTGATTCCATGTCTTGAATTTTTACACTTTGAATCTACTTAATAACAGTTGCTTATATAAATTATGGTTCCTCTGACTTAAAAAAAAATCTCTATACATACTGACAAAATGTAGAAAAATACTGAGAAGACATTAAGGCACAATTAGGCACAATTATCCGCAAAGCTGCTTTGAAACAACATGGACTGTGAAAAGTGCTCTAATAAAAATAACTTTTAATAAGGCTAAAAATAATTTTTTAAGGCTATAATGCTCAGTTCCAATAGAATGGCAGTCAGATATTATTATCATGACTTAAAGATAAGCGGCCATGGGGTATCATCTCAAAATTACTTTTTTATCCTGTCTCATCAAGGAATATGTCATATTATGGAAGATAAATGGGGTCAGTGGGGTCACAAGGTCAATATTATTGTCTTCCACAGGCTTACATATGGCAAAGCACCAATATTTAAGTGAATCCAAAGGTTTTCCTGTTGTATTCAGATAACTTAAACTGAATATTGGATAAATAGATCAAAGAGGGATTTTGTTTGTTGTTAGTGCCATTCATATCAAATGAAATTTTCAAATCATAAACACATACTGTATATAAACAAATCAACTCAAGTTGTTTACTATAAGTGGCACACTGTCGACCCCTTTTTGCTGTTCTGACCTGGTAGAACAGTGATGCTGATTGTACGTTTCTTCATGAGGGAACGCACAGTAGGAGACTGAGCCGAACAGGTGTATCTCCCTCCATCCTGTTCTCTCACCTTCTCCAACTTCAGCTTATTGGAGGGCAAAAGCCAGTCCTCTCCCTTGATAGAAAACAGACAGGGAAGAAGTTATTGAGAAGTGAAAAGCAAAGCAGGAACTCCACAAAATATATGACGTAAGAAAGATAAGCCAGAATTTGTCATTCTTATGAAGGGAACCATGCAAGAAGGTGAATTCCCACTTCTGTATACTTTTTAAATGAAAAACTAAACCGAAATGAAAATAAAAACAAAATCTACTAAAAGTTTCCTAGGAATCCCTGCACCAGTTACAATAAATAATGATAGTGAGTATAAGAGAGTAATGAAGTAAAAATAAAACATAACACCATACAATTCAAGGAAACAAATGCCTGTGCAAAATCCACTCAGAGCACATCATAACCGTACAAATGTTTTTGGCACTGAAGGAACTTCTGCAGCCTGCCAACAAAGTCCATTTCAATTTAAATGAAAGTGAATTAAGAGGATTCCCAGTCAAGCCAAAGTTCTGGCCTAAGTACCATTGTTTAAGCTAATCTGCTGGCACCAAATGTCTTCCTGTTTCCTCTGCTGGAGTGCAGGCACAGAGCACAGTAAACAGGTAGCTGCTATATGTCACAACGTTCTCTGCCATTTAAGGGAAGCTGGCTTTTCTGGTTTACTGTTTATAAGAATCTGCCGGGTAAAAATCCGAAGTGCATATTTGAAACCAAATTGAGTACGTGAAAATATGTACTTGAACTGTCAGAGAATGACACTGCATGTTCGTGACGTGGTGGAGGACAGACTAATAGACATTCTAATAACAGAAATGAGTAATTCTGCACTTCCGTCTTATGAAATACTATGGTCATTGATCACCCACACCATGACATTTAGAGGGAATTTTTTTTGTCTGAGAAATAGAGTATGTACATGCTTTATACAGCATGTTACATGTAGTCAAGATTAATATGTTCAACTGTTACTCACAAATGCAAAATTAACAATTTGTCACACTAGCTCATAGCGAGTGAATTGAGTTTAACCAGCTTTACCAGAAAACATTTGGTACTGTCCCTGAAATGATATTCATTGATAATATAATATAATATAATATAATATAATTAATATAATATAATATAATATAATATAATATAATATAATATAATATAATATATTAATTTAAAATAATTTAATTAAAAAATATTTTTGTCTTCATAGCAATGGAATTACAGCTTCCTTTCTTATTAGTGAAAACGATATTGCATAATATAGAAATATACTGAAACTGCACGTCAGGATTTTGTTCCTTAAATTATATTCATTTTGGTGGCTCAATATGAAAATATTTCACATGTGTTGCCACATGGTAAACTAAATTTCTAGACTTCCTAGATAAACAAATGTTGGCAAATTTTCCACTGAGGTGGAAGATGCTCGAGTCGTGACAGATGTTTTCTTTAGCAAACATCTGTTAAGACTCATGTGGCTTATTCCTTTGATTTGAATCGCATGTGTCAGTTATATCAGTGATTGTATAATTATCGTTCTCACAATTCTACTTAAACTTAAACTATTTAACTATTACATTAATTAACTAGCCACTGGGATGTAACTAGCCCCTGGTGAGATTTAAATTTTACACACTTTTGGCTGCAATTTTGGACCCTGGTTGCACAAAGCTCACACACATAGATTTAGAATTGATTTGAGGAGTGCAGACTAGACTAGACCTCTAGAGACTCTTTAGTGTAGATCTACCATAGAATGTTCCTGGCTTAGCACATTTTCTGTTCTAACTAAATGAGTTGACAACTTTCACAATCTTTTCCCCAGACCTGTGTGAATAAGCTTATTTTCACTTCAACAGCAAGCTGGCCTTCCAAGTCTTTCTCTCAAATGTATGAGAAACTTACATGAAAACAGGCAAGTGCAATCCCAATACAGCAGTTTTGTGGTAGACAAAGTAATGCATCATGTTAAAAAAAGAAAAAAATGGAGGCATAAGGAAAGCAAAAGCATTAGATATTAAATCTGTCACCTCTTTAGCCCAGAAGTACTCAGGTGCCTCAGAAGCTGAAGTAGAACATTCCAGCTCCACATCATCTCCTAAGCGTACTTTGAGGTCCTGCATTGAGTTGAAATAACGTGTTAAGTATCCCAAACCAGCCCTGTGCACAGCCACCTCCCGCATATCTGAGAGAGAAAAAGAGAGAACATTTGAGGATAAAACGGATTAGTCAAAACAGCTCTGCTCCTGTATACATTTGCATAGCATAAAAGCAAGGAAGTAGGGCATGGAAATTCTGAGCATGTTTTCATTGCTCAAAAAATAACATGTACAGTATACATTTATTATTTTATAAGATATACTATATACACATGCTTTTTTATATATTTATAAAATATACATGTATAAACATCATCAGTCAGTAAGAGTTTTTGAAAGAAATTTCTACTTTTATTCAACAATGATGCATTAAATTCATCAAAAGTGACAGTAAAGGTTTTTAAACAAATTTAGATCAAATAAATGTTCTTATGAACTTTCTATTTATCAAATCCTGAGAATTCTGGAAAAACAAAAATTGTATCAGTTTTTTAAGCAGAATAATCTTTTTTTCAACATTGATAATGATAGAGAAATCTTTCCAAATCAGTATATTGGAATGATTTCTGAAGGATGATGTGACACTAGAGACTGGAGTAAAATGACTGCTGAAAATTCAGATTTACTATCACAGCAATAAACTAAAAAAATAAATAAAATATATTAAAATAGGAAACAGTTATTTTAAATTGTAATAATAATTCACAATACTACTCTTTTTACTTAAATTAAATTTAAAAAAAAAAGATAAATAAATGCAGCATAAGAGACTTCTTTCAAAAACATTAAAAAATCTTACCGACCCCAAACTTTTAAACAGTATCGTAACTTGTTGGTGACAGCAATGGGTTATCATCAATAATTATAGTATATTATGTCCAGATTCGCTGTAATAATACAATGTGTGCATGGATCATCTTGTCTCCATCTGATTATTCATACTGAACATTTCTGTATCGATCCATCTGTTTTTCCACTCAGTTTTTCCAGTAAATCACCATTGTCAAATCATCTCTGGCCACTGTAAAGCCCCCAATCAATACCAATATTGATTTTGTCATCTTGGGAGATAAAGAGTTTTATTTGTCATCTAATCTTTAAATCCCAAATATAAAACTTCCTTGCAACAAAATGTCAGATGCAACTTGCCTCACATACAATGATGGAAAGATTGAAGTTTCTGGACAATCTAGACACATATGGATCAATTTATGTATGTAGCAACCGGTGGGGATTTGCATCACAGATCGTTAGTACTTTTCATGCTGCCCTTGATGTCTCTACTCACAGTGTATGGGGATGGTGAGGGGTTGAGAGGAGTTGGCTGCTGCAGAACTGTCCTCAGTGACACAGCGGTATGGACCCTCAGACCAGGACTGGATGCTGGCGATGAAGAGGAGCAGTCTGCCTTCCTCCCTTCTCACGTCCACGTCATACAGAAAACACCGGCGGTAGAGGTACGCCGGTGAATCTGACTCGAGCCGGTACCACGTCTTCATGTGCTGTTGGGAAGAAAAAGAAAGAAATATTTCACTCCAGTAGTTTGCAATTTGATTATAATGTTCATTTCACTTCAACTTAATATATTAACAGCATGTGATTTACTTTGACTACTTTAGTGATGCTTTTTTTGTCCTTTTGGGGCAAAAGGACAAAAATTAATTCTTCAAAATATCTATTTCTATAGCAGATTTTGTAATAACATTTTCATTTTGGAGGAACTTGTTTATTTTGATTGCTTGTTCTACCTTAAAGATCTTCCTTAACCCTTACCTAGAAAATAATAGACAGAAAAATCAGTGTTTTGATGAGTATCATATTTGATTTTGCCAAAAGTTTAAAGATGAAATACTGATAGCTTGTAAATCAATATGATCTTTATAACAGTATAACAGACTACTTAAATAAAATGCATAAATATCAGTTTTTACTCTGTATTTCCTATATATGCTTTAGTAAGATGATATTCAAGCGCTTAGTTTTATGAACAATGCTCCATATTTTTAATTGTGGTTATTGCAAAACATTTAATGCAATGCAATACAATGCCAACTGAGAGATATAAACATAAACGTTCCTCAAAGGCATGATGTATCATATTTTATACTCACATTTTAATATTATTTTTTATGTTCATATAAACCTAAGCTGCTTCAGTCCAGTAAGTGTTCATTGAGATATGTTACCAATAATAACAAAGTTCTTAATTTTCTTAAAATGATACTAAAATGCTTTTTACTTGCTTACAAAATAAAATATAATTTACATGATAAAAGGAATGTAGTAGAATGTGTAAAACAGGTTTTTCCATCAACTTTTGATCACGTTGATAATTTATAGGCCTTCGAAATTTGTTTAGATACAATGCAGTAGGCTTTATGGGGTTAAGAACATCTTGCTGATGTAGAGAACACTTGCCAAATTTGATGAAGTATGTTACACTTGGAGGAAGTAGACTATTCGGGGCACTGGCACTTGGGTCTCACTAACACAGGTTAATGAGAGATTGCAAAACAAAGCATCTGTCTCTGTGATTGCTGGTATGGAAACCCTGTTTTGCTCGAATGCGTTCAGATAGCTGGAAAAGGTGACAAACAGACTCTGCACTGACAGAAGCAGCAGATGCTGAGAATCCTCCAAAGGCCGCTCACTGCCAGATACTAATTAAACCCAGAATAACAGTTCTCAGAAGCTCACTAAAACAGTGAGCTTCTGTGAGCCTCCTGCTGTTTAAATACCAGTTGCAGTCTTGATCTCCAGACAAATAAATTCTAAATAATGTTATTGTTCTTTATTTGCGATTTCCCTATAAGATTGTTTACAAAATCATGAGAGCAGTTGTGTGGATATTTGAAAGTAAGCGTCCCTGACAGATAGGTTTGTAATTTTAGATCTCCCGCTTTCTGTTTATACAGTAATCAGACCTGCAGCACTGCAGAGGACGTGCACAGACAGCAACAATAACCTTTAATAAATATAATAAATAAATAAACCCTTCTCATTTCCCATGAGAAACAATGAGTCATTCAGTTTCAATCTGCTGTTTTCTTGACATTAACAGACAAATGCACGTCAAAGCACACTGTGTACCAGATATTTCCGTGCCATTGTGCGTAAGTGACCTTACCTTGGAGAACCTCTCAAAGTGCACTGTACTCATGTTCAGCTCAGATTCTGTATCCACACACTCCAATGTCACATCCTGTCCTTCCAGAATCAGCTCAGTTGGACCTGTTACCTCCAAAGAAGCTGAAGAACAGCAAAACAGTACAGAAGAATAGTAAAACAACAGAGTATCGAATTTGCTAGTTTTATAGAATAATGCAACTGCATCCTTATGGAATACTCAAAAGAATTTGTTTAGTATCTCATATGGAAGCAATTGCTTTTTGTCCCTCTGATCTGATATATATAACATAAATCAGCTTATGTATTTATAACTATATGTAGTATTCCAGAATATTCTTCTTTCTAAACTTCCTGGTGTGTATACTTTGTTTGCACACCAACCATGTAAACAACAGGAACATGAGAAGGCAATTTACATGCTATCTGATGCGCACTGTTGTAAAACTAAGGTGAAGCATTGTATAAATACAGAAATACTGGTATATTTTTTCGTCTTAGAGTCTCATCTTAGTGAAACCATTGTTATTGTTGAGCAAGCGTGAACGAGCTTTCGAACAAAAACTATTTCCTTCAAATGTAGTCTAACTGGATGGGTCAAGTGCATCAGGTGTGCATTAGGTGAGATGGCCAATGCCTTACTCGTTGTAGGCGACTTATATCTTTTGCGTAATGATGTTTTGGGCTGTCACGTTGCAAATGCAATATTTATGGGGATTATATCGTTATATTATAACACTGTAACGTTACACAAACAGGAAGACTTTCGTTTTCACCTACCTGCAAAAATTCCCTGGATTACCCCTGAAGAAGTAAACTGTAGGTAGTTTTGATGTGTGCAGATCTGAACGTTTAGATACATTTTCGTTTTTTACATTTTCTTAAGCTTTAGTTTAAACGTCAGTCAGTAATACAAGAATAAGTGAAAAAAATATGCTACAATAAAATAACAACAATAAAAACTTTGTAAAACTGTAACATCTTGTAGCTCTGCTCTAGTTATTTTGTTTTTTATAGATATACTGACATATTGCGTTTGGTTTATAACATTGATTCTAAGCTGAACCAGTGAAAGGCGTTAAAAATAATGGTTTTGCGAAGACAAGCAAAATGTTATATACCTGTGGATCTTTGGAGAAAGGTGAACGCCAGGATTGTGATGAAAATATAGCCTTTCATTTTGAAGGGTCTTGACTTCTGCGTTTGAGAGAAACTTCTGCCGAAATGGAAGTATGTAAACACAATTTATGAGCGCGGAAGAAGGTGGAGCTTCCAAGATTTACCGTTCTATTGTTTCTTTTGAATTTTTACAAAGATACAACGATGCACTAATACAATGTTACAAAGGCATTTATTTGTTCTATATTTGTTCTGTCATATTAGACAACGCTATCGTACGCTATGATATCAAAACATATCTTAACTCCTCATCCAAATAAGGGTATGCGTCACTTGTATCTAGCATAATTTATGTTCAGAAGGTGCGAGTTCATTTTAATGTGAAAAGGCACTTAGGTTTAGTCTGGCGCTTGTCAGGACGTTAAAGTTTTGTTTCGTTTTTGTGTGATATGTGAATCTGCAATAAATAATGCCATCAGGACTACTTAAACTTGCCAATGTTGCGGTTACATCCTCATAAACCGCAATTCATATTCTAAAAAAAGTCTCTTTTACGAAAGGTGACGCGTTTCATTTAGGTACTGAAGAAAGTTTGAAATCTTCCATACATTTAATACTGTTTATTGTAGCCTACATAATTTGTCATAACATCCTTATAGTCATTTTTAAAGTCCTATTTTGCCTTACCATTCTTTCATTTCAAAACAAACTCAATGCGGGGTTATTACAACCGCAGCTGTGGGTATGATGTTAATTATTGCTGAGAGACTAGGCCTATGTAATTTTTTTTTTACTTATATGAATAGTTATGGTTAATGGATTCTTTTTACCTCTCATTTCATTGAGTTGTCGATCTAAACATTTGATAGTTTGCATATATTTTCTTTAGCCTATATATGTAACCCAGTGCAAAAGTTTTTTGGAATTATTTCGAACAGCAAAAGGTCATGTTAGGCTAATTCATTTTTTAAAAGAAACTCTTTACATGCGTGTAAATAGATCTGGAGAGCATATTATCTTCTCTTACCAGCCAAAAAAATAAAATCAAATAAAAAACCTGACCCAGGTCACTGGAGGGAAGAGAAATAATAAACATGCAGGTTAGAATGTACTTAGTAGTAGGCTATTAAATAATACATAGCCTAGGAAATTTGAAGAGGCAAAACAGTAGCTAGGGAGCAATGGAAATTCCCTAATCTAAAGTTCATTGACCTTACAGTAATTTCAGACAGTCACAGGTGACTGTAGGTGACTCAGCAAAGGTTAATTCTTCAGGAAGTGCAAGCAGCTAGTTGTAGTTTTAAAAACTCCTCTGTAGGAGGTTACTTGTTTGTTAGTTGTAGACAAAGTTTCATGTCTCATATTCGGAATATGTAACCCCAAGACATGGTTCAAGGTTTCTGGTCTGAAATGTATCACAATTGTTAGTTACAAAATTACAAAATTAATCAACAAAACCGAATACAACATTAAACCAGACTGGTATCACTACGGTCACAAAGTTGAACTTTTTAAACTCTTAAAATTTAAACTCCAAATAAGGTACATCAACATTTATTTCTGTTGATACATGTGTACACAATAGACATATACTGTAGACATGAGCTAAACTGACAGATGTACAAAAAGTATCTGGGTTGAGAGGTCATTGACTGTTATAACTGGCCAACAACATTCGCAATACCGCATAAGAAGGGTTCACATATCAACAGTGTAATGCTAAAGATACAAAATGGACACAAAAATAACTGACAATTCATTTCCCAAACTTTAATTTTAAGTAATAATACAGAGGTACTTACAGATATCTTTAACAACAAACCTTTGGCCAGTTGTAAAAATGGCAACCCCTCATTCCATGCAGTCTTGTGTACTGTCAGTCCCTGCAGAGGCCACCAATATAGTAAGCAACACCTGGTAGGTACATCAAATATGCTAATAAGGTCATAGTATTTATCCCCACACAACAAGCTGAACTGACTTTAAATACAGTAAGAGTGTCGTTTAATTTAAAACTGCATTAATTCTACAACCACACTCACATGTCACAAATAATCTTGATGACCATATTTGATTATTGATTTTTAAAGCCAGAATCTAAAGATTTTGTCTTATTTTGCATGTGCTTTTCAAGATTCCCATTAAGATGGAAAGAAAGGCACTGCTACTTCAGCAGAAAACTGTGCTCTGTCAATTTCAGGTTTAAAACCTTGCATTTACCCTAAGAAACCAATCAGAACAATTCATCCATTCTCCAAACCACTTATCCTCTGTAGGGTTGTGGGGATGCTGGGGCCTATCCCAACGTCTTGGGCCACAGGCTTTGAAAACACCCCAGACAGATGGCCACAGACACACATTCACACCTTCAGGCAATTTAGCATCTCCAATTAATAGGTTGCATGTCTTTGGATTGTAGGAGAAACCACAGCCAAATGAGGAGAACGTGCAAACTTCACACAGAAAGGCCTCAGGCTCAAACTGGGGACCTTCATGCTGTGAGGCAACAATGTTGCCCTCTGAACCACTGTGCCACCCTCCAATCAGCACCTCTTCTTAATAATCCAGTTCATTATCAAAACAGCATCAGAAGTTTAAACTAAAAAGAAATATAAAAAACAACTTGCAAAATACTTTCACATACATACACACAAAGTGCTAAAATGTCAAATAAAGCACTTTTCCACTATCAGGCTGCATGGTTGTAAGCGATACCAGTAGCGGTATGAGTTGCATTAAGTACAAAGTACAAATACAAACAATTCAATTTGTGGATTTCTCGGCACATCAAGCTAACCATCCTCAGGCCAGGAGAATCTTAAGATGGTAGAACGGCTTTAGTGAAATGGAGACTCATGAGCTTTGTAAACCAAGCCTTCTTCTCTTTGCTTTCTGGTAACCTTTAGGCCCGATGGTGGAAAAACTAGTGCAGGTTTGGTAACGAATATGCACAAATACCTAAATACTGATAATTAAAGCTACTTATTTAAAGTTTAAGGTGCAGTTTCACAATACATGTTGTCACAATTTAGCTTTTTTAGAGGCACAAATCACAGGTAAAAGAATCTTACATGACCAAAACAAGAATGTTAGGTCTGACGTGACACGCCACCATTTCCATGTCCAAACACTCTATCAGATGCCAAAAGCAAACAACAAATGGTGCTAATATTTAGTACACTCATAATGTGCTGTAAAACTAACAAAACATCATGATCCTTACCTTTATCTCTATATGGAAATCTCAGATGGCTAGACAGAAAATACTGGTGGCTAGGACACCGTGAGCCTGGAGACTGTAGTGTACACTGCAAATTTAGCTTAAACGTGTGATATAAATGAGAGAGCATTCTCAATTGAAATGTATAGCGTCTTGGACACAAACAATATTTCTTATGTCATGAGAGGACTGATATGATCAAGTTTTAAACGGACTCAACATCTGCCTTAATACATTACATATTAAAGCTGCTTTTATCTTCAGTAAGTCAAAAATGTTTGTTGTTTTTGTCTAATCTATAGTTTTGTCAGAGCTGCTCTCTTCCTTTTCTCTCTCTTCATTAGAGTAGTGTTGTAATGTCTGGTGTCTGTTTCTAGACGGAGCATCTGGAAAACGCTGACCGCAGTCCTCGCAAGCATACGGAAGGGCCTCTCTGTCCCCATCCCCTCTCAACCGCTCTTTACTGGGCGGACTTCTCTCTTCCATTTCCCGGAGATGGATCTGGTTGAGACCGGAGGCTTGAATTCTCTGGATGTCTGAAACTGAGGAAGACGCAGAGGCAGCCAGACTAGGCCTGCCCACAGAGTTGGGCTCCGTCACGATCCCGTGAACCGTGCGGTGATGAAAGCGAATCCCGGAACGGTTTGAAAAGCTCTTCCCACAGAGGCCACACATGAAAGGCCTCTCGCCAGTATGGATGCGAGTGTGGATCTTCAGAGCTCCGGACTGAGTAAAGCACTTCCCACACTGACCGCAGCGGTAGGGTTTCTCCCCTGTGTGAATTCGCAGATGCGCTCTCACCCCAGCTAAGTGAGGGAAACCTCTTCCGCAATAAGTACAGGTGTACGGCCTCTCTCCGGTGTGAATTCGGCGGTGAATCTTAAGTGCCCCAGACTGACTGAAGCTCTTGCCGCAGTCGCTGCAACTGTATGGACGGGCGCCTGTGTGTACATTAAGGTGGATACGCAGATTGCTGTGCGAGTTGAATGCACGGCCGCACTCGGCGCACAGAAAGCCGCCCGCTTTGGACGCATGCTGGGTTCGCTGGTGCTGTAGCAGTTGCGACGGCCGGGGGAAAGAGGCATTGCAGTGCATGCATGGGAGCTGCTGCAATCCCTCCTGTTGCGCGTGGCCCTGCTGATGGCGCAAGAGCTGGGCGCAGGTGGGGAAGGTACGCTGGCAGGACAGGCAAGGGAAGGACGGGAGTGTACATGATGTGCAGGCGGTGAGTGGACAGTGATGGTGGTGGTGATGGTAGTGGTGGTGGGCAATGTGTGCCTCTGAGTCCTTTTGTTGGTGTAGAATTTGGCTACAGGTTTGAAACCCACAGTGGCAGCATAGACATGGAAAGGCCTGAACTGGTGGGGACTCTGGATTTGCCTGAGGGATTGGGCTGTGGGTGCTAGTGCCTTTGTCTTCTTGTTGGGGGTGAGCAGATGTGGTGCTGGGTTCTGTGTTTTCCTCTTCCAGAGAGAGTCCTAAACCTAGACACAAGCCTAGGCTGACAGGGGCAGGGCTGGGCTCTTTGGTCTGCTGCGGTGGGGTGGATTGTGGGGACAAAGGTGGTTGGATCTGTGAGGCCGTTCTGGGTTTTAAGGTGTGGACTGAGGAACTAGAAGGAGATGAGGAAAGAGGGCAGCCAGGACATGTGCAGGCACGATGTTGAACTGCAAAAGAAATCAATGAAGCAGTGAGTAAAAGACGGATAAACATGATAAAACTTAATATTAAACTCTTTCCTGGCAGGGTTGGAAACCAAGAAAGGGTTGTTATTCAGAAGAACATCACATACATCAGTATGTGCACTGGTTCAAGAAGTAGTTAAAGATAAATATTATGAGCTTTGGCACATTAAGTGCCATTTTATGAAAACAGATGAAAAATATTATTAAAATCATTTTAGTATTTTTATTTTTTACATGGCTCTCTGGAATATTTCATTCTATTTAGCTGGGTTCAGCAATCAAATATTTCTAAATAATGACTGTTGTTACTGTATAACTGACTGCTCATCTATTTAATCTATGTTTCATATCAAATATCCAGGTTCTAATCACCCTGTCTGGGTTTATTTTGTGATAATGACCTGATGACTCATATTATTATTATTATTATCTCTTCCTTAACATATAATTAGGACACATGACTGGATTGCATATGGGGTGTCTGATCTCCATTAGAAAGCCTGTGAACTCAACTTCTGCAGCAAGAATAATTTATTAATGTGCTTTAATATATATTAAATGTACAAATGTATTTTTATTTGCTGTATCTCTGTTCTGTTGAAATCTAAAATGATCTCACCATTTAGCAACAGGCTGCTGCTGAAGTCAGTAAATGCAATAAGTAATTGCCTCTAAAGTACTAAAAGAGTTGGAGCTGTTACTCAGAATCAATAAATTCTGCATGTTTCCCAATCCTTAATCATGAGAATAAAGTGTATTTATAACACAGCTGTACTGTACCCTTACAGTCTATTGTAATATACTCACCATGGCTTTCGTGATCTCTGGGTTCCCTTTCCTCAGAATTCAGACTAAACCGAACAGCACTTTTCACCTGGCTCTGTCTGGATGGGGTAGACTGGGGAAGATGAGAGACTTTGGGCCAAGCAGAACTCGGTGTCTCCTCAGTACGTTGCTCTCTCAGTGGATGGCCAGTGACTGAAGCATTCGCAGCCATAAGGTCACCAATAAAATTATGCATATCCAGCCATGAGCATGGACCAGCCTGCATTAAATAATATTCGTAGAAAATAAATAATATTAGTTGTAAATACTGTAATATAATTTTAATACAAGATAGTATAATACATAATATAACTATCATATCATGTTTAAAAATATCAATGCCACATTGCTGCATGCACATTTCTTTGCACTGGATTGAAGTAAATAAATATAGCCTTAAAGCAATAGGATAACTTGGGTCATAGAATAAATAGCATCATGAGAAAATGACACCTTTAGGTACGCGTAACAAGATGCGATACAAGCGTTAAGCGTATACGATATCAAGCGATACATCGTACTAAATAACAAAACATTTCCATAGATCCGTTTTGCTGTGCCGTTAAATACAGGTACGCCAATAAAATGCTTCTGTCTGCGTTTTTGTCGCCTTTGGTAGGCTATTTCTCCAAGCCATGAAACGCATCGCACGCCCCTTTTAAGGCTACTTCCTCGTGTTTATTTTGGCATGTACTCACTGCGAGTCTGTCTTTGTCCATCTGGAGCGCCCTTACATAATCGAGTGTGCAACTGTATTAATACACATTTATGAGTAATGTCAGGTTGGGCGTTTCTGTCATTTGATAAACCGAGAAACGCGGGTTAATCGTTGTCTCTTGACTCTGCTGCCCCACTTCTCTTACAGTCTGGAGCTGCTCATAACGCCATTTTTCCCCATCTACAGCAGTGTATTTCCGGGATATGAATCATGTGACTACATTCCTAATTTATACCCATATTCTGTACCTTACAGTCATGTACCATAGCAGCCTTCTACCATATGTGTCTGTGTCTGTGTAGAACACAACTCTCCAAAAAATATACTGAATATTTCCAGATGTGTCACACTCACAGATGGACTTCGACACCTCTGACATATCTCTCTGTCATGTCTCTGTCTGACTATTAATGTCATGGTTGCTAAACTTTGCCAGTAAATTATGAAAATCACATAAATTATACAATCACAATTGTAATAGACCGAATTATGATGCAATTCATGGAGTGATTTAGTCATTAATACATAATTACAATAGTAATTTGTATATAGGAATTAATCCATAGTCCATAAATCCATTCGAACCCCTGACCATTAGAAAAAGAAAGAAAGAAAGAAAGAAAGAAAGAACAAGACCAACATTTGATGCTGAATCTGGGTTCTAATGCTTTCTGGAAATCTATGAAGTCTACTAGAAAATCTACAAAGAAGGTTATGAATGTTGTATCTGGCATATATATGTGAATGAACATGCTTATCTGCATATTCTGTATGATCTGTGTTTCTGTTGAGCATGTGATATGATCAGTTAAAGCACTGAATTTAGAACATCATTACTTTAAATTCACATATTTACTGAAAAGACTTAGACTTTCTGTATGAACACATATATAATATCCAACAGTGAATCCATAGGGCTGATCTCAGCTTGGTTTATCTATCTATTTATTTGTATAAAATTATAAAATCTCATTTGTTGATGATGTTATTTTAATTTGTAGATGATGTAATGATGCAGTGAAATGCCACATTATGGAGCACATGAATTTACCTCAACACTGCATGTATACATGTATATAAAATTTTTTGTCACTAGATGGAGCCATGAAGACAGAAGTTCTGTCCACAAACCAGGAGACACTGCCTCAGTCTAATTAGGGCCCGACCACCGGTGGTGCGAGGACCCTCTTGAATCTGCTCTGTTTATTATTATTATTATTATTATTATTATTATTATTATTCTCCAAATTGAATTGCATTTTTGAGGGCCTAAACATGCTCGAAAAGTCATGAAACTGCATACGCATCAGAACTGGCGAAAATTTACGTCTGATATAGGTTTCAGAAATGGGTGTGGCAAAATGGCTCGATAGCGCCACCTATTCACGTTCAAGGAAGTGCCCCGCCCGCTACGTTTCACGTACATGTATGAAAATCGGTAGACACGTGTAAAACACCAATACCTACAAAAAAGTCTCTTGTTGCAAATTTCAAAACCCAACAGAAAGTCTGTTATTTTTAATGTTCTCAGCAAATTTTGAGTCATTTTTGCGATTTTCAGGTGTCATACTTTAACGAACTCCTCCTAGAGATTAATTCAGATCAACACCAAATTTAGTCAGTCTAATCTAAAGGCCTTTGCGATGTTAAATTGCGAAGATCTAGAGTTTTCGTTGAAGGCCGTGTCTGTGGCGGCCTGACAAATTTCGATGTTTCGCCATGAAAAAGGAAGTTGTTATAACTCAGGCATGCAATGTCCGATCTGCACCAAACTTCACAAGTTTGATAAGACTCCTGACCTGAAGAGATCTATGTGACCATATTCAGTTATAGTCATAGCGCCACCTGCTGGCAACAGGAAGTGACAAGTTTTACTCTGTAACGAACTCCTCCTAGAGATTTAATGACATCAACATTATATTTAGCAGGTCTAGTCTAAAGGCCTTTGCAATGTTAAATTGTGAAGTTTTCGTTAAAGGGCGAGTCCGTGGCAGCCTTGCAAAGTTCGATGTTTCGCCATGGGAATAGAAGTTGATGTAACTCAGCCATACAATGTCCGATCTGCCTCAAACTTCACACGTTTAATAAGAGACCAGGCCTGAACACAACTAAACACTAATATTCCATAATAATCATACCGCCACCAGCTGGCAACAGGAAATGTCTTGTTTTACACTAACTTAAACATGCAATGTCCAATCTGCACCAAACTTCATATGTTTGGTAAGAGTCCTGGCCTGAAGACATCTAAAGGCCAATATTCAGATATAATCATAGCGCCACCTGTTGATAACAGGACATGTCATGCTTTACACTAACTCAAACATACCATGTTCAATCTACACCAAACTTCATGTTTGATAAAACTCCTGGCCTGAATACATCTACATGCCAATATTCAGTTATAGACATAGCGCCACCAGCTGGCAGCAGGTTTGACACATATAAATGACTTTAACATATTATTTCTATATTTGCCTTTATAAATGCATATTGCTTACCGTTCCCTGTCTTCCTGAAGACACCGTTGGCGGTGAGCCCCGGTTCGAGGGCCCTTTCATCGCTGCTTGCAGCTTTAATTGTAGACTTGAATTCCACTTCTCTTTTAGAATGTATGTTCACTAAAGAGAGCTGTAATACCCATAATGCCTTATGTTGTTTACATTTGTAAGGACTCATAATGGAGAGGCTCTAAATCTTGCTCTTGAAGATCTACAGCTAGCTGGTTCACACTGAGGTTAGTCAAAAGTATGTTACTACAGGAACAAACGAGTTTGGAGTGGCAATGCAGCATTTAAAATTGGCACATCTCTTCAGATTTTTAAAGTACTACTTCAGAAAGTACTCGTTAATTTAAAGCGAGTTAGATTGTTTTTCTAATTACACACCAAATAACTGTAAGACCACTACAAAGTGAATAGCAGTCAAGCTTATGCATTTAAAGTTCTCCCCTTTTTGCAGCTGGGAGAGGATGAGTGGGTGGAGGTGGAGGTGGAGGCGGAGGAGGAGCAGGAAGAAACAGAAGACAGTTTTGGCGTTGTGGTGAGAATGGAGGAAATGGACATAATGGTTAACATCTCTGAGGCAAATTAGCAGATCAAAGTTTTGTGGGGGGAAAAAGGAAGTGTAGATAGCTAGTTTTCAACTACACAGAAAAAACTCTACACAGAAGCACTGTCTATATTAATATCAATTATTACATTAATTATATTTCTTAAAGCAACAGTATCAACAGTGAAGAAACTGAACAACAGTTACTTAAATACACTTTTTCTATGATGAGGTTGAAATGATAAGGTTAATTTCTAATTCTGTATCAGTCATTTTAATTCTTTACTAAAAATAATTCACTTTACATAGATATTAGCCTGTATTTAATATAGCTATTGTAACATTTAAAATTATTACTAATACCTTGTTAGGTTGTATATATTAAAGGTGCTTGGAAAATATTTTAGAACAAGAAATTGTTTGTCAAAAAAATGTATGGCATCAAACCAAAAACATGAAACAAAGATTGACATTTCCAAAAACAAATGAGTTTTACACTTCTTAAATTTCTAAAAGATTTCTCTTTGTTATCATCTCAGACATCCTTATATTTGTCACTGACCAGATATGCAAAAAAGAAAGCCTTACTACTACTGTCATGCGCAAACCGGCACCTTCCTCCAATGCGCTCTAGTGTTTGACAGCTCATCATCATAGAGGGCGGAGCTACAAAATGGGCTGGCACAATACAACGTGCTCTCTGTATACATAGTGGAACGTGCGGGGATCAGTTGATAACAGGCAGTGACTCGAGGAGTTGACATTTATCAGAGGCTGCTCTGCCGCTGACATTCATTTCACCTGGCGTGGGAGCCGAGAATTAAAGACAGCAAAAGGGATTCTGACATGCACTTTCAGAAATGTGAGTACTAAAACTTTTTTGTTTGTTTATTTACAGAATTTACATAGCACAAAGTGATATGGAATGTAAGTTGGCTTTATGAAATGGTGGAGTAAAAAAATAAAAAAATAAAAAATAGCCGACTATCTCAGGAAAAAAGGTAGGCTACAAAAGCTGTCACCAGTACAGAACCCTCTCAGGCTACTAATATGTACACTTGACGTACTAACATGCACTTTTTAGGGGTAAATAAGGTACAAAGTTTTATTTTTTGAAAAAAAAAAGACTTTTTTGTGTGTTGTGTGTGTGTGAGAGTGAGAGAGAGGAAAAGAGAGGGAGTATATGACAGGAGACAGGTGCCATAAGTGTTCGGGTTATTTTAGGACCTCTGTGATAAATTGACATACGCGTATAATAAGTCATTTAACTAAATACACAAAGTATTTTGGTAGAAACAACATATGGCATAGACCTACCTCTTTTGCTGTTTACATGTTTTTTTTATGACGTAAGTTCGGTGATGTATGACCGTTTAAAAATAGACTTAACTCATTTGAATAAAGGATCCCCCAACAACAGAGTACTGTCAGTCACTGACTTCATTTTTTACAGCTATTTGGACAAACCCCTTGATAAGTTACTCCTCCCTGTTCGACTTTCATTTCCCGTTTTTATTGGGTGTGGGTCTCATTTTTAGAGAAAAGCTTGTGAAAATGTTAAAGAAAATATGCTTGTCAACTTTGAAGCAGACATTTCTAATACTGGTAGCCTAAATGTCATGTGGAATATGCCAAGTGTCTAGAAATAAAGTGCAACCTAAAAATTGTTCATGAGTTTATAGGTGTGTCTATAGTCAGATAGCTGAGCGAGAGCCACGGAATCCCCGCGTTGACACCCACGCGCGTGACTCACTGGCCAGGGATTTCCGTCTTTGAAATTACAAGACAAGGGTGCGAGGGTATCCCAGCCTCTAATGCCCACTCACTCTTTCGGACATTTCAAGCATGAAAATCAATCTTGTGTAAACTAGTGTCATGTGACCTTTAAAACTGTTGCGAGTGATAATAGAAGCATTGTTATGAGATAGCCTTAAAGTATATGAATATCAGATGTTTCTCGACATCATTAACATTTGGTGATTGTTGTAACACATTTTCAACGTCTCTTAAACGTTGATATAACATTCCCACATGCTTTTTTTCATTTTATTTTTAATTCAAATGAAATTAGGGGGAAATAATGAAAATATGTAAAACCTAGGCTAATAATTCTAAAAACATAGCAGACTGTGTGGGTTTGTGTTAGTCACATTTCAGTTGTGGAAAATGTAGGTCTGTACTGTCCTATTATGATCTTTGTGGGTCTAATAGAGGTACACTGAACAGCGTCCTGTGTGGATGTAAATGCTTTATATTTTTACAACTACTGTAACCTCAGAAGAGTAATGGTTATACAATGATTTCACCGCTGGAGCTCATTTCTAATTGGTTAAACTGAACTCACTTTGTGTTAAACCACTCCCCAGTCTCTTCTACACAAAGTAAATAAATCGAAATGATTTAAGTACATTTTGGTATAACTTTCTAAATTTGTTCTAAAATCATTAAAGACATATTAACCATTGTTTTAACTCCAGCTTTTTTCTTAATCTTTAAGAAATATAGAACTTTATTGTCTGTTCTTTTCTTTGAGTAGGTTATACATGTTAATGTACAGTGTTAAGCAGTTTCGCTTAACTTTTTGAGTCAGCTTTAAAAAGCAAGAGCCTGAGAAGTGGAGTGATTAAAATAAACTAGAATGGAGAACAAACAAGAGAGATAAGGAAAGGAATGATCCTCTCAAGGTTATGCCCAGTGGAATTTCCATCTTCCTCTTTTGAATCTCCTTCATCATAAGAATTACTTAATGTTTTGCTGAAACCAGTTACTTTTCCTGTAAAGGGATACCTTGCAGAATGAGACTCAAGTAGTTCTTCTGTCTGAGCTATAAATAGATAAATCAACCGAAACACTATTATTGTAGTTATATACAAAACTATTATCAGATCATGGAGGTGCATAATATATCCTGACATACCCATAAAAGATAATAAATAACTTCAAAGTGTTTCTCTCACACTGCAGTGTTTGTAAGAAATACCTGTGTGCGTGAAGCAGTAATTTGATAAATATCTATATTAGATCTTTTTTTTATTCCTGGTGGCTGGATGAGCTATTGCAGTTTAGCTGTGATCTGTGCAGCTGATTTCGGCTCATTGTTGCCACTCAGCAAAATGCTAGGCAGGCATCAAATCTGACCCTGAATCAGTATCTAAGCATCTGTTCATACACCTCTGATGGGGCCCCTGTAAAGATGTACGTCACTGATGCAGGAAGAAGATGTGGTTTGCCACGAAGAGCGTAACGGAGTAAAGGAAATAGTTACAGAGAGTTTGCTGTGAGAATCGTCTCCATAGACGCACGGTTTCTGATGAAGAAGACAGGTAGACGTAACCTCACCACCTCTTTTCCAAATGGAATACCTTCCTCACGGGTGAGAGGATGAGCATTACACTCCTTCGGTGGAAATTTGGTTCTTATCTCACGTTTGGGGTCAAGATTTTGAAGAAACTTTCCTTCCTTCTGCTCTAGAATACGTAACTGATGCCCACTGGAAACCTCCGATATTTGCATTCTTGTCTTTTTCAGTTTCTTTTGGTGACTAACACAAAGAAAATACATTTTAAGTCATACCAGCACCTGTTATTAAAAACGGCCCTGGGGAAATCACATTACTGAAGAAATCAATCAGATTTACTTGAAAACAACAACAATAAATGTGTAGCCAGCAAGATACACTGAATATGGTTATATGATTAATGTTTTACTTGACTTGATTGTTTAAAAAATCATTATATAAAAAATACATTAAAAAACATTGTAAAATAAATGGTTGTAATAAAAATATCAGATCTGCAGATCTAAAATACGCTTCTCACCTTCCCTCAATTCATTAATTACATATATTAAAAATATTTAGTAGCATTATTTTCTTTCTGATGAAATTATTTGTTTGAACACGATTGACACTATTGCTAGTTCCACCATTATTGTCATATAAATTACTTCTTCTTTTTTTTGAGATTACAAAAGATCTTCATAAAGTATATGAACATCATAATAACTGAAAATATTATTGCTAATATTAAAAATATTGATAAATCAGTAACAACAACCATTTAGATGAGATATTTACACTACTTTTCAAAAGTTTTGGGTCCGTAAGATATTTTATACTCACCAAGTCTTCATTTATTTGATAAAAAATACAGTAAAAACAGTAATATTATGAAATATTATTACTATTTAAAATAACAGTTTTCTATTCTAATATATTTTAAAATGTAATTTATTCCAGTGATGGCAAAGCTGAATTTTCAGCATCATTACTCCAGTCTTCAGCATCACATGATCCTTCAGAAATCATCCTTATATGCTGATTTGGTTCTCAAGAAAGATGTCTTATTAATGTCAATGTTGGAAACCGTTGTACAGCTTAACACTTTTGTTGAAACCATGATACATTTTTTCAGGATTTAATAACAAGTTTTGAATAGAAAGCTCAAAAGTACATCTGTCTTTGCTTTCACATTTCATCTTATTTAATTTTGAATGGTGTAGGCTATATATTATATACCAGCATTCGAACAGAAAGCATCCTAAATATAACAATGGTTTATTTCTGTGTCCACAGCACCGAAGGAAAAGGCGTGTTACCCTCTGCCCACAGTGAAAAAACTCCTGGAGCAGAAGAGAAAGAGAGAGACCTCCTCAGCACCTCCCTCCTGCTCTGCAGCATCTTACACTGCTGGTGGCGTTGCATCTGTCCCAGTGAGTCAAACTATTATATTTCTAAGTATAATATGTCTTGAGGCTGATACAAAAGACTTTAATCACCTTCCAAAATGTTTCTAACAGGTGTTGGTATCAGGACAATCTCCCACTGCCGGTGAGTCCAAGCATCTCTGCTAAATGAGGTTTTTGCTTATAAAATGAGACTCCAGTGATATTTAGATTATCTTTTACATCTAAAAATTATACCTTTTCTTTGCAGGAGCCAGTGCAAGCTACACAGACATGGGAGCAGTCAGATATGACCGTTGGGAAGTTCCCAGCATTCATCAGGCACATTCCTCCCTACAGCAGTGCAGCCCATTCTCGTTCATGTCTACTTCCTCTGCCACACAAAACTTTACCCAGACTGGACCGACGCTTGCCACTGGCTACAGCCCTCAGCAGATGCAAGACTGCCAGGATGCCCAGACAACACAGCAATATGTAAGAGCTCTATAAGTATTTCAGGCAGATTGATTATTGAAGGCTTACAGAATCGAAGGTTTGTTCATATTATGAATGAAAAATTAAGCTATTCTCTGTTCTCACAGTCTATAACAGAGTGCCCTGTAACTGCAGCCGGGACTGACATGACTGGGACTGTCCCCATTCAGAGCACCGGCTTGTGTTGGTCGTCTGAATCCAGAGCAGAGGATCACACAAGCCCGTACCTTCTTCATGAGTTCAGGCCCCAGATGGATATGGTGAAGCTTCAGGAGGCCAGAGTCTTCCTGCAGAACATGGATTACAGCAGAACCACCTGGCAGGATGATGACGGGGACACGTAAGTCAGAAGATATTTTAAATATTGTTTAGGGTGGAGTTTAAAAAGTAAAAACTGTAATTTTGTGAAATAATATTACAATTTAAAATAAATGTTTTCTATTTTAAAACATTTAAAAAGTGAATTTTCAGCAGCCATTACTCCAGTCTTCAGTGTCACATTATTTTTCAGAAATCATCTGATATGCTGATGTAGTGCTCAAGAAACATAACTTTTTATTATCAATGATTTTTTTTCAGAATAGTGAATATAAAGTTCAAAAGAGCAGAATTTATTTGAAATAAAAAGCATATGTAACATTGTAAAAGTCTGTAATTTTTGAACAAATGAAAATTGTTTAAATGATTTATTTATCAAGAAAATGGGTCAATAAATTTATTAGTAAAATTAAGTAGTTTAGCATAATCTTTTAGTTTATTATTCTTTGAAAAAAGTGCTTCTATGCTTTTTTAAAAAATGTTTTCAATGGTTGTGCGACATGGTGTGACTGCCCAAAAACAGAATAGTATTTCTGAATTAATTATTTCTTAAAGTTCCATAATTATTTTTTCATTTTTTTTTTTTTTTAAATTAATATGTGTACACTCAAATGTATTCAAATTATTTAAATTAATTTTTTTACTTTTTACTTCTTGGTTACACCACTTGAAAATTTAAGAATCATTCAATTTAAACTTTTTACTGAAAATGATAAAAAAAAAAAAGTCACATTTTTTCAACGTGACAGTCATATACAGTATGTAATTGACCCAAATAACATTTGCAGTCTTATTTAGACACATTTGCATTAAAATAGCTATACTTCTTACTGTATTTATGAGAATCGTTCAGTTAATGCATCAGCAGATTACCACGTAATTAGGTGTTTTACCAGAGGGGTCCTCCAAGGTCTTGTGCGTTTCTTAACTATTGAAACCACAGTGTAGGCGTAAATCCTTTGGAAAAGTGACTGAAAACAGCAAAGTTGTCAGACAGCTCTACACTGTAAATGAAAACTGAAACTCTATTTTTACTCTCTGTTAGCATTCTACATATCTACACCGCAAAAGGCCTGAGGGAATATGCTTTTGCTGCTGCAGAGAAACTTCGTGAACTGGGGAAGTTAGACTCTAAAGAACACAAGGGCAAGGTGAAAATTACAGAATACTGTTAAATCTAATTCAAGATGTACCAGTATTTTTATTAATGCACTCACTGACTTTCTGTTCTCATGTATCCTAGACTGCTTTGCTGGTGGCTGTAACTGCAAATCAACCAGATATAGTCCAAGATCTACTCTCTCTATGTGCGGACATCAGCATCTGTGACGTCAACGGTCAAACTGCACTTCATCTGGCTGCCACCTATGGTTTCCCTCGTGTCATGCAGGTGAGAGACCTCCCATTTGCAAACCATTCGAAATCAAAAAAGCATGCTTCTAAACTGCTATGATTTAATAGGTTATTCTCTACTCTGGACTGCGAGTGGACCTGGAGGCTCGTAATTTTGAAGGTATAAACCTTTACATAGTGTTCCATAAGCATCACAGTTACAGTGACATCTGAGGAGACAGTAATATATTGCCGCTCTTGCTTCTGCCTGGTATCTTTAGGTCTGACTCCTCTGCACTGTGCAGTGATCTCTCACTGTGCCACGATGAAGACTATAAATGCCTCCTCCTCATCCTCAACTTGGTTAGATGATGGCAGTCTACAGACTCAAGCAGAAGATAAACTGATATGTTTGCGGCTTCTTATAGATGCTGGAGCTTCAGTTCTCAGCCAGGTACTTCGTTTTATGGCTTTTTCATATTTTATGTTTCAGTACAGTTTAATCCCAGTGATAATAAGGTAATGTGTTAATTATCGCTAAAGGACCCCTTGGTGTATAGGCAGATGGTGCGGGATAATATTATTATAAAACCGAGTGTTGTATTACGCCTGGCCCATAAAAACATCAGTAAAGTGCCATATTAAAGCCAGTTAAATAATTATTATTGATGTATAGAGATGAAAGTTTAGGTTTTGTCTCTAATGCTCACCAAGGGTGCATTATTTGATCAAACATACAGTAAAAACAGTAATATTGTGAAATTGTATTACAATTTAAAACAAGCTGTTTTCTATTTAAATATAATATAAATTGTAAATTATTCCTATGATAGCAAAGTTGAATTTTCAGCAGCTATTATTCCAGTCTTCAGTTTCACACAAGCTTTCAGAAATCATTCTAATATGATTTGGCGCTCAAGAAACGTATTATTATTATCAATGTTAAAAACAATTGTGCTGCTTAATATTTTTATGGAAACAAAAGCGATACAATTTTTTCAGGATTATTTAAAGAATAGAAAGTTCAAAAAAACAGTATTTATTTGAAATAAAAATATTTTGTAAGGTTATAAATATTATTGTCAATTTATTGACACTGTTGATCAATTTTAATGCATCATTGCCGAGTATAAGTATACATTTATTTAATATCTTACCGTCCCCAAGTTAGTAACAAACATATTGACATTTCCAAATTACGATAGCGATTTCTGTCGTATAGGAAAAGAAAAGATAAATTTTCCAAATGTTCCTTTCTTACAGACAGACAACTAATTGATTTTGTCATTGTTCCGTATAGAGCGGTTTCGTTTTGAGACTGCCGCAAAAAAAGGAAACCTCATTCATGCCACACTTGCTTTGATGTTGCTTCAGTTTCACTTTGTTGACTATTATACCTTTGTCTTTTTCAGGAAATCAAAAGCAACAAGACAGTTCTTCACCTGGCAGTGAAGGAGGGGAATATCCATCTTGTGCGCTTCCTCCTCAGCCTCCAACTCTCCAATATGCAGGCGTTCATCAACATGAAAGTGAGACACATGATGACGATATTGAATTGACTTTCATATACATATAAAATCGTACTCAAGTAATATCATACTTGCCTCGTGCCGCAGCTGTGGTAAAATTTTGACCAACAGCACTATTGTGGGTGTGAACAAGAAGTTATTGTTGAATGACTTACATTTTAGATACAATACTATAGTTTCAAATGAAGCCAAAGCTAATTTAACTGCTGTGTGTCTCCATTCCAGCAACACGCGGTAACAAAATTTTATTACTCAGTGAATCACTATTTATAAACAAATCTATTAACTGAATGAATCAGTGGTGGACTCACTTGTAAAGACAGTCACCTGTTTACGTTCCTGAATGAATCTGAGTTTTTAACGAATCGGTTGTATGAACTCAGTGATTCGCTTATAAATCTATTTCGTTCTTAACTGGTGTTTTTGAACCAGTTAGTTGAGCAAATGAGTCAATGAATGATTCACTTACAAAGAAAGTCACTTGTTTCATTCCAGAATGAATTAGAGATATGTAATGAATTGGTTGAGTGAACAACCTAATGATTCACTCATAAATACAGTTATCTGTTACATTCCAGAATCAGTGTTTTTGAATGTGTTGGTTGAGTGAACACTTCAGTGACTCGCTCATAAAGACAGACCCTTATTTCGTTCCTGAATGCATCAGAGTTTTTTCTTTTTTCACAAATTGAGTGAACAACCCAGTGACTTATCCATAAATACAGTAAATGGTTTGTTCCTCAGTGAATTAGTGTTTTTGAATTCATCTTTGGAACAGAAAATTAAGATATTTCTGATGAAATCCCAGAGCTTTCTGAACCTGCATAGACAGCAACGCAACTACCATGTTCAAGGCCCAGAAAGCTAGTAAAGACATTGTTAAAATAGTCCATGTGACATCAGTGGTTCAACCTTAATTTTATGAAGCAATACTTTTTGTGTGCAAAGAAAACAAACATAACAACTTTATTCTACAATGTCTTCTCTTAAGTGTTAATATTGAAATTGATGAATAAAGTCATTATTTTTGTTTTCTTAATGCACAAAATTATTCTTGTAGCTTCACAACATTACGGTTGAACCAATGATTTCACATGGACTATTTCATCAATGTCCTTACTACCTATCTGGGCCTTGAAAGTGTCAGTTGTGTTGCTGTCTAAGGGGGTTCAGAAAGCTTAAGGATTTCATCAAAAATATCTTAATTTGTGTTCCAAAAACACAATTTTCTTCCTTACAGGTTTGGAATGACATAGTAATTAATGACATGTTTGGGTGAACTATCCCTTTAAGTAATTATTTACGAAGTCATTAATTAACACTTGTCATCAACTAC
This sequence comes from Spinibarbus caldwelli, assembly GCA_039654775.1. Lineage (NCBI taxonomy): Eukaryota > Metazoa > Chordata > Actinopteri > Cypriniformes > Cyprinidae > Spinibarbus > Spinibarbus caldwelli. The sequence goes on from CM077227.1 coordinate 18,462,758, forward strand.
TGTGTAACCTGAAGAAAGAGTCACTGAAAAATAGACACGGCTAATATACAGAACTCTAGCACATATTAATTAAAAACTGACAACAGTGTGGGCATGATTATTTATAAATGTCTGTCTCCTCTCAGGCTCATGGACACACTGCCCTGCACATGGCCGCAGGGCTGCATGGAAGCCCCTTTCAGGAGGAACTGATCCGGCTGCTGCTGAGTCGTGATGCTGATCCCAGCATCCGCAACCTGGAGAACGACCAACCCGCTCATTTACTGCAGAGCGGAGACAAAGGAGAGAAAGTGAGAGGCTTTTCTTTATGAACAACCAGTCTGGCTGTTGTGGGAAGGGCCATGCAAAAACATTCTCTTGTACAGTTTCTACCATTTTTTTAACAGATTACACAGTAGCTGACTCACCATTTTCCCTCTCTCGCTCTCTCCCTCAGCTCAAGCTCATCTTGAAGAAGAAAAGTGCCTCCTCTAGGCGGCGTTTTACATCCTTACAGGACCAAGAGTGACCAGGACTGATTTTTAGTCCCAGCGTATCTCACCTTCTCCAATAGAGATGCAGATCAAATAACAGTATGCACATGAAACATTAATCTTGATCATTTTGCTAACCGTTCACCATCAAGATGTGAATAAAAAACTATTTAAATAGAGTTAAGATCAGAAACAGCTTTAAATATAATCCCAAAAAATGTAATCTCTGGAGAAGAATGGGTTTATTTTCAGTATCCTTTTATGAGGATTTTCACATATTGCATCATTTTTAGTATGACAGTATAATTTTTGAAGGATCTTTCATTGATTCTGTACCGTAAAGCTGCTTCTCAGTTTATTTAAAGATGAACGCAAATTTTAGTGTTTATGAACAGTGATTTCAATGAAATCGTCATGAGGACTGTCAGTACCAGTCGAGTTTCCACCTTCAATTATAAACCATATTGGTTTGCTTTTTTAACTCACTGTATCAGTGGGATATTCTTTATTTGTTTTGAGATGTATTTATATAGCTTTTGGTTGGTATATGTTGCATATTATTCTCTGTGCTCATGTTCACGTTACTTTCACTCAGGATGAAGATCAGTTATTTATTTCATTGTTTGATATGAATGACATCAGTTCTCTATGTAATGCACTTTTCTCAGCAGCACACTTGATATCATAGTTATCCATACAGGTGATGTGTCATCCAACCATGTATGTGAATGTGTTATTTTGATGAGTCATATATGAGGGGGTGAAATGTCAGGGGGTTCTGAGGTTAGAAGGTAGTTTTGTCATCAAGGCCTACCAGAATCAAGATGTCAAAATCATTTATATGATTGAACAATGTTATTTCGGTGGAATAGTATGAAAGGAAAGGGGTTTCTATGTGGGGATAGTGTCCATCTTGTATCAAGATTTCAAATGTTGGAGGATGTTGTTGTTGTTGTTGTTGAGTCAGTGATTATGCATGATTCACCGTGTTGAAGTACCCAGAGTCCCTCTGGAAATTCAAATGAGGGAAAACACACGCTAATGTCACTTTCTTGTAAAACAAAGAGAGATCTGTGGATTTATGAGAATTAGTTTGAAAGCAAAGTGCAAACTGCCTTCTAAGGAATTCATTTATGAAACTTTGCTCATTTTTTAGTAAATATCACAAACACTCAATGAATGAAACCATCTGACAAAACCAAATTATGTGAGTATATAAAGTAGCATTAAAACTTGCTTGATTGTATGTACAATGTTTTTTATACTGTTTATGAAGTGTCATCTTTAATAAGCAAAATTTACAATTATTCATGTATTTCTGCAAATCATTAATGTTTTATTAATGTGTTTGTGTGTTTTGCATTATATGTCAACTGACCAAGCCAAATTAAATAAAGCTAAATAAGTAAAGACAAAGAACAAACCTCTGTAACTCAGGATCTTTAATTGAGCCAAATGTCTTTGATACATGGCTAACATTTGGATGATTAATTAAAACACCTTTTCTTATAGTAACCGTTTTCATCTCTTCATTATGACTGCTGTGGATGTTTAGTCATACTCAACTGCTTCATTTCAGGGCAAAAAACCCTTCTTCAGTATAATGAAAGAAATGACTTGTAATGAATTCATAAGCATTCCTCCATGCTGATGAAACAGATGTGCAGTGGCTCATTATTCTCTAATTTATATGGATGCTTTTTTATATTAATTCATGAGGCATCAATACATTCAGTTGCAGTTAAGTAATTTGCTTTTTAGTAACACTTGGTTGGGGACTAAAGTATTACTTTCTAAAGTGCTTTGTTTACTGGAATACAGTATTCAAATATTCATGCTGTTATAATGGACATAAGATCATGTGTAACTCCGAAAGGGTTGCACCAGCCACTCATGAGGTTTGACTTAAATTGAGATGTAAAGTTGGCTTAGTAACTACTAGTTAGTTTGTAACTTGTATTTGACTGCACCATTAGTTCTTAAGGAAAGACTTTCCTATAGTTTCTAAGCCTTCTGTAATTTGTAAACAGAAAATCCATGCATTTCAGTTTATCTTGTTAAGTTAAATTTCCACTGAAATGTGATACACAAAATAATTGTGAAACATTCAATAGTATTTCAAATACACTAAAATTCCAAAGTAATAAATAAATATATACTAAAAGACTAAAACAACTAGAAAATTGTTGAAACTTTGCATGCACAAGTTACAGGGTGACACACAGGATTGCATATAGTTCCATGCTGGAGAGCTATTTATATTTATTCAAACAATGTTCTCTTCATTGAAATGTAAATTAGTGAAAATATCATAACCATATCTGTCTAAACGATTGAAATCTGTTAGATCAATCATGAGCTCTTCAATGTAATTCAATCAGTCTGGAAGGTTTTCTAATCATTATTCCTTGTTGTTTCTGGAAATGCCTTTTTAGGTCTAAGCCTCATATAATAACAACAACAACATTAACAACAAATTATTCATGCATGAGTAAAATGGCTGGAGTCAGGTGAGGTGCATCATGAATGGTGTCATTCACACTATACGAACAGAAAAGGGACATAATGTAGCACGTGTGCTACCGAGAGGCCTAAAAATACAGCAACAGATCAGCATTTAGGCTGAGGTTACAAAAAGAGGTCAAGCAGGTTCGACTCTCCTCCACATTCCTGTAAGTAACTTTGTGCGTCTGAGCATTTCCTCTCGCTGAAATGGGCCGCCTTGTCGCACCATATGCTTTACACTGTCTGAGGTGGAACTAAAAGAAAAATGGTCAAATTTATTAACCGTTCAATAAAAATATGACTGCATTTTTAGTGTAATTAATGTTTGTGGTAGTGTACCTTCTGTCTTTGGTGGCTGAGGGCCTTCCACTGGACTAGATCTGTAGGGAAAAAACAAAAACAGACAATTATCTCACTTGCTGGTCAGTCTAAGCCAGAGGTGTCGAACTCAGCTTGTGGAGGGCCTCAGTTCTGCCAAGTTTAGCTCCAACTTGCTACAGTTTTTATGTAATTGTGAAGACTCTCGGTGCGTTCCAAATGGGATATATCGCCCTCCGAAGGGCACTTCGGAGTGAAAACAATCATGGCTGCCATATTGAAGGGTCATTCCAAACCGAAGTGCTCAAAACTGGCCACTTCAAAGGGCACTTCGGAATGAAGGATTTCGAAGGGTACAACTGATGGACACTTTGGGCCCCCATGATCCTTTGCACAGATTCTTTGCATGATGACGGCGCCTCCGTATGGGCACAGGATGATGACGAAGAAGGGCACTTCAAGAAACAGTTGTTTGGTCCCCTACACCCTTCAACACTTCGAAGCTCTCACTCCGTAGGGTAAACACTTTGAAGGGATTAGGGCATAGGGATGAGCACTTCCGAATGGAATGCAGGGTTTGATTGACCCTTTGCAGGGAGTTTGATTGACAGGCGATCTGACCAATCATAACACAGAATCTGACATTTTTGTCCAACAAACAAACCAGACAGGAGAGTAGATTAACATCTGTGAACTTGAACTCTTTCAGCGGTTGAAACAAGATACCCTCTGATGTTCATTTATGTTTATTTCATGTTTAGTAAAGAGGAAGAGATGATCAGTTCACATGCCGCTTAAACTGAGGCACTACAGCGATCTGTCACGACACATTAGACAGCCACAAAATGCTATTTAGTGTTTGAATTTCTTAAAAAAAAAAATTGAAAGCAGAGACTTTGTTTCATAGCTAAAGTAACCTGCTCTTTCTTGTCTGTCAGTGCGTTGTCAGTGTCCTCTCTACTCTGCGATGTATTTTTCACTGCCTGAGAACATGAAATGTGGTGTGAGACCGCCATGGCTTGTCAGACATAGCAACAGTAACAAAGGGGGGCAAGTCTTTGCAAAGGGTCAATTAGAGTTGGAGTTAAACTCTACAGAGATGTGGCCCTACAGGAACTGAGTTTGAAACCCTGGTCTGCGCACTTTGAAATATTCAGCAAGCATGTGCATCTGCATTAGTCAAATGTAAGTAGCGTTGCTCGATTTTATGCAAGGGCCTGACGTCAATATTATCAAAGGAGTCAGATCATCTCAGGATGACATGCTGAGCATTTTATTAGGATACTTCTACATTAATCTGAATACATTCAAAAACACCATTTTCATTTAAAAACGTTCTCTATCCACACTACAGTTTTCAAGTGTTTCCCAAAAGTTTCTTGTCCACACTGAAACATAGGAAAACGCTAAACTATCTTACTGTGCATGAATAATATGTAATTAAAGCTCACTAAGATGATACCGAGAGACCAGTCTTAATGAACTTCTTAAGGTTCTTCTTACTTAATAAAGTTCTCTTGCTCTTCTTTTGGCACAATTATATTGTTAGCAAAATCTCTCATTATTGGTGCATCCAGGTCGCACTTAATCACCTTATCTATTGGTGCAATATGCACCACATGACTAAACATGCATCGTCGTTTTAAAATAACTCCACTTTTACAGTTCAACAACATTTTTAAATGTATCCACTTGACAGAGCATCTTTAAAATGCTTCGTTTTCACAGGACAATAACGCCATCTTGGTGTGAATGGAAAGGCCAAAACTCAAAAAGATGCATTTTCAAATGTAGCTGGATTAGTGTAGAGGTAGCCTCAGTCTTGATACACACTGCCTACCCACTTTAGTTCTTGATTTAGGAAGTGTGAGATCAACAAACCCTCTGCTCTCATTTTAAACATTGAACCTACTGCAGCTTTTATGAACACAGCAGGTGTCTTTGATACATCTGGTCGTGCAAGTAAAACATGCTGTTATTTGAATGGATAAACAGTGTTGTTGAGCTGAAAAAAAGAAGCTGGTCAGTTCAGAAACCAATAACTTCAGAAACCAGGGGCTGCATTCAAAGAGTAAAGGAGCTTTCCAGTGAACAGACATGGCGCCATTGATTCGATGTACATCTTTTTTCTTTCAGGACATTTCCTCGTCCTTTATTCGGACTCATTCCACATGCACAGTCAAGGCTGCACATTTGTGTAAAAACTCTTACTTGGATTTCGAGCATTTGAACTTTTTACCTGTCAGGGCAAAGAAACATTTAGAGATTGTGAAATATATAAGAGGATATATTGAGAGGGACTTAGATTGGGGTCAAATAGAGTTTAGCCAGTTTGTAAGAAATATATTCAGTCTCATTTAAATTGATCAAATTTTTCACATTGCAGAAGTACTTAGACAAATGGTTTGGTGGATTAAGAGAAGTGAATTGGAAAATTGGACTGACTGCAATGCCAGGTAAATGTCATTCTTGATGACGACAACATTTTCTAACATCACAGCCATTACTTACTCAGAGCAATAAGAATCCCGGATACAAACATAACCACAGCCAGGATGACACCCGTGGTCCGCAACGTCTCATAATCTGAGCTCAGAAATCAAGAGTGATTAAAAATACTCTTTTTTATTGGATTTATATTTAAATATATATATATATATATATATATATTTCCATGCAATATTCGCCTGCTTACCGTAATGAAAGGCACTCTGGTCCATATACATGTATGACTCTGTAAATACATTTAAATATTTTTAACAACTATGAAACAAATAATAGACTTAGTATGGATCCTAGGAATGTGATTCACCGTGAAGACATGGAGTGAAGTAAGGAAGAGAATGCAGGGGACATAGTTCAGCACCACGGACAGATGCTGGCTTATTACATTTATAAATATGGGAATATTATACTGGACAGTCAAAGTCTAATGAGCTCTCAAATGACGAGCTTATAAACTGAAATGCATTCAGACTGCAATCGTTTGCAGTACTAATCACATTAATAGTGATCTCAATTAGCTGTTGAGCATGTACGAGGCAGAAGGGCAAACTCGAGTGTTTTCACCTGAGAACGTCAGTAATTCGGTTTATTGATTAGCTGCATAACGCGGCTGCAGGCTCAGCGAAAACCGGTTGGATGCATAAGCGCTCTGAGAACTGCAGTCTACACAAGCAAATGGCAAGTGGACTTTCCTCTGGTATAATCAATAAAGCTGTCCAAAATGCCATTATTGAGAGCTCTTAGTACCTATATGAAAAAATAAAAAAATAAACAATTTTTAGAAAATATCATGCAAGATACACAAGTTTGTGATCGGATTTGCATCCCATAAGATTTGGCTCTAGCGCAATGATGTGGTTGTGTGTGAACTCCAGGGTTTTATAACGGCTTACTTAGCAATTTCTCCTCTCACTCTTAAAGTGATAGTTCACTCTAAAATATTATTTACTTAGCCTCATGTCATTACAAATATTTATGTCTGCGTATTGCCCGATTCAAGTTTTAAATGTATTAGTATCTGCAGTATGCAAACGAATTTAGAAAATAGGCTAAATGAGACTGGAATCGCTGAATATAGCAACTATATTAGTAGGTAATTCCTGTCAAATTACATAGAATTAGTATAACAGACGATTTCATTTAATATTCTTTTGTTATAGGCTACTCACGACAAACAGCAAAAGTCTAATTTCTCAAGTCTCAAGTCACTCAACAGTAGACATCTTAAAATGAGTTTGATCATTCATGGCACAATCATGCAGTTTCAACTTTAAAAGCAAACAAATGCAATAAATAGACAAACCTGTTGAAGCTGCCATTACTGCAGTGTTTTAACGAGACAGTGTTTCCTTAATCTTGCTATAGACTGAATGTAATTCAGCACCGTGAATGTAGAGTCCGCCGTGGAGCACTGCGTCGATGCCGCACTTCGGAAGTTACACACTAACGCCCCCCAGCGGCTCAGGTCTGCCAGTGTTGCCGGGAGGGGAAGCTCCCAGACACGGCGTTAGGTAGATAAAATTCATCCTAGCCAATGCGGTGGGGATCCCGAGCCAAACACCTCCCCCCAGTGAATACATGCGACAGAGAACCCCACCTATGCAGCAACAGGACTGGGGTCTGCGGGAGCATTAGGACGGGAGGTGGAAGGTGGACAACTTCAGAAAGCTTTGAGTGTGGATGGTTTCATTGCGAGCCTCGGAAAATTATATAGGCCTAATTATAAATAATGATAGAGAACATTCTGATTTCTATGCTTAGATGCTGCTTTATGTATAGAGGTTACCGTGGAAACTGTTCTATTTCTGCTGTTCCATAACTGCTGTCAGACAGTCGATTTATGCTTTTATTCAGTCTATCTGCTGTTTTGATTTATACCAATGCAAAAACTGGACCAAATGTTTGTTGTAAATCTTAACAGGTAGATGGAAAACAAACTATAAAAATCTCAAGACTTTGGATAATAAGGTAGCCTATGTAGAATTGTTTATGGAGCAGATCAAATGCCTTTAATGTATCGTTTTGACTCATCCTTTTCTTAAAAAAATATTTAAAGGCTGAAATGTGAAGTTTATCATTCTATGAAACTTTGCTTTACTGTACTGTTTCTTTGACCATTAAAAAAAATAGTTTAAAGATTAGTAAAAAAACAAGTATGCCAATAAAATAGTTTGAAATTTAATTTAATACATGCAGTACATAGTTTCTCAGTACATATCTCATACATCTCATTAAAATTATCAGATGATAGCAATAATTTAAAAAAAAATAATAATAAAGTTATTTGAATGGCTGTTTATATGATAGTGTATGTGAACAGCAGCAACAACAACAAAACATTTACAAGTAAATGATGTGTGAAAACTTTAGGGGTGTGTGGGGACATAGCAATGTACATTTATATAATTAACTTTACATACTTAACGCAATATGCTGAGAAACAATATACTAAGTGCTGACAGCAGAAACAGAGTATACAACAAGTATGATATGCTGATATGCAGAACCTGATTTTACCAAGTGTGACATGTTCCTGGATCAACATCTTTGTTGACCCTGGAACAACACTGTGATTAACCAATCAGATTTGAAGAACCAGTTTACAGTTTTTGTGAAGTTTAGGCTTACAGTCAGTGTTTGGTGCTTGTACATCAGTGTCATTCATCTATCATTTCCTCTGATTTTAGGGATTACTCATGGTTAAGGTTAGGTTTAGGTGAAGGGAGATGGTCAAGACTAAATTTTTGGATTAAAATGTTGTTCCAGAATAATATGTTGACCTAGGAACACATCTAACTCAGCAAAATCAGGACGTGCTGTATGATATACGTATATAACAATACACATTACACAAAGAGATTGATGGTAGGGCAGTACCACAGAAATACTCACAGTACACACAGCATATGACACGGTGTAGTCTGATTGATTGTATTGTACATTATCAGTTGCAGTTCAGCAGTCAGATAGCCTGAGGGAAGAAGCTGTCCCGCAGCTGCCTGGCGCAGGTCCTGATGCCATGATAGAAAGTTGTCAGAACACACAGTGCATCACAGTTTGCGTATGAGGCTGCGGAGCCACAGATTGCTTAGAGTGTCCAAGATGACCCCTGTCCACCACCAAAAGTATCTACAATGGGCACATGAGTGTCAGGCCTGGATCATGGAGCAATGGAAGATGTTTGCCTGGTCTGATGAATCACAGGACTCCGCTCCTGCCATCTCCAATGTACTAAGGTATCCGAGACTGCTCCTTGTGTTCTTTGTTGAAGACACTCCAGTTTATGACAACTGATTTAGATAAAATAGAGAACAAACATGTTAAAACATGTTAAAAAATAAGGTTTGAAGAAAGGCATTTACATAGTAGGCTACACTGGTTTAAAGCAAACTCTGAAACAATGTTATGCATTATCTCTTGCTTGTTGTAAGAAATGCTACTTTAAACAGTGCCTGACATAGGAAATTTCAAACAAAGAAAAGCAACATTTGCTCTGTCTGAAAAGTACCTAAGAGACTTATTTTGTTTATAAAGAATATATATAAAAATTATATGTGGAGTGGAATATAAACAACTGGTAAAATAAATGTTTATGATGTAGAATATGAACATATTATGAAAGTGTAAAAGAAAACATCAAAGACAATCACACATATGATACTGAGTTCTTACGGTACTATATTAAATAAATTAGTAACACTTTACGGTAAGGTTTCATTTGTCAACATTAGTTAATGAAATACTTAAGTATTATTAATCTTTGCTATTGTTAACTTCAACATTTAATAATACATTATTTAAATCAAAAGTATTTGTTAATATTATTTAATGGAACTGAGCTAATAATAACAATGAACAGTTGCATTTATATTAACTAACATTAATAAACATTAATGTATACTGTAACAAAAATATTGCTCAGTTAATGTTAGTTAATGCATTAACTAACAGGATGTTATTGTAAATTGAAGAGTGAGTTAAAAGTAATTTGGCAATCTCTGCCATTTCTGTTTAGTGTGACATACGCTCTCTCTCTCTCTCTTTTGTGCACACACACACACACACACACACACACTTTGTGAACATTGTGGTTGCTATGTGAGATAAATTAGTATAATTAGGCATATTTCATTAGCCTACATTTAGTTATTTATAGATGTACCAACATGATTAATGCATTATTTATATATATATATATATATATATATATATATATATATATATATATATATATATATATATATACACACACACATACACACATCAAGATAATAAAAAGAATAAAAACATAAATTATGCTCATTGACTTACTGCTTTTGTTTCCACCGAATTCCTCTTTGTATTACAAACATCTGGTATTAAAATCAGAGTCGTCTTCTTAGTCGTTTTTATTGGCGGTTCGCAATCTTAAATAGAGCATTACCACCATCTACTGTGGGTTAAAATCAGAGTCCGTACAGCGCATGCGTTTTAAAGACATGCATTACATCATGCACGTGCATGACGTCAATATACCTGACGTCACCGCGCTACAGTCTGCAGCAAGGAGTACTTGCAGTTTACACACACTATAACAACTCAAATACATAGGCTAAGCGATAAATGGCCATTATTGAAAAATAAACCCAGACAGGGCGTTGTCTGCTTATTTCACGACTACTGGACAGAGTCATTAAGAGTTTGTATAAATTATTAATCATTATCATCATTAATCAACATTCCACTTTTTTCTTTCTATCGACTAGTATACCTTATTTAGAGTAGGCCACATGCCCATATTTTTTAAGTGGTTTCTAATGTATCTCTTCAGTTTGTTGTTCTTCAGACCTATATTTTCGCTTTTTTCCCTATTTTGAAAGTCTTCCAATGCCATTTTTATTAGCATTTGTAGCCGTAATATCGCTTCGCAAGACAGCGCCAATGATCTACTTCAACTTGTGTTGATATGAAAAAAAGAGCGCGAAAGTGCCAACTGCCAAGACGCATATAGGAGAATGCTATGGGCAGCATTCATTCTACAGAAATATCTGACCGCACACTGACCAATCAGAAGTATTCCAGAGACGCGTAATATGATATTCTACATGCACTGAGAAGGGTTTTTGTTTATTTGTGTGTTTTACAGAAGTTAGATACTACTGCAACATCAGTGACACAGCTGCAATATCAAACTGCTTGTACTATTACTAATAACAGGGTCAACTATTTATAACACAGACTGAATGCGAGAGACAGACCAGGGCAGATGCCAAGCACACGTTACATAACGGTTACATTTTCTCGAGGACACTTAACAGACATTCCATGGAAATCACTTTATTTTTCAACTACAGTATACGGTTTGATTTGTTACTTCTGCGACGTGACAAAACTGTATGGACAATTTACAAAATATATAAAATGCCTACTTGCTTCTCTTAACTACCGAGCACTTACACATACTACACTATGTATTTCATAAACTTCACAGAGAGCTTGAAAAGTACATGACAAAAAGTGGAGGAAAATCTCAAAGGTATCAGCTGCTGAGTTTAACATTATGGCAAAGTAGTTCTAGCTGATAATCAACGGTTTTATTTAAACAATATATTTAAAACTTAAAATTTTAAAAAGGAGCACTCATACTCTCATGTATCCAAGAGACAAAGACATAAAAATTTAAAAATTGTGAACACTAGAAGACTAAATCCTCAAGTGACTTTTTCTTCTTCCAAATGGTCAAAGTTCTGATTAAGATTTCTCCTTAAGAAGCCATGCCTTCTGTTCAAAGGAACCAAAAAACAGAGATATACAGTCGTGAAAATTTATGCAGGATATATAACGCTTTACAACAAATCCAAAAGTAGAGACAGTGTCACCTTTTTCTCTGTTCCCTCAGCTTACTTTATTTTGCACCTGCAATAGAAATATCATTAATGTCAGTTTCTTTTTAAGTGTCATGAATCAAAATAAAACGGAACATTCTCACCTCTGGCTGCCTCTGCGTCAAGACCCACTGGCCTATGAAGCAGGAAAAAGACAACAAGAGAGACAAAAGTCAAAAGGTGGTCATTTCCTGAAGAGCAAAAAAATAAATAGACATTATATTGTGATCTCTGATTATTGATCTAGTTGCACCATTGGAACAGATGCAGTCACATTATAAAACTTTTGTGGCAAAAAGGGTCAATTGTCTATTGTCAATAGTGTAGCATTATATCAAGCACAGATCACACAGAAGTTATTGTCAAAGCAAGCAGATTTTTGTTGGTCAGTGTGGTGAATCTGCATGAGCTAATTAAACCTGTTGCGAAATCTGGATGGTGAAATATTTCTAATGAACGATCGCATGGATTCCTATTGAAATGACTGGATTTTGCCTGCAAAAAATGTGAGTGCGGTTTAGCCTGAATATTCTCATAGAACAAAATGCATTACAGTTTTTTTGCCACTTACTTTGACTTGTTCCCTTTGCAGCGGCATTTCCGACCTATTGGAAACAAGCCAGAAGTATGATCAAAACCATTGGTGGTTTATTATAATATACAAGAGAAATGCATTCACAAGCACATGGTGTTTTTCCTATGTTGCTGTAACACATGAAAAAATTACAAATAGGTACAAAAAAACTAAACTACTGTCCTTAAACACCCCTGTTGTGATCAAACTCATATTGTCCATATAACGTCAGGTCATCAGGGTTCTCATTAGTAATTTATGTGGGCTGGTGGGGGTTTCAGATTAAGAGTATCAAAGGTTAGACTGGCTGCTTGTCCCTGCACTGGTGAAACACCATAAGTCATGGTGCGGTGTTGGGTGTCGTAGAGAGGTTTAAACTTAGAGGTTGTGAAATATACGTTGGCCTGCAACCAGTCTACCCTCAGTAACCGATATTTGTTTATCTGCATCAGTGGACACATTCTTAGATGAATATTTACAAAAATATTCTATAACTTTGATGGCAAGCACTATACAAAGGTATGACAACTCTTTCTGAGAGCAGTACACAGATAGTTTGACACTCACTGACAATGAGGAAGATCCCCATCAAGAAGAGGATCACAGCAAAGATCATACCACCGATCCTGAGAGATTCATAATCTGGAAAGAGGATTCAGAAGAACATGTAGAAATGCAGAAATGATGCATGTTTTCATTTTATTAGAATATGTTAATGACACAAGATTCAAATAGGAAACATTCCACATAAACTTAAAATATTTAAAACAAAAAAAGGTTGCATTTGTGGTAAAATAATATACAAATTACAGATTTAAACACAAAACAGCCCTTTTGTAGCAGGTGCACATGGAATCTGTAGAATTGGAACTCATTCACAAATTTCTACACCCCACCTATTTGTTTACTAATACTTAGGCTTTAAACTCCAGATAAATATCTAGTACTACTGTAGTTTCATATAACAAATTTTAACTAAAAATCATTTCCAAATTTGACAGATTTCCCCTAAAATCAGCACAGAAAATGCAAAAGGTTCTGCAGATTACATTTGGTCCTGCTTACGAGTGTTAAGGCCAACACAACATGCACAAACAATAATCTACTAAGCATAATAAAAAAGCAGAAAAATGACTTTCCTGAGACAGTCTGGAACCACTAAGCTGCCATGTGTACTAGTAGTTTGCTTTCCAAGTAGGGCTTTGGGTTGTACTTTTAATTGTAAACATGACAGATTATATATAATCCAAATACGGACAATAAACAAATGGAATAAAAAGTAAATTTGTGAAATTCTGGGCTAGATATCAGATTCTAACTTATGTGTTTTACAGAAGCTTAGTCCCAAGGTGAATATTTCCCATCTATTTTAGAAAAAACAGAAAGGAAACACAAATCTCTCTGACTTCCCAGATGTTTCCTGAGAAAGGTGATGCACTTTGGCCCTAAAAGCCCTTCTTAATACAACAGCGCTCAGCACACTATGGGAAACATCAGAGTGCAGCTGTAAGCCCCATAATAAGACGACTACGCTTACAATACTTTGAGAAACAAAAATGCCTCTGAGTAATCGCTGTTTTGCATACTAGAATTTTTCCCTTTCAGCTTTATGAAGTCAACCAAGAGATTTCCTTAATCCATATAAGTATGTATACTGCCTAAGCAGCTATAGTCCATCTGTACTCACCATAATGAAATGGCTTGTCGTATTCTGGTGGGAGAAAAAAAAAATGAAAATGTCTAAAGTGAAAGCTCTGTAAAGCTGTTTTTTAAAAAAAAAAAAAAAAAAAAAAAAACTGGTAGCAATTAAAATGTAAAATGTTAAGAGAATTTAAGATAATGACAACATTTTAGTTCCAGAACATAAAAAGATACATATCTCTACATATCTGCAAGCCATTTCTCAAATACAGAATGCTATTGACAAATTGATACTGTATGGAATGTACCATAAGAGGATAAAAGCTTTCTGACTGGTGACTCCATAAACATTTGATCACACCCGCTGTGAACTAAAAGCTTATAGTGTCAAACATATGCTGTTTCAATGCACACAACATTAAACCTGGTCTAGCCTGGCTAAAAACACTGTTAATAAGCCAATAAGACGTTCAGTTAATGTAAAATTAATTCTAGACTAGAAGACACTTACCATGAATTTCATCCATTTGAGAAGCTGAGGGAGAAAAAGAGTGTTACAATTTAAATCTAACCAAGCAAAAATGTTAAGTTTATGCCAGCCAAACTATTAAAGACAGAGCATTATTAGATTCTAAGTATAAGTGCTTCCATGGGGGGAGGGGGGATCAGAGTGCAGTTGAATTCAATTAATATACAACTTGCAGTGATACTTATACTATTTAATATACAACTGGCACGCAAGTATTACAGTGCACTACAATGTTAAATGTACACTATGATTGCATACTACATTTCAACAGTAAATATGTTTGGGCACAGACACACATACAGTCATAAAAAAATCTAAAATATCTTCAAAAAGCATGTGCACAAGCATGAAAAACACAAAAGAAATGCTCACACTGTGACAGCCAACATAAATAGCTTCTTTTCATTATGCCAGATCAACCTAAAATTTATTTTAAATAGCTCAACTATGAGATTTATATTACACAGGAAGGTTATTTTAGGAGCTCATCTCAAAGAACGACATATTCATTCTAATATTTTGACAAGTTCTTTTCAAAGACTTCTTATTAGTATTAAACAGACATTTGCCAGAAATGTTACTTTATATATCACCATTTTATGCCACAAATTTTTCAGTGGAATGATAATACATCTACATGTTTTAAAGAATCTTTTCAGAGGGGCTGCTCTCTGTAAACAAGAATGTTGAAGGCATCACTCCAAATCTCCCATTAAACATTATGAATGGTCTGACTGTAAGACTTTGGTTATCTATAATGATCTCTCACTCTCTCTCCCTCCATCCCTTTCAAAAACAATGGACAAAGCATTGATGCAAACACTTTAACATTCCTGTGTCCAAAAACCATAATTTAATGCTGCTCATGTACTTGTTTGTGTGTGCAGTATTTACATGAGTGCACACTGGCCAGTCCGACAGTGTTGGAGCGCTTAAATGGTGTATTCAAATGTTTGTGTTGGCGGCAACAACAACACCACACACACACACACACACACACACACACACACACACACACACAAAGTCTGAGAAAGCTGCACTTCTCCCAGAAATCCAGTGGATTGGCTAGATTCACTGTACTGCAAATTTGTGGACAAATCTCAAAAGAAAACATTACAGCAGCAATACTTAAAATTCCCAAGGTCAATCAATTTTAAAAAGCCTCATCCTGTCAAAAATTTCTCCAAATGGAGTAGCAGAACTTCATGTACCCAAAGTTAGGTACAAACATGAGCTGCGCTGGCACACTTGAAAAAGTCTCAAGCCTCGTGGTGTGAGAGTAGTGTTACTTCATCGGCTTTTCAGAAAAACCTTTCAGGGAAAGGTGTAATCGTAAGCAGAAATGATACACGGTGGAACGGTTTGAGAAAATTTGCCAAAAACACGCAAAGCCAAAACAGCACAAACTGCTTCAGTAGCCTATTTCAGAAAAGCAGTCAAGTGCAACGGCAGTCAAATTTTATTAAACAATAACAAACAGAAAAAGTCTTGGTACATATCAACGTCACACAGAAGCACAGAAAACTTGAAATTCAGCTTTTTTTTTTTTAAATCACTCACATAACAAAGTGTCTCTAACCCTCTACACACTTACCTGGCATTTCTCTGCCAAAAGCTGATCCTGCATGCATACACATATACCATTAATCTCTAAAGGAGAGTCTGTGCAGGACAAATACTTTTATTTTTTGTCCTAATTACGTTAGATATAAAAAAATATATAAAAAAAAGAATTCTCAGAGTATAGTTGAGAAGGTGGCAATAAAAAACAAAAACAACTCACCCAAAGCTGGAGCAAAGTAGGACAAAAGCACTGCAGCAACACAAAGTTCCATCTTGTCTGAAAAAAACCAAGTGAGTGTGAGACACTGGGCTGTCTTCAATCCCTGCAAAATTCCACACACATACTTCAGTTCTTGTGGGAAGGTTTAGAAACCTGATTAATAAAGTCTCACTTCCCTTATATTATTAACTTGACCACTGAACTATGCACTGAAGAACAAGTCCTGGTAGTTGTGGGTAACTTTTTGTTGGACATCAAGTGCTTCTTTTTGTTTAAACAACTTCACAGAAGAAATATAAAGGAGATTTAATAGAGATGGAGCATTTCACGCACTGTCTATGAGCTGCAGAAAAAGATCTCTTTCAGTTCTCCAGCATGTTTCTCTCTCCTATTGCTAAGAATGGCAAAAAGGCTCTATTTTTAGAGGACCTCCTCAAAACAGTTGGTTTAAGGAGCCCAAGGGACATGGCTGTGGGGTGTGGTATTTCAGATGATATTTGATAAGTGACTTACAGACGTGAATGTTTTAGCTGTAACTCAAACACATATCACATAACACCAATCTCAAAACCCATGTCAACTTAGATGCACAATTTAATAAGCAATTGATCGCTTGGAGATCTCAGGTGGTCTCTAAATAACATCTAGATTAAACTCATTTGTGTATAAAAAGAACACATTA
The DNA here is from genome assembly GCA_039654775.1 of Spinibarbus caldwelli. Classification (NCBI taxonomy): domain Eukaryota; kingdom Metazoa; phylum Chordata; class Actinopteri; order Cypriniformes; family Cyprinidae; genus Spinibarbus; species Spinibarbus caldwelli. The sequence goes on from CM077227.1 coordinate 18,479,632, forward strand.
AAGTACAGTTGTTGCACAGATGTGTCACTACAACATTTCTCCACAGAATAAATCTCGAGGAGGAGGAGTCCCATATGCTCTTTACAGTTCTGGCACTAGACACAGAAAATTCCCCATTTAACCCACTTCCGCGAGATTTCACTGAATTGCTTGTTGGCAGCAGCTTCTTTCTCCCCTTTATCGCAACTAATCTCATACTACAGTAAACCGTTTTATGACTACGCGATTAAAAACGTGAAACATGTTGTGCAAAACAGCAAAACAACTCTCAAGGAGCTGTAATGTGATATAGATGGTCACGTGCTCCAGCTGCCGATATGATCAAGACTGCATTCTTGCAAATGTTATACAAGGAAAGAGGAATAAACTAATCTAAAAATGCATGCAAGGCTGCATGCATATAAACTGCACGTGATAATCACCAGTTTTTTTGCACAGATCGATTGGAACAACAGATCTCACTTGCAGAAACCGTTTATAAAGAGCCATGTGGTAGTTATGCAAGAAATCGTAGGTTAACATAAGTAATAGCTGATTCAACTTTATAAAAAAAAAAAATGCAAAGCGCGTCAAAGTCTTACCAGCTCGAAACTGCTCAACACCAAAGAATCCGGTTTTAATGAATCCCTAGTGCAAACCAGAAGCACTCTCTCGACGACCCAGTATGTTATACAAAAATTCTATAGAATTAGTGAAATGGTGATTGCAAAGTCTTATATCTCCGAATTCAAATTCAAAATCGAATTCAAAAAGTGTTATTCCTTACAATGCGAGCTGCACGTAGTCATAGTTGTGGACATGGCACGTACATGTAAATATTTTCTGATGTTCGAACGCGCGCCTGTGTAGCGGAGCTAGACTCCTCCCCGGCTCAGCTTTATACTCTAGACCTCTGACCCAGAAGGTGGAGGTAGGCAAGGAATCAACCTTTAAAGGAATTTCGACAGGAAATATTCAGGGCGCAATCTCTAGAGGTTCGCCTCACACAACCTTCACAGAGACGCCTATTTGATACAAGATGCATGCTGTTTATTGGGATGTTTTCTCATGTGTCATAGGTCTCAAAAGGTTGCATGTCAGATGCTAAATAGCCATGTTCTTAAAGCGTTTATGATTTGCAATGTATGCGAAACTGCATTTTTTGCAGGTACAAGTGTTTCCAAATGCACCTCTTTAACAGACATCTTGGAGATGTAGCCCTATGTGCAGGCTATATTTGGTGTCAAACATGAACTACCTTTAAAAACTAAACAAGATGTGATTTGTAAAACATGAATAAAGTGATACATATAGTATTTGTGTTTTCTTTGTTTCCTTCTGACGCAAAGCGCTCCAGCGAACTACTGTTGTTATGGTTACCAGCTACTGAACGCGATTTTTATTCGCTAGCTGAAAACTCGCGTTCAGGCTTGTGTAATTAACTTTTGTGGTAAAAATAAATAAATAAATAAAAATAATACACTCATCACCCATTTGACTTTTTGTTTAGGAGTTTGCACTATTTGCACCTGCAATATTGTTATTTTCAATGCGCACTCCTACTGGAGGGACCTCACATATTTCAATATTCCTGTAAATATATTCAGAAGGTAAAAAAAAAAAAAAAACAACAACAACAACGCAAATCATAGATTTGGTGCTGAAGATCTTGAGTGGTAGACCTATTGATTTGAAGCCTGGGAGACAAATGACGAAGATTGTCTGTTGGCTGTTTACAAGCCTCTCCCGAGATTCCACAGATTCCACAGATAGTGTTTTTGCACAACACCCAGGGGCTTACACAAAAATAAAAGGAGTGTTTGAAACTCATCTTTGGGAGTCGTCTATGGTTGCATTGCAACACGCATAGTCTTCTTTTGACTAAAGAGTAGTATCACAATTTTTACAGTAACTTATCCTTGTAAGCCATTTGTTTCGTCATGTTATGTAGGCCTATTTACTTAACAGATTTGGGGATGAAAAAAAAGGTTAAAAAGGACTAATTGTCATGTGCAAGTCCGTTGTTATACAGTCATGCTCGTGGTGGCGCCATTCAACTAGAGCGGATCTGTGACAGAATATTGGCAGAAAGGAATGAATGTACTACACATTTTCAACACTGAGGTGCAGCAAAACACCCGGTAGAATGTCTTCCCTTTTTAACGACTGTACAGCCTTGTGGGTGAGGTACAAATTACAAGCAGAAATGCCTTTTAAAATAAGTCTTTCACCAAATAATAACTATGCAGCTCCAGCTGTACAGTGCAGTGAACTGAAAAAGAATAGATAACCAAAAGGAAAAAATAATCAAAAAGTAAATCATACAACAGATCTGAAAGATTTTGAACCCCTTTAATTAATGCATTAGTTGCATAGGATGTTTTTGTTTTATTCCTCAGTAATATTGTGTCGCGCTGTAGCCGTCTTCAACTTATAAAGACATCCAGCAGAAACACTCTAAAAAGTAATTTTCTGAAGTTTTAAATAAAAAAAAGGAACTATGTCAGTTTCTACCGAACTTCAAATTGAATTCAGTGTGTTACTTACATTCTTTTTAACTGTGAAATTTAATTAAAACAGTTTCTACACCCAATTTGATTTTTATATTGTTTTTACACCCAATTTTATTTTCATTAAATACACGTTTGAAAGCTTCCGTATTAGAACAAGTTCCAGATTTCAGTTATAATTTGTTTCCAGAATGCAGGAGGAGGTCAGTGTCTCGCTCCAGAAATAGGCCATGACGTCAGTTTGAAACAAGCAGGTGTGCCCTTGGCAGATGCTGGGTCATTGTTACAGCAGCCTTTTGTACGTGTCTTTGATAATGTGTCACAGGTGAGACTGCTGGAAATGACTTTCCATCTCATCCCAATGTCAGGGTCCACTGGAGTGAGATGGAGAGCAAAACAACAGCAAATCTATTGGCATTTACAATTTACAAAACTGCTCAGCTATTGCAAAGGGGAAAACACTGCATACAAAAAACAACTACATGATTACTATTCAGATTTCAATAGACACCGATGGTGAAAATGAAAACAGAAATATGAAGCAGACATCATACAATGATCTGCATTTATTATGATCTGTGACAAAAGATGTTAAATTCTACTCCACTCACGCTCTGTCCTGAAGACTGATGGAGTGCAGACTGATGTAATGCTTCAGTTTAAGGGAAAGCAGCAGAGGGACTCAGATACATATGTGCAGTGACCAGAAGTAAAAGGGACTTATGTAACCCAACTCTGAGATGCAGAGCAACGCATTACTGCTCCATGGACAAATTCCCTGAAGACCTTTTCAGTTTTCCATGCCACTGAGCAGATGGCGATGAATCGTCATTTACATACAAGCCAACAAATATTGTAAAACCACTGGTCTTTTCCCAATGAAAACAATCTGTTTTCCCACTGAAGGACCCATAAATATCCATTTTAAAAAAAAACACCCACTCCATCCACAAGCACACACTGTCAAAGGCATGTTAGCTCACCCTATTTAACATTAAGAACATTCTTTCCTGCACACACTAAAAAAAAGTGTCAAAAATAATTCAAACATATTTATGGGAAATGTCAATCTGAACCAATTTATTTTATATAGACAAAAAAAAAACTGTAATGCTACTGAATTCAAACATCACTGAATAATAATAATAATAATAATAATAATAATAATAAACAAATAACCACAACTACAACTATTAAAGTAATAAATAAACAAAATAGGAGTCGTAATAAAATGTAAATAAGAAATTATTATTAAATATAAATGTAAATATACATTTATTAAATAATAAGAAATTATAAACAATTATGAACAAACATAAGAATTACAATTATTAACAAATAGAATTAAGAAAGTATTGTTAAACTTATACATATTTACATATACATACATTAAATATACATGTAGAAATAATAATTAATTAATAATAAAATAAATATGTAATAAAATAATAAAAAATACTATAGAATTATTAAAAATATTTAAATATACATTTAAACAAAATAATACATAAATAGCAGTAGTAATAAAATGTAAAAAAAATAATTATTAAATATACATTTATAAAAAAAATATAAACAATTAGACAATTATAAACAAACATAAGTATTAACAAATAAATAGAATTAAGAAATTATTAAATTTATTTAAATATACATGTATAAATAATAATGAATTGATAATTAAAATAAATATATAATAAAAATAAAATACTATTAAGAAATTATTATTAAATATATATTTAAATATACATTTAAACAATAAAATAATTATTAATAATAATAACAAATAAAACAAGAAGCTAGTATTATAATTATTAATTTACATACAATTATTATTATTATTATTATTATTATTATTATTAATATTATTAATATTATTATATGTGAGTAACATGCTTGGTTTTTAGGGCTCTAGATGGTGTAACACTCAAATCCTCACAGTATTCTTAGTCTCTTCTGGGAAATTGCTGCCTGCATCCTTGCAAAACGTCTGAATTATTGAACAAATCCACAAGACCTTAAAGCGACATGAGACATTCAGAGGCCCTTAGGCAGCAGAGAAGCCGAAGTACAGAATGAATATTTCACTGAGCTCTGAAACCATACGTCAATCCAACCACCACTATGACAAGAAGAAACCTTGGCAGCAGATGTGTAAGATCCCTCTCATTCTGAAATCCACAAAGCAACAAAAAAATCCATGCAGATCAAGTATGATTTGGTAATACAGGACATTACAGAAATCAGACTTCTGAATGGACTACTTTGATATCAGAAGTGCTGGGGAACAGTTTTCAGGGTTAATAAAAAATTAGAAAAATTAGATATTTTTGTGTGGGTGAGGATTTCATATTCTGAAGCAAGGATAATTATAGACCTGTGCAGAAATTTACAGATGTGAGATGGAGGTGGTCAGCTGTGCTCAGTTTGATAGATGTCAGCATTCTTACATAACCCACCTTACATAATTGCTCAGTATTGTTCCTATTATAAGTCTTGAGACTAACTCATTAGGAAGGCCAGTTGATTAATGCAGCTGCAATGGTGTTTCTGCATCCTGCATTAATCAAATTAGAGGTGACATCTTTCAGAACATATTTAAGATTAGCCTGGTCAGGCATTACAAAATAGGCTGTTAGAAGCCTGGTACAGAAGTACTGGAACTGCTTCCTATGGGGCTATGAATATCATATTGTGCTTATTCTCAAACTTTTTACTCAGAGCAAATAGAAATCTATACTAGTTTAATTAATATGTATCAAAAAATAATCTTGACTTTTTATATGTTATGAGGAAATTCAAATATCAAAAGCTGAAAAAAAAAGAAAAAAAAAACTACATAAGAGATTTATCGTGAGGACTTCTTGAATATTTAATTCTTACCGCTGGCTTTACACAAAGTTGTGGAGCTCTGCTGTTAGGCTTCCATTTCAAAACCTTATTGACAAGTTTAATTCAGGTCCTCATGGAGAAGTGCTCATGAACACGATATTGTGGCCTTGAAATGGAAACAGACCGTTTTTTTTTTTTTTTTTTTTGAGGAATTGAATCCACCACCTGTGTTGCAGTGCTGTGACATTTATTAAAGCAAAGATAGGAAAAACAGTATAGCTCTGGTGGTTTCTGGGCATTAAACATGCTGACACTGCAGAGAAATACACTGCAAATTGGTGAGTTTGTTTCTCTTTCCTCTTGGACTGCAAGAGCAGTTGGTATATCATTTAGCATTTTCTCGTTCAGATTGTGAAAGAGTTTGATGTGATGCTTTTTGCTAGATATAGATTTTTAAAACCTAGTTAAACACACAGGTTTATTGCTTTATGCATATATATATTTCAAATAAATTTCAAATAAATGCTGTCCTTTTTAAATTTCTATTCAAAGAACGAAAAAAGAAACAAAAATGTTAAGCAGCACAACTGTTTTCAACATTGACGATAATAAATGTTTCTTAAGCATCAAATCAGCATATCAGAATGATTTCTAAAGGATCATGTGACACTGAAGACTGGAGTAATTGCTGCTGAAATTAAAATATTTAAAGGAGAAAAATTTTTGAAATACATTAAAATAGAAAACAGCTACTTTAAATTGTAATAATATTAGTGCTGGGCGATATACCGGTTCAAACGGTAAACCGGTTTGAATTATGCAAATGGAATAGACTTCAAAAAAAAAACAAAAAAAAAACGGCATAACGGTAAAAGTGCCTAAGCGACGTACACAGCATTGTTAAATTGAGAGGAGATTTACTAACTGGGCAAATAAACCAGCTGTAAACTGACAGAAGCCAGAAACACTGAAAACAGACGCAAAGAGGAGAAAATACTGCAGCAGGCAAATCAAGCCAAAGAATGATCAAGTTCACTGTTCACGATGCGCAAAATATAGGAAGAAAATTCTAAATACTAAACTGGGGGTGAGGGGTTTATATGAATCTCTGAGGGGAACTGACTGTCTTCAGAAAAGTTTAGATGTTACTTTCTTTTCATCTTACCTCCATATAATAATATTAATGTAGTAGGCTATTTAAAAGGGTTAAGGCTAGAAGGGATATGTATGTCGTTACTGGGCATACACACATCAATACGGCGTAATTTTTGTCACAATGTGTACAACAATAATTACTATTTTTTCATTATTGTAATGGGTAGGTTTAGGGTTGGGGTAGGTGTAGACGTTAATAAAACAATCTAATAGGTAGAAAATTAAATTTCATTGCTCATTTCCGGTTGGAGCTGTATCCCTTCTAGCCACAACCATTTAAAAGTGCAGCCTTGCTTTGTTTACAGCGGTAACCAAGGAAACGCTATATTGAAGCTGTTCCATAAGCGCCACCTGCTGTCAGTGAGTGAATTTGTTTCTTAATCAGCCATTTTTGTTTTGTTCAGATGTGTATGGAAGCCTGTTTCCGCCACTGAATAAAAAAAATTAAAAAGGTAATTGCGACTTTTCATCTCACAATTCTGACTTTTTCTTGCAATTGCGAGTTTACAAAGCGCAACTCTGACATTTTTCAAAGAATTGCATCATATAAACTGGCAATTCTGACTTTTTTCTCAGAATTGGGATATAAACTCGCAATTCTGACTTTTTCTCGCAATTGCGAGTCATCTCACAATTCTGACTTTATATTTCAGAACTGTGAGATACAAACTCGCAATTGCGAGTTAAGTCCATTTCTGAGGAGAAAAAAAGACTGTTCTCTCGCAATTCTGACTTTATAACTAGCAATTGCGAGTTTATATCACACAATTCTGAGAAAAAAATCAGAATTGCCAGTTTATCTCTCATAATTCGGACTTCTTTTTATTCAGTAATGGAAACGGGCTTCCATAGATGTGTTTTATGTAGCGTAATATCAGAAAGCTAAGGTCAGATCATTCTGTTTTTGCTTTAAATTTTGAAATTATACAATCTAATTTACATCAAAAACTGCTCATGCTATATGTAGCATGTTTGTTTGGATTGTAATTAAAATGCTGTGGTTCTGCAATGGTTTCATGCATTCTGATTCATATAAAGGCACAGACAGGGAACAAAACCGCGATAAACCGTGAAACCGAATTCTAAAAAATAAATAAATAAATAAATAAATAAATAACAAACAGCGATAAGGATTTTTGGTCAAACCGCCCAGCACTAACTGATATTTTAATTGTAATAAGATAACTGATGTGACAATTATACTGAATTTTGATCAAATAAATGTAGACCTGATGAGCATGAGACTTCTGTCAAAAAACATTTAAACTTTTTGAATGCATATGTTTGGTCAGCGTGTGAACCCCTATGTGCTTCTGGTGGTTCATTCTTTGTAGTATTATATTGTAGTCTTCGTGGTTTCTGCAACCATTGTGACAATCTTGATTTCAGAGTTTTGTGGAAAATTTAAATTATAAAAATAAACTTCACACTTTAAAAAGAACTCACATTGTACACCATTTCCTTTTTCTGTGTAATAACTGGAGATTTTAACAAACAAAGGAATCATTCTCTGATTATGGGGAACATTCAAATCAACCGCGATCACCATTTTAGACTGGTGTTAAAACAAATTATCAAGCCATAAAAATTACAAAAAAAGCATGCGAAAAGTCCATACAACCCAAATGCTATACTCCAAGTTACCTGAAAACATTTGGAGCATATCATATGAGGTTTATAGACTACTTTGTTTATAGACTTTTTGGTCATTTCTAGATCCCAAAATGCATTCCTTGATTACTGTATGTTTTCACTGTGTGGAAAAGAGCAGTGTGAACATACTACTTAACATCTCCTTTTGTGTTCCACAGGAGAAAGTCAGTGATACAGATTTAGAACAAAATGAGGGTGAGTAAATGAAAATTTTCATTTCCAGAAAGTCAAAGCAATTGATATTGCAATCAATTGCTTTAACGTAAACCAGGCTGCAGCATAAAACACAGAGGAAAAGAAACACTGAATTCTATATTCAAACCAACCCTACGGCACATCCCTTACCTGGTGACTAACCTTTATCTTAACCAGAACCATTTGAAATTCTAATCTGCCCTCATACCAACATATAGGCTACTTGATGCAGTCCATGAATCACAGCATCTCCGCTCACAGATCTGATGTGGCCTTGTCAGACTCGCTTACGTACTACATGTGAAGAAGAAAGAAGATGGGAGCGTAGCGTAAGAGGAAGAGGCTGCGAGGCTTTTATTGTGTAAGAGAAGAGTAGACAGAGAGTCCCGCCACCAGCCCGACAGGCCACACTGAACCGGTTTCCATGACAACAGAATTCTAATGACTACACCCCTGGCTTTTGCTTTGAGGGAGAACGATGCTACTGGATCTCAGCGTTTCCACACTTTGTCACACCTTTTCTTTTTCACAATAAATGTCATAGACTCTCAACATGGATGTTTGTATCTGATGGTGCGCCCGATATCCAGCAGCACAAGCCTTCTGAAATTTAGCCAGATGGTCTAAGTCATTATCTTTTGGTCCTGTCCTCCCCCATCCCCCATCCAACCTGCTCATGCTCTCCCTCTGTGATCTGCCCATGTGACCATAGCCAGCTGTTCATTGGCTGGCACCATGAAGGCATCTGTCCAATCGGTGAGGTTCGCGCATATAAACATAAGCAAAGCAGCATTCTTATGATTCAGAACTGAGTCTTTCTTTCAGTGGGGAGTCAATAGGAAATACTACACTGGGTTCTACTATTTTGTTTGTCCTTGTTCTCATACCCACAAGCAGAGAGGATCTTCTCCTTTTAAGGGAACTATTCTGGCTGTAGGAGCATCTGCTTTTCCCTGCATTACTTGCTCTCGCCCCATTGACACTGTGACCAGCTAATAGTGTTCATGGTTCAATCCTATTCGATATACACATGCAGTTTCAGCACTGACACACTGGACATGGCTGTGACATGTAAGTACAGTGAGCCTTTGAACAACCGTATTTAATTTTAACTGATTATACTCACACCTGAGAATCACATGAGTAGTCGAAGAACTGAATGATTGGGTGATGTTTTGTTACTGGAAACACTGCATGATTATATAGAGCAGATTAGAATAGAGTTGGCTGACAGATCTATTTAAAATAATATTTCTTGTAAAGTATTGCAGAGTCAATTCACGTTTTTGTAACATCACAGGGAAAGGATAGCATCTTTATAAATAGATAAGGTCTGAGCTTTACTATACAAAGCCCTAAAATTATATCTACTTTGTGTGTGTGTTTTGGAATATAAACAACTTCTGATTATTACTCATATTTAAGAACTCCCTGCTTTTTGGTGAAGCGGGTCTATTTATAGCTTATGTCTTCAATAGTCTTTTGCTTTGTTTGTCACTGGGAGGGGGCGAATTATTGCTCATTGCTTGATAATATTATAAGCTCCATTATCATTTTATTTATACTGGTGACTAATAATGCTGCTATATGTAAATATTTTTATCATTAAGAGGACTCATCTGTTTGTCTGGACAGGCTATATAATGAAAGTAATCTGAAGCATGGTGAAAAAAGAATAATTAATTGGCATATATTAAAATTTGATATCATACAATTAATCATTGCCTTACTTGATCCTTCTGATCAAAATAATTACATGATCTTGCAATAAAAACATGAGTTAGCTGAGAAGTAACTTCCTGAGGGATCCTGAGATGCATTGCCAAATATTAATTGATTGACTAGTAGTCAAAATAAATAAATAATTATGATTAATGTATTATTGTAATAATCAGTTTTAGTTAATTTTAGTAAAAAATAAATAAATAAATAATAATAATAATAATAATAATAATAATAAATCACAATGATTATTATTAGTAGTAGTATTGATTATTATTATTTATTTATTTTTTATCTGTGTTATACAGGAAAAAAACATCCTGATATGCTCTGTATTGAATATTTACAAATGTAAATTGGCCCATTTATATAGTGTATTGATGTATTTCCAGCAAAGTATATATATTAGTATTAATTTTTGTACACAGCACATTTGGTACATTACAATTTGAATGTTCTTAGACACACTTTTTAGTCTACCTGGTCTTGTTTTTCTAAGCGCCTAAAGATATTTCCCTCCTGTAACCCTAATCAGAGTTCAACCAGACCAGAATAAACTGATATTTGGGTTTATGTTTTCAGATACTGATTCTTGAGTCAAGCAAATGTATTTCTAGAGCACCATCCAAATGCTTAAATACACACTTAAATGTCAATTGCATTAAAAAGAAAATATTGCCACATACAATATAAAATCTAAAACTCACTTCCATTTAAAATTTAAGAGTAAAAATCAAATCAAATAAGTAAAATCACTAAAAATCAAAAACACTTTTTCGACCTCCATAAATTTACTTATTGATGAAGAAAATCTCAAACGGAGTAGAAATCATGACGATTTACATGGACAGAAACAGATGCTGTAACATGATGGATTTTGTACAGTGCAATAAAACAAAACACATGGCAACCAAGCAACTAACCGTAACCAATGTGTCCTCTATACAGACATTAGCTGGCCCATTCTCATCAGTGCACTATGTCAGCATGTTTCTCCCCAGGCTCTGACTGTGTTACAGCACTGTTGGAGATTAGACTGACAGGGCCTTAATCCCATAGAGCTCTTCAGTTCCCCCTGCCAGACCCCAGTACTGTGCCAGGCCAGTACCCAACGGCCACACGAACGCATGCAAGGTCTGAGATAAAGAAAAACTCCATTAAGCCACACAGATAAAGCACTACATAAGAGAAGACTCAGACTGAATAAACTGCAGTGTAGCCAACAGCAAATGATGTTAAATCACAAAACACTCTTCAACAGAGTGAACTAGAATGACAGCTGGTGAAGCCTCCAGGCCTTCAAGCCAACGAAAATCATGTCATAAACAAAGCAAAAAGATGTGTTGATTCACTTATTTGAAGGACTATGTCTCCACCTCTTTAGGCGGAGAAAAAACAGAAAAGGTATGCCACCCAAAGTGTCTCGTTGCAGTTTAACACAGTGGACAGTGCCAGGCCTCACAGGCCCTTGCTGAAGTCAGAGATGTTGAGCCAGGATGACCCCAAATCACGCCCAATGCTGTAAGTACATCCCACATTCAGACTTAATAAATAAAGTAATACACTGCTGGTTATGAATGTCCTGTCAGACATCAGTTTCTTGTTTAGTTCATAATCAATTTTCCTTAAGTGTATACTCTGCTAAATGCATCTTACGGTGATAGCTGGCCATTAACTAATGGACCAGCCATCATATTCCAAAAAACATCACTTTGCTTCATGCTGTTTTTCATTTTTTGCTTTTTAAAAACGCTGTGCCACATTAAAAGAAATTCAACTTTTAAAGTCAGCACGAAACGGAAGCTGCAATGGTCTTTTCTTTCTTATTGTGATGTATATCTAGGGCTGCACGATTAATAGAAATAAAACCAAAATTGAGATATGGCTTAGTGTGATTATTAAATCACAAAGGCTGCAATTTAATGAAATATATGCGCTGCATGTTTCAGCTTATACGTGAGCAGCTCGGTTCATAGTAAATGTGTTCTCTTATACGTGAGCAGCTCGGTTCATAGTAAATGTGTTCTCTTATACGTGAGCAGCTCGGTTCATAGTAAATGCAGATGGAGTTTGTGTGGAGCAGCACCTGCTTTGAGTTTGGGTCATTTTGATGTGCATTTGGGAACGCAATATGCACCAACCATCTGCCCATACTTGAAATGAAAAGTATTGTTACTTTTCTTAGTAATTTTTTATTTTGTAATAATAATAATAGTAATACATTTACTATTCTCACAATTCTCACAATTAAGAAAAGTCAAAATGAGATAAAATTCACAACATGTATAACTATTATTATTTTATAGTCATATTGATAAACACAGTAAATTGTGCAGCCCTTACATTTTTTGAAATGTATGGAAGTCCATTTCTCTCACAATAAATAAATAAATAAATAAATAAATAAATAAATAAATAAATAAATAAATAAATGTAAGTGTGCCTTTTTTTCCCCTCACAATTCTGAGTTTTTCACACAATTCTAAGAATAAATGTCAGAATTGAGAGATATAAACTCGCAGTTGCAAGAAAGAAAGTCAAAAATGTGAGAAGTCACAATTACTTTCTTTAATTTTTTTTATTCCATGGCGGGGGGAAAAAATTAAGATGTGAACTGAACTCAATTCAGAGAAAAAAAATAATATCAGAATTCTGAGTTTGTCTCACAATTTTTTTTTTTTTCTCAGAATTGCGAGGAAAAGTCTGAAGTGTGAGATATAAACTCAGAATTGTGAAGAAAAAAATTAGTGTAATTTAAAAAAAAATTATGTGCACGGATAAATCATTCATAATAAACACTGCAATATTCCATAAAAATACAAATTGGCACTTTTGATTTCATGGTGACTTTGAAATTGTGTCTCAAAACCTTGCTTTCTTTTTTCATTCCGCTGCTTCTTATGTTTTTTTAAAGAAGGAGTGCATTCTTAATGATCGTATGATGAGCCACTGGTTTGTTGATGGTTCAAGGTAATGTGTCTGATTTCAATTTCTAAAGAGAACTCAGAGAGAAGCTCCAGCCAGAGGTGATCGAGCTGATTAAACAGCAGAGGTTGAACCGCCTGTGTGAGGGCACATGCTTTAGGAAGATCAGTGCTCGTCGCAGACAAGGTCAGTTACACATTCAAAATCAGGATACGATTACATGCACACTGGTAAACTTATATATGCATCACAGATTCAGTTCCAATTTCAGGAAAGCCATTTGATGGATCTGATCACAGCTGGACAGAAGTAATGTTTAGTTATCACTAACGAAAACATCACATCAAATTCACTGATATCGGCTAGGAAGATATTTCATTTGAACTCTTCCTATGGCTTAATGTCTATTCATATTATGCACATTTTCAATAATCTACTCAAATATAGGGCATCACAGACTTAGGTTCCCCTTAGTACCTTATCGTAATGCTTGGTCTGTTTGATACTGCATTATATTAAAACACAACTTAAGGATATCAATATATTAAAAGGATAATCTCATTCTGTATTTGGGACACGCAACAGCCTGTTTGCAAATGCTCCATTGTATCTCGCTCTATCTCTCAGAAAAAGAGAAATCTATATAATTATTGTGACCTCTTTATTTCTAATCATGTTTATTTCAAAACCTATTGGTGAGACATATTCAAGTATTCAGCATGAAAGGGCAGCCAGTTAGGCACAAGCACAGACTTAATGATGCTTTTAATCAAAAGTGATTTTCTCAGGTCACTGCTGCTTTAATTAAAATCTGAATTTCATTTACAGTGCTGCTGACCTGCTAGTGGAAAAAAACTATAAAATCTAATTGGAATGGATCATTATGAGGACAGTAAAAAGCAAGATGCAAGAAAACAGCCAGTACATAGATACAGATAAGAATACAGGTGCATCTCAATAAATTAGAATGTTGTGGAAAAGTTCATTTATTTCAGTAATTCAACTCAAATTGTGAAACTCGTGTATTAAATCAATTAAATGCACACAGACTGAAGTAGATTAAGTCTTTGGTTCTTTTAATTGTGATGATTTTGGCTCACATTTAACAAAAACCCACCAATTCACTATCTCAACAAATTAGAATATGGTAACATGCCAATAAGCTAATCAACTCAAAACACCTGCAAAGGTTTCCTGAGCCTTCAAAATGGTCTCTCAGTTTGGTTCACTAGGCTACACAATCATGGGGAAGACTGCTGATCTGACAGTTGTCCAGAAGACAATCATTGACACCCTTCACAAGGAGGGTAAGCCACAAACATTCATTGCCAAAGAAGCTGGCTGTTCACAGAGTGCTGTATCCAAGCATGTTAACAGAAAGTTGAGTGGAAGGAAAAAGTGTAGAAGAAAAAGACGCACAACCAACCGAGAGAACCGCAGCCTTATGAGGATTGTCAAGCAAAATCGATTCAAGAATTTGGGTGAACTTCACAAGGAATGGACTGAGGCTGGGGTCAAGGCATCAAGAGCCACCACACACAGACGTGTCAAGGAATTTGGCTACAGTTGTCGTATTCCTCTTGTTAAGCCACTCCTGAATCACAGACAACATCAGAGGCGTCTTACCTGGGCTAAGGAGAAGAAGAACTGGACTGTTGCCCAGTGGTCCAAAGTCCTCTTTTCAGATGAGAGCAAGTTTTGTATTTCATTTGGAAACCAAGGTCCTAGAGTCTGGAGGAAGGGTGGAGAAGCTCATAGCCCAAGTTGATTGAAGTCCAGTGTTAAGTTTCCACAGTCTGTGATGATTTGGGGTGCAATGTCATCTGCTGGTGTTGGTCCATTGTGTTTTTTGAAAACCAAAGTCACTGCACCCATTTACCAAGAAATTTTGGAGAACTTCATGCTTCCTTCTGCTGATCAGCTTTTTAAAGATGCTGATTTCATTTTCCAGCAGGATTTAGCACCTGCCCACACTGCCAAAAGCACCAAAAGTTGGTTAAATGACCATGGTGTTGGTGTGCTTGACTGGCCAGCAAACTCACCAGACCTGAACCCCATAGAGAATCTATGGGGTATTGTCAAGAGGAAAATGAGAAACAAGAGACCAAAAAATGCAAATGAGCTGAAGGCCACTGTCAAAGAAACCTGGGCTTCCATACCACCTCAGCAGCGCCACAAACTGATCACCTCCATGCCACGCCGAATTGAGGCAGTAATTAAAGCAAAAGGAGCCCCTACCAAGTATTGAGTACATATACAGTAAATGAACATACTTTCCAGAAGGCCAACAATTCACTAAAAATGTTTTTTTTTTTTTTTTTTTTTTTTTGGTCTTATGAAGTATTCTAATTTGTAGAGATAGTGAATTGGTGGGTTTTTGTTAAATGTGAGCCAAAATCATCACAATTAAAAGAACCAAAGACTTAAACTACTTCAGTCTGTGTGCATTGAATTTATTTAATACACAAGTTTCACAATTTGAGTTGAATTACTGAAATAAATGAACTTTTCCACGACATTCTAATTTATTGAGATGCACCTGTATGCATGCTATCTCCTATCTTCTCCTCTAGATAAGTTCTGGTATTGCCGTCTATCACCAAACCACAAAGTGTTACACTATGGAGATATAGAGGAATTCTCACAAGGACAGATATCACAGGACTCTCTCCAGGAGAAAGGTGAGCAACGCACTTTTTAATTATAAATTGAAAATTACTGTTTTTTTAAATCTATAATGGCTTGTATTATTAATCACATTGATTGTTGATACCATACTTAGCCACAAGATTGGAAAAGGCTGGTGCTCATAGTAAAGAGCATATCATTTCTACTTTTCTAAATTTGCTAACTCTACATAACCTTGTTTTTCTATATCCAGTGACAGTAGCAGATATCAAAGCAGTGGTCACGGGTAAAGACTGCCCACACCTGAGGGAGAAAGGAGCACTTAAGAATAAGGTAAAAAATATATATATATATATTATTGCAATAGGCGACTAAACTCACCAGACTGGACAAGACTAGGTGTAGTGGATCCAAACTCACACAAGGCAGGCTGATTTTACTGAAGAATGTTGCAAAAACAAATTACAGGCTTCAACTCAAGATGATAACTAGTCAAAAATAACAACAACAACAACCACCTCTAGACAGAATAATGCAACAGTGGCCTCAAACAGGTACATCTACAGCTAAAAACAATTAGCAATTAATCCAGCAATGCCAAAGAAGTCAAACTGACGCCATCTAGTGGTTAGATGTGGATAAAAGACTAATAGAGTAAACTTAAGGTAAAAAACGTGTTTCTGAACTTTAAAAAAAGAAGAATAACAGTTATGTTTATAGTTAAAGCTGAGTTATTGTTTATAGTCAAAGCAAACAGCAGGCAATAATAAGGTAATGACATGAGATAGAATCTCTTGTAGGTAGGAAATTGGCACACACACACACACACACACACACACAATATTACGTTCAACGTAACGTATGATTTAAGTGCTGTTTATGTATTCTGTGTGTACGTTTATGTACTGACTACAGATCTGCCATGTTCAGGGCATTAGAAGAGCCAAGCCGACACATAGGCTAATTTAAAAAAAAAAAAACCATCACGGACAAAGAACTCATATTTTACCTGAATTGTTGGAGTTTTCAATCTGCATTATTGCAATAAAAAATAATTTCTGAGTACACGGACCGCAAGCACAAACAAACAATCAACATGACCAGCCTAGTCCGATTCAAGAACAAATGACTCATAAGAATAGGCTCTTTTAATTTAAGAGAGTCAAAAACACACAAATGAACTAGACCTACTGTTGAATTCTCGCATAAATTGACTCGTATGAATCCTTGTCTGAGCAGAGCGGTTAATGAATCAATCAACATGTCCAAGTTCTTTCTTTTCAGGGACGTCTGCCTTGTGTCTAATTATCATTCATGTTAAAGATGCACATAAATTTGTAATAAATGAAGGGATATTCCTTTCTTAAAGTTTATTTTTAAAACTTGATCAGTGTCAGCATTTCACAGTTCGGACCTTGTTGTAAACTCAGCGCTCCGGCTGGGTGACTTTGGGAGGAGGTTGCAGCGATGACAGAAGCCATCTGTTGTGCAAAGGCACCTGTAGTAAAGTGCAGTTGGAAGTTGTGGGAGAGGAAGCGAGGTCAGGTACTCTGGGCTTGGAGGTTATTATTCTTCGTCTGCTTTTCAGGAGCTGCTGGAGCTGGCTTTTTCCATTCTTCATAACTCTGATGAATATCTGAACTTCATTGCTCCGGACAAGCATGAAGTGAGTATACCACCACAAAGCCAGGATAGTCATGTAAAATTTACTTTGGTCTCATGGAAAGATGAAGAACCTTTGTTTTTCATAAGATAACAGTATCACTTCATCATGTGGACATCAAAACCATTAAGAGTATTTCTTCAATACTGTGCTATCAGTTGTTTTATCACTCATGCACTGCTTGAATTCATGCATAATCCTTAATAATACTCTCTTATTTTACCATTTTTTTTTTTTTTCACTAGTACTGCATTTGGACTGATGGCTTGAATGCTCTTTTGGGAAAAGAGATGACAAGCGAGCTCACAAAATCAGATATGGACACTCTGGTTACTATGGAGCTGAAACTTCGCCTCTTGGACCTCGAAAACATTCAGATTCCTGACGTCCCTCCTCCTGTTCCCAAAGAGCCCAGCACTTACGACTTTGTTTACGACTTTAGTCAGCAGCACACTTGAGACTGGAATAAAGCCCTTACTCGTGCTGATAATCAGCTGCAAGTAAGGAGTGCTCACCTTTGCTCTTTTTTGCTATTTCTGTTTAGTCTCTTTCCTCTGATATGGACAGAATCATGTTCCAATCATACATTTTCCTCTAGATTGTGACTATGATGTGATGCTTAGTTTTCTATTTCACTGAAATGCTTCTCATGACTTTACTCTTCTGCAAAGAGGAAAAATTCACAGTAACATTTCTTTTCAGTCATCAGTTTTAATGAACACTGAACTTGGTATCATGCACAACATTTTGTGTAAGTTAAAATGCAAGTCAACATGAAATACTGAGAACTGATTTGTTTCATAATCATAAAATAAAAATCAGAAGCTACATTAGGTCATGAACACAGAACTCACAGGATTGTTTCAAATAAATGATAATCATTGGACAAAATGAGGATTCCAGAGTAATCAACTCAACTAAATCACACTCAGCATTAAAGTGACAGTTAACAAATTATTTCCAGTGTCAAAAAATATATTGGTCCCCATATATACACGCACACATAGGCATAGGCTACAATTATTTGATTCTGTAGTAATGCTTTAGTAGCAGGGGTTTTGAACACAGATTAGGCTATTTCAGTCTTTAAGATAAAAAGGCCTTTGGCTTGCCTAGTTGGATGCCCTTTCTCTTCCAAAACATGTGACAACCACACTGCCTTCCTTTTCTTCAATACACAGTTTGTGTCATATTATATTCAGAGTTGCTCAAAATCTCCACTCTAGTATCCTTCATACTTGCAAGGTACAATTTGTATCAATCAAAAATGACCAGCCTTTCTAAAAAAAAAAAAAAAATTCCTTGATGCTTCATTTTTCACCAGGAAGAACACAAACCTGAAGACGTACAAAATAATACCCCACACACACTTTTTGAAAAGCACAAAAAACAAATGTTGTTATTCCCTGTGTGAGGAAGAGACATCCAAAACACTTCTAACACATCTTACTGAATTTTATCTTCCCAAAGAGACCACTGTGCTTATAGTTGCAACACATTAATTACAGTATTATCTGCTACTATCAAACTATCAATTTGGTTGGATATTGCTCGTAAGGTTCAGTCATAAATTATTAATTTCATTGACATCATATACTATTAAAATATTACTTATTACAAAGTCATAGGACATTGTAAAATCAAGTCATAAATTAACTCAAAACTACAAGTTTCACTCCACCCAAATGAAATGTAAACTCAATATATTGTTTTAAAACTTTAAATTGAAGTATAATGTCGCCTTAGAAAAAGTTTGGCATTAATTGACATTTTAGAGATCAACAACCCAAATAGAATTAGCATGTCTAGTCTTTAATTTCTTTGTTGAAAAAAGCCAATCTGAAATTATATGCCATATCCAAGTCAAATATTTATTTATTCTTCCCTGTAAGTGAGTATATTCACTATTTTAGGTCACAGATCAGAGCTTTCTGATAAACTGTTCCAATGAGCAGCTTTCCTCCATATTGAGTTGCCACCGAAGAACCAACAATCACACTGCCGTCATCTGAATATACCTGAGTCACCTTGGGCTTTTCAGAGAGAATGTTTTCAATCCTGATAACCTACAAGAGAACATAGAAATAACTATTTTTTATAGCTGAGAGCAAATGGTAAATAATGGAGAAAAATATGAATGTCAAATTGCCAGCAAATAAAATGAATACACATTCTTTAATAAATATCTATTTGCTGCATACATGCACAGAATACACACACACACACCTCAGAGCCTGGTGGATCATTCGGATCACTAAGCATGAATTTGAGACCATTTGGGTGGCAGCCAAGCCACAGATCTCCAGATTCATGGTCCACCTCTATGTTGTCACAGATTGACCCCACATCAACCTCCTGGGTAAGAAAAATTACCATGCAGTAATATTAATAATATTAACACATTAACAAAGTGTTCTCCTAAAAAAACCTGTCATAATGCACTTTCATGGTTGTTTATTTAAAGCTAACACATCCAATAAAGCTAAAACTCATAATATTTAATATGGGATACAAATATCAAGTTTTTTGTTTACCTTTATGTGAGACAATACGGTGTTTTTCTGTATTTCCATGACACTAATTTTGTGCTTCAGGATATTTGATACATACAAATGCCTGAAATAAATTATATGTTACTTGTATTAACAACACTGCATTATACTGTGCTTTAATCAATGAAAATTCTTGACTTTCTTCTGAAACTTACCTTTTGTCAGGGGAGATATTTATGCCGTTGGCAGATGGAAACCCCCCTGCCACAGACTGCACGGTCTGAGGGCTGTAGTAGACAACGTCACACCAGGGCAAAGACAGAAACTGTTCCACAAGCTTGAGAATCCCATTTATGAAGTAATGATCATTGGTTGCATAAAAGCTTTCAGTCCCCACAGCAACTATATCATTCACACTAAAAATGCACATAAATAAGCAGTAATTTAATTTCTGATCAGTTTTAGGGTTACATAAATATTGTGTATAAAAGACCACATACTTGTGCAGGAGTTCATGCTTGACAGTCTTGATGTATTGAAGAGCATTTTCATCCTTAACAAATCGGAAAATCTCCACTTGATTTTTGCCTTGTGGATGGTTAACAACAAACAGATATATGGCACCATCTGTAGTGTGAGAAGAATTCATACTTGATTAGACTTCTATCAAAGGTATACATATAGGATTTAAAAGTAATTTCAATACTAAATAGTTTTAACATTTCTCAAGGAAGCTTTAAAGTATTTGTGTAGTTATGGTATATTATACAAAACCGTATTACTACAAGATCCATTTTCAGTTGTCATACATTCTTAAGTGTCTAAATTCCATTGAGCTGTTCAATAAACATTAAAAATTTTTTTTAAAAAATCATAACTAAACTGCATGCAACCCAGATTAACGCTATGTATTTATTTAATAAAAATGGCAAACCTTTGTCATCCGTGTACACACTGATTCCATGTGGATTAAAAGAGTCTTTGTCAAAGTCTCCCTTGATGCTCAGTGCTTTAATTTTCAGTTCAGAATCCAACAGATTCAGGGTATAGATCTTTCCAGGGTCATCTGAATAGGATGGTAAGCCTGGATACTTCAAGCCCTGTGTTTAATTCATCACAATTCATTAGGACAGCTTATATTTGCAACAAGTGCAAAAAGCTATTTTCACTCACTCTGTCCACCTGCTCAGATAATTTACTCTTAGTACAAATATCACTTCAATTTAGTTTGTATGAATACAATAAGTTTCTGTTTGTATCGATTTACACTTGATGCAAACAGTATCCACCACTATTTACACTATTACACTTAGTATAAATAGCTGCTGGCTTAATATGTGTACATTTAACAGTTGAACAGACATCATTACCATTGATTCAACTCTAGCCTCATGCTGCTCTGCAAAGGTAGGCTAATAGATTTTGAATACATCTAGGACTACTTACACCTTCTACATCTGATTAACTAATCAAAATGCTTAGTCATAGTTTTATGACATACAGTGCTCAGAAAAGCCAATCCATCGTCAAGTATGGTAATATCTTCAGCTCCATATTCTGTTGAAAACATGGAAATAATGTCATTGCAATGTCCTCATTTTAATTGTTAGAAACATAGAAACACACTACATTATTTAAAACAGACTAGCAAATGACACGTAAGCATATACAGTGTGTGTATCTAACTTACCTATGCCCTCTATTAGGTGGCAGTTAGGCAGGTAGTTTTGGGTAAGTTCTCTGGAGTAAAGCAATACATGCCTATGGGGAGGATTACATAAACACATATAAACATTTATTATCGTTTGCGTGACTGTTAAAGTTCGCATTAGCAACTAAAAAAAAGTAGCAGCAAAGGTCAGAACAGCGTTTAGTTACAGAAAATCTTTATTGCAATTGAAAAGCTTGACATTCAAAGCAATCGTTATATAAATGCGACTGGAAATATCGACCAACCTAAGTGCAACGAGCCTTTCTCCGAGGAAAGCTGCAAGAGCAATAACAGCTAACGACAACACTGCTAACCTGCCCATACTGTCTGAAACTCTCGTAAACAACATTAACCCTTATCAGTGTTGTTAGGGTTGCCAGGTCTTCTTCTTCGTCTTTTTTTGTCTTTTATTGGCAACCGCACTTAATAGTGCATTACTGCCATCATCAGGTAGCTTGGATCAGAAACATTTCCTATATCTCTTAACAGAGATATAGGAAATAGATACAAATAAATAAAATAAATAAAAATACAAATAAATAAAAAAATACGAATAAATAAAAAAAAAAAAAAAAAAAAAAAAAAAAAACAACCCCACTGGCGCTGCGTATTCAGCTCCTCCAGGGGTTGCCAGGTCTGTGTAACGGGTGCTATATTATTAATTTCACTCAAAATTTCTGTCCTTGTAATTATCAATTATTTTATTTTTATTTAATTTTATATTCTCAAAATTATTCTTTTGATTTTAATTCCTTATATTTGAGATTTCATGTTTTCATAGTTACGTTTGTTTTCAGTGGCTGGTGTATTGTTGAATATGGTACATGGCTCTTTTAAATGTTGTGTTCCGGTTCCGGCTGCTCTCCAGTGTTGCCAGCTTAGCGATTTTGTTGCTATATTTAACAACTTTTTAGACTACCCTAGCAACTTTTCTTCCAAAAGCACCTAGCAAAAAAATTTAGCTATTTTTAAAATTTATTTGGCAACTTTTAGCAACTTTTGCTTAGTGACTCAAGCAATAAAAAGGCACACATTTTTCCATCTAAATTACACAAAAAGAGGAAACCAAAGATGCCTAGAAGTACACACATCACGTGAATGAAGCTAGCTGCTATTTGCAATTGTTCAATTTAATAGTAATTAAATAATAGCTCATATATGATACACCTTGTTAGTACCTGTGATTGTTGATAAGTTAGTACACTATTAGAAAAATATCTAGAAATTTAAGGTACTAATAATTTTCCAGGACATTATCTGTTATCCATTATCCATTTTAACCCTGTAACCCGAAAACACAAAATACAATGCGTAATGAAAAATGCAGGTAAAAAACCTGTGGGAAAATCAATACGGAAAATTCCTTCATATTAACACAGTAGATTGTGCCCTATTTTTACAGACTTTTACAGAGTGTAGCATACCAACTACTAATACACTGCTTAAAACTATAATTGTTCAGAATTTGTCGTTTTAGTTTACAAGCTATTAAAAACAAAAACTTACATTTTAATCATTCAACTAATTAAATGTTGTGTTTAAAATACAGGTATTTATGGTTTAATATCATATTATGCATTTATATTATTCTACAAACAAATCTAAATGAACATATAAAATAAAATTTTTGTTGAGATTTGATGTACAGTAGTGACTCAATTTTGCTTGATTACATGATGACGTCATCACGCAATGACATCACAGCGTCTTTTAGCAACAAATTGACCTTCCTTTAGGAACTTCCCCTGAAAATTAGTTGGCAACACTGCTGCTCTGCCTCAGTTCGCGGCAAGCGCGATTGAGGAGAGGGGAGTTGCACTGAAGCTCCGTCTAAAAAGTATAATATGACTTTTGCTCATCGTAATAATACATGTAATTTTGCTCTAAAATGCACTTTACTTTTATTTAAACGTATGAAGTTTGCGTGAATAATATTAAGCATGTATTTTTGGAGAGAATTCATGAGTTAATAAGCATGAGTGTGCAAGCTTCGTGGTTAAAATAAACCCTCTCACTGATAGGTTGACGATACAAATGTGAAAGAAGGCCACGGGTTCAAGCTTGTTATGATTTGTGTTCTTTTAATTCATGCAGGTATGTTCTCATTCATGCTTCTAATATTGTATTGAATTTATGTAAAATGTTTTATTCTTTTTTTATATATGGAATATGTTGAACACTATTTTACTTGATTATATGAGAAAAATGAAAACTGTAAAATGTCCTCTGTTCGCAGTTATTCATGCAGAATAGCAGTTATTCATGCAGTCACATCTGCAACCAAGCCATCCGATATAATCACAACTACCCCAAAGGTGTTTTTAGCCAACGTTTTGAGAGTGTCAACAGTGTGTTATTATCCTGTTGGATCTAGCTGTCAATCAGAAGGGGATTGCAAAATCTGGGCAGAATATCTAGACTTCTTGGGCTTGGAAAATTTATTTATAAAAGAGACATCTTAAAATGAAATCGTGTATCATTTTATTTACCTGAATAGGCAGTTGTGCTTGTAATAGTAGAGTCACAGCCAGTGTCAGCTACTGAGAACATATGTTAAGTCAAGTTTTACTTGTTTTTCTTCAAGCTCACATATCTAGTAGGAGTTTACAATCCAATCAGCCTGTGTTAAACCAAATTTATATCGTACGGATTGATTTTTCACATTTTACCCTACAAAAGGCCTTGACTTTGTTTTGTGTTGCCTTTAAAATGACTCTATTCAGACAAATTCTTTCAAACACTTTGGCCAATATTTATTCTAACCCCTGTACGTGAGTATATACACTATTTAAGGTCACAGATCAGAGCTTTCTGATAAACTGTTCCTATTAGCAGCTTTCCTCCATATGGTGTTGCCACTGAAGAAGCAATGATCACACTGCCGTCATCCGAATATACCTGAGTCACCCGGGGCTTTTCATATAGGATGTTCTCAATCCTGATAACCTATGGATGAACAATGTCATATTATAGATTTGTAACTCAGAGAATTGTAACTTGAGAGTAGACAGGAGATAGTTCATCATATTTGAACATGGGCACTAAACACTACGCAGTACTTACACTCACACACCTCAGAACCAGGTGGATCATTCAGATCATGAAATATATATTTGAGACTGTTTGGGTGGCAGCCCAGCCATAGATCTCCAGATTCACGGTCCACCTCAATGTTGTCACAGAGTGACCCCACATCAACCTCCTGGGGGAAAAAAAAAAAAAAAAAACATGCAGTAATATTAACAATAGCAGATAGAGTAGTTGTTTCCACTAAGTAAAAAAACTATGAAATTGTTTAATACACATTAAATTGTTTAAACACAACTTACAATTCTATACTTAAATAGATAAAAAAAAAAATTCTGTTTGGGATAAAATAAGGTGTGAACATTTTATGGGACAATACAGTGTTTTTCTGTATTTCCAAGACAACAATTTTGTGCTTCAGAATATCTGCCACATACAAATGTCTGAAATGACATGCTAATTGTATTAATAACATATAAACAAGACATAATTATGCAATGAACGCTTTGACGGTAATATTATAATATGCTGTGCTTTTATCAATGCAAATCTTGATTCGTTTCTGAAACTCGCCTTTTGTCGGGGGAGATATTTATGCCGTTGGCGAGCAAGAAGCCCCCTGCCACAACTTGCACAGTCTGAGGGCTGTAGTAGATGACATCACACCAGGGCAAAGACAGAAACGGCTCCACAAACTTGAGAATCCCATTAGTGAAGTAATGATCATTAGTGGCATAAAAGCTTTCGGTCCCCACAGCTACTATATCATTCACACTAACAAATGCAGATACATAAACTGGAATTTAGAATTTGGGTTTAGGGTACGTACGTTACAGCAATATTGTGATTAAAGGAGCACATAATAGTGTAGGAGTTCATGCCTGATGGTCTTGATGTATTGACGAGCATTTTCATCCTCAACAAATCGGAAAATCTCCTCTTGACTGTTGCCTTGAGGATGATTAACAACAAATAAGTATACAGCACCATCTGTAGTGAGAGAAGAATTCATACTTTTTTAGGTTCATTCACAATCGTCCATTTAATATAGCTTTAATATTTCACAATAACTATTTCTTAGGTATCATAAATTATGTAATATCAATATAAGTATAGACAATTCAATAAGGAATGCAACTTTTCTTGTTTATGTATACATTTATTGAATAAAAATGGCAAACCTTTCTCATCCGTGTACACACTGTTTCCAAGTGGATTAAAAGAGTCTTTGTCAAAGTCTCCCTTTATGTTCAGTGCTTTAATTTTCAGTTCAGAGGTTATGTGAGTAACCGAGAGCGTTCCCCTTCAATTCGGTCACTCTACATTGCTATGGGAACGTATAAAATCCCACCGTGTCACAGCGATGGAGCCTGGCTCGACTAAGTAAGTATGTCAAGTTTCACATTCGAAGCTGTAATGAGAGCGGCAATGATATTAGTGCTCTTGGTAAACACAGCTCAGGTCTACAGGACCTAGTCAAAACCTAGACGATAACTAATCAAAAACCAGACGATGTCGCGTCACACCAGGGGCGAAGTTAACTCCGGTGAAACAGAGAATGTGAAATGGCGGCGGCTTCGACGCTTTCACATATAGATTAGTTGAAATTGTTTAATTTCAATGGAATCATGTGTTATGATGCACGGCAGTACTGGTGCTCAATAAGCAGAGTATGATGGTGATCAAGTCCCAAAAGACATGGTGAACTATACCATAACACTGTGAAAAACTGATAGGGACAGCATTGCATTGGTGGTGCGTCAATACAGGGTGTATATGTTGCGGGTCCCACCGCCGGAGACCCGTGGACAGATTACTGTGAACACTGTAAACACAGGAAACAATGAAGAGAAACGAGAATCGGCCAGCTCCTCTGTTTGTGTTTTATTGTTACATAAATATGCAGCATTTAATAAGTCTCCTTCTAATTTAAGTCTCCTTCTTAAATTGTTTCACACCATCTCTATCTTACCAAGTCCATTCAAGCATAAATGTTCCACACTATACAAGACAGTCAAATTTAACACTAAGTTACATAAATTACAAATACATATACAGTGGGTACGGAAAGTATTCAGACCCCCTTAAATTTTTCACTCTTTGTTATATTGCAGCCATTTGCTAAAATCATTTAAGTTAATTTTTTTTCCTCATTAATGTACACACAGCACCCCATATTGACAGAAAAACACAGAATTGTTGACATTTTTGCAGATTTATTAAAAAAGAAAAACTGAAATATCACATGGTCCTAAGTATTCAGACCCTTTGCTGTGACACTCATATATTTAACTCAGGTGCTGTCCATTTCTTCTGATCATCCTTGAGATGGTTCTCCACCTTCATTTGAGTCCAGCTGTGTTTGATTATACTGATTGGACTTGATTAGGAAAGCCACACACCTGTCTATATAAGACCTTACAGCTCACAGTGCATGTCAGAGCAAATGAGAATCATGAGGTCAAAGGAACTGCCTGAAGAGCTCAGAGACAGAATTGTGGCAAGGCACACCTCTGGCCAAGGTTACAAAAAATTTCTGCTGCACTTAAGGTTCCTAAGAGCACAGTGGCCTCCATAATCCTTAAATGGAAGACGTTTGGGACTACCAGAACCCTTCCTAGAGCTGGCCATCCGGCCAAACTGAGCTATCGGGGGAGAAGAGCCTTGGTGAGAGAGGTAAAGAAGAACTCAAAGATCACTGTGGCTGAGCTCCAGAGATGCAGTCGGGAGATGGGAGAAAGTTGTAGAAAGTCAACCATCACTGCAGCCCTCCACCAGTCGGGGCTTTATGGCAGAGTGGCCCGACGGAAGCCTCTCCTCAGTGCAAGACACATGAAAGCCCGCATGAAGGACTCCAAGATGGTGAGAAATAAGATTCTCTGGTCTGATGAGACCAAGATAGAACTTTTTGGCCTTAATTCTAAGCGGTATGTGTGGAGAAAACCAGGCACTGCTCATCATCTGTCCAATACAGTCCCAACAGTGAAGCATGGTGGTGGCAGCATCATGCTGTGGGGGTGTTTTTCAGCTGCAGGGACAGGATGACTGGTTGCAATCGAGGGAAAGATGAATGTGGCCAAGTACAGGGATATCCTGGACAAAAACCTTCTCCAGAGTGCTCAGGACCTCAGACTGGGCCGAAGGTTTACCTTCCAACAAGACAATGACCCTAAGCACACAGCTAAAATAACGAAGGAGTGGCTTCACCACAACTCCGTGACTGTTCTTGAATGGCCCAGCCAGAGCCCTGACTTAAACCCAATTGAGCATCTCTGGAGAGACCTAAAAATGGCTGTCCACCAGCGTTTACCATCCAACCTGACAGAACTGGAGAGGATCTGCAAGGAGGAATGGCAGAGGATCCCCAAATCCAGGAGTGAAAAACTTGTTGCATCTTTCCCAAAAAGACTCATGGCTGTATTAGATCAAAAGGGTGCTTCTACTAAATACTGAGCAAAGGGTCTGAATACTTAGGACCATGTGATATTTCAGTTTTTCTTTTTGCAAAAATGTCAACAATTCTGTGTTTTTCTGTCAATATGGGGTGCTGTGTGTACATTAATGAGGGAAAAAAATGAACTTAAATGATTTTAGCAAATGGCTGCAATATAACAAAGAGTGAAATTTTTAAGGGGGTCTGAATACTTTCCGTACCCACTGTACATTTCAAAGCTATTTTACATTGTAATGCATTTGTGTGCTTTATATTCCACATACAGTATTTCAATACTATTCCAAACAATAGCAGCTGTACAGGCTGCTGTTAACTGTCATTAATCACGTCACCAGTATGTGCAAGTTCAGAGCGAGCTTTCTATTCAGTATATAAATGTTTTAACATAACTAATAAACACTTTTATCTCGGATTACATAAAGAAATAAATAACAACAGGTTTGATATACAAATAGAAAGTTTACAGAATTATGTATATCACTTGTATCGTCTCTGTGCCCTGCACGACACTTTTAACAAATAACACGTCAGATTTTCAAAATGTCTTTCAACTATATCAGAATATATACTTTTCTTTAACTAATGTTATGTCATTTGTACAAACACTTCAATAATTTTACCTGTAAATACAGGAAACAATGAAGAGAAACAGGAATCGCATCTGCTCTCTGCCAGTTCCTCTGTTTGTGTTAGGAGTTGCTATGGAGACGGTCCGTATTTGCGATTTCCCGTTTTAAAATAAAAGTCTCTGCTTGGATTATTCATATAAAAAGATAAGTATAAAAAATATTAAGGAATTCATGAATGTTCATAAAATATTGTAAACACTTTCTGTGGGTACCACACTCTCCCTGACAAAAAAAATCAAAGCTTCCCATAACCAAACACTTTAATCACTCTTTATAAACAGCAGTTGTAACCTCATAAGATGTGTGGACTGAAGGTAAGTGTAAGTAAGGGTAAGTAATAGGTGTGGTGTAGTTGTGTGAACCCCAAACAGGCATGTGTGGAGTGGAGTAAGCAATAAATGAGTTCAGTGTGGGGGTGTAGGGGTGGATCGCAGGTTGGCCCAACATGTCGTATGTACAGTGGGTACGGAAAGTATTCAGACCCCCTTCACTTTTTTCAATTTTGTTATGTTGCAGTCTGATACTACAGTTGTTTAAATTCTTTTTTTTTTCTCATTACTCTACACTCTGTCCTTTATAATGACAAAGTGAAAACAGAATTTTAGAAATGTTTGTAAATTTATTAAAAAGAAAAAACTGAAATATCACATTTACATAAGTATTCAGACCCTTTACTCAGTACTTAGTTGAAGCACCTTTGGCAGCAATTACAGCCTCGAGTCTTTTTGGGTATGACGCAACAAGCTTTGCACAACTGGATTGGGGGAATTTCTGCCATTCTTCTTTGCAATCCTCTCAAGCTCGGTCAGGTTGGATGGGAACCGTCTGTTGACAGCCTTTTTCAGGTCTCTCCAGAGATGTTCGATAGGGTTCAAGTCAGGGCTCTGGCTGGGTCACTCTAGGACATTCACAGAGTTGTCCCTAAGCCACTCCTGTGTTGCCTTGGCTGTGTGCTTAGGGTCATTGTCATGTTAGAAGGTGAACCTTCGGCCCAGTCTGAGGTTTTGAATGCCCTGGACTGGGTTTTCATTAAGGCTATCTCAATATTTTGGTGCATTGAGCTTTTCTTCTACTCTGATGAGTTCCTCAGTCCCTGCCGCTGAAAAACAGCCCAACAGCATGAGGCTGCTAACAGCACACTTTACTTTTGGGATGGTACTCTGCAGGTGATGAGAAGAGCCGGTTTCCATCAAACATGATGCTTAGAATTGAGGTTCATCAGACCAAAGAATCTTGTTTCTCAGAGTCTGAGGGTCCTTTAGGTGCTTTATTGCAAATTCCAAGTATGTTTTCATGTGTCTTCACTGAGGAGAGGATTGAGTTTGGCCACACTCCCACAAAGCCCAGATCGGTGGAGTGTTGCAGTGATGTTTGTCCTTCTGTAGGTTTCTCCCATCTGCATATATGATCATGGAGCTCAACTAGAGTGACCACCAGGTTCTTGGTCACCAGTCTAGACAAGCCCCTTCTCCATCAATTGCTCAGTTTGGCTGGGGACCAGCTCTTGGAAGAGTCCTGGTTGTGCCAAACTTCTTCCATTTGAGAATTATGGAAGCCACTGTGCTCTTGGGAACCTTCAGTGCAGCAGAATTTTTTTTTGTAGCCTTCCTCAGATCTGTGCCTCAATACAATCCTGTGTCTGAGCTCTGCAGGCAGTTCCTTTGACATCGTGGCTTGGTTTTCGCTCTGATATGCATTATCAGCTGTGAGGCCTTTTACAGAGAGGTGTGTGCCTTTCCAAATCATGTCCAATCAATTTAATTTACCACAGGCGGACTCCAATCAAGGTGTAGAAACATCTCTGCAATGATCAAGAGACATGGGAGGCACCTGAGCGAAATTTCAAGTGTTGTTGCAAAGGGTCTGAATACTTATGTAAATGTGATATTTCAGTTTTTTCTTTTTAATAAATTTACAGACATTTCTAAAATTCTGTTTTCACTTCATCATTATGAGGTACAGAGTGTAGATTAATGAGAAAAAAAAATGAATTTAAACAATTGTAGTATCAGGCTGCAACATAACAAAATTGAAAAACGTGAAGGGGGTCTGAATACTTTCCGTACCCACTGTATATATCTGCCTTGGTCTCCGCTCCCTAGCTGATGTTCTCACACTGGTCTCTTCTTCCATTCTCAGAGCATCAGCTCTGTCGACAAAATCAGGCCCACTTTCTGTATTTGTTCCGTCTCCTTCATCAGCGTCAACTGGATGTACTGCCTCAAGGTAAGTAGCTGCCTTTCTATCTGCTGGACTCTCAAATGTTCTTTGCACCTCTCTGTCCTGAATCTGCCCTGAGTTTTCCCTTCTCTGCACAACCCGAATGTTTTCCCTTACAGGAAAGGGGTAGATTGCTTCCTGATGTCAACCAGTTGACTGGAGCTCTTAACCAGTATCTTCCTGCACTACTCTCTGCATCAGAGCTGGTCAGGTCACTGTCTCTGTCATCCATATTGTCATTGCTTGAGTGCCTCACTGTCTTTTTCTGTCTTTCAGGTCTCGTGGATCCGGATGTCGTCGCTGGAGCTTCTACAGGTAGGTTGTTTACCAGTAGCAACAGTTTTCGATGTAGTGTCCTAGTGTTTCTATTGTCACCATTCTCAGGGTATACTATGTATACAGGGCTGTTTGACACTTGTTCCTTCACGATATATACAGCTTTTTCCCAGTAAGACTGTAACTTTCCTGGGCCTCCTCGCTCCCCGAGGTTCCTGACCAGTACTCGATCTCCTGCCTTCACCATAACCCCCCTCAGTCTCCGGTCATACTGCGCTTTCCCTCTCGAACTTGACTGTCGACTGTGGCTCTCCGCAATCTTGTATGCTTCACTCATTCTGTGTGCCCACTGCTTTGCATACCCCTCCGGTGTGATATCTTCTTTTTGTTCCACCAGGCCGAAGATCAGGTCAACTGGAAGGTGAGGATGCCTCCCATACAACAGGAAAAAGGGTGAGTATCCTGTCGACTCATGCTGCGTGCAGTTGTAAGCATGCACAATTTGAGGTAAGTGATCTTTCCACCTTTCCTTTTCCTTGTCTGCCAGTGTTCTTAACATTTGTAACAGGGTCTGATTGAACCTCTCAACTGGGTTGCCCTGGGGGTGGTTTGGCGATGTTCGAGAATGGCCAATACAAGCAAACTGTTGGAGAGTGCGGAAGAGCTCATTTTCAAACTCACGGCCCTGGTCATGATGTAATTTTGCCGGATATCCAAAGCGCGGAATGTAATTTTGGAACAGATGCTCCGCTGCAGTCCGCCCCGACTTGTTCTTGGTCGGCTAGGCTTAGGCGAACCTTGTGAAGTGGTCCATGACCACCAGGATATGTTCATACCCTCCGTGGCTTGGTTCCAGGTGCAGGTAGTCAATGCATACCAGCTCCATGGGTGAGTGTGTGGCGATGCTACCCATAGGTGCCCAGACATGTACAGTAGGTTTCTTCTGTTTTATGCATGGGCATTTCTTAGTCACATACTCCTCCACTTCAGCTTTCATGTATGGCCAGTAAAACCGCTCCCTTGTCAGGCCCAGTACCCGCTTTGTACTCACGTGGCCCATTTTGTCATGGAGGTGCTCGAGTGCCGGTTTCTTGTACTTGCTTGGTAAGACGAGCTGTTTTCTCTCACTTGTTCTGCGGTATAGGAGTCCTCCTTCAAGGTGCAGTTTGTTCCACTCATACATCAATTTTCTGCTGGTTCCTGTCAGAACTGCCCGCATCTCATCCGTCAGTGTGACACCATCCTCCTTCCATTGTTTCACTTGAGAGATTATTGGATCATCTTTCTGAGCTTGAATCAGTTCATTTTGCTCTATTGTGGGCAACACAGTTGCGGGTTGTTGTGACTCATCCACTGTAGACATATACAGAGCAGCGACCCAGGCCACGTCCTTTCTTTCTAATACATGATTGCCCTCCCAGGCTGCTTGTATTGCCCCCATGGGTAGTTCTTCTCTGCACTCTGATTCATACACTTCAATGTCTAAAGGAAGACGAGACAAGGTGTCTGTGTCGATGTTGACTTTTCCTGGCCTGTATTTGATGTCGAACCGGAAGTCAGATAGCTCTCCGACCCAGTGATGGCCCACTGCATTCAGCTTCTCTGTGCTCATCACGTATGTCAGCGGGTTGTTGTCAGTGTACACCGTGAAGTGTGGAGCTTAGAATAAGTAGTCTCTGAATTTTTCACATACCGCCCACTTCAGTGCCAGGAACTCAAGCTTGCCGCTGTGCAACCGATAGTTCCTCTCAGCCTTCGTCAGTGTCCTGGACCCATACCCAATTACTCTCGGTTTCCCCTCCTGTCGCTGGCAGAGGATCGCTCCCAGGCCTTCTTCAGAAGTGTTGGTGTGGAACGTAAAAGGTAGGTTAAAGTCCGGATATGCCAGCACTGGTGGTTCTTCTAACATGCCAACTAGTCTCTCCAGGGCCTGCTGATGGTCTCTCATCCATTCTACCGGAGTCTTTGAGGGAACTTGTGGCCCTTTAACTTTCCTTCGGCTGTGCAAATCTTGCTCGGCCCCTGTCTTTGCCTGCAGCAACTCATAAAGGGGTTTTGCAACTCTGGAGAAGTCCTGGATAAATGTCCGGTAATAGCCGAGGAAACCCAGTAACCTTCGTACACCCCCCACCGTCTGTGGAGTCCTGCGTGTAAGAGTTCGAACAGCTTCCCGGTCCCTTGGATAGGTCGTCTCAAGCACCCAGCTGCCCGGTGCCCCTCTTCACCGGAAATGAAGCAATGTGGACAGTCCTGTCTCCCATCACCTGTACACTGTGGACAACATCGCAAGCGGCCAATTCGGCGTGAAAATGATTGAGTGGCGGAGCACTGGCAACCCCTCTCCACCCGTGCTGTCATGGAGTGTTGTAGTGCATCAACCATGTTGGTTAGGGCATCTATTCTTGCGGTCAGTTGTTTGATCGGGTCATTTTGGCTTTTTTTTTTACAGCAGCCTCTGTTCTTCCCCCCTCTTTGCTGCCAGGTTCACTGTGGACTTCAGTGCTACTTGCTGTAGACTGTTTTGTTCTGGTTGGTGGGGCCAGCCGTCGCAGTCTCTCATTTTCATCGCTTGTGACTTTCATTACGTGTCTGAGGATGGCATCATCGGTCACATTACTGTCAGCAAGCAGTGGCTTCAATTCGCTGCGATTGTCTTTGCATCGGTGACTCAGGCCCTGGTACACTGTGTGTAAAAGCACATCTTGTACAGTGGCTGCACTATACTTGCGGTCTGAATCAGCTTGCCTTGCTGTGAAAAGTATTTTCTGTTTCAACCCCATTACGTGGTATAAGAACTGTTGAGGAGTCTCG
Source organism: Spinibarbus caldwelli (assembly GCA_039654775.1). Classification (NCBI taxonomy): domain Eukaryota; kingdom Metazoa; phylum Chordata; class Actinopteri; order Cypriniformes; family Cyprinidae; genus Spinibarbus; species Spinibarbus caldwelli. Next base: position 18,513,514 of record CM077227.1, read on the forward strand.
TGGTCGCTTTGTTTGGTGCACATCAGTTCTTGAAACAGCTCTGTGATACTCCGATCTCCCAGGTGTGACTGTAGAAATCCTATTAACTCATTTACCGTCGTGTCGTCCTTATTTATCAGCATGTCCTTGAAGATGCCAGACTTGATGATTCTTAGCACACCTCTGACAATGTCGGTATTGCTGAAGTTCTCTCTGAGGCCGATGTCTATTTGTCTGCACACATTATTGTATGTAATGTCTGAGGAGTGATCCCCAATCTGGCCTCCGTGTACCTTAAACTCACGTGGTTGGTTGGATGTATGGAAGGTCCCCCAAGGGGAAAGCAAAATCATGAGTCACATGTCTGGTTTGTTCAGTCTTGATGTCCAGATGTGGTGTGGGAGCACCCCCCTGCACTACAGGTTGGGCCAGGACAGTGTGTTGTGTGGGTGTTGTCATGTACTGGTGTATTTTCCTGCTAAGTGCTTCATACTCTGCAAGCATTTTACTTATATCTGTGCTTTTTCTAGGTTCAGCCCCCTTACCCCTTAAATCAGTTGCAGCATGTGGTGGTGTCAGGTAAGTGCCATTAGTAGTCAGTGTCTGTTCATCAGTAGTGAGTGGATGTGTGACACATGTGTAAGGTGAGTGTTTGTATCAACATCAGATGTACATACAGTAGTGCAAATCTGTTTTGCTGATTTTACAGTCTCTTGCAATGACAACAGTTCACTCATACCTTGAACCTCAGTCTTAAGCAAGGATTTACTTGACATGAAGGCATTGATGTATTTGAAAGAACCTTCCCTGTCCTCCAGGTCCAGTTCAAATGGAGCTTTACAGGCCCGATGGCTTTGGCAATGTAGAACAGGTTATGGCAGCCGCCGGCCTCTAGCCCAATGCCACCTGGTCTCAACAGTCCTGAGATGACTGGATCAGCCTCCCTGTGTCACGTGAAGCCGATCCTGGACGAGCCCCCAAGAATCTGTTGCAGGTTCCACCTCCGGAGACCCGTGGACAGATTACTATGAACACTGTAAACACAGGAAACAATGAAGAGAAACGGGAATCGCGTCTGCTCTCTGCTAGCTCCTCTGTTTGTGTTAGGAGTTGCTATGGAGACGGTCCGTATACGCGATTTCCCATTTTAAAATAAAAGTCTCTGCTTGGATTATTCATATAAAAAGATAAGTATAAAAAAAATATTAAGGAATTCATGAATGTTCATAAAATATTGTAAACACTTTCTGTGAGTACCACATATACGACCTAGTCGAAACCACTGATACACATCTCAGATCATAGCTGAGTAGGCGCATGCGCTGCTTGCACTGACAACACATGCGAGGCAAGCGACGACACATCTAGGTCGAAAAACATACACTCGCGGTCTGTGAGGGGCATTGCCTCTACAGCGTGCTTTGCGAGAAGATTGTGTATTTCCTCTCGCAGAACTGAGGCATTCCGCTCCCGTACAGTGGACATTAACACACCGTTGAAACGGGGTGGTCTGCGGAAGAACTGAGGCGTGTAGCCGTTCTTTATTGATTTCACTCTGATACCCCTGGCAGTGCCTGCCACGCTTCTGTGAACTGTGACAGTGGGCAAGGCGGACTGCACACCGTGAGGGGTAACTCGCCGTTGGGGGGCGGGGAGTTTAATACCACATGAGTGTGAGAGTGAGTGATGGGGGAGAGGGGAGTGAGAGGAGGAAAATTGCCCTGATATTGAGGTGAGTTTTGTATGTTTTTCGACTTTATTGCACTGCATAGTGGAAGAGTCAAAACACAAACATGACAATTGCTCTCGTCCAGAAGGGCCGTTTTCCCTGAGTCCTTTAACTCGGTCAGTTATGCCCCCCTTAAGGACCGTGTTTTTTCTGTGAAACAAAAGTTAAATGTGTTCAGAAAAGTTATCATAGTTTTAGTGACAATGACATAAATTATAAACAAAGTATGAAAAATGTCCAGTTTTCATTTTATTAGATTTTTAACAAAAATTGCATTTGTACCAAGGGGGCATTTTACCATGGGTTTTTACCATGGGTGGGGTAAAATGCTCCCCAGTCTGACAAAGCAATTTGCTTTAAACATTTACAGCAAAATCAGAGTACAGACAGTTTTAGCTTAAAATTAAAAAGAATATAATCAATAATTTTAATTATAATTTTAATTTAATTAATTTCATTTTAATTATAATATCCTATTTGAAACATTTTGTTAGCTAATGCTAACTGGCTAGCTAACTAGCTACCTGATGCTAACTTGAGGTAATTTTTAAATATAAAATCCAAATATTTTTATTCAACCAACTAGTTAGAATACATTTGATGTAAAAACAAAGGATTTGATGTTCAGATCAAAGTAACTACAGTAATTGTCCATTGCCCCCTGGGGGCGTTTTAGCCCATGACTGATGTTTTACCCCATGTTTGAGAAAAAAATGATGTCATTCTGAAAATATAATTATATTTTTATTAAATAAAATGTACCCCCTATCTACAGGCCCTAGTGTTCTCACATCATATATTATAACTATGATGTTCTACAAAATAGCAAACTTTAAAACACTTTTTTCCTCACTGCTGAAAATTAGATCATTTACTGTGAAATCCGTTTTCTCTCTTGTACATCACCAGTGTAAGTGTCATGGTGAAAACTCCTACATCACTCTTATCAACGTAGTCTATAGTTGCAATAAAAATTTATCTTGATTTTAGCTTGTGGTTATTTTGGGAAAAACAGTAGGGGGACGTTTTACCCCGTGAGGGAGTTTTCCCCCACTCTACCCTATTGTTTGTAAAGTTCACTCAGAATATGGTATATGTCAACACAGAGAAAACTTACCTATTTTATGACTTAGTGATTACTTATTAATTCATACAATGTAATTCATACAGCAACATTTTTTTTTAAGTAGGCCTTAACATGAAGGTCCACTCCTGAACCCAACTCTCAGTGGGTTATAATAATAAAAAGTTACTAATTGCCATGGGAGTGTGTTGGTAAATGTTCATTTGTGTTGCATGAACATCACAAACTGATATTATAGGCTATATATTTTTACACAATCAACTCTAGTGATAGCTATTGAGAACATGCCAAGTCAAGTGAAGTTTAACTCTTGCTTCAAGCTTACATATCTAGTAGATAAATAGAAGAGTTTATAATCCAAGCAGTCTGTGTCAAGCCAAATACATATTGTGTGAATTGACTTTTCACACTATACAGTACAAAAGGTGCAAGTGAAATTTCAAGTTAATTACCCCTTTATTATTAGTTGGCCTTGTCTTTGATTTGTGTTGCAAATATCAAATCTCTGAAATGATACTATTCAGACAAAATCTTTCAAACAGTTGAGCCAAAATTTATTCTTTCCTGTAATGATCACACTGCCATCATCTGCATATACCTGGGTCACCCGGGGCTTTTCAGAGAGGATGATCTCAATCCTGATAACCTATATGGGAACATGGGTATGCTATAGATTTGTAACTCAGAGACAGTTGAGAGTAGACAGGAAACAATGGGAAGAGAAAGGGTAAGAGATGCTCATCATATTTCAGCATGGGCACTAAACACTAGGCCATGCCTCAAGTATTTAAATATACTGCATATACTCACACACCTCAGAACCAGGTGGATTATTTGGATCTTGAAATATCCAATTGAGACCATTTGGGTGGCAGCCCAGCCATAGATCTCCAGATTCATGGTCCACTTAAATGTTATCACAGAGTGACCCCACATCAACTTCCTGGGTAAGAAAAATGAACATGCCGTAATATTAACAATAGCAGTCAGAGTAGTATTTAAAAAACTAAACTATTAAGTAGATTCATTGTTGTTTTATTTGAAGCTAACACAATAAAGCTGAAATTCTATACTTTAATCTATAAAAAAAATGTTCTGTATGGGATAAAATAAGGGTGAACATTTCATGTAGTTTGGTGTTTACCTTTACATGAGACAATACAGTGTTTTTCTGTATTTCCAAGACAACAATTTTGTGCTTCAGAAGATTTGCTACATACAAATGTCTGAAATGACGTTAATTGTATTAATAACATATGAATACGATATAAATACGCAATAAATGATTTGATAATATTACATTATGCTGTGCATATGCAAATATTGATTTTTTTTTTCTCTGAAACTTTTTGAGAAAAACATTTATTTCATAATGATATTTCCCCCCATTTAAAATTTTTATTATCCAATGAAAGGTTAGATTTTTGTGAATTTTTTAAATAAAAGATCAAAAGGATTAACAATGCAGATTAATTTTCACAGCCTTCTTTGATCATATTTACCAAGGGTGCCGATATTTTTGGCCATGACTGTACTTCTTATTTGTGTACATAAAATTATGTAATATCAATATAACTTACACTATACCAAAAAAATAAAAAATAAAAAAAAAATTACATGAACCTCACATTTATAATTACATAATTCCAGCAAATGACACGTGACCAAAAGGCAATCAGTTCAGCATTTACATACTTACCTATCCCTCTTTGGGGACAGTTCGGATGGTAGTTCTGAGTAAGTTCTCTGCAGGAAAGCGTTAAATGCCTGTAAAGAAGACAAAACATATATAGTCATATGTAATAGATATTGCTATGTATGATTATTGTTATGTGCAATAATTACATATAAACACCAATTAATATGTCAATAAGTAGCAGCAAAGATCAGAACAGTGTGTAGTCAAAGAGAATATAAATATGATCGGACACATCAACCAACTTTAAAGGGTTAGTTCACCCCAAAATGAAAATTATGTCATTAATTACTCACCCTCATGTCGTTCCAAACCTTCGTTCATCTTCGGAACACAAATTAAGATATTTTTGAATAAATCGAAGATCTATCTGACCCTCCATAGACAGCAACGCAACTGAAATGTTCCCAGGTCCAGAAACTTAGTAAATACATCAGTAAAACAGTCCATGTGACATCAGTGGCTCAGCTTCAGTTTTGCGACGCTACGAGAGTACTTTTTTGCGCAAAGAAAACAAAAATAACAATTTACTCAACCATTTTTCTCCCCGAGTTACATCTTCCGCCATTTCAGAGAGTATCACAATACATAGGCATGCTTTCCCCTAAGTGTAAACAACGCTTATTACGCAGATTATACGTTCATGCGCACTTTCCCCCCGAACGTAAATAATGCTGATTATGTCAAATACGTTCTTGGATACTCTCCAAAATGGCGGAAGACGTAACTCGGGGGAGAAGAATTGCTGAGTAAATTATGTTATTTTTTGTTTTCTTTGAGCAAAAAAAGTACTCTTGTAGCGTCGCAAAACTGAAGCTGAGCCACTAATGTCACATGGACCTGTTTTACTGATGTATTTAGTACATTTCTGGACCTGGGAACATTTCAGTTGCGTTCCTGTCTATGGAGGGTCAGACAGCTCTCCGATTTAATCAAAAATATCTTAATTTGTGTTCCGAAGATGAATGAAGGTCTTACGGGTTTGGAACGACATGAGGGTGAATAATTAATGACATAATTTTCATTTTGGGGTGAACTAACCCTTTAATGTAATGAATCTTTCTTCGATCAAAACTGCAAGAGCTGCAACAGACTGCGAGAGTACTGCTAACTAACCCATACTGTCTGAAACTCAAGTGCTGCCTCTAGCGCACAAACATTATTAACCCTTCAGTGTTGCCATGTCCGCTCTTTATGCGCGATTTGTTTTGAAATGTATTTATGTATTTATTTGTTTATTATTATTATTATGGACTACATAAATGCGCTGTTGCAGTTTGTGTTTTGGAGGATCATTTCCACATGGCAGAATAATAAAATGTGACCAAACAATAATCATAGCTGTCATATATCCTCCTCACCTTCTGTTTGAACCGCACTGTACAATAATGCCATCATTAATCCTAGGAGTTTGTTTCTTCTTTGTTCCGTGATTTTGCCTTTACCAGCCACAACCACTACACTCACTGATGCGCAATGACCTTTTCCACGTGTGCGTGCAAAAGAGAGATTTATTCTTTTTAACTATCTATTATATGTATATAATACAATATAGGCCTATAAAATAAAATAAAATTAAAATAAAATAAATAAATCAACTAAAAATGTAAAAAAAAATTATCAATCAACTAAAAATTAAATATTAGGCTACATACATATTGCATTACTATATTAAATAAAATATTAAATAGCCTATAGCCTATTGCAAATCTTTTATTTATAGCCTATGTTTGTTTATTAATTATTAGTAATCTATTTTTAAAATACATTTTTCTTTTTAAAATCTATTTCTATTTTTTTAAATCTTAAAATCTGTTTTAAAATCTATTTTTTCTACACTAATCAATGACATTTTTGCTAATTTTCACTTATTTTGCTTGTTGATCGTGATATCTGGCAACCTGTTGTTTCTTTCAAAGCCCACCCTCTCTAGTTTTAGTTTCTAGTTTTAGTCTCTAGCTTAATTTTTAAATTTACTTTGTTAATTCCCACGGTTGACCCAGCTGCGTTTTCTGCATTAACATGTACTTTGGCAGTGACCCCATTCAAGGACGTGGTTCCTGGTTGTGACTTTCCTCTCCTAATTATGCACTTAATATGCAAACCAACCTTGAGATGTTTCATTTCATGCAGAAGGTATTTATGCAGCCTATTATTTTTATCTCAAGGGTCAGTCTCTTGAAACTCTGTTAGAGTTTGAGTGATTTAGCGGGAATCAACCAAAAAGCCAGCACTTGTGCTTTTTAATTTTTTTTAATATACAGTATGTATGTATGTGTATATATATATATATATGGCCAAAAAGCCAGCACTTGTGTTTTTTAATTTTTTTAATATACAGAATGTGTAAGTATATATATATATATATATATATATATATATATATATATATATTATACACAAATAAAGAATTATTTATATAATATATATAAATAAATTGTATATAATATATATATAATATATATATAATATATCACCAAGTGCACACTGACTAATTCTAACCCGTTTGATCAAAAGACCTTTCCTCAAGATGGCTGATGTCATAATAATAAGCCAGTTTACATCACGTGATATATTAGTCAAAAATATGCAGTACTTGTTTATTGTCACAAAGATCAGTGCCAGTGATATATTCTTTATCATCAAAAGGCTTTTGTGAAGCAATATACCACTGTAGTAGCATGGATTAGCCAGTAGTCGGCACTATTACCTACTATTACCTACCTACTAATTTCCATACATCGTAAATTAGGTTTTTGAGTTATTTATTTGTGCTGTGACCGGTGCAGCCTTTTATGTTAGTATACTTCAGCAAGTTTGCCGCAGTATTAATGGAATATTAAGTTATGACAGAACCTTTAAAGCAGATTCTGGGCCAACTTAAAGGTGACAAAATTGGATTGAATGTGATATACTAAATAATTTGAAAGCAGTTATTTTCATGTGTGCTTTCCGAAGAAAATTCACGGTCAGACTTACCAATTTACAATGCATAAATAGTGCTTTATATAACCTAGAAATTTGTATGGTGTGGAGCAAAAAATCACAATCAGTGATATAATCAAGCATGTACAATGAATAAATTAATGAATAATAAATGACAAATTTTCATCCAATTCTAAACAAGTACATAGGTGGTGTAATTTCTTGCTGTCTATGTGATCCATTTTTTTTACTTATACATGAGTGCTATTTGAATTCAAGCATGGAAATGTTGCAAAACTTTATCATTATTCATAAAATAGACTTTTACCAGTAAGTTCTGCTGGTTTGGAAATCTGAGTCATGATGAATTTCTTCGAGCCAGTACACCACATTCTACTGATATTAGCGGTGTACTGGAAGCCTTTTTGCCTGCTGGTGCCACATTCAGCAACATGATGTAACTCCTTTAAATTTGTAGTATACTGCTTATTGTGATACAGTGCCACATTCAAGTGTAGTTAGTGAATAACATGCCTGATAAGTGTTTTGTCTAATTTCAGTATTTTAGATTAAAATGTTTTCGCTGCAGTAACTGGTCACTATATCTTGAACTTTCTAATCCTCATACATTAATATAAACAACAACAACAAGTAAATTTGTTAATATGAACTGATATAACTGCATGCCCAGTCATTCTAAAATAATTTTTGAATTTTGAAAATAATGTTACATACATAGCACGCCACAATTAATATGAGGCCATAAAAACATGCATAATTATTATTTTAAAAATGCTAATCACACTGCTTCCACTGCTTGACCTTTCATGTCAACTACCCCAAAGCATTTACACTGTTAAGTAACTGAGATTTCTAGTCTGTTGGATGACTATTTATTGTTTGATAATAAAACAAAATATGTCAGAATAAATTGGTTTGAAGACATAACTTGGTTGTTTTATCTCAGTCTTCATATGGGAACACTCTGACTGACTCTTAGCTGGCTGACTGACTCTTACCACAGCAAAAGAAAAGACAAAGGCTTGCCAACTGTGAACACTAACATGCAAATCAGCATACTTAAATGTGTTGTTCGGTGGTGTCAAGGGCCTTTGTATTCCTGTCATCAAGACATTAAATCATGAGCATAAGGTGAAATACTTTTAAGTAAACTATGTGTTTGACTATAGCAAGCTACAGAAGCATTTCTGGAAAAGGCATCTACACCCTTTGCAAAGACTACGACCGGAATTTTGTCTGATTCACCAACATTGTTCTCTGCATAGTTTTCTCTTTTGAGTGCACTAACATAACCACACCATAGTGTCGGATGAAGCCACAGCTCAACTAAGTGTGTGACTCTCTCACGTTACTTTGAACCGTCATGCTCTGAGTGCTGTACTGGGGTGTGGCTTTAAGTAAACTGAAAAACCTGCCCTACTAGTTACACAGCAAACACGGTAATCACTGTTCACATTCAAGTGAAACTGTTGTTGCATTTGTTAACACACACACTGGTTGCACAAGTGCTTCGGACTTGTGGACTTAACTTGCACCAATAATACAGGGTTTTACCCTGAAATAGGTTACTGAATTCATATCTGATGGGAGGACATGTGACAATGTAGAAAATAGACTCATTCCCCATGGAAACAAACTGGAGTAGTGCAGAAATAGCTCCTCTTCTACCAAGCAAGCTCAGTATGGCCTGTGCTCTAATTTTGCTCGTGATGGTCTCTTCATATTCGCCATTTCATGGTTTTCAGAAGAAAAAAGAATTCATTACAACCGCCTAGTTGCAAATAGAAATATTTAGTAATAGTTAAATTCACGAAATTGAGCCAAATTTAGATTTTTTTGAGGATTTTATATTCATTCTACATTTAAAAACACATCTTAAAGCACTGAATTGCGTGAGGGTCCTCATTACGCACATTTCTAAATATCTAAATAGAAATATTCGTCATTCATAAGCTAGCCAACCATCTTACTGATGTGCACACTTGTAAACATGGAACAAACTGACTCATCGCGATACTACGCAGCTAATAATACACTTCACGCTCTTTTCGGAGTTACACGTCACATTATAATGATGAAACATAACCTAAACGCACAGACCTGGGTGGTATAATTTATGGAAACAGACGGGCTGAGGACATGGAAGGAAAAGTGGAGGGAAAATGGTGCACCACTGAATCACGAACTGGCTCTCGTGCAATGAGACAACGTGAAGTCAGCCGTCGCCTTGGTTACGCTTGACGTCACGTGGCCCAGCCTCGTCTCGGCTCCTGGGGCTGGTCTGATTGGAGGGAAACCCCGTGGATTAGCCCGAGCGCCGTGAGAATCAGCTGTGAGCCGCGGTTAGCTTAGCTCCGACAGGACCGTCGTTATTCACAGACACTCAGGTAAGAGAATCCGCTAGATCGGGACACATTCCGTGCTTACTGGTCCTGTTTTTGCTGTCTTATCATTTGCGATGAGAAATGAAACCCAAACGGCGATGGACGATGCAAGGCACAGGAGTGAATAGCTAGTGATGCTAACGTGCTGAAAATGAACAATAAGCCTTTGCTTGGCAGCCCGTTTTTGTATCTTCCTTTTGGTATGTTATCTGATGTGATCGAGCTTACAGTTAAAATTATGGCTAAAATGGCACGTTTTAGGGTTTAGATCTTGCTCTGGTCTCAATTACAGTTTTTCGTGTGCGTCCTTGTGTAAAATAATGCTTCAGTGTATTTTTGGTGCTGAAACAAGCAGAAGTGTTTCTCACGTCTCGGTTCTCAATTCTATCACGATTAATTCAGTCAGCTGTACTTGCTCCTGTTATACTAACACATTTAACTGCGCTCTGTCTATCTTCGGTTGTTTCTGGTAATTCGGTTGATATTATCAGACGAGCTTTTCAGTCTTATCGACACACAGAACTTGAGTAAATCATTAAAAACGCATTGGGGGTGTCTTGACATTACAGATAGCGGTGGGTTTCTTTGCTGTGGGGTCAGTCAGCCGTGGAGATGGGCAGGGCAGACCTGCCTTCATCATATGGCTTAGCCAACAAGCTAACTTGATTTTAACCTGAAAGCAGCGGTAAAATATGTCACCGTGACATTTTAGCTTGACACATTTGGTGTATTGCGGGGCAGCGCTGTTGTTTGTATGCACTGCACAATGAATCAATCGTAATAAACAAGTCACACTGCTCTAGTCCGATGTTGCTGGTTAAGCTTTGTGTAGTCAGCATGTCACCTAGTGCGACAGCGACGTATATTTTAGCCCTTGGCAACTTCGAAAGGGATAGTTTACCCAAAATGGTCTTTATTTACTTACCATTAAGTTTCAAAACCCGCTTTACTGTATTTCGTGAAACGCGTTCATCAGAATTTGACGGACTGACAGCTTCAGTCGCCATTGACGAACACTGAGCGTGTTTTTTTTTTCCCATACAATGGAAATGAATGGTGACTGAGGCTGTCAATCTGCCAAACATCTCTATTTGCGTTTCACGGAAGAAAGAAAGTCATGCGGGGTTGGAATGGCATGAGGGTGAGTTCAAGATGACAGAATGTTCAATTTTTTGAGGGTAAACTATCCCTTTAAGGCATAATATGTAAAGCGCGTGAATGGGTAGCTATGGGAACTGGGCGTGGTTGTCGGGATCAGCACATCCGCATATTTCTTCGCACTGTAATGCGACCCAGGAGGGCAAATACTTATGGCATAACTTTTTTTTTTCTTTCTGCTGTGTGCAAGATTGGCAGCTAGAATTTTTTTAATCAGATCTCTTGATGTTTGCAAAGTGCTCTTTGGTTCCTTCCGTTTCTCTTATGATTTCACTTTTTGATATTACACTAAAGGCTTTCCATAATTTAGATGAAAGTAATGGTGCTCATAGATAGCACCGATTTGACAGTTTGTTGTAGATTCTGTGTTGTATAATGATTAAAACAGTGTTATGTATGTTTAATTTATATATTATGCATGGCATTATATAATATGCATGGTCAGAAGAGTAGCACAGCAGCACATCCTGTGATATGCCAGCAGAAGACAAACTAATTGATTCACTGCTGTGGAGTTTTTCAGCACTTCCGCAAGGATGATTGTCCAGTTTATTTAGTCTCTTAGTCTTCTTTAGTCTCTGTCCTCAGTAGTGGGCTTGCAATAATCAGACACATGACACCAAATAAGCAAACTTTACATGCATACAGTCAAACCAAAATTTATTCAGACACCTTCAACATTTCTCATATTATCACAGTTTATTTGCTATAGTTTAGAAAATGGTAATAAAATATGACAAGAACTCAAGAGTTAAAGTGTGTCAGAACAAATTCATCTTGGTAATGTCAGATAACTTTGATAGAAAGGTATATAACAAAACATGGTCAGGTCAAAGTGTCACATCAAATTTTTGGTCCCAGATTTTTATCAATTTTACTGGTAGTCCACTGTATGAAGAAATTTTGGGTATAATATGTCACAGTTTACTTAATTTGCTATATATATATATATATATATATATATATATATATATATATATATATATATATATATATATATATATATATATATATATATATATATATATAATATAATATTAGGCTTATAATTAACCTGTTACACCACAAATAAATCATACTCAGTGTGTCATTGAACTCTGTAACTCTGTTTTTCCTCAGCACTGAGCAGCCATGGACAAGAGCGAGCTAGTGCAAAAAGCCAAGCTGGCCGAGCAGGCAGAGCGCTATGATGACATGGCAGCCGCTATGAAGTCTGTCACTGAGGGTGACATTGAACTGTCTAACGAGGAACGCAACCTGCTCTCGGTGGCTTACAAGAACGTGGTGGGTGCCCGCCGTTCCTCCTGGAGAGTGGTCTCCAGCATCGAGCAGAAGACGGAGGGCAGCGATAAGAAGCAGCAAATGGTCAAGGAATATCGGGAAAAGATTGAGAAGGAGTTGAAGGAGATCTGCAATGACGTACTGGTAAGGATCTTACAACTGAGATAATCCCAATCGTTTTTATTCTGACCCAGGGATACGCACATTTGCTCTTGTCCCTGTTTCTTTATTCCAAGTGTTGGTTGATAATCCTGCTTGCGTTAATTACTCATCATGAGCAAGGCCCTCATTCAGCCAAGCCTATTAGTCCAGGCCTGATCTCATTTGTTCCAACGCATGCACAGGTGTCCTTACCTTGGGACAGTTATTGTAGCCCTACTGACAGATTTAATGGGTCAGGGTCTATTTAGTCTGGAGAAAATGACAGTTTTATATAGATTCTGTAGAATGCAGAATACACATTGCATAGACTTTATGTAATGAGGTTTCTAAACACTTGCCTTACATTGTGCAGAATGTATTGAAGGTTTAAAAACACCATGCTGTCATCTGAAATGTATCCTTGTGTCATTTTGGAAGAATTAGAGATCCAAAAAAGCTTTTTTGCTTGATACAGGCTCTAGCTGGTCCAATGCCTGTATACTTTGAATTGGAGGTCATACACAGAAAGTGAGTTCACAAAAAAGATGTGATATTTGAATTTAGGTTGTAATGTGTCTAAAAAAATGTAAGATGGCAATCCACTTCTTTAATGCAATGTTTTTTTGTTTTTGTTTTTTTTTTGAGTGTAACAGTATTCTCAATCTGTGTGTATAGGTTGTCAGAAATTGTCCTTTCCATCTTAAAATGGAGACAGACTTGGCGAATTTGCTAAAACATTGGCTAGTTATTTATTTTTTCAGTTAGTTAACATTATTAAAATGTGGGGGATATTTAATAATGTTAGCAGAACAGAAAAGTAGTTTGTAAATGTAAATGCTAATGTTTTGGATGTAAGAATTATTATGAGAGTTATTACATTTTTAATATTTTTTAATGTTTTTGTTTGTTTTTTAAATTTGTAGTAACATGCATTGACAATTTTCACAATAAGAAAACATTGGTTTTGTGTTTTTACTTATATTCAAAAAAATATACAGTACTGTGCAAAAGTCTTAGGCCACTAGTATTTTCACCAACAAAAAAATGGTTTTAACTCGGTTGTTTCTATCTTTTGCTGTAGCATGTCAGTTGGAAATATCAGTTTACATTTCCAAACATTATTTTTGCCATTAATTGTAATAATCCAGTGAGATTTTTGTTTGCACAAGGAGTCTGACAACAGCCAGTGCTCCACACAGAGATCTGATCTGATCATCATCCAGTCCGTCTGGAATGACATGAAGAAACAAACTGAGACAGACTAAATCCAGAAGAACTGTGGCAACGTCTCCAAGATGCCTCAAGAAACCTACCTGCAAAGCTACAGTACTGTTAAAAGTTTTAGGCACTTGTGTAAAAATGCTGTAAAATGAGGATGCTTTCAGAAATAATGCCATAAATAGATTTTATTTATCAAATAACTTCTATTAACTAAATCAAATCAACATTTGGTATGACCACACTTTGAGTTTAAAACAGCTTTTGTCTGAGGTACACATGCACATAGTTTTTCAGGTAGCTTTGCAGGAAGGTTTTTTCTTCAAGCGTCTTGGAGACGTTGCCGCAGTTCTTCTGGATTTAGTCTGTCTCAGTTTGTTTCTTCATGTCATTCCAGACGGACTGGATGATGATCAGATCAGAACTCTGTGTGGAGCACTGGCTGTTGTCAGACTCCTTGTGCAAACAAAAATCTCACTGGATTATTACAACTAATGGCAAAAATAATGTTTGGAAATGTAAGCTGATATTTCCTACTAACACACTACAGCAAAAGATAGAAATAACTGACTTAAAACCATTTTTCATTGGTGAAAATACTAGCGGCCTAAGACTTTTGCACAGTACTGTATATAAAATATGGTTAAATTCACCTCTAGAAATTGTCAAAAAAACAGCTTAGTATACAATAAAATAAAAAAAGAGAAAACAATATATGCCAAAAAATAGCTTAGTAAAAAACTCATGTTTTTTTTTTTAAATTTATTTGATTAACTCCCCTGTTTTTTTGCCGTTTTGCCAATAGACTGGTGATTTCAGTTGTGCTACTAACATAACACCAAGTCCTTCAACATTACAGAAGACATGAGTTCACTTCAACTCAGTAAGCCATAAGTGAAATCCCCTGAGAAACATACTCACTCTGAGGCTTCGGCCAATGTCTGAGTAAGTGAGAGAGCCAGCTAATTAGCTTTTAGCAGCTGCTTGGGTGGGAGAGAAGAGGCTATGTAATGAGGTGTGGGAAGTGAAGAGGCCTCCAGAGAGCATGAGGACGGCTGAACTCCACAATGTGGCTGTGGAGCAAACATGGGCACAGTACAACACTTAACTACAGCTGCTTGTAGATGAGCACGACTTTTCTTTAGGATGGTATTTGTTTTATTTTTCTTCTTCACCAGGTACTGGTGATGAGCTCAAACCAAAGTAGAATAAGTTTTTTGGCCAGGCTGCCTGATGTGTTTGAAGGGAGGGGATAAATTGACTTTGTGTGCACACAGCATGAAAGTGGCTGAAGGCCACAGGGCTGTGTTACCGCACAGGTTGAGTCACCTCTAATCCCATAATGACAGCAGCTGAGCTCTTGTGTTTTGGGCCACTGACCTGTAGCTCTCCACGTTACAGCCAAAGGGGCTTTTTACTTTCACCGCTTTTGCATTTAGAGAATGAAACGAGACTATATCATGTGAATTCCTACATATTATGTAACTTAATGTTCATTAAGTACTTTAAAACCTTTACACTGCGTCCTGCCCAGGCATGATGGGACAAGATTTCAATGCCAAGTTTTGTTTTTTTTTTTCTCTCTATTCAAAAAGCAAAAATGCTGTGCAATGCAACAAAATCACAACCAGTTACAAAAGTACATGAACATGTACCTCTCTGTTTTCACACCCATAATGCGAAAAACATGCTTATTTACTCCAGTGAGTTTTTCTCCAGACAGCATCACTTCTATTTGGAATGAAGAATTTGTTTTATAATATTTACACAATCAGTTCTTCCTTTTCCATGTTTAATATACGTGAAGAAGGGGTTTTGTTTAAATAGAAATGAATTGACAGAAAAAATGTAGTGTCAAAATGTTATGAGGGCTAAAATGTTAAAATAATCACTTTATTGCTCTCATTCTTTTTTCCACCTCCTTTCAGAAACTGTTGCTCTGTTACATTACTTTATGTGGTATAAGAAATTATTTGCTTGTGTCTGACATAGTTATGCTGTAGTCATGTTTACTATAGCTCGTTGTTTTTTTTAAATCAGGCAAACTTCAGTCATTTCAATAGGAATCCATGCGAATGGGAATTTTGCGTGAAGGTGAAAGATTTCCCCACGCAGATTTCACAACGGTCACACGGATTCAGAAAGCCGCTTGATTTGAAAGTGACTTCTGTGTGAGCTGAGCTTCATACATCTGTACACAAATGACAATAGATTGTGGACATTTTTTGCCTACAAAATTTCAACAAAAATTTCTGTGACTTAAACGTAGCTTTATATTGCCTCATTTAATATGGAAGAGGAGGTGAGGGGCAGTTGCCAAGTCACACTTTATTATTACTATCTGTACATCAAATGAAAAGATAAAATCGCTCACCTGACACAAGCTGCTGTGATCTCCCATCCACATGTCTCGACTTGAGAAAGACGATGGGGAAGCAGATGGTTACGCAAACCCATAACTGTTTATCTGTCAGCTTAGAACTACATTATGGAATTGTGATGCCATGCATTGCTCCCCACCATTGAAAGCACAAGTAGATCATTGGTTCATCAGTGACTTAACAAGGTTAAATGACTAATTTGAATTGGAATGCCTAAACGATTCCTCTGATTATGGAAATCTCTGCATCTTTTGCACCTATAAGGTCCTGTGGTTTTGACCTCTGATGTAATCAAGGTCACAGACCAATGAGATCCTTAAACATATGCTCCATATTTATGTGAGTGACCTTGATAAAATCAATTCGCTCCAATAAGACTTCCTCCATCATTAAGGTGGTTGGTTAAGGTGTCTTTGGAGAGTTTAAGGATGCAACAGCGACCTATGGTTCTGTTCAGGGTGGCTACAATCAGGCCAGTCGAGCTGTGAACAAGCCCAGCAAGCTCAATGACCTAGTTCCACAAGCGCTATCTCACACAGCATAGTCAATTTTCCCATTCTCCCCTTCCTCCCTCCCTGCAACAGAAAGTCTCAGAAGCATCTGTGAAACTGCAGTCCTGCCACAAGCCGTCGGGCCTCTGTCACCCCTAAAGGCAATCCAAGGTTGTTGTCTAAAGACGCCTAGAATGCTGAAATTCTAGAAACCACATTGTTGGGACTAGGTGAAGGGTCTTTTACTGTGAAGGGTGTTTACTGTAAATGGCATCCCGGTGCCGGACACATTTTGCTTGAGAGGTTTCATGGTTTCACCTGGGCCTTTTTTTGTAACAGCATGTCGTCAAACAAGTTTTACAGAGCTCTATCTTATCTGTTCATCTCTTTACTACTGTTGACTCTTCTTCTACTCTGGACTACTTCCCCTTTTCCTAATACCACGCTGAAACCAGGAATTGAAACCGTTTGACAAACCGCTAATATGTTTTTTTTTCTTTTGTCTGTGTCTCGCAGGTTCTTCTGGACAAGTACCTCATCCCAAAGGCGACCCCGGCTGAAAGTAAAGTCTTCTATCTGAAAATGAAAGGCGATTACTATCGCTACTTAGCAGAGGTGGCTGTGGGAGAGGAGAAAAGCTGTAAGCCATTCACTTAAGTCTATCCTTAATATTAAAGGAAAAGTTCATCCAAAAATGAAAATTTACTCACCCTCAGGTTGTTCCATCTAATCCTGTATGACTTTATTCTTATTATTCTTCTTTATTCTTAAATTGAAAGTTATTGTGGTCCAATATTGTTTGTTTTGGACTTCACTGACTTTCGGTGTAAACAAAATATATTCTTTATGTTCAATTAGATGTTAAAAGTTCTGAGGTGAATTTAGTACATTTAAATGTACTAGAAAGATTGAGATGGTGGTCTGGCACCCCCTGGAGCTCCTTATATCATTAAATCCGGTTAACAATGTCAGATTGTGTTAACTAGTTAATTATGTAGGCATTTGAACAATGCTGCATGGCTCTCAAAGCTGTGGTAGTGACTAGTCTCCACCACCTGCCTATGAACGTATTAACTTCTGCTAAAAATGTAACGTTTCCGCAAACTGTTGACACAAAGCCAAGCTTGAGAGGAAGTAGGGGGGTGGTGAGCAGTTGTGGCCCATTCATAAACTTTGGCTCCCTCTGTGAAAAATTCAATAGTAAATGGTACCATGTTTTTGCCTCAGTTTTTTTTTTTTTTTTTTTTGGAAAGTAATGAATACTTTCATTCATCAACGATGCATTAATTTGATCAAAAGTGACAGAAAAATCTTTTACTTTTTAAAATCTTTTACAAATAAATGCTGTTCTTTTAAACTTTCTATTCTTTCAAGAATCCAGAAAAAATGTTCCACCGTTTCCAGAAAAATAATAAGCAGCACAACTGTTTTAAACATTATTATGAGATGATAAATAATAATAAAACATTGTTTTTGAGCTCCAAATCAGCATATTAGAATGATTTCTGAAGGATCATGTGACACTGAAGACTGTAGTAATGGCTGCTGAAATTACATTTAAATTATATTATATTATTTTTTATTATATATATTAGTTATTTGAATTGTAGTAATGTTTCACAATATTACAGTTGTGTATTTTTGATCAAATAAATGCATCCTTGGTGAGCATAAGACTTTCAAAAATAAAAAAAAAATAAAAAAAAAAAACTTCCCAACCTCAAACATTTCAGTTGTAATTTTAGGTGATTACCAGACACCGTATTAGCTTGCTTTGTTCACAGGCTGATTCTATTTAAAGCAGATACTATATAAACCTTGAAATGGTTTGCTCTCCATTGTCAGAAAGGAACAGGGCCGCAGCGTGCATAACAGGAAGAATCTTGCGGCTGTCTTCCTGTGCCAGGAGGTTGACAGGCTCTCAGGGCGTGGCTTTAGGATTCAGTTATGGGAAAGAGAGAGAGAAAAAATAATAAAAGGAGGGTCTTTAGGTCTACAGGGGAAACAGCGGTCTGATTTCCTTCCTTCATTGGAACAGGTGCAGACATGTGAGTCCACCCACCTTACTGAATGAATGAGAGCCTGTGTGTGGGTGGAGCTCCAGAGCTGCTTCACAGCTTGTCGGATTCCTGTTCCGTCTTGTTGAGAAGGAAATGGAATATAATTCCCTTTTTATATTGATTTGTTTGTCTTTCACTGACGCCACCTGACACAGATCCTTAGTACGCACTGTACGATTGGTACAATAGTATAGAGTGAAATACACTGAAAGGCCCTACATCGTTCTGACTGTGTGAAATCTTATACTTGGTGCTAAGCTGTTAGCAACACATTCTGAAGATTTTGAGGTTTATTAAGAGCTTTGTGTCTACTAGCAGCAGAGTACAATCAAAACAGAAATGGCCTCTTAAACAGTTATGGCTCTTTATGTCTGTCAAGTCATTGGTGACATAGTGAAAGCAGAGCAGAGACTTGCCTTCTACGGAGGAAATGGATCTAAAAATGTGTTATTTATAACCTGAAAAAATTTTACAATGGATGCTTGCAGTTGTTAGGATGGCAGTGCTATTAAAAATAGCAAAACAAAAAGAATTTGTGATGAATTAAATAGGTATTTGTAAATAAATATAGTTTAATCATTTTAAATTCCATATTTGTTGGTTGATCAGAATAGCTCAATTCCGACAGAATGTTTTCTTCTCTTTATTTTTAGTAAATGTAATATTAAAAATGCCTTGTGCTAAGCTTTATAAGACTTTTTAACTAAACTGTCCAAACTGGAAAGTTTGTGCTTTAACGCCCCCTGGTGAAAAATTTAATTTTACTGGTTTACAGCAGGAAGTTTTTGTTCATCAGCTGAAAAGACTCTTTTTCTGTTTTTGTTGCTTATTCCTCATTTAATTTTACTTTTTTTTACTTAATTCAAAGTTGTAGGAAAAGAATAAAGCAATATCACACTAGTTGTACTCAAGATCAAATATTCAGTACATTAGCACAGATGTGACAGTGATACTGCTTTTATAAAACAATTCAGTATGAAGTTTAAATTGAATTTTCAATTCATACTTCAGTTTCAATTACTGACGTTTCAGACACAATATTGACCGTTACACAATTTATTCTTTAAGCTTATTATAATTGTTGTTTAATTATCAAATCTTGAAAATATGCAACTGCATTCACACAATTTTCTCTTTGTGTCTTCAGCTATCATTGCCAGTTCACAGGAGGCCTACAAGGATGCCTTTGAAATCAGTAAGGCAGAGATGCAGCCCACACACCCCATTCGTCTGGGCCTTGCGCTCAATTTCTCCGTATTTTATTACGAGATTCTCAACGCGCCCGAGCAGGCCTGTAAGCTTGCCAAAACGGTAAGGTTAACACACACCCACATGCACACAGGCTAATAAACAATATATAAGAGTGAGTTATATATGAGTTATCACTCATCTTGTTCTTGGTTAATCTTTTCTCCTAGGCTTTTGATGAGGCCATTGCAGAGCTTGATTCACTGAATGAAGAATCATACAAAGACAGCACATTGATCATGCAGCTACTGCGGGACAATTTGACAGTGAGTTTCTCTTTAGTAGCAGGTTAAATTAAGACAAATTATCAATTCTTATTGGTTGTCAATGTTTTTTTATCATTCATCAGCTGGAATAAATCATTCTGATTCCAACAATACAGCTAATGTATAAAGTTATAGGCCTAACTATTATAGATTTCACTATTCTCAAAGAATTACTTCTCTCTCTTTGTCTGTGTGTATATATATATATATAATATAAAATATATATCATATATATATACATCTGTCTATATATATATATATATATATATATATATATATATATATATATATATATATATATATATATATATTAACAAAATGTTTTAACCTCCTGAGATCCGAGAAAAAAAGTTTTAGGAAAAAAATAGTTTTTTTCATGTCTTTACATTGTTGAGAGCATTAAAAAAACATTTTTTTTTTTTTTAAAAATGACATTTCATTCATAAGTTATGCTATGTCCTCAGTAGAGGCCATCGGGACTCAATTTAAAAAAAAAAAAACAAAAAAAAAACATGAATGAACATGCATAGGCAAAAACAATTGATTTTTTTTTTAATCACCAATACATTTTTAGTTTTGAAGATTTTTTTTTTTTTTTTTTTTTTTACCAAACTTTGTATAAAGATGATTCTCCACTATGTTATAACAGAATGATTCAATATACCATTTTTCTTTCTGCAAAATGTGTGTAAAATGGCCATAAAGGGGTTTTCTCATTATATATACAATGTATCTATAAACTAAATCTAATTTGCATATTAATGTGTTTTTGGGGCAACCTGTAATGAAAAAAGAAGTGTAATAATGGGAGTAATAATTGACAAGATTTTCATAATAATATATAATGTTTCATAAAATATTGAAATATAATTTATTTCCCTATTCATTTATGTCTCCCAAAATGTGTAATAAACATGCTTTTAGTCCCGATGTCCTCATATGAGGACATGTATGAAATCAACGTCCTGTTTCGTAACAGAAAGTCATATTTTTATTTCAAACCCCATAACATTTTCTTGAGATGTTGATTTATGAATGTGTGTGTGCACAAGTTACCTCAAAAAAAACTTGAAAGACACTTTCATTTAAACCAGGACTGTCAGTTGAATAAAAAATTTAATAAATGATACATTTTTGTAACGTTTATTACATGTTTTACTCATCTGCCACAATAATGTAAATGTCTTTGAACTGTTTATTGGTTTGTCTAACAAAAAATATTAAATCACATCAGTATTTGTTTTTTGTGTAGGGGCAATACAAAAACATATTTTATGAATTTGAACATAATAATTATATGTAATGACAAAGTACTCATATTTACTCTTAGACATATACATATTTACACCAGATAATAATTTATTAATGTTAAAGCAGGGAACAGGGTTTTATTAAGCCAGCACTTAACCATTGCTATAAAAGACTTTAAATGGTTTATTTTCTTTATTGCAATCTGATTTATTAGCAGTTTATATTAAATTTTTTATTCAACAGCCCTAGTTTAAAAGAAAGTGTCTTAGCATTTATTAATTTTTGAGGTAACCTGCTCAGTTAATGGCTAACTCTTAACTAGTGACTAACTAGTGTCCTCTCCTCCGTTTCACAGCTGTGGACTTCAGATAACCAGGGTGACGGCGAGGAAACCGAGGAAGGCCGGGAAAACTGAGTCTCGCTCTGTCCGTCTTTCCCCTGTTATTCACCTGCCATTGTTCCAGCTCACCATCAACACTGAGACCACCTCATCATCAACTTCTGTCTCTTTTAGTTCTTTTACTCTCGCGCCTTCCTTGCTTTCTTCCTTCCCTGTCATTGTGGGGCTTTTTTTCTAAGGATTTGTGTAACGGGAGGTGGGTGGGAGGGGTTAAATAGGGGGTGGGTGGGCGTTGGGATGGAACCGGGAGGGGATGAGGTTTGTCTGCTGTTAACCTTGTTTTCTCCATGGGGAGCTCTAGGTTGTCGCATTAGTGTGGAAGAAATGCGGATGAGGCAAGTTCTCAGCTCATGCAAAGTTGCAAGTTAAACCCTTTTGTTATTCGTATACTGTATGTAAATCTCTGTCGAGGAGTCATTTGTCATGGTCATTGTGTACACCTGTAATTTGAGCGTCTGCATTATAAACAGCCCTTGTCTTCAAGTAGAGGTGAGGATAGCAGTGCTAGTCTTTAGCTAGGAAAGAAGCAATGGCAGCGTCACATGTCATGCAGTGAACTGCTCGCTCTCACATCCTGCAAAATGATGGGCAAAAAAGAAGTTACATTCCATTTATTGTCACTTTCAAGTTTCTTATTCCAGGCATTTGGTGCCCAGAAAATGGCATTTACTTATTCCCCGTTAATTACGAGGTATAGAGGACCCTAAGAACAAAGAGCACATATTGCTTGATACTGTTACCGTATGACTGTACAAGCAGAGCAGTAGGAAATACTAGTTTGATTTAGTTTTCCAGTAAATGGTTTGTTTTTATTTTTTGTTTTTGTCCATTTTCCATTCATTTCTTTTGATACTTGCCTAATTTGCATGTGGCTATGAAGTAGTTAATATGAGGAGGAAAGGGAGTATTGTCAGGCTGGCTAGCTTTGTGTCATGTCTCTGGAATTTTCATACAGAACACCCAAGCATAAATGTTATTTGGAGGGAAAATATGTAATTTCATGTATGTGGATTAAAAAAAAATAATTTAACACAATGATTTTACCATGTGGTGTTTTTTAATTATTATTTATTTTAGTTCAAATGTGATGTGACTGACCATATTAGGGTACGTAAAATCATGTAAATCAAATGTAAATGCATTCAAAGGAATGCATTCTTGGCATCCTAAAATCATAATTGAACCTAAAAATAGTCATCAGGGAAAAATTTAAGAAATGCTGCAGTTCAAAATTTTGTGGTCAGAGTTTCTTCTTTTATTCAGCACAATAAATTAACAAAATAAATGGTAATAATTCTTTAACATTTAATAATTGATCAAAAGTAACACGAAAGGTATTTATAATGTTAAAATTTTTTATTTTTAGTAAATACAAATATTGTGTATTATATATGAACATATATAGTAATATTTCACAATATTACTGTATATTTTATCAATGATTATGCACTTTTGAGATATATATATATATATATATATATATATATATATATATATATATAGGTGCATCTCAATAAATTAGAATGTCGCGGAAAAGTTAATTTATTTCAGTAATTCAACTCAAATTGTGAAACTCGAGTATTAAATAAATTCAATGCACACAGACTGAAGTAGTTTAAGTCTTTGGTCTTTTAATTGTGATGATTTTGGCTCACACTTAACAAAAACCCACCAATTCATTATCTCAACAAATTAGAATATGGTGACATGCCAATCAGCTAATCAACTCAAAACACCTGCAAAGGTTTCCTGAGCCTTCAAAATGGTCTCTCAGTTTGGTTCACTAGGCTACACAATCATGGGGAAGACTGCTGATCTGACAGTTGTCTAGAAGACAATCATTGACACCCTTCACAAGGAGGGTAAGCCACAAACATTCATTGCCAAAGAAGCTGGCTGTTCACAGAGTGCTGTATCCAAGCATGTTAACAGAAAGTTGAGTGGAAGGAAAAAGTGTGGAAGAAAAAGATGCACAACCAACCGAGAGAACCGCAGCCTTATGAGGATTGTCAAGCAAAATCGATTCAAGAATTTGGGTGAACTTCACAAGGAATGGACTGAGGCTGGGTTCAAGGCATCAAGAGCCACCACACACAGACGTGTCAAGGAATTTGGCTACAGTTGTCGTATTCCTCTTGTGCGTCTTACCTGGGCTAAGGAGAAGAAGAACTGGACTGTTGCCCAGTGGTTCAAAGTCCTCTTTTCAGATGAGAGCAAGTTTTGTATTTCATTTGGAAACCAAGGTCCTAGAGTCTGGAGGAAGGGTGGAGAAGCTCATAGCCCAAGTTGCTTGAAGTCCAGTGTTAAGTTTCCACAGTCTGTGATGATTTGGGGTGCAATGTCATCTGCTGGTGTTGGTCCATTGTGTTTTTTGAAAACCAGTCACTGCACCCGTTTACCAAGAAAGTTGGTGTGCTTGACTGGCCAGCAAACTCACCAGACCTGAACCCCATAGATGGGGTATTGTCAAGAGGAAAATGAGAAACAAGAGACCAAAAAATGCAGATGAGCTGAAGGTCACTGTCAAAGAAACCTGGGCTTCCATACCACCTCAGCAGTGCCACAAACAGATCACCTCCATGCCACACCGAATTGAGGCAGTAATTAAAGCAAAAGGAGCCCCTACCAAGTATTGAGTACATATACAGTAAATGAACATACTTTCCAGAAGGCCAACAATTCACAAAAAATGTTTTTTTTTTTTTTTTGGTCTTATGAAGTATTCTAATTTGTTGAGGTAGTGAATTGGTGGGTTTTTGTTAAATGTGAGCCAAAATCATCACAATTAAAAGAACCAAAGACTTAAACTACTTCAGTCTGTGTGCATTGAATTTATTTAATACACGAGTTTCACAATTTGAGTTGAATTACTGAAATAAATGAACTTTTCCACGACATTCTAATTTATTGAGATGCACCTGTACTGTGTGCAAAAGTCCCAAAAAGAAGTGTAACACAAAGAGATGCATTGAGATCATCAGATTTCATCTGCTTTGTCCACAACAATTCAGAGGCCCAAGGCATAAGGATTTGTGCAACAAAATATTAGTGTATTGAAACTTAATTCCATGTAGAAACCTAAATCTACACCCTCTTGAAAGGAAAATAATCAGTAAACATCTGTACACTGTTACACACCAGTCTCTCAGGAATAGGATGCTTGGACCAAAGATGTGTTAGTTGAAAAAAAAATTATCAGAAGAGTAAAATACAGTTACTGGCCATTATTTGCTAAATCCTTTTATATCTGTTTTTGCTGAATATTGAAAAAGATGAAAATTGAAAATTTCAGTATATACAAAATGAAAAACCTGACAAGCACTCTAATGACTCCAATACTCACAAATTCTATAGAATCAGGCATTAACGATATATATTTAGATGATCATTTAACTGATATATCCAACGTGCAAGAATGTTGGCTGGATTTTATTTTATTATAAAACTGAAACCTCAGAGAGTCGTGACAATTGAAATCTCAAAATGACGTCTGTTGTATCGCGTACATGAGAATCCCCAGCAGAAACAAGCAGCTCAGACTGGCAGTTTGAGTGCTGTTACACAGATGTCCTTTACAGCAGCTCTGGTCCGCAGCTATGCTGGACTGGCCGATCTCGCTGGACAGGTCACCCATACAAAAACTTCTGGTCACACATCCTTTCAGTGTCATTATCTGTCCATCACTAAAGACTGTTGAAAAAAGATGAAATACAGAGGATCACAGTCACTGTTATTTTGAGAGGGAAAAAAATGTTATTACAAAACCTTTCAACAACAGTGACACAAAACAATCCCATTTGGGGCCGTGAGCTTTTGAAAAATGTCACGGTTTCATTGCTTGCGGTGCTGAGCAGAGGCAACACTCGACTCCTGTGACAGAAATACCCTTAGGCTCATATTAGCTATATCTCATATTGAACCAAAACATTTTAAAACTAACCGAAGTTGTCTAATGCAGTTAAATGTACACCATTCAAAAGTGTGGGGTCGTTAAGATTATGTATGTCTCTTATGCTCATCGAGGCAGCATTTATTTGATCAAAAATACAGTAAAGACTGTAATATTGTGAAATATTATTACAGTTAAATAATTTATTTTTGTGACCACAAAATTAAATTTTCAGCAACCTTCAGTTTCACATGGTTCTTGCACAAGAAACATAAGAAACATTTGTTTGACATTTGATAACAGTTGTGATGTCTAACAGGATATATGTAATATAAAAATACAAATCTAATTAATAATATTAAAAAAAATCTAATTTAATTTTACTTAAAAAAAAAGACCCTTTTCTGTACATTACGTGTAGTTTGTAAATATTATAAAGGTTACTCCATTGAGCTTTGTTTACTTGTTTGTCTTATCTTACCTGTTGCCTTGATACAATGATCTTCCTCATCAACACAAGGTAAAGTTGATGCACAATCTTCTCCACTGCAGGTGTAGCAGTGCATTCCATTTGGGATCATTTTGGGTGGTTCTATGAAATATGCATAATTAAAGCAACAACATATGCTGTACTCCAGTGGAAGTCATGTCTGATGTAAATAATTTGAATTAAGTATGTACATTTTACTGTCACATTATAATATTCTTCATCTTGTGTTAAACGTACCTGGTTCAATCTGGGTATTGCACAAGTTAGTATTGCAGCACTGATTGTTGATGACTATTTTTGTAATTCCAAAGTTTGCAGATGCAGTCACGCATTGATGAGTTTCAGAGCAGTTCTTCATAATCATGTCAGCCAATGTGTTGTTTCCTACAGCAGAAATTTACATTAGCCTCATTTAAAAAACAAACAAAAATACTATTTCAGTTCAAATATTCAGTCTGCCCAAAACTTACCCATATAAGATGTGGTTCTCATAGTCCCACACTGACCAACAGGACACTCCACTTTAGTTTCAGTGCATTTAATTGATGTCTCAGGTATGCACTGATGGCAGGTTAGGGAATTTACTGAAATTGAACAAATCTTTAAGTGCAACAAATTTAAATAAATAAATAAAAATGCCCTTTTAGAAAAGTCTATTCAAAGCGTGTAAATTCCAAAAATATGATATAATGCAAAGTAAATCTAGGACATTAAGGAAATACAATATTGATGTTTGAGTCTGCAATATTTTGTACAGCAAAAATTGAGTTCAGTAACCTTTATTTTATTCTATTAAATCCCTGTTTTAACATAGTTCTCAAACATACTTAACACTAATATATGCGTAAAGAAAAATTCCAACAATTACCTTTGTAGAAAAGTGTACTCATGAGAACAAAGAGGAGAGGCTGTGCCATTTTGATTTGAGTTCAGACTGAGATGAGAAGGGAGGGACAGGAGACTACATCCCTCAGCCTCTTAAGAAACATAAAACATGCTAAAACCGATACTGTCCCTCAAAAAAACAAAAAAACAAAAAAAAAAAAAAACACGTTGTTGCCAACATGTCACAAAGATCATAATTTATCCAACTGAAGTTCCTATAGTGAATCTGAAAACTTGAAACTTGTTGGTTTATTGATGGATACTGGTATGATAATATACAGTATGTGTGAGAGAGATAGAGAATGCATGTTTTATGGTGTATTTTATGTTTTTAATGTATGATAAACAGGAAAAAAGTGGGAGAAAAAAGAGGGAATACGATCAGGATGTGAGATGCTCGATCTCACTGAGTATAGTTTTATTGTCTGAAGCTAATGTTAGTGTGCTGTAGAAACATGGCCTGCAGCCTATCACTATTATAGACTATAGAAACTAGGGTTTATTACCTTATAATGAATAAATTACAAGGAACAAAATGTTGGTGTATTGGTAGTGTTGTGTAAAGAAAGTAACTGGTTACCGTATAATTGTTGCATTTATTTTGCTATGAAACAAAAAGCAGGAAGTAAATCAGGTTTTGATCAGAATAATCATCACAAACACAACTCTGTCTAGTTAAGGATTACTTTGTATTTTTTTCTCAAATATTTTGTAAATACTTTGAATATTTTAAATATACTGCAGCAGTGGTTCTTTATCCAAGACAATAACTGAAGGCCCTCTGCTGATATATACCTCTACTTCTGTTGTTGTAATAATAATAATAATTCATTTAAAATAAATAAATTAAAAAAATCACAATGTCAGTTTAATGTTGTACGTTTATTTTATTTTTTTAACATTTTAATTCAAATAATAAGACATTTAAAATGAAATATGAAATATTTATATTCTTTTCTTTATCAAATAATGCTACAATCATAGCAGTTTACAGTAATAGGACTATAATTAGGGCTACAAGGATCAACGTTGGTAGGTCAAACTGATGCATAAGCTTCTTCAATATATTTTTGAAACAGTTTGTCAGGACACACATTTTTTTCTTACCTTTTTAATGTCACATTTTCTAATTGAAATTGTCATTTTTTTTTTTTACTTTGTTACTTTGATATGGATAACTTGAGGCTCATTCAATAAGTCAGCTTCCAAAGACATGTACATTGGCCCCAAACTTAAACCAAATGTAAAAAAAAAGATGTATAGGTCTAGATGTCATTCCATTTGATAAGATGTTTTGCAAAGGCTATTGTTAGATGTTAAATTATAAAACTATAGAAATTGGCCTAATCTTGCAATATAGTTCATTTACCAGAACACAAATTAGAGAGAAGTGTTTTTAAGAGCTACACTCTAAAAACTCTGAAAAAGAGCACATATCAGAAGACAAATAGAGAGAGAAGTGGTACCAGCATCAGGAAATAAACTCTCAAGCTCTGAGCACCGTTACACAGGTTTCCCTCACAACATTTCATGTTAGCACCAAAGCCATAGGACTGTGCAGGTAATCCCAGCGCCAGTGTGCCGTTTCCACAAAACAACTTGCTTGAACATCCTTTCATGGTCACTTTCTTGCCATCGACCTCAGCTGAGAGACAAAAAAAGAAGAGCTGGTGTTTAAAGCTGTAAATAAAAACTGCTAATTACTGACATTCTGTCCATGTATAGATTTAAATAAAATGCATAATAATAATAAAAAGTTCACCTGTTGTAATAAAGCACTGAGTCTCATCACCCTCACAAGCCATTGTACGTGTGCAGTCTGTAGTGGCATTGCAGGTGAAACATTTCTTCCCATTAAGAGGCTTTAGTGGCAGATCTGTACAGGTTAAATAGACGTGACATAAAATAAAATTCTAAATATATATCTATTAAACGTCAAGACCTCAAACTGAAATGTCATAATCGAAGTACCTGGTGCATTTACACTGTTGCATAAATCTATAGTATTACAGCATTGAGAGTTGAGGGTCACTTTGCTTTGTCCAGAATTCATGCTCCCAGTAACACAGGAAACAGGATCTGCGCAAGTCTTTGCAGTGCTGCTGTCCATTTTTTTGCCATCTACGAAGACCAAAATTAGTAACAAAACCCTAACCAGATTTACACATTTTTCATGATCATCTTATTTCTTACCTACGTATACAGTTGCGGTTATGGAGCCACAACGAGATGGACAGGTTATCACATTTGGTGTGCATGCTCCATTAGAATCTGGTATGCATCCATAACACCTCAGTGTCAGTGCTGAAAAATAAGGTAAATAATGCATTGAAAAGTACTTTGGTGTCAGCATGATATGTTAGGAAAGGGAAGCACCAATCTTAAACAGGATGCAAGTTTGCATCTTATATCTGATTTGAACATTTAGAAACAAATAGTATACATATTTAAAATAAAAACTCCACATAGATAACTAAAACTAAAACTATAACCAATTTATTTTTTACTTTAAATAAAATACACCTAAAACTAAAATAATAATAATAAAATAAAATACTCAAATCAAAATATGAATAAAAACTATAATAGTATGTCGATGATAAAATAAGCCTGCACTGTACCTTTGGAGAAAAAAACAGCGGTGAGAAGCAGAGTAATGTGCAGCGCCATAGCTGGACTAATTGAAGGACGGCATCTCCTCAGCAGACGTTCTTATATATGCATTTCCACAGGTCTGTTTTGCATTGTAGCAAGGAACATTAAGCACTGCCTGATTTCATCCAGAAACTACATTTGTTAAGCAGAATCCTCAAAAGACAATATCCTCTGTCTTAACTTGAACTCAAGGAGAAAAAGTGAAACTTTTTGGAAAAGCTATAGGTTCAATTTGTTAACATCAATTGATGTAGTATCATGAACTAACAACTAAAAATAAACATTTATTAATCATGGTAAATATTAATGTGCAAATATAATAGTGCTTTATGATAATTAATGTTTGTTTGTAACATATTAACACATTTTAACATTTTACTTGAAATATTAAATATATATACAGTATATATATATATATATATATATATATATATACATACATTAATATTACATTCATACATACAAACTTACATATATTCTTCCAGTTTCCAATGTATGGACAAAAACGATACATTCTTTAAATATCTAGTTGTGTGTTTATATATATATATATATATATATATATATATATATATATATATATATATATATATATATACATAATATTTTAATAGTGTCACTATAGCACTAATTTCACTTCAAGAAAACATCACTGTGCTTGTATCAGAAACAAAGTTTTTATTTTATTTTTTAATGTTTCATAAAAACATGAAACGTGCCACAATATATCACAAATGGCTAGTAGTGCTATCCTATAGGCTACCTATACATTTTCATAACAATGCAAATGTCATATTTACATTACATGTGTAGTTTTTACCTATTTTTGCATTTTTCTGTGACGCTGACCTTCTTAAAAACAAATTTGTCTTGAGTGACTGCTGCTGAGACTTTCAATGTATCATATAACTTAAAGCTTTCTATCGTCACACATGTTTTTGTTTCATATTTACTTTTAAAAAAGAAGATAGCAATTGAATCTTGAAAATTAAAGTTTTAATCATGAATGTGTCAAAAAAAAGTTGTAATTATTAAATTATAATTATAATTAGCTTGACAGGCGCTTTGTTAGGTAAATAAATATATAAATAAATAAATAGTATTTCAGGATTACAAATTAAATTAAAATTAATACAAATAAAATTCCTTTATTTTCCCATTGTTACGTTTATTTACGTATTTATGTATAAATACGTAAATAAACGTATTTATACATAAATATAAATATATAAATATAAAAATATAAATATAAATATTTATATAATATAAATATTTATGTATGTACTCTGCTGACCCACGACTGCACACCGTCACATAACTCCAACCTTTTCATTAAGTTTGCGGACGACACGACTGTGGTGGGTCTCATTAGCAACAGAGATGAGACAAACTACAGGAGCGAGGTGAGCCGCCTGGCCGGGTGGTGCAGTGACAACAATCTCTCTCTGAATGTGGAGAAGACGAAGGAGATTGTTGTTGACTTCAGGAGAGTGCACACTCAGCATGCTCCTCTGACCATCAATGGTGCGACTGTGGAGAGGGTGAGCAGCACCAAGTTCCTAGGTGTGCACATCACAGAGGACCTTTCCTGGACCAACAACACTGTAGCACTGGCCAAGAAAGCACAACAGCGTCTCTACTTCCTCCGCAAACTGAGGAGAGCCAGAGCCCCGGCCCCCATCATGTACACCTTCTACAGAGGCACCATCGAGAGCATCCTTACTAGCTGCATCACTGTGTGGTATGGCGCTTGCAACGCGTCCTGCCGCAAGTCACTTCAACGCATAGTGAGAGCAGCTGAGAGGATCGTTGGTGTCTCTCTCCCCTCCCTCCAGGACATCTACAACACCCGTCTCACCCGCAAAGCCCTCTGCATTGCAGGTGATCCCACCCACCCGACACACAGCTTCTTCAGTCTGCTGCCATCAGGAAGGAGACTGCGGAGTCTCCAGGCCAGGACCAGCAGACTGAAGGACAGCTTCATCCATCAGGCTGTCAGGAAGCTGAACTCCCTCCCGACCTTGCCCCCCCTCCCCTCTTTTGCCCCACGCACCACTGAACTCTGACCCTCCAACCCCCCCCTCCCTTTCCCACTTACAAACTGTGACCCGCACTAGTCACTTTGTGCAGCATTGGACTGATCACTACCCCATCCAGCATTGACTGCAAACTACCTCCTAGGTCAGTTTAATTAAGACTGTTCTCTGAGCTCTTTAGCTCTTCATCACTTTAACACTGATAAGCTCTTTTGCACTACACTCATTACATCTGCACAGTTTTTTTGCACTACACCCATTATACCTGCACAGTTTTTTTTGCACTACACCCATTATATCTGCACAGTTTTGTTTATTTAATGGTTGCACTATCTGCCATGTGCCTTACGCCACTTTAACTATCTCTTTTTTACAATGTCCTTATTGCATATCTGTATAGTTTGTATTTATATATATTTAAACTGTAACTATCTGTTTTTTTTACATTACTGTTAGTGTTTAGTGTTAACTGTATGCACCAAGGGTCTGAGAGTTACGCAATTTCAATTCTCTGTATGTATGTGCTGTACATGTGGTGGAATTGACAATAAAGCTGACTTTGACTTTGACTTTGACTATATATGTATTTATTTACTAATTAGGCCTATTCATTCATGCATGCAGGTTTGGGCTTCAATGGTAAAAGTTCATGTAATCAAATCACTGGCCAAAAGAGGCTACTTACACAATGAATGGCAATTCTAACATTAATAACATTAATTAATAACACACAAGCTTCCGATGAAACCAAATGAAGCAGTTACACGATATACACGATATAATCTTGGTGCTCATTGATCAAATGCAATACAGCTAATAATTACTAATACAATTATATTGTTAGAAAATTATATTATATTTATATAACACAGCTATATTTTTACATAGCTTGACTGCCAATGCGATTTTATGAACCAAATGATCGGAACCAAAAACCGAAACTGTGTTTCCTCATCGGTTCATGTTTGGGTTCGCACGGTTTCATTCACACAACAGTCTGTTAAACAGATGCTCGCGGACATCTGTTTAAGTGCTACTACATTACAAAAAGAAGATAAATGAGCTGTTTTGCTACATAGTTACAGCATGTAAGTCGATATTGCTGTTTAAACTAAAACTGTTAATTCTTGGCTGTCAGTACAGTCATAAATATGTTTTGATATGTAATGTTACGGCTTTAATAAACAAATGAATGGTAAATGTTCGTTTTGAACGTTAAGAAACTGCTGTAAAAGTATTGCAAGAACAGCCATAAGAGTAAGAAGTCCAGCCCTCAGCAGTGGTATAGTCTCGGGTCGGTCATGTCGGAGTCGGGTCACAGTCAGCCCGGGATGTACGGGCCGGGCGGCAGGAGGAGGCGGCGGCGGCGGGACCGAGACCCAGGAGCCCCGGGGCAAAACCTCTCCGGACCCAGTCGAGATCGAGACTATGTTCCCCGTGAGCGCAGGGTGAGATTCTGCGTCAAAAACATGAGCTGCCTACCTAAACATCATTATAAGGTTTTTGAATGATGACCTAAACAGATAATGCTTTAGTGCAGAGATTTTCTGTTTTTTAGATGCCAAATATAATCCTCCCCCCATTCTGAAATCTAAAAGCTACTCTATATATTTTCATTTATAAAGACCTAATTTATATTGTGAAGAAATTAGTACTATAAATATGCTTCTGACATTTTTTTTCTACTTACTTTTTTTCTGCTGTACTGTTAGATGTTTACTTGTTTAATCTGTTTTTATTTATTTTAATACATTTTAAAGTAATTTAATCAAAATTTGTTAATCTTATTTTTATTATATATTTGTTTTTACATTTATTACAGTTTTTTTTTTTTTTTCATAGATTTTCCAGACCCCCTAGCACTGCACCCCTGCGGGAGTCCCTGGACCCCAGTTTGAAAACCCCTGCTTTGTTGACTGAAATGTTGAACGGTATGATTTTTTTATCATGTATTCTCAGGATGGCAGTGAGGAACCCACAGGACCTCTTCTCCAGAAGACTCCCATTATTCTTGCTAAGCCTCCTGGAGAGCGAGTATGTGTATAATTTAAGCTTACCCTACGCAAGCAAACAATTCAAGTGAATGTTTTATACTTGCTTTGGTTTGTTTTGTATATAGTACTGCTACATAATATTGTCTTTATTTGGTTTCAGTCCAAACCAGTTGCTCCAGTAAGTGGAGCCCCATCTTTGGAAAAGCCGATCATGCTCATTAAAACCAGAGATGAAGGGGGGAAACCTGGGAACCCTCCTGATGTGACTCCTTCAGTCTCAGGTGCAGGAACTGCCAAACTGGAGAGGGAAGGCCAGCGGCCGACCCAACCTGTGTATCAGATCCAGAACAGAGGCATGGGCTCAGCTGCATCCGGTGGAGCTGTGGATCGTCAGTTATTTTCCCACATTTTGCTCCTTAACTTATCTTTATAATTACACGCATAAGCTTTAAAGGGATAGTTAATCCTAAAATGAAAATTTGCTAAACAATTTACTCGCTCTCAGGCCATCCAAGATGAACAGATTGGACCAGATGTGTAGAAATTTAGCATTAAATCACTTGCTTACCAGTGGATCAGAATGAGACTTCAGACAGCTAATAAAAACATCACAGTAATCCACAATTGTCACAACTCCAGTCCATAAATTAATGTCTTGTGAAGCGAAAAGCTGTAAGTGGTTAATAAACAAATCCATAATTAAGACATTTTAACTTGAAACCATTGCTGCTGGCTAGTCCTCTATTCATAATATCGCTTTCTCCAGTGAAGAAGTTGTCTTGTCTGAATCAGGAGAGAAATATACACAGATCAAGTACTGTTTGCATGTGAAAATAATCCAAAACAGTAATCAAAATCAAACATGTCTGTGAGATTTGAAGTTAGATGTTAACAGGGGATGGACATTTTCACTAAAGTTATAACACTTTAATGATGGATTTGTTTTTTACAAACACACAGCTTTTCACTTCACAAGTCATTATTAATGGAGTAAATTAGTGTGATGTTTTTATCAGCTGTTTGGACTCATTCTGACGGCACCCATTCATTGCAGAGGATCCGTTTGTGAGCAAGTGATGTAATGCTAAATTTCTCCAAAATCTGTTCCGAAGAAGAAACGAACTCATCTACATCTTGGATGGCCTGAGGGCGAGTACATATTCAGCCAAATTTTGTAACAGTTCCTTTAAACCCTTATTATGTGTTTTTCACTGTTTGATTTTTTTTTTTCTGTGATGCACTAATCATCATATTTTGCCATGTGATTTTCAGCTGTGATTGGCCAGACTAAGCTCCTCCCCCCTGAGAAGATGAAGCACAGCATTAAGCTGGTGGATGACCAAATGAATTGGTGTGACAGTGCTATGGAGGTGAGGGCATATTTTTTCTGTTAATAATGTTATGTTTTGTATCTATTGCACTATATAGGTGCATAACAGTCAGGTGAATGTATACTGAATGTGTGTTTATTACTTATCAGTACTTGCGAGACCAGACGGATATGTTAGTGGTGGGAGTTATTGGGCTACAAGGCACAGGGAAGTCCACAATCATGTCTCTCCTGTCTGCAAACAGCCCTGAGGAGGACCAGAGGTTAGTCCATCATCAGCATCCTGATTTTGTATTTGTTACCACCAATCTATTTGCCTTTACACTTCATTGTTAATGCATTTCACCCAATGATTCTCTGTTAAACAGGGCATATGTGTTCAGAGCTCAGACACAGGAGATCAAGGAGAGAGCCGGGAACCAGAGCAGCGGAATCGATTTCTACATCACTCAGGAGAGGGTCATCTTTCTGGACACGCAGGTCAGACTGTAGTTTCACACAGAACAGTGCTGTTTTCTATTTTCATGTAGTTTCTTGATAAACTAATAGTCATTTTCATCTCCAGCCAGTTTTAAGCCCCTCTATTTTGGATCATCTCATTAACAATGACCGCAAGCTTCCGCCGGAATACAACCTCCCACATACGTATGTGGAGATGCAGGTGAGTTCAAGGCAATGATGCAAAACACTCTATGCCATGTACTATTTTACAAATAATGTTGTATATTATGTATTAGTAATTACTACATGCCATGTATTCATATTAATATTTGTCACATAGACTTTTATAAATATTATTCTATAGCTTATTTGTCATGTACTATTTTACAATATTCAAATAATTCTTCTTTACAAAAAATATTCTGTAGTTTTAAGTAAACTGACATTCTCCCTTATTCTTTTTTCCTGTTTCCAACTGTTTGATTCAGTCTCTGCAGATCACCGCCTTCCTCTTTACCGTATGTCATGTTGTGATTGTGATTCAGGACTGGTTCACTGATATCAACTTGTATAGGTAATGATATCATTTTAAGTTTCAATAACAATAATTAAATTTTAATTATCCTTCTTTTTACTTTTTTCATTACTACATATACTACACATATATACTACTGTTTGAAAGTCTCCCAGAACATTTTTTGAATGAAATCTTGCTCAACAAGGCTGCATTTATTTGATCAGAAATACAGTAAAACAGTAATATCTATATCTATCTATCCAGTCTTTAGTGTCACATGATCCTTCATAAATCATTCTAATATGCTGTTTTGGTGCTTCAGAATTACTATTCATTTTCTACACAAAAATGTCTTACTGACCCCAAAGTTTTGAACGGTAATGTGTATTTATACTATATACTTCAGTTGTCATAGTTAATAATAAATAGACAATAAATTATTTTAGGGATAACAGATAGTCATGATCACAATATAGGAAACTGGAGGCTCTGTGTGGCGTAAAACTAACAGCTGTGTCTATAAGCAGGTTTCTGCAAACTGCTGAGATGCTGAAACCCTCGACTCCATCTGCCAGTCATGACAGCACCGGCTCCTCAGGGGCAGATGATGGCTCTGAGTATTATCCTCACATAGGTCAGAAAACTATTAATGATCATAACGGATTGTATTTTCACATTCATGATGTATGAAGCTGCTGGCAAACGCTCACAGATTTAGTTTTGTATGAGGCTTTAATGCATATCTTTTCTTTCTATTTTCATAGTTTTCTTGCAGAACAAAGCAAGGAGGGATGAGTTCTGTCCACGAAACCTGAAGAAGATGCATATGGCAGTTGACAAGCTTATGGCCCATTCCCACCTAAAATATAAAGGCCAGTCTGCTTAACATGACAGTAAACATGTTCAGAAACACCACGTGATTTGGTGTTTAACTCATTGATGTTTTTTCCTATTGCAGGCACATTATCCATGCTGGATTGTAACATATTCCCAGGGCTGAATCGAGATTACTTGGAGACAGAAGTCAATCTTTTCCTCTTACCTTTGATGGAGAATGATGGGGAAGATGCTTTGACAAGAGCAGGTCAGAAAAAAAATAGTTAAGCTACATTTTAAAACTGTTGTAATATTTCAAGGAACTAGTTAAAAAGGTGGGTCATAACCAAATGTGCCTCTGAAAATAAAGCCGTTTTATTTTTTTTATCTTTAGTGAGAAAATTTAGTTCAATACTGCTGTTCATTACATTTTGATAATGTTTATAAATTGTATGTTTTATTGTTTTTTAGCTGATATTATCAGAGAGCTCATGCAAATAGCTCTTTTCCATGACTCTCCATTGTTCTTGATGAATCTGCTAACTTAAGTTGCATTGGGTCTGTATCTTTTGTGCACCAGGTTCAGGTCCCCCTCTTTTCTCTCTGCTGCCTGGTTACAGAGGTCATCCCAGCTTTTCTTCACTGGTTTCTAAATTCCGCAGTCAGATCCTGGCTATGTACCGCAGTCAGCTTTCACATACAATCCTCACTGAGAAAAACTGGTAAGGCACACCCTGACACATAATGCTTCTGTTGTCGTATTTGGAACTGAATTCTTTATGTACCTTTTTTACATCAGAAAGAAATATTTCAGTTAAAGTATTAAATGATATAATTTCTATTTATCTATGTTCATTTTAAGATAATGGATGGCTGCATTTGTTTTACAGGTTTCACTATGCGGCTAGAATTTGGGATGGTGTTAAGAAATCATCTGCGCTCTCTGAATATAGCCGACTACTGTCATAGTCATGATGGTCTCACAATACCTGCGAGTTCATTGTTAAGGATTACTGGGCTCCTGCTTAGATGATTTCAGACAGGAGGCAGTTCTCAAAGAGAAGATTGGGCCACAGAAATGCAGTAGTGCTGAATGAGGTTTAACCATCTTCTTCTGCGAGGTCTGGATCACAGCAGCGGAGTGCTCTGCGGTTTGGGAGTTGTGCATGGGTTGGTTGTTCTATGAAAATTAGCAGGTGCCTGCCAGAGTCCATCCAGTCATGTGTTAAACTCAGTGTTATTACAAAAGATAACATGCAAAGATTCAGTGATGTAAACATTTTCTTTATACAGTAAAAATGTGCAGAAGCCTTTGATTTTCATATTTTATTCAGCTTATGTAAATAAATGGTATGACAGCTCCTGTTGCTTTTCAGATATGTGTTTGAACAAAACCTTGTAACTTAGATGCAATTACAGCATGATTTTTATATATAAGTGTTTAATGACATTAAAAATAATAAAAGATGTAATCAGTCCCATCTTTATTTGCTAGGTGGTTTAATTTAATCTGGTCAGACATTGATCAATATTCCATTATTCAATTTTGTTCCATGCTATTTTTGGAAAATTTCAAAATCATGATCAATTATTGATTATTATCAGATATTTTTACTGAGATATCATAATTACAAGATAACATTCACTGTACACTGACATGTATGATGTAGGAAAAATTACTTGAAATAATTTGTGATTATTTGTGTTTATTTATATAAATGTGTTTCAGCAACATAGCATCAATAAACATATTAAATATTGTAGACACCTGTAACCAGAAATCTATATATGGGGGGAATGTTGCGCATGCGCAATACATAGACTTCTTGTCCGGACGAATTAAGAGACGGACTCGCGCGTGCGTACATGTTTGGGGGAGGAGTCAACAACAAAACACGAAAATTATTAATGAAATCATTATATCGTAAGTATACACGGTTATAAGGAAGACTCTCCCATTTTCAACTCATTTTACATACTATAAAAGGTGTGAGAAACATGCTACACTGAAAGGTCTGGCACTAACTTGTATCTTGTCCTTTTAAATGTCAGGTTGCTTATACAGGTTAAGAGATTTTATTAATTATTTAATAAAGTGTGATATCCGCCTGACATAACGTCACTGTTATGCTTTGACAGAAAAAACTGAAAAACCTCTAACTGCACAAAGACCACACCCTCTAAAGTTTCTGGAACAAGATTCAAACTGATTTTATATTTAAGGAAAAGGTTTATTGTAGTGTTGGACAATGAGTAAGTTGAACAGGGTACGGAAATACAGGTGTATATGTAATGTATAGGTAGACTGCAATGTTGTTACACTTTTTTTGTGTGTTGGTTACCTATAGTTTTTTTTTCTTACTGTTTCAGCCTAAAGTAGCTGCACAAGAGTTCATGGAAATCTTACCATTTGAGGAGGTGCAGCGTGTTGCTGGTGCCAAAATACAGCTGCAGCATGGTGGTGTCTCTTGTATTCAACAGTATGTAAGTAGTGCAATGAGAAAACAGACTGAACTTACAGTGAAACACACACGTTCTTGTTTAACGTTCTCATTCTAGCAGATGACTTTCTGAATTGCATGCTTGCCATCTGCTGACCATCTCAGTCATGCACATGAGCCAAAAAAAAAAAAAAAAAATTCTAAATAGGCCTGGCATTTACTCATCTTGTTCTGAAACCATTTTACCATTTTTAGATTGGTTTCCTTGGTAGTGGTATGTCAGAAGTATTATTTATAAAAGTTTAGGGATCTGTTCTAATGTTTCTCTTGGAATGCACAGTCAAAAAAACAAAAAAAAAACAAATGGTTGCTATAGTTACAGTCTTGCTCTTTGTGCCATTGTGCCCTTAAGTTAAATGTTTAGACCTGTTGCTTCAGTGAGAATATCTTGAAAACTGGGTGACTCTATGTACATACATATCAGTGCAAATAACGCTGAATATATATACACTACAATTCAAAAGTTTGGGGTCAATTAAAAAAAAAAAAAAAAAAAAAAAAACTTCTGAGAAGGTTGCATTAAATAGTTTGAAAGGCTTTTACATTATTGCAAAAAAAAAAAATAATAATAATAAATCAATTGCAATATTAGAATGATTTCTGAAAGATCACGTGACACTGAAGACTGGAGTAATGATGCTGAATTCAGCTTTGCCATCGCAGGAATAAATTACATTTTAAAATATATTAAAATTAAAAGCTATTATTTTAAATAGTAATAATATTTAAAAATATTACTGTTATGTTATTGTATTTTATTGTATTATTGTATTTTGATAAATGCACTCTTGGTGAGGATAAGCAACTTATTTTCAAAAACATGAAAAAAACAACAACTTGCCAACCCCAAAATTTAAACGGTAACATATATTAACTTATATATATATACTTCATATATTAACATATATCCAAACCACTTGCGATAAAGTGAAAGCATAACATCATGTCTCCCCATTTTTCTGCTCTTTTATCAAATGTACCACCTGATCTCATGACGAAAACGTACCTATGGGAACTTTTTCACAAGACGCAAAATACGTACCAATAAGTATATATCACTGCAGTTTCCAAAAGAAATTAACACTAGAGCCGGTAAAACATCGAGCACTTGTAATCGTTTATGATTACAGCTCCAAATATGTACCAATAAGTACATATCACTACAGTTTCCAAAAGAAATTAACACTAGAGCCGGTAAAACATCAAGCACTTGTAATCGTTTTCATATACAGTTATGATTACAGCTCCAAATATGTACCAATAAGTACATATCACTGCAGTTTCTTAAAGAAATTGTCATTAGAGGCGGTAAAATATCAAGCACTTGTATTCGTTTTCGTACACATTTATGGTTACAGTTATGTTTCACTTTCCGGACGTAACAAACTTGCTTGGTAGCTCAGCCGCACAGAATTGGACTTAGGATGTGGAATACTTGGGTACGAATCCCGTCAAAAACATGACTCAAAGATGAGCTGAAAGATGAGAGATCGAAAAACAAGCTAAAATGGCATGCTTGTGATTGCGTTTTTACGTTACATTCGTACGTTTAGGTGTAGTGCAGATGGTACTTTATTTTAAAACGTCACAGAGCATTACAGTTATAGCACCACTCAACGGACATTTCAAGTCAGAACTGCAGTGACATGTACAAAACCAACATCATATAAAACTTACCATATGTACGTTAATCTGTTCCAGGGAGATAAAACAACACTCTTTTAGCGCCACTCAGTGGACATTTCACATCGAATATGTAACAAAACGTACATGGCGGTACATATTTCGTGTCTGGCGAAAAAGTTCCCAGAGGTACGTTTTCATCATGAGACCAGGTTGCAAATGTACACTGCATAAACTACCAGTTTTCACAGGATTGTTTTCTTTGTTTTTAGGGCTATTACAACATCATCTCTACACCTCTACAAGGTTTCTCTGAAGACTCCAGTGATGAGGATGACTACATGGCACCAGTGGCACCTAAAAGTGAGGAAGGCTCTGTGTGCTGTGTTTGTGGAGAAAACATCCCCTACCTGAATAAACTGATAGAGCACTTTAAGACACACACAGCCGATGTGTATTGCCACTTGTGTCGGACAAAGTTTGGACGTGTGATGTCGCTGGCATTACACTTAAAAAATGCTCACCCAAAGCAAAGTTTCATGTGTAGAATCTGTGGAACTCTCTTTAGGTGCACATGGAGTCTGAATGGACATATGGAAAAGCATCAGAAAGATGCAATGGTGGTAAAACCTGTGGTTAAAATGGAACAGACAGAAGAAATCAGTATCAAAGAGAACATAAGATACACTGATATGAGAAAAACAATTTTGATGGATCATTCATATTGTGTCTCAGAGCAAGCAGCTACAAATGACACTTGCAATGCCATCCAGAAACGCATCGACAATGATACAAACTCCACAAATGAAGTGTCACACATCAAAACAGAAACCGAAAGTTTGCCTATTATTGATAAACAAAATGATACCTTCAGCTTGAGTCAATCAGAGCAAGAGCATCTAAGCTTTAGACTGAAGGAAGAGAATGACAATGAGGATGGTCTCGGAGAAACTGTAGCTTGTGAGGTGGCTGCAGAGGAGAAAATTGGACTGATGGAGGATGACGAAAGTACCGACACTGATGACGAGGTCAACGCTGACACACTACCCCCTGGTGACACGGCGTACAGCCCGGATGAGGACTTCAGCTCAGAACCTGATGACAGTGACTCAAGAAGCAGCTCCTATAGCCATCACCGAAAGAAAAAGAGACGGACGAAACAGACGCCTGACAGGAAAAGACCTGCAAATATGAATCTAAAGTCAGTTGACATTACAGAGAAATTTGGGTTTCAGTCCGACTCTCCCTTTTGCTGCTATGGCAAATTCGCTAATTTGGAGAAGCACATGAACGACTGCAGGAACAAACTGAGGTTTGCTTGTTGCCTGTGCAGCATGGTATGTGAGAATGAAGAGTTGCTGCTGAAGCACATGACCGAAAAACACAGCGCGGCTGGGTATATCTGTGCATACTGCCACAATGTTTTCCCTAAACAGGACAGTTTTGAAAATCATGTCTGTTTGAGAAGACCAACAGGTGGCATGAACTTGCCAGCCACCCTGGTAACCCAGTTACCTGTCGTGCCTTTATCCAACAGCAGTAGTCAAGTAAGACCTTCTGCCCCGCTGCAGCAATTGCTTCAGACAACTCCTTTGGTTCCTGCTAAGGTGACTCATTTGGTTCCACAAGTTGTGGCTGTGCCTCAAACTCTTACCAGGCCCCATTTCCCTCAGAGTTCTTGTGTCGCTCGTCCGAAAGTTCCTGTCCATATACCTTCAGTTGTGCGTCCCTTGATGCCGAATCCAGCCAGGATGACTCTTCGTATCCCTACCCCTTCCAATCCACCTCTTCCAACTCAAGTCGTCGTATCCTTCTCACCCACTGTGAACGTCATTGCACCTGGTCTAGTATCAGCCAACAGGCCTGTTCTGAGACAAACACCTCCTGCTAATGCTAGACCCATAACTGTAAATGTCCCGCTGATGACCTCAGTCACTTGTCCCATCCTGGTCAGTGCTCTTATTGGGAACAACCAGCCACAGGTCCCTCCTGCCCAGGTTCAGGCTCCGTTACAAATAGTGGCCATGTTTAAGAACCAAAGAAGGGATTTGGCTCTACAGAAGCCACTAGAACAGAGCTGGCGCTCCAAGACCATCTTCTCCTGCCGTCACTGCGGTGCCGTCTCAAGACAACCATCCCTGAAGGTGCGCCACCGCTACTTACACCGTGGGTCAAGGTTGTACAGATGCCAGTGCGGAAGGTCGTTCCAAAGGCAGCTGCATTTGCTGAGACACCAGGTCCAGCATGCAGAGTCGGTCCGATTTGTTTGTGCACGGTGCGGAAATACATTCGAAGGGGCGCATAAATTGACCTGGCACAAACGGAAGCATAGAAATAATGGCAGGCAGTGTGCGAAGAAGAAATGCAAGGAGGCTTTTGACTGTAGCTGTGGACAGATGTTTACAAGGCCATCTGCACTGTTGTGGCATATGCTTAAAAACTCGAATCTTTCGAAACACACTCGAAAAAACTCCCAGTCTGTCTCTGTTTGAATTATTTGTGTAAGTGAGACACACATAAGATTGAAAACTCACCTTTTAAACAACTGCAAATTGTTTTTCTTTGGCCCTAATTGATCTTCGTACAATGTTTGTATTATTATGCGGTCAACAGTGTTGTATCTGAATTTTTTATTTTTTATTTTTTTTAGTAGTAGTAAACTGAAGACTTTGAAAACTGAAGTCAAAATCCATAATAGCACAAACACTAACACTTTAACCCTAAAGATAAGTTTTGTTTCAGAAGAAATGTGATTTTTTTTCTCCGTCATAAGATGGATGTGACTACTGAAAGAATGCTTACTTGGAGTATTTTAAGCAAGCTCTATATTTATTAATGACCAAAGAAAAATACAACACACTTTTTTTTTCTTTTTTTATAGGGCTTTAAGGCAATGATTCATTTTAACCCATTTGTAATAAAAAAAAAATTACATAAATACACAGAGAAGTGTTCTGTGCGTTTTTTAAAGCTTTTTCATCATTATGTAGTTGGGAAAACACAAAGTTGTGTTAACATGAGATGGCTTTATTAAAATGTGCAAAAATAATGCTGTAAACGTTTTTCCATCATTTCCTCCTGGCATTTTTTTTTTATATATTTCACAATACAACATGCAAAACTGAATTCCTGATCAACTTATCTTGATTCTAAAGCGATAAAAAATGTTCTGGTTTGCTTCAC
Source organism: Spinibarbus caldwelli (assembly GCA_039654775.1). Lineage (NCBI taxonomy): Eukaryota > Metazoa > Chordata > Actinopteri > Cypriniformes > Cyprinidae > Spinibarbus > Spinibarbus caldwelli. The sequence continues at coordinate 18,557,587 of CM077227.1, forward strand.
TATGTTCCTGAATAAGCAGCAACAGTTAATGATTGGTGAAATAATGAGTCATGTGCCATTCATATGCTTCCCTCATACCAGCAGATTCAAATATTCAAAGACAGCAGTAAAACTAAGATGACGTTCCCGTTTGTTTATAAAAGAACTACATACAACAGACCTGGCCTCTTTACTTATTCCCATTGCTCTCATATAATCATTATACTACTACATACGCATCTAGGTATTGAATCTATTTTGAAAATTATTCATCCCAAAAGATACAGGACAGTCTTAATAGGAATGATGGCCAAACATGCAACACATACTTTTGTCCACCAGGAGGAGATACCAGAGAGGCCCGACAGCCTCTGTCTTAATGAACTTAAATACAGGCTTAAGCAATAAAGATTTTTCCGTTACACCAGTATTCTGAAGACCATACTACGCAAAACCTTTTCATGGAGTAATTAGAGCCGCCACATGCCGTCATTCAACAGATGCCCTGTCAGGTTAAAGGGCTGATGGAAATTCAAGTCATTCCCAGATTTTTTATTGGGGTGCTGTGGGTGCAGGTGGTTCTGTCTGAATTAGGGTTGTTCTAAAAATATCAGTGTTAAAGGGCAATAGTCTGTGAGGAAGTCTGGCTTATCCTTGACACCTAATGACAATTTATCTGACTTACCTTTGAAAAAATTGCCAGCAAGTTACAGATACCTTAATCAATGTGTCATTACCAGATTGTAAGCACATAACTAGAAAATAGTGTATCAAATTGGAATCATAAAGTTATTATTAAGTTGCTCAGCACGATATCTACTTCCCAATTCTGAGATGAACTTCTGAAGTTAAGGTGTTTTCTTCAGTTTGATGAAGACTAACTTCCCTAGTATCACCTAGAAACAGGAACTGTAGAAAGACTGATCATTATTTTTTCATGTTTTTTTCAGTTTCACGTGCCTTCTGCGACTTTCACACTGATATAAATCAAACTGAAGCCTGTGCGATTGTGTTACAAGTAATCTAAATTTGTTCCTTAGTGTAACACCACAATCTCATAGTTTCGATCATAAACTGAAACTCAAAATTAGAAGTCAAAAGTTTAAAATAACCAAAATAACCTTTTCCAAAGTTCATGTTTGTAGCATTGAGGAAGCATTTATAAATACACACGACAGAACGTCTGTTCAAAATAAAACGATGTCTGCTTTGGTTGTTACTGCTCTTAATCCCTTTGAAGTTCATCATAAAGTTCCTCCATCAGTTCAAGAGGCTTGATTGAAGAACACTCAGAAGATGAAGACTACATTAGCCTTCGAAAGAGATGTCACAGGTCACCTGTATAAAGATAGATCCAGACTTTACACAATAAACCTACTCGTTTAGGTCAAACACATAAAAACTGTTGACGGCATTACCTGTGGTCCAGTCTGCGGAGATGTAGTGCCTGTGTGAGCAGCTCAGAGGTGATTTGGAAGGAGCGTCCCAGCTCGTCCAGCTTCTGCTCCATGGAGATGATTCGCTGCTCAAGCTCATGGTAAGAGCTGTTCCAGTTTGCACTCAGATCACACATGATCATCTGCATCTGTTTGAAGACAAAGGCCATTTTCAGATAATATCCTGGTCTTAGCTGTATTTCATGAGTGTATGAAAATTTTTTCCCCCATATTATGCACATCAGTATAATATGACACTCAAAATTTGGTCAGTTTTCTCACTCAGATATTTAGGAGATATAGTTTCTGAAAGATCAAGGTCTTGTTTTTCTTTTTATGTGCACAGCCGTAAGTATTACATGAGATGCTGTCAGACTTAATGTAGTTTTTACTAAGATTTTTATGGTTTCACATAACATTTATAAGTCTGGGTTAGGTGAATGCCTCGTTTTTCAGACAAATGGAACTAGACAGGAGTCTGATGTATGTCTGACTTACCTTTGAGAGATCCACCATCTCACTGGCATAATCCCTTAACTTCCTCTGCTTCAATCGCAAGTGACGAAATCTAGTCGAGACAGGAAAAAAAAAAGCATTACATTCTGGTACAATGGTTTTAAGGGAACTCTAGTCAGCTTGGTTTCTCCTGTATGTTGATGTCAGTTGTCAGACTGCAACCCCAGAATGCAAAAAATATCAAAACTACCACAAGTGTGGTTTTTGTGGAATATTTTCCCCAATAATCCTTTAATTAATTAATATTCCACGTATTCTTCCAAAATCTCACATAAAAAATAAAAATATTCATAAAAATATTTTTTGCAAGTGTTCTTAATTGTCAAAACAGTGTTATTTTAGTATAATTAGATACTATTATAGTATTTATTAAATTTGAATAAGCTTTTTATTTTAATTAGTTTAAGGTTTGTTAATTTTGTTACGTGCTTTTGTCATTTTTATTATTTTTTTAAACTTATTTTTATTACAGTTTTACTTTTAGTAATTTTACTACTCCAACTTCTTTTATTTCAGTTAGTTGCCAACGCAATGTTTCTCATTTTTGTTTAAGATTTTAATTGTAGGCATTTCAATTAATATTTATTTTATATCACTTTATTTTTATTACCAATTAAATTTTAAATAGTTTTAGTTTTACAGCAACAATATTGGGTCAAAATGACCTCTATGCATATCTCAGAATATTGGTATTTTTTTATCATAAGTTTTGTCAAGAGTAATATTTAATTCATTGACACTCCCTGTATTTGTCAAAAATGTGGTTTGTGACGTGATTATGGATATTATTATTATTTTAAATAATAATTTTCTAGCTTTTTCAAAAAAAGTGATTTTATCACTTGATAGGCCTCTTTTGTACATTTCTCACGTAGACATACATTAGTTCTATTTATAATTAGTTCAGCTGTTTTTGTTAGTACATGGTAATGAACAAATGAATATTAATGAAACATTTTTGCATCCATGTAGGTTTTTGAGGTCTTTTCAGAGTTAAATTCAAGATTTTTGCTTTATTTTGTGACCTCTCGTAATAAAAATTTTAGCAGTGCATTTGTGTAATTTTTGCAGTAGGCCTATTCGCAGATGTCTCTGAATATGTTGTGTCCCAAAAAAGCGAAACGGAAACCGGTTATTGCAGGGGAACCATCAGCATCTGCCGAAGCATGTAGAAATGACCAGTGTCCATGTGTCATGGGAGCAAAAAGGGAACAGACCGAAAATCACAAACCAGAATGACCTCCTAACTATTTGGCGGTCTGCTTGCTGGCATGCTGTTTTAGCTGTTACTGCGGCACCCACTTTCTTTCCAGAGTATTTTTGGTGGTTCTGCTAACTGTAAAACAGGAAGTCAGAATCCCTCCACCCTTACGGCCATCCATGATTGCTCATGGATCTCGTACATGCACACATGGAACATTCTAAGAGCCAGATTCCTGTAGTCATTAACGATGTTAAATGCTGCGGTGTAAATTCACACATCACAGCTTCCTATTCACTGCTCATAAAGGAACTGCAGCCAAAGAAGGCAGCCAGCTGAGCCGCTCTCCCCAAACTCAGCCCCTTATCTGCAGGAAGATGTCAGGACTTACGGTAAACAATAAAGTGGTCAACAATCAGCTGAGAGATGGGGAAACTGCCATTCTCGCAATGACCACAAGATAAACAATCACAAGACCACATTTTATCCAAGCTGCTTCGCACTGCATAAAGTGACCTCTGTGGAACTGACAAGTCATGAAAGATTTTATAGAAAATGCCAATGTGGAATACAATCAGTTCCCTTAAAAAATGCAGTGTCGTTTAGCCATGAGCTTAAATTGTAAAATATTCCAGGTGATGGGCCAGATGTTTAATTGGTTAACTGTTGCAGGAGTTTGCTCATTGTCATATCTAATGTTTAATTTATCAATTAAACATATTAAAGGGGTCATATGACGTTGCTAAAAAGAATATTATTTTGAGTAATGCGATGAGTTTATGCAGTTTAAGGTTCAAAAAACATTATTTTCCACATACTGTACATTATTGTTGCTCCTCTAAGCCCTGCCTTTCTGAAACGCTTCGATTTTTACAAAACTCATCGTTCTGAGAAGCGAGGCGTGCTCTGATTGGCCAGCTATCCAGTGCGTTGTGATTGGCCGAATACCTGAAGCGTGTGACGGAAATGTTACACCCCTTACCATAATTTGATGCCATGTCCCGGCGCGATGACACAAAAACAATAAAACACATTACAAACGAGGCATTTGTTGCATCCAGTGGGGACATAATTACTGATTATAATGACTTAGTACTGTCTTTTTACGCATCGCGTTGGATCGCGGCGCGTAAACATTACCATGTCTGCATTTGTGATCGGAGAAACAAACAACAAGCGCTACCCTACACTGCTTAAAACTCGTGTTTGAATCGTCAGTGACAAATCTTTTAAATATAAAAACATAGGTACTTACAGACTGTGAGTCAGAAGCGCCAGACTGTCCTTGCAAAGTTGGAATTGCCCCACTTTATAGCCTTTGTGCACAGCCAGCATAGGCTACTCTATCAGGTTCAGGAATCAGTTCTACGCAAAATGTACTGAACACATCCGAATATTTGGGTTGAACTGTTCTGGAACAGTGTTGTAAATACAACTTAACCACTGATTTCTAGTTGTGTACTCTTTTGAAAGCCCAAACAAAGCAGTTTCGCTTTCACAACGAAACACAATGTCTCCAGGACATGGCACCGGCGGCAGCAACAATACTACAGTGAGAATAATAATTCCACCGTCTTTCTTTGCGTATACATTTGGGCGGTGTTTTGCAAATCTTCCCACACCATGACGTAGACATGTGGGGGCGTGTTTAAATGAGGCGCTTTAGGAAGGCATGGTTGAGTCTTCACTTTTATAAAGAATATCTCTTTGGTTTTGAGACTTTAGTCTTTGCAGCTTTAGGGATGTTATCTATGCACAAACAGCTTGTACCACTCCAAAGAGAAAGGAAAATTTGAAATCGCATCATATGACCCCTTTAAACATTTCCTCTACATATATATTTATTTACAGGAAATGGCTTTGATGAGCTGCTTGGGGTACAGTAAGCATTATTTGAATGTGTACTTTATCATACATAATTTTATGTACACTCTTAAAAATAAAGGTTCTTTATTGGCATCAATGGTTCTATGAAGAGCCTTGAACATACATGGAACCTTTCAAATGCAGAAAAGGTTCTTTATAGTCGGAAAACGTTCTTTAGATTTTTAAAATGTTCTTCAAAATGGTTCTTTTAGGAACTGTTCACTAAAAGGTTCTTTGGGGAACCAAAAATGATTCTTCTATGGCATCACTGCAAAAACACCCTTTTGGAACGTTATAAAAGTTTATAAATTTATAAAGTTTATATATATATATATATATATATATATATATATATATATATATGAAATTTTAAATAATAATGAATGTAAATAATTTATTATTTAAATGTATATATTGTTTATATATAATGTTTATATTTTTAACAAGTAACAATTAATATATATAATGAAATTATATTTTAAAATATTTATAATATTAAAAAATACAAATATTAAAAAAATTAATTTAAAATAATAACAATTTTAAAAAGTGTTTAATTATATATTTGCTTAATTGTGTATTTTAAATAAAATTAAACATAAATATAAATATTTATACATTATATTTACGTTACATTATATTAATACATTTAAACTGATTCTATTTAAAAAAGGAACAATCTATCTATCCATCTGTCTATCTATCTATCTATCTATCTATCTATCTATGTACATTATAATTTAAAATAATAATAGATTTTAAAAGATGTTTAATTATATATTTGTTTAAAAAATTACTTTTTTTTCAACTGCTCAAATATTTTTATGTCAGCTATCCACATGCCCTCTGCCTTTCTCTTCTAGTGAGTCTAGTATGATGTGTAATGGTTGAGTGCAGACTGTAATGGATCACTCACACACGGATGGCCTCCAGCAGGCATCTCTGGTGATGACGATGCTCTCCGCTGTTGTCTTTTGTCTGGGTGGTGCGATGCAGTAGCCAACATTCTCTTAGCACGTTGGCTGCTGCGTGCCGGATCTGTGTCACAGAGAATTAGATTAGAGTAATAAGTAATCCATCCATCATAGCTCCACAATGATAGTCTATTGACAGTCTGTAAGCCATTCCTTAAGTAAATAGTTGCAGGTTTACATTGTTCAGAAGATAGCTGATCAAATACTCTCTGAAACTACTGTACAAGTTGCTGTCTGTTTAACTACACTCACTAACTATAATATGATGATTGTGATGTGATTGTGTAAATGACAAATTACAACATAACAGAGTATTACTAGAAAATCTGGACAGGATGTAAGGAAACTGGTGCAGTTTATTAAGGGAGCAGCCTTGATGAAAACAAAAATGGAAAGACGGGAAAGGAAGGAAAAGTTATGGTTATTTTAAGGGTGATTTGAGGATGAGAATAGCTATCGTAAAGATGTGGGTTACGGACAGTCAAGGGCTTTTTTTGAAATCGCAATTCTTTGATTCTGTTATTGTCTGTGTGTCTTCCTGTTGAAGATCTGCTCATAATGATGTCACCAGCTCCCTGGCAATTTTGTGTGTTTGTGGTTATTAATAGTGTCCAACTGTGTCCAGATGTCTTCCTTTAAAGTATCATCAAGGTAAATCAACGCAGGGCCTGATGAGTAGGACCCGTGGCATGCACACACACACACACACACACACACACACACACACTCAGCGATACACCCTGTGACAGGATATGGCTTTTGCCAAGCTAAAAACATAGGTTCACACCTTCATGAATGAAAGGAATATTCTGGGCTCAGTTCAAGTTGAACTCAATCAACACCACTAGTGGCATAATGTTGATTACTACAAAAACTATTTCCTCTTGTTCCTCTTAAAAACATCAAATCAAAAGCTGGTCTACAGTGAGGCAAACACAATAAAAGTAAATAAGGCCAATTTGTAAACGTTAAAATACTCACTATTTCAATAGTATAGCCGCAAGATGGAAACAATGTGTATTAACATTGGTTACTAGATTTTTCTGTACAACGTCCAATTTTACAACTTGTCCATGACAACACAACATCAGAAAAATGATTGTAACAGCTTTACAGCTATAAGTGCTTCTATAAAGGCTTCATATTTAACTTTTTTTGTCCAAACATTGAGCCACATTCACTTCTATCTGAAGTACCTCATCGTGATAAAAACAAATAATAATTTAAATAATATATGTATTGATATTTACTTTGTATATAAATTGTATATTTAAAAAGTAACATAATATATATTTTTATTAAATTCTATTTTTATAATAATTTGAATATTATAATGAATTAATAAATGAAATAATATTAATTTAATATGTGATTTTTTTTTAATTCAACTGTCCAAAAGCATTTGTGTCAGCTTCCCACAGATCATATACAGGTAATTTCAAAAATGATGTAAAGATATTTTGGTACACTTTACTTAAAGCATTATAAAGGGTTATTAAAGGGTATAATGCATTATAATTAATCATAATGTGTATTGAAATACATCATATCGTAGTAAATAATTATAACTTATAATTTAAAATGCTTAGTGTGACAATGAATTGATAAGTGTTATAATGTATTAACTGTGGTTGCAATTATTCATGAGACAGTACAATGCATTATAAGGTGCATTACAAGGCATAATTAATGCATCAAAATTACTTTTATAATGCATTATACATAAAGGCTTTAAGTAAAATGTTACCGTTATTTTTTGTTGTAATTTTACTTCACAAATGCTGTTGATTAAGATTTAAACCTGGAATATTCCTTTGAAAACTTATATTTTCAGTGGTGGGAAATAATCAAACATAAGTACATTTACAGAAACACATGTCAGTGGTTGCTCACTTAAAGCAGTCTGATTTAATTTCCATTTGTGGAAACTCTAAGCATCTACCATCTTCCTCTATGCATTTATTTTGAGGTCTCTCCTCCTTCAGTCTGATAAGCAAACAGATGGATAATGTTAGAAGAGTGCAAGCAGCACGCCTGCCCACCTCAGCATCAAGATCAGCGCTTCAGCACCTTCTCTCCTTCACTCTTTTCCAGTGCATATGCTAACGGACACACATCAGTGCATCTTATTTCCTGCATGAGTTAAACTTCTCATGGACTGACACAAGTTTTCCTGACAGGGACCTGATTGTTTCCTCCCTTTGACGCCTTTTGTCGACTATTAAGAGCTCAGCGGCCGTCTCTGCCTGGCCATCCTAAGCATTTTCCCACACTGTGCTGCTATTTGGAATTCCCTATTTAAGGAAAAAATAATATTATAAAAAAGCCTCCGAAATCATAACACGCGTGCGATGCGGAAAATAACACTGCTTCCATCCATGCCTCTGCATCCTCTGGGTCACTGCTTTTTATGTTTCTCATCCGAAACGGAGGGATATTTTTAAAGATTAAGTTAAGTATTCCCAAATGGCTAAGCTAAGTTTGATTATCATTAACGTATCTTTTTTATGACTACCAAATCGGCCAAGTACACATAGGTGTTGACAAAAAGACAAAGAAGTATTGAAAGAGAGTGCCAGTTATGGGGTGTTTTATGTGTTGGTCTGTCTTGCTCACCCGCTTGGAGATCTGAATGTCCATCATGAAGAAATGCACATGTTTCTCCCCTTTGTTAAGTGCCAATTTCTTAGTCATGACGGCTACCAACATAGCAGTACATGCCACACCCTGACAACAAACACATAGACATGAGCATGGTTACCATCTGTCTCATTATCCCAAACATGTACTCAGACATAAAGTATTCAGAGTTAATGATATTCAGACAGTACACAGAATTCTTTGTAACAAGTGCATAAATCATTTTTTGGCGAATGAAATATAATGGCATTTACTTTATTCAAATCAGTTTCAAAATTGAAACCATTAATAAAATAAAATAAAGCAATAAAATAGTAGTATTATATGTATGTCTCTGTGAAGAATGTTTCCATGTAATTTTACACTAAACAGTTCATTTACCTGAACTCCTTAATTTGCTGCATTAGAGAAAAAAATGATTGCGATAAAGAAAGGGAGACAAGGAGAAAGCCAGTTAGTTGTTACGGAGAGAAAGAATAGTTAGCATGCAGTAGTTACCCTGTTCACTTTAAGGTTTCTTCATGGTATTGACTAAAAGTTCTGAAAACACAAAGGCTTACAGATTTTCCATAGTTGATTATTCACAGCAGTCAAGGAAAATGTTGAAGTGTAATTACAGAACTCCCCTTAGTCAATCATTTCAGCAAGCCAGAATTAATCAATTGAAAGGGCAAAATCTTTAATACTACCATCATTTTTCACAAGAGTTGCTCCCAAAATGTTCTTTTATTCTGTTGGCAGACAGTGTGAATTCCTCTGTGTTATAATCTAATATATGGAGATACACATTCTTCTTTTGAACTATCCCTACCCCATAAGCAGAATTTTCAGGAATTTATGCAAGATCCCCCCCCCTTAAATACTTAAACTAAATTACTTGAGAAGCAAAACAGTATATGCTTACATACAGCTGGATTCATCTGCTGAATGTTTCATCAATATACAATAACATATCTCAACTTCCTGATTGCTTCTATTGTCACAAAATGTAAACCATATTATCACCCAGCATCTGATAAAAGCAAGTTGGCATGTAGATAATAAGGTATTGTAAACATTAACATCATAATTTTTAGTAGCTGCTTTGAAACAATGTGAATTATGAAAAGTACCATGCAAATAAATTTGACTTGACTTGACTTGAAGCTATTAAGAAATGTTTTCAGAGAATATAGCTTGAATTTCTTATACAATTAGCAATCTCATTTGTTCGTTTTTTCTTTTTCATGAGATTTAATGAAGTTTAAGCTTAAAGAAGACAATTTGCCATTTGTAACCAGGGTTGTTTTAGTATGATTGAGATACAGTTTTTATTCATATTTTGAATTAGTTTTTATGTTTATATTTCCATTTTAATTTTTAGTCAAATTTTAATTATAAAATTTTATTATATAATAAGATAATTAGTACCTTAGTAATTAGTACTTAGTTTTTTAATTACGTCATTTTCATTTCAGTTTTAGTTTTAGCTATTTTAGTACATCAAAATTAACAAAATTAAAATGACAATAATTGCCTTGGAATGTTTCGAAATAAAATAAGTTGATGTTTTTTACATTTTATTTTAATTCACTTAAACTTTATTTTAAGTAGCAAAAATGTTTTATGGTTTTATTTTTAGTTAACTATAATAAACCTGTTTATAACCAGTGCAATTTTACTTTTTTCCCTCAATTACTTAATTATATGTATCTTTTTGAGAAAAATACCGATTAAAGATATGTGTTTTTGCAGTGCAGATGGTGGACGTACAAAACAAACAGACACCCCATCACATGTCCACTTGATGGGTAACAGGTGATAATGGAAGCTGATCCTGACACTGGAAAGTCATTAAAGTCTCATCTTTATGTGGAGAAAGTGACAGGAGGCATTTACATGGGGCAGCCAGGCATGCTGAACGCTCCCATTGAATGAGCTACAGGTGAGAGGGCTATCCCACACTAATGAACACCCCATATACTGTTCCAACTGGATTAGGAAACATTTTTCTGGTTTTCCAAGTCTTGGGCACAGGTTGGCACACCCTCCTGATCTAGTGGCGCCAAATGCTATAAACCACCTAAAAATGGCAATGGTGGAAAGTTTTCCCTAAAAAAAGGGGAAAGCTTATAAAAACACTGCGCGAGGGAGAGAAAGAGGAGTGAAGGATTATTTTCCACTGTGTCAGGGAGGTGTCTGGGTTTGGCTTTAGCCCCATGCTCCTGTCGTGTGAGCCCCATGCTTCTATCCTGCCGGCTTATCTGCCCTGATCGGAAATGAGGGATGGAGAGAAGAGAAGGGCGGACAGTCCGGTGCAGATGCAGCTGCCTGAGTCAGAGAGAGGCTGGAAACTCAACCCTCACGAACATACGGCACAACGCAGCACATGTTCACAGCTCACACTGGCACGCGCTCTTACTATCACTGCAAACATTTGTTCATTAACTACATTAGTTATCATGAACTAACAATGAAAAATACTACTAAAGCATTCATTAATCTCAGTTAATATTCATTTCAACATTTAATAATAATCAAAAGTTGAACACTAACGTTAACAAAGAAATACCTCAACAAATGTATTGCTGATTGCTAGATAAAGCGTTACCTAATGGGACCTTATTGTAAAGTTACCAAATTTTAATTATAAAAAAAAACTACCAGTTGACCCTATATGTTATGATCTAATATATTTTAATATTTATATTAAAAAATTTTAATGAAATAAATATATTTCATTAAAATAGAATAATATGAAATAATAATATTTAATAAAGCTTCTTGTTATGAACTTTTGCCATGAAATTAATATGTATCGACTATATTTCAATCATTCGATCTGAAATGATCTTGTATGGGTGTAACCAAAGTACTTGGTTTACAGACAAAACAATCTGTGTATCATATTGCTAAATCATTCCCTCCCTTCTACACTTGCTGAACTCTATGCTCAGATACACCCAGACACACACACACACACAAAGCCTGAGAGTCCATATTTAAAGCATTTTTAAATATGCTCATAATGCCTTAAAGATATTATTTCAGTGCACAATCTATGACAAACGAAAAATTATTTGATGGATATTTGTTAAAATGCAACTTATTCATTCAGACCACCTTGTTTATTAATCGTGTGACTGAACAGCCGAAAGATGTCTCAGACTATGATTCTATTTAAATTATAATCTTCATCCTTCATCAGTGTGCCTGCCAGCACAGCATCACTGAAATTCCAGTTGGACTCCAGTGTCGCTGTCAGGAAGGGTGGAAGAACAGCTGTAACTGTATAAAAAGTGTGTCCAGATGGACGTGGATCTCATAACTCAGTCACAACATTTTAAGTGTGATGAAGCAGAAGCTGCAGCAACTGCAGACACTGATAAACCAGTGCAGGTGGGTGCCATTTAGGAGACAAATGGCTTACAAACTACATGCTAAGATTGTTATTAATTGATTGAACTATGTTGTGAATGTGTTTCTTTAATTACACGTTATCATGTGATCAACAGTTCAGTAAAATGTACATCTACACTATGGCACAGTAACTCAGTAACTAAGTGACTCTGATTTAAAGCACCAGCTCATGAGCAAGTTTGAATCTGTTTTGTGAATCTTTTTGACTCACATACTAAAACGAACCGGTGCATAAGAGTCATTCTTTTTGCAACATCACGGCTCATGCTGTGTGATAATATTGCATACATATTTTGTACACCCATATAGCTGACTAAACACACACACACACACAGACAGACTTTTCAGGCTAAATTATTCTCGCATTTGCAACTATTCCAGTCATAGTTGGGAGCTACCAATACACATCACTCTCAGAAAAAGGTACAAAAGCTGTAACTGGGGAGGTACCTTTTCAAAAGGTACACCTTTGCACCTTATTTACCCCTAATAGGTGCATATTAGTAACTTAAATGTACATATTAGTATCTCAAGTGTACATATCAGTATAAAAATGATACATATTAGTATCTTTTGCAAGGGTACTGTCCCAGTGACAGCTTTTGTACATTTTTTCCTGAGAGTGAGTTACAACATCATACGACAATGCTAAAAATATTTTATTTCTTTACTAAACCAAAGGAGCTCAATGGAACAGTGGGAGTCTTTGTCTTCCTTCATTTAAAAACATCTTTAAGAAAGATCAAAGTACATATTACAACAAAAGCAATTTCTTTATTTTGTCAATAATTACATAATTTATTGCATTTGTCTCAAATTGCTCTTGTGTAAAAGAGTGCCAGTAGATTTATAGCAGTAGAAACATGACTAATAGTTAAGAGTTATATTTACCATAACGCCTGTGAAGAGACAAACCACCTTGCCACAGCTGGTGTGAGGGGACACATCTCCATATCCCACTGTGAGGAAGGTGATGGCTATGAGCCACAGCGCAGTGTCCATGCCACCTGTCTCTACCTGCTGCTGCCTATAGGTGGAGACAGAGAGTGGCTGTGTAAATATACGAAGGACATGTATTGTGCAAAATGTAAACTGACTGAAACTTTCAAAAGACAACAGTGTTAATGAATGACTCATCCTTGCCATGACAAGTCAACTAGAATGTATTGAATGTAAAGGCAATTTGTTTGTTCCTGAAATAAATCTATTGGTAAGAAATGTATGACCACAACTCAAATTGACCATCAACATCAGAAGAAGCATGATAACACTTGATGAGCTGTTTCTAATGAGTCAGGCAAGGGGAAAGAGAATGGAAAAGCATAATAAATACTGTTGCATAAGTGTTTGTGTGTCTCTCTACAATTAATTGCATGTTCTGTACCTTTCGCACAATCGCAGCATCCAAGACGCGGAGAGCCAGAAGAACATAATGAAGACCAGCAGCGTGCGGGCCGGATACTTGTTCATTAACACCTTGAGCACAAAGCGGAAGGTGAAGTTGATGTTGTTGAGGGAGCCGATGCTCCTGTACGAGGCGCTGAGGAGCACCTTGCTGTGCAGCAGGACGGCTCTGTGCACGAGATACAGTCTCAGGAACATGAGGGCCGACAGCAGCAGCTCCACATCCAGCATGACTTCTTTGTGACTGGAGGACAAGCAGAGGGGGGTGGAGGAATTTTGCTCTGGCTTCCCCCCGAGTCTGTCCTCCATATCGGGCCTCAGGTAGATAGCCACGGGATGGATAGCACAGACAACGAGCTCCAGGGAGATGCCAAGCACCCGGTTACTGGTCATGGCAATGCGCCAGTCCACCTGGTTGTGGTCAATGATGAAAAGCTTGAAGAAAGGAAAGAAAAACAGAGGCAGGATGTGTATCAACAAGAGAATCACTTGATTGATCTCATAAAGAAGCAATGATTAACAAAGTATGGCAGAGACGAGAAAGTGAGCAAGACATTCTTGATTCACTGTAAAAACGGAGCCAAAACAAACACAGCCCTGCCCTCCCTGATAGGACGTCCAGCTGTAAACTGTTTTGCTTGTGAAGGACAAGTGTGTCAGTGAAACTACTCGAAACCATAAATCACAAGTGAATGGCTCATTAATTACATGACACAAAAAATATTAAACATGACTTAGAGCTGAAAATGAGTAACACCATATAAATCAACAGTCGTCTTGGATTACAACAGACAGTTTGAAAAGTACATGGACCAGAATTCGGTTGTAATTGTGATCATTGCTTACATTTTCCTGCTACACTTAATGTACCACTTCCAGCTGCTGTATAATCTGAAAACGTTTGTCACTCTGCACTGCAAACCTTTCCTCATCCATGAGGTCATTCGCTGTGTTGACAAGACTTGGAATTCTAGGTAATTTGATCAAACATTTAAGCATTTTAAATTAATAGACCTATACTGTGGCAAAAAAAAGGCTCGGTTTAGAGGGGAAAATTCATAATACTGTAACTTATAAACTGTAACCATACCATACTATAATCTTATCACAATAGAAATGTATTTGTAGTAGTGTTATTTTATTGTATGTGCAGCCCAAAGGGGTTCCAGGGGTTGTTTGGAAAGGTTTTGCTTTTGCTTTGTTAAACTCATAAAACAAAATACAAAAAACAAACAAACAAAAACATAAAAAATAAAAATATTAGAGGTATCAATATATTAATACACTTATTACACAGGTTATTGTGACTTTTCTGACAGTTTTCTTGTAGCTGCAAGTTTATATCTCACAATTCAGACTTTTCTTCTCAGAAATGCACTTGCACTGGTGGAAACGGGCTTCCATTAAACCATGATTTTATAATGCATTAATTTTCTTTTTATAGCAAATAAGTCAAACTATGTTTTAGCAGTGCATATATGTATATACACTGTGTAAAGACACTGATAAGAGGATGTTTTAATGCTAAAAGTATGTGTTAAAGTTAAAATACATTAACTTTTAGAATGTGTTCCTGTAGCTCAAACAGTAGTATGGCACTATAACAACAATAAAATCATGGCTTCGATTCCCAGGAAATGCATGAACTTATAAGTTCACTAATTTTACAGAGTTATTTTATACAAATTCTCTTACTTCTTTGTAAACAAATGTTGCTTCAAAAATACTTAATAAAAAGACCAGAAATACCTTTCCTGAAAGGAGGCTTTTTGCCCTGTTGTACACTACTGATAACATTTAGCATGCAACATGTGGTTGCATAAGTTCCTGCTTTGATCGGAATCACAACTGAAACCACCAATACTCAAAAGTGACCTTAATCAACGCAAGACTACCTGCAAAAACTTTGCCCTTAATCTGGAGGAATGTAAATATTTCAGTGTACAACATTGAATATATCAGCCCATATGAAATCTTACATTAATTTACTTCTAATCTATAAATCCAGCTGCAGATAGTCGGAGATTTTGTCCCTTGAATGAGGCCTTACAGTGAGGGGTGCAATATGAGTCCCATGGGAACACAGTTAAGGGTTCGTTGGACACAGGGAATAGGGTGGGGGTTGGGCTGAACTGAGAGAGATGTGAGACTGTGTAAAAGCAAGTGATGTCTTGACAGAGTGGGCCAATGGAGACATGTGCTGAGGTACTTAAGACTAGCGGGGGCTTTTGGCCGAATGTCATGCTTTCTCAAAGTACACCAGATTTTAGAAGATAGACATTTACATGACACACTTATATACATACTTTCTCAGTTCCTTTTCAACTTCGCTTTTGTTTAACCAAATGAGTCACACTAGTGGTAAGAAAGTGAAGTGTAACTGACTTTTTTTGTAGTTTTGAGGTCCATTTAACCCCCATATTGCTGCCTCTGTGTGAGGAGTTCAGATAAGTCCCATCTGATCCTCACACTTTTGCCTTCTTATCTCTATACTGCATTTGTAGATCCCCTCCTGTGCTGTTAAACTTTTGTCAGGCCTTTCACTGGCCTCACTCAATTTTCTTTTTACTAATTATCCTTTCTTGCTTAACCCAAGCAATATACACTACAGTTTGGAACTGTGGTCACACAACCAAATGAGTGTTTTCCAGAATAAACGACTAAAGAAGTTGAGTTAGTAATGATTAAGGGTAGGAATCTTCTAATGTATTGGATTACACTATTTAACGCCTTTAACGCCTCTCATAGGGACATGACATCACACATCGTAAAATAAACATATCACAACTGTTTCAATGTGTACTTGTATTTGTTTTCTTATGTAGTTGTCAACACAGATGACAACACGTGGCATTCCTTTCTAATTAGTATGACATTTCAACAGAAAGAACTAGAGGAATCAAAACTAACAATTGTGCCAAAATTAGGATGAGAAACACCTTCAAGAATTTCTTAAAGGGATAGTATACATAAAAATATAAATTCTGTGATTGTTTTACTAGATAAGAATATTTCAACTGTTAGTGTCTATACAATGAAAGTCAACTAAAAAATATCTTTGTATGTGTTCCAAATAAGAAATAAAGTGATACACATTTGGAACGACATGAGAGTGAGTAAATGATGACAGAATTGTCATTTTTGGGTGAACTGTACCTTTAAGAGTAATTTCTTTAGACATTAAAAGGAGGTAATTCAGTGGCTTCAGATTGGACAAAAACACTCACTCTGATGTCTTTATAATGGAAGGCGATGATGAGAATGAGCAAACACCCCGTGGAGAAACTGATGAGACCATTTATGGAGAGGGCATATATGGATCCCTGGAGAGAACAGACAAAACAAAAAGAATGAGAGTGAATTATACAATAAAGGTTACAGTGTAATACTACTTTTTAACATGAGAACTGAAAAATATTACTTACTACAACTGATAAACATTTAATAGTCTAAAGTTACAGTATTTCACTGTAATTTCCTCTGTTTAAATATTACATTTGGTTTAAATAAAGTGAGGCAGGTGCTTCCTGTTGAAAGACGTGGAAAGCAATGAGCAATTTAACATTTTTAGAATCCTATTTAAGATTGCTTTGCTCACTCCAGTGACCATGTTATGTGGGGAGGATAGTGCATGAAAATCGGCATCAAGCTTATATGCCATTAGAGGTCAAAACTCAAATCCATTATTCAAACAGGCGCTAATTATGCACTAAATGATGTGGAAAGATGCAATATGACCGTAGGCAGTGTGAGCAACACAAAGGGGAGGGAGACAAAATGTGGAAAAACTTGCATAAATAGCCAATTTTCCTGCATAACCTGTTTTCCAAGAGAATGGTGAGCTTAAATAAATTATCGTGCCTGGAAGATCGTTCTGTTAGCATGTGTTCCTTCTCCATGCCAATGCAATGAAAATAGTATAAAACAAATATATGCATTGCTATGCAACTTCATGAGCAAATGCCATTACATTGGCAGAAGAAAATGGGCAAAAATTACATCATTATATCTATTCTGATAAAATGATAGTATGATAGTTCCATAGATCAGGTTCGCTGTCAGTTCTGGTGTTAGGTGTCCTGCATCATTTGGAATTCTATGAAATCCCAGGTGGCCAACAAATCATTGTATGCACTAAAGTTGAGTTAGACATTTTGAAGAAGATCGGACTGTTTGGCCATGTATTTTCATAAAGACATCAATGGCAAATTTAACAATATGAGAGACTACATTTCATAGAGTGAAATCTGGCACAACAAAAATCATTAATAAGACCAGGTGCACTTAGGGAGGAAACTTCCATTGCATAGGTTATATACCCAATCAATGCACGTTTTCGGTTGTGGGTTATCCCTAAGCGATAGTTCACTCAAAAAAAATGAATATTCTGTCATCATTTATTCACCCTTAAGTTGTTCCAAACCTGTATAAGTTTCTTTTATTTGTTGAACACAAAAGAAGATATTTTGGTAACCAAGTTGCTGGTAGCAATGGACTTCCATAGCATTTTTTTTTTTTTCTGGAAGTAAGTGGGGACCATCAACCATTTGGTTACCAGCATTCTTTATAATATCTTCTTTTGTGTTAGAATTTTCATTTTTGGGTGAACAATCCCTTTAAACCCGAAGTCTAAAGACTTTAGCATCTATAGAAACAATTTTATAATGATATTAAGTATATATGGTTGCTTTGTTGTTTGGATTGTATATGCAGTATTATAAAAGTTTCTCACAAATGTTTCAAAAAATAATTAATGATTTCTTTGTGCAACACACCAACATTGAGGAAACAGTAAGTAAAGTTTACAGGGGGTAGTGCTGAAGTTTGTTTTGCTCACTTCAATCACCACGGTATCAGAGGTGTAAAGTACTTGAGTAAATGTAACTAATTACTGTACTTAAGTATCTTTTCGGGTACTTTGTAGTTGTACTGAGAATCAAAGATATTAGCAACTTTTACTCTTTACTTCACTGCATTTTTAAATGAGTATCTGTACTCTTTACTCCACTACATTTGAAATGAGTGTTGCAGTTATACATTACATTTTGCACGGCACCTAGCTTTTCTGCAGCAGTTTATTTATGCTACAAAAGATGTGATATTGCCAACTACAGGGCACTGAAAGTACTATATCCTGTGCATTTTGCCCTTACCAAAACTTATCAACAAGGCTACTTCATGTGAATGTGAGTTTCTTAGCCAGTAGTTGTGAATCACAGGTGTTTTATAAATGAGATGAGGACGTGACTGCAGCTGCCAATGAAACCAGCACATCCAGTGCAAGAAGACTTTGACTTTTTAATTTTACTTAACATTATTTTATTTATCCGTTACACTGAAGAGACCTTTTTGAAGGATATTGATTTTTGTTTTTGCAATTTTGAGGTGTTCAGTTTTATTTTGGTTTCAGAAAATAAGCGTGATTGCTCTCCTCACAAATCAGCTCTTTCATGTTTTTGTTGCATTTTCTGTGCCTTGTCTTGGACTTTTATGTCACTTCCTGTCTCCCGTGGTGCTTGTAGTCAGATTGTATCTTATCTTGTTCAGCTTGTTAGCCTCCTGTATATATACAGCCCTAGTGTTTCTTTAGTTCTTTGTGAGTTGTTGAATGTAATGGTTGTCTGTTTGCCCGCCATTCTGTTCTTTGTTCCCTTTGGTTTTTGACTTATTGTTTGTTCTAGCTTTTCCATGAAATATCTGCACACAGATCCTTGCTTCTGCCTGTTTCCTCAGCTTCTCCACAACGTTACAGTTTTTGACTGGCATGTCTCTTTGACTTGTGCATCTTTGAGCCTATATTTAGTATAAGTAAAATACTTAAATACTGTTAAAATCAGATACTCTAATCCTTTTACTCAAGTTGTTTTGGAATTGGTGACTTGTAACTTGTAGTGGAGTAATTTTCATTGTAAGGTATCTGCACTTTTACTCAAGTATGGTTTTCAGGTACTATTTACACCTCTGCACGGTATGTGGACAGGACAGCACGTGAAAATCAGCATAGTGCTTATGTCCCGTTTGAGGTCAACACTCAAATCCATTATTCAAACAGGCGCTAATTATTCACTAAATGGTGTGGAAAGATGCAATAGGCAGTCTGAGCAGCACAAAGGGAGGGGGGACAAAATGTGGAAAAACTTGCATAAATAGCTGCTTTTCCTGTATAATTTGGTTTCCATGAGAATGGTAAGTTTAAATACACTGTCACGGTTGCAGAAGTAGGCTATGCTTTGGAGGCGTAAATTAATTCTTTTTCTAAATTGTCTGAAGCAGTATAATCGAAAATACATTTTAAGCAATATGACCAAAAATAATTGGAGGAAACTTGCTAGAGCGAACCAAGAAAGCAGAGATGAAAACACTGATTAGTTGTCAGTCAGGACATTAAAATGCTCCATTACAATGTGAGACTGCAAAAATAGAGATTATGTGATAGAAGTGAAGAGTAATACATTTTATAAAGGTCTAAATGTAGAAGATTAATGTCAAATAATAATGGTTTTCTATCACACTCATGTAAACATTGTAAATATGGGTAAAGTGTTTAAAAACAGATGATGCATTCAGATTTCTTTCATAATAATATAACATACACTTAATGAGACCTTCAAATTAGCGTTTTCATACATTTATGAAATGAAAATTTGAGCAGGGGCCAGATAAATGAAAAAACTCTAAAGAATGAAGTTAAGAAATTTCTAAAAAAATTAATTCTACGAAGTTTTCAAGAATGTTCCTAAGTGCAATTTTTTAAAAACTCTTAAGAAGTTTTCAAATATTTTCTATCTGTTTTTTTTTCTTTACAAAAAAAAAAAAAAAAAATGACAGGCTTTGCAAGGGCCAGATTAAAAAAAAAAAAAAAAAAAAAAAAAAAAAATTACAGGCTTTGCAAGCGCCAGATTAAAAAAAAAAAAAAAAAAAAAGATTCTAAAGAAAGAAGTTTAGGAATTTTCTTTAGATAAATTCCAAGGCGTTGGTAAGAATGTTCCTAAGGGCGTTTTTTTATGACAGACTTATGTAACAAAATATAAAAATAGCAGTTAATAATAATTTTATTCTTAAGAATGTTTTGTGAAACTGGCTCCAGGGTAGGGCTGCAACGATTAGTTGACATTATCGACAACGTCGACAATAAAAAAATTGTCGACAAATATTTTTGTTATCGAGTAGTTGTTTGATCTCATATGACCTATAATGTAAGAGCCTGCAATAATGCGGTTTGACCAGTGTGGCGCTGTAGCGCAAGACTGTAATTCAGCTCTCCTGGATGCAGTTCAAGAGAAGAAGACATACACAGCGCTTCAGAGCAAAATGCAGCTGAACGAACCAGAAGCTGCTGAGCGGCGTTTGGATGAATATGTAAATATATGCTGCGCGCCTTCCTCTCAATAACGAAATAAACACAACAAAAACTGACAGCGGAGTGAAAGCAGCAGCTAAAAACGCATCTGATTACAGCAATGTGGATGTTTGCACGAGCTCTGCAGTAAAGTCCAGTCATGTTTATTTATATAGTACTTTATGCAATAGATAGCCTTAAATCAAGCAGTTTTACTAAAACAAATACTACAAGCAGAGTCAGTGTCGATTTCAGTTAGAATTACAACTTGATTTTCTGTTATAAAGCAGCTCTCCAGTGTGGAGCTAGCTAGTGATAAAATATTTTTATTAGTGGGAAAAAATATTATTTCATTAAAGTGATAGTTTGGTTTGCAAAGATCAAAACTTTATCTAGCTCAGGACCGTTTTGATTATCATAACCCTATATTTTAAGAGAGATTATTTTGTGAACAAAATAATTTATCCAGAAATAAAACGTCTTATCACCTTTATTTTGTTTCTTATCCATATGACTTACAAAAGATGTTAGGCAGAATGATGTCATTCAGTTACTTTTTCAGATAGCTAATTACATGGTGAATGAGAGAGTTTCTCTGTCATCTATTTTGTGTGCCAAATATATATATTTGCATAAATTAATTGTATAATAATTGTAATTACATAATATGACTTTCAAAAGCTGAAGTGATTACCGTTATATATTTGTTAGAATATGCATAACTCAACATTTAAACTAATTGCAAAAGCTGAATAATCAGTCAATGTCTACTGATTAATCAGTGAAATAATCGACGATTAGTCAATTAACCATTCTAATAATCGTTAGATTAATCGATTATCAAAATAATCGTTTGTTGCAGCCCTACTCCAGGGACATACTAACCCTTATTATTATTATTATTATGATTATTATTATTAAATAAAATCCCAAACATATATGAGTGTTTAGTACATAAAACAGTAGAGTAAGGTGCTAGCAACACCAAGGTCATGGGTTCAAATCTTAGAGAATGCATGAACTGATACAATGCACTGCACTGAATTAGACTGCACTGTGATTTGCTTTGGCTAAACGCATAAATAACCAGACAAATCAAAATAATGACTACTCTGGGAAACATAACAGGTAATAAATGATTAGATTGTACACCTCACCTGTGAATCACCTCACTGGCCAACAGATTATTAGCCTACATGGCAACTCTTGTCATGTTGTGCTTTATTTTCACTTTAGGATTATAAATTAGTATTTTTCTTGAGAAGACATATAACCAAGTAAACCTGCAATAGAGTCATGATGTTCAAGATTAAGAGGCTCTTTGGGTCATTTGTGTGTGTTACGACCCGCAGGGTCCCGATGTAAGACCTCAGAGAAGTTCCCGAGGCTAAATCGGTTTTTTGATTGGTGAATGTTAATGAACAATATCTCGTGTTTTTCCGTGGGTGTTCGGCCAATCCCGTGGGTGCTCGAGCTCCCTAAATTAACGGGTTTTGTCCAAGTGAAAAATAATTTAATAGATCACTAAATCAGCCTACTTTATTCCAGATAAAGTCATTTTATGGGTTATATCAAGTAGCAATAGTGCATGTATCCACCTTTTACAGCGTAACAAAACAGTTAAGATTTTGCTTAATTCAGCAATGACGTTAGTTACTAAATTGAAATTAAAATTGTGAATATGCTATTTCAGCCGTACGTAATTTTGGAACGTTTAATTTCTTTGTTTGGGTAAATGTTTTGTTATGTCTTTTCTCCTAAATTTGGGTGATATTTCTCTTTATTGAATATCATTTTACCCTCTAGAGCCCATATCTGATGCTCCATCCATCGAATTCACCACTCACTTGTCTCAAGCGCACTACTGTTTTCTGCATTTCACTATAGCTGTAGATCTACTTACTGGTTGATACACTACTGGGCACAGCTCAGCATGTAATACCATCAGCAGAATGCCTAACACCGCGGTTCCCAGTGCCCACGCGCAGAGGCGCTTCTTGTCCTCCAAAAGGAACTTTCTGTCACGCAGTCTGTAAAGATTTCCCCCCTCGATCGGACTCAGTCTCTTCCCCGTGTGAGACAGCGGTACTCTAATCTCCGTCGTTTCCCCGTTGTGGTTGACAAGTCCATCACAGTTTCTGCCATCCACCTTGGTGTCCAAGTGCGCGAAGCGAGCGGTCATCTCCATAGCGCGCTCTTGTCTTCAGCCCATACAGACATCAGTCGCCTTGTTCTCCATCCTGTCCTTCCCCCTCTCCAACCAAAATTTCGGAAGGCATAGCACGCTGAAGTCAAGAAGTATTTCAAAGCACAGAGTGAAGCCCGAAATGCGCGCTCCTACCTGCGAACTTCCACTTTCACTGTTACGCGCCTCAACATTTGACTTGGGTCTGTGGGTAGGCGCTCTGAAACTGTTCACTATGAAGTAGCGCTCTTACGTATGCTGTGGATGGACTGCATAGAAGTGGTGTAGCATCCGGATGATTATGGCACACATTTTTCTTCGTTTGTTACCATTAGTGTTTCTTTGAGGAAACCATCGTTCACACTTTTGGCAAAGTGTTCTAAAAGAGTTACAGTTCAAGATCAGTGGAAATATGAAACTAAAAGGAATGGCAGACTGAATTCACGATACATTCTCAAGTGTTAGAATTAAGTGTTTAATAGCTCATTTTTGCGTTCTCAGCACGTTTGAGCTACGAAATACAGCCAATATAGACACTGGCAAATTTGTCCAGAGGGGTACCTCTAGTGGGAGACCCGTTTAGTGCAAGACTAACTTGATTGTGTATAGGTCCAGTGTTCCAATTATGGTAGACTTTTTAAAATGTTTATTTTATAGGATTTTATTGGTATTTTGGGGGCACAATCTGTGACGTTACTAGACTATTTGTCTTTTTACACAAAAGATATTTCTGTTAGGTCGACCAAAGTGATAAATACTGATGGCATTTGTCATGTTAGTGTACCGCCCGAGTGACGAAAGTAGCTTATTGTGCTGGTTACCTCCGCAGGCGAAAGCGACTGGTTACTGAAACATTTTAAAACACCAATTAAACTTTATACTTGTAAGTAAAAGGAATAAGACTCTGAGCCTTATTTAAATTTTCTCTTAGGCCTTAAAAACGGGGTCAGGCCACACTTTGCTGGCAGGTGGACCAGTTGATATAGGCCTATATGTGTTTGTTTGTTTAACACTGACAGCTGATTTAAATCATTTCATAACAAGATTCCTATATAGACCATTCAGAAAATGAAATATCAAACTGTCACTTCCATAATGAATTCAAGAGGGACAGGAACTCAGAAACTAAACATGCGTGGCCACGAGGTTTGTTGCTCTCTCCTCTTCGTTTACAGTCCCCCTCCTTCAAACCCAATGAAGAAGCAGATTCTATTTCTATGCGCAAATCCTTGCTTGTCTTCCTCTAGGAATGACGTAATGACCTTGGGCCATGTGACGCACTAACCCCATGTGGATCCTTCCGCCAGGGCATCCTGTAGCACAGAACCTACAACAACCATCCCAATAAGTGTTTAGTCCAACTCAATCTAGGAGCCCATGAAGAGTAATACATTAGGATGTTTCCACCATATATTTGGCTTGATTTCAGAGGTCTTAAAAAAGCTTACAGAGATCCTATAAACTTTAGCCTTCACAGTAGGCCTTCTTGAGACTCCCCAAACTCCTAATTCTTCAATCAGGCCATAAAGAGTATGAAAAGATTCAAAAAAGGTTTAAAAGTCTGAGTTTGTTCATTTTCAGTGTATGAAGAATACTGTGAGTTGCACAATTCGGGAATACCCCTGGTTTCACAGACAAGGCTTAAGCCTAGTCCTAGACTAAAATGTCAATCTGAGCTGTTTCAGCTGAAAGAAACTTGCACTGACTGATCTTAAAACATGTCAGTGCCTTTGTTTTTTTCTTAGGATGCACACCAATAATGTTTTTTTTCTAAGACATGTTTATAAAATTACTTAAATGTCCTAATTGAACTATGGCCTAATCCTGGTTTAGGCTAAGCCCTGTCTATGAAATCGAGCCTATATCCAGAATCAGCCAAATCAATAAAATTCAGGAACATTTTTGTATTTTACCATAATCAAATAAAAAAATAAAACTGTTACTGTTTTAGTAATAAAATATATATTTGTAACATCTGTTGGACATAGCTTTAAAACAGATCTCATTACTTTTTTGCTAAAGCAGAAGCAATATTTACAGTGATTGGATAACAGCAAAACATTATTTAAAATATTACAGGGAAATAAAGCACAAATAAATATGCATTTGAAGACTGAGAAAAAGGCAACATTTTGTAAACATAGTATAGGTTAAAGTTTAACATAAAAAACTGCACACAATTAATTTATATAATAATAATAATGATATAGCAATGGTAAAATTCCAGTGCTGAAGACTATTACACTATTACAAGTTTTAATAGCTTCAATTAGTCGAGATTACATAAAAACTAAATCTAAAAAGGCAGATTATAATATAATTTCATAGATATGCTGGTACACATGACAATACTTGTGAGATGACACTGTACACTTCTACATGCAGTTTTTACAAAACAAATACTATAAAAAGAAAATCTGCTATGTACAATCAAATTATCAAGAGAAAGAAATGTGAAAATATGGCTTATAATGAAATTATGGTTTAAGGCAATGTATGCTACCACCTAGTGGTATTGGAAAAAAATTACAGTACAATTATCATCATTTAAGCAAAGGTAAATGGTAATATTGCGCGCAGAATCTAGTATAATTAACTAAATAATGTTTTTGTTAATGCAGTGCCTATTGCATATTTCCATGATTATTCTTAAAGGCGAATTCCTATTAGTTAGGAACTATATGCAGAAACTAATTTGAAACCTCACCCACAGCACTCTTTGGCTTTAGCATATGAGATTTGTTTTATTTATTTATTTTTTAAGAAAAGGTATAGGATGCTTGTTGTTGTTTAGAGGTAACTTCATAAACTATTACACCTGAGCTGAACTGCTGGTAGTATTTAGGAATGTGTTTCCATTGAGTATTTCAGTGAATAATTACATTCACTCAAAAAATTCTACTCCATTAAATATCACTCAAGCATTTTATGAATAAAAAGTTACCAAAACATTTAAACACTCACTACAGAAGCTACTGGAAAGTTGTGATTTCCATATCTATGACTAAAAAATTTCAAGTAATCCAACAGTAATCCAACTTTGGCAAAGTTGAGAAATAATTCCTGTACAGTTCAAATACAACAGAGCCAGTCTTTTGTGCAAGAGAAGTTTAAATATATCGATTGACTATTTTTAGCACATAAAAACTAAAGCTAAAACCCAAAGAAAAAATAAATAATGGCAGAATAGGTAAAATGAAAAGCTTAAAGTTCATTAGAATATATATGCCTAAAATCAGTGAAAAGTTAAATAGGTGACATGCTTGACCCTATATTTCAAGTTTATAATTTCATTATGATAAACTATAAAGTTCCCTGCAGATTAGCAGATGCGTCTTACATTATAGATACACTGGTGTTGGTTACCCTTTCACTGTCCCCCAGGTTTGGAGGGCAGCGTGAGGCACAATGAACTGAGGAGGGGCTTTGGGTACGACATAGTAAGCAAACAACGGAGAAGGTGCTGGCGCACATACAGTTGTGAAGAACATGCCTCTCTTCTTCTTGTACTGGGGCCACATCGGTGCAGGGTTATAAAAGTACTGCAGGCCAGGGATCTGTTAATGACAATGTTAGTTTAATTACTGTTTTTTAATTCAAAAACTTACTATAGTTTGTGTTCAAAAATTTCTGAGAGAACAAATCTTGCAAGAACTGAACATAACAACAGTTAATTTTTAAAAGCAGAAGCAGAAGTTGCCTTTCTTCTTGATTGAGTGTACTTTTTTTTACTTGAGTGTAGTTTGCTGAAGTTAACTTTAAAGGGATAGTTCACCTTCAGTTGCTGGTCCCCATTGACTTCCATAGTACGGAAAGAAAACACTATGCAAGTCAATGGAGACCAGCAACTGAAGTTTAACTATCCCTTTAAGCAATGCATAATGGTTATTTACCTGAGCTGGAGGAAACTTGCGTGGCCCTTTTGGCTCGCTTGATTTAGATCTTGTTGTATGAACTGTGTTCTTCCCATTTCTCTGCTCCACTTTTTTCATTTTGTTCTCTTTCACCTCCTCTTCTGTATCACTTGAGACTGCTGAGCTGCAGTCAGATGAGGTTGCTGAGTGATAGTCGGATGTCTCCAGATTCACAGAATCCACTTGGCTAAAAGTATTATCCTGATTCAAGTCCTTTTCCTCATCCTCCACTTTAGCAAACTGAGCTACTGTAAAATATCTGCCATTCTCCCCAGACCTGTGGGAACATATGAATGTGAACCATTACTTTCATTGATAAGTTCTCACTTCACAGAAAATCTCAAATATAATAATTCAGAAAAAGGCCAACAGGAACAACCTTTTTTTAATTTATCAAATAAAAAAGCCTTTCATAGAAATATTCTAGAGCTTACCGCACACACACTTCCGACGGGTCAATCCATATTGTGATCTCACGAGGAAAGCCCAATTCGCTTGGCTTTAAGCCACTCTCCATGCATGCTTGTGATACTGACTCATCACATGGAATTCTGTCATTTATTCTGATGCATCTGAGTAGGGAATTAAAAATGGTCATATTGTGAATGACTGCTATATATGTTTGAAGGTCTTTCAGATATTACCTCATGCAGAGTATGAATTTCCACTTGGACAACAAATTAAATGGTCAGTAAGAGTTTATTTATTTATTTATTTATTTTTAAAGAAATTAATGTTTTAATCAGAAAGGATGCAATAAATTGATCAAAAGTAAAGACATTTGCAATGTTACAAAAGATTTCTATTAAAAATGCTCTTCTTTTGAACTTTCTAATAATCAAAGAATCCTTGAAAAATTTATCACACTTTCCATAAAAAAAAAAAAATTAAGCAGCACAACTGTTTGATAATAAAAAGATGTGTTTCTTGATCACCTAATCAGCAAATTAGAATGATTTTTGAAAGATCATGTGACGCTGAAGACTGGAGTAATGAATGCTGAAAATTTAGCTTTGCCATCACAGAAATACACTAGATTTAAAAACATATTACATTTGGAAACAGTTATTTTAAATTGTAATATTTTGCAATATTACTGTTTTTACTGTATTTTTTTTTTTATTAAAAAATGCAACCTTGACCCCAAACTTTTAAATAGTAGAGTATTCCTGAGTAGTTAAAAAATAGTAGTTGTATTTACTGAGAAGATGCTGAGAAAAGTTATTTGTTAGTATTTATTTAATATTGCTTTGATCAGTATATTACACATCACAATTCAAAACAAAACACTTTTAATATATAACTTATAACTTTAATATATAACATTCCTATAAAAAAGTATAAGTTTTACTAAATCAGTAAATCATCTTTTCTTCATTTACCTGTATGCCTGTCCTTTGTTAGGATTGTCTGGGTACCAGTGGTTGGTGAACTTTTCAAGTAAAAGCTCTTGTAATTTAGCAGCAAAAAGTTTGGCTTTAATTTGATCCACACCTCCACGCTCCACGGCCAAACTTTTCAGAAAGTTTACTCCAGCACTCACTTCCTTCTTCATTCTCACCACTGTAAAGAAAAACAAAACTGAAATTTCAGTCTGGGGCTTTATTACATTCACAAACCACAAAGTTAGGACCTCTAATTGACCTCCTTTGGTTAAGTTGAAAGTTTCAGTATTCTTATATTGAATATTGTAGTCAGTGTACATTTTAAAAGTAGGTGAATTAAAAAACACACACAAAAGGACTACAAATATAAAGGTCTGCGGGAAAAAAACATATTTCCAGGCTTGAAAAATGCGTGCTTCTTTTACGCTCAAATAAACAAATAAAAAGCATATTAGTTTCCAGTCACCTGCCAAAAACACTAACACATATCAAATAAATAAATTCTCATGCGTAACCACAACTTGAAACACCTACGCATTTGTAAGTCATCTCTTTTGGCATCTATGATAGAGGAACGTCCCTGAGCACTGTTTTCTCTTTCCTCTGACACCTGTTGAATCTGTGTCAGCTGTTACTCAGCTCCACCACATGTGAAGACTTGTTATACTGATAGAATGCCACAGTCATAGTTTGCATAACATGCAAATAAGATACAAATAAGGAAAAAGAGTCGCTCTTTTTCCAACAGCATATAGCTAAATAAGGTTTACAGTTGCAAATTTAGACACATAAAAGTGCAAATAAACATGCATCCTTTGGACTCACAGTGGAGGTTGTATTATAAAATTAGTATTATCATAGTGCTATATTGCTGAACAAGATACCCGACTAACTTTTTATGAATCGCATTATTTTATCTCCAAGACATTTAAAGAATGTTCATATACTGATGTTCTTTAGCCTGAACTCTTACTAAGAAAACTAAAATGTTTAAATATTTTCATTTTTTGTTTAATAAATCTTTTATTCTACAATTAACATCAATTACTGTTCAAATTAAACTTGGGTTTTACCTTGTGAGTCATGTTAGCTTATATGACAATTCATAAGTCTTTGTTAATTCCAAGAAACAAATTCAGGTTAACCTATAAAATTTATATAACACTAATTAAACCAAATAAACAAGTATTTGCCACTCCGAACATGCGACTGAGGTTGTTGTATTAGGCAACCTTTGAGCAACACGCTGGGAATGTACTCAAGTATTAGTCAGAGTGCTGATTTGAGTGACTCAATAATAACTCATTCAAGAGTAAGTCTCTTTAACAATGCACAAAGGGCTCAGATAGAGCTGAGATCAAATCTTTTTTACACCTACATATCAAACTTTTGGGCTACTTGTGACAGAATCTGCAAACTAAGTAAAGTAGAATGTCATGCGCATGGGTTCAGATGGACTGCAAACAGCCACTTGTGTATAAAGTGAGCAGGTCAGCAGGTGCTGAAAGTTTTGTCTAGGCTATGACTAACTGTGTAATCTAATGGTAGACACATCACACAAACATCATACTGTATGATATGTATGACAATTTATTTTTAAGAGGAGGGGTTGTATTTGAAGTATGAATGATACGATATATATATATGGACTCGGAACAGACGTCACTCCATTCTACATATGTGACCCTGGACCACAAAACCAATCTTAAGTCGCACAGGTATGTTTGTAACAATAGCCAAAAATACACTGTATGGGTAAAAATGATCGATTTTTCTTTTATGCCAAAAATCATTAGGAAATTAAGTAAAGGTCATGTTCCATGAAGATATTTAGTAAATTTCCTACCGTAAATATATCAAAACTTAATTTTGATCAGTAATATGCATAGCTAAGATCTTCATTTGGACAACTTTAAACTTCTCAATATTCAGAATTTTTTTATTTATTTATTTTTTCTTTGCACCCTCAGAATCCAGATTTTCAAATTGTTGTATCTTGGCCAAATATTGTCCTATCCTAACAAACCATACATCAATGGAAAGCTTATTTATTTAGCTTTCAGATGATGCATAAATCTCAATTTCGAAAAATTGACACTTATGACTGGTTTTGTGGTCCAGGGTCACATATGTCTCCATACGATGAATCACACATTATAAACTCACTGTAGAACATTTTAGGCAAAAAGCAATTTTCCAGACAACATATCTATCTATTTTCCAAACAGCTTGTCGTATGTAGGGTCGCGGGATAATGTTTACATTGCAATAATCAAATATTATATTCTATTATTACAGTCTAGTAAAACTGATAGGTCTATTTAAAAAAAAAAAAGCTTGAGCAAAATTACTGTATTAAGGAGTAAAAAGCGCAACACACTCAAGAATCGCTATTTAGTCACGTGCTACACGCGCACCACATGCAATGCTGAAGGTTTTCAAGCAAGTGCATCATCGGAATTTCCCAATAAGAAACCCCCAAATCATATGTATGCACTGTCTGTATATATATTATAGAAATATATTTACTAAATATAATACATAGAGAGTGATAAAACCAGTATAGTCTTCAAAAGTAATAATGCATTTATTTTTCAGACTTTAAAAAAAAAATCTTATTATAATGGTAATAATGCGCTTTCAAAATACAGTAACAAGTACAATCGTTATACTCGGAATTTAACATTTTAGATACATTACATTTATGTTTTGACACCTTAACAACTTAATTCATATAACTTTTAGAGAACAAATAAGAAAGAATAACTTTAACTGTTATTGTTTATAATATAGTTCTTAAGGCAATTTCTTACCTATATACACTGAATCCAAAACGACTAGATGTTTTTTGTTCTCTTCAGTTCTACTTCCTCAAATCTGTTATATCCAAACAGACTAATAACCTGAGTAAGCACGTTGCTTCCTTGTTGTAGTACACTAGTGCTCCACGTTTCTTCTTTCGTGTTGGGCTCGGTCGACCAACAAACGCGTCATTTTACCGACAGCGATTAGCATATGACTCACTTCCTTGTCCATAAAGTACAGCTTACACCAGCCCTGCGACCCAATGTGCATACTATCCACCCTATCTGCCCTAAATAGTATTGAAAATTACTACTATCACATAGAATTTAGGATGGATAGTATGCATATTGGGACGCAGACCGTTTCTACTACAAGCAGTCGTGTCTGTTATTAGGACGCTGATTCACTTAAAACCCATATATGGTCAGAGTTAGTGTTGTAGGAAGTAAGTGTAAACCTAATCCAATTGACCAGAATATTTATTTACACCAGGAATTTAAGAAGACAACATGTGCTACTTTATGTGTGCTACGTCTGTGATAGTTTAAATTAGTTTAATAGTAATAAAAGGTTATTTAAAATACTGTGTGAAAGGCTGTGAATAATATATATATAGGTCTACTCTATATACGTACAGTGCACAGCATAAATGAGTACACCCCCTCTGAATAAATATAAAGATGTATTTTTTTAATGATCACTAATATAATTCATGGAAAAATTGAAATGTATTAAACATATACTTAATAAAAACCAAAATATATGCCAATATTTTCTTTAAGATAAATAAATTAGCCAGTTTTGTTTAAATAAAGGATTGCAGAAATGAGTACACCTTAGATTTAATTCAGCAAATGTATAATATTCTAGTACTTAGTATGTCCTCCAGAGCTTTAAGTATACTGCTCTGACCCTTATTGGCACTGAGTGTACAAGTTCATGACAAATTTTCACATCTGTCCTGTTTAACTCCTGGAGGACGACCTCCTTAAATGCTCTGGTCTTTAATGGGGAGTTTTGCTCAGCTCGTCTCTACAGAATCCCCCACAGCTCCTCAAGAGCGTTAAGATTGAGGGAAATACATGTCCACTGAAGGATTTTCACCTTGGGAGAATGAATATCTTTAGTGTCATGCTGAAAAGATGCCCAATAATGCAGGGAATGAGGTGAGGGTAGCATCTTCTGTTTCAAGTTTTTGTATTACATCACACAGTGGTGTGTGAATTCATGATAAAGCACAACTCCCTCACACCTTCAGCACTCATTCATCCCTATATAAGAGCTTTACTACCACTGAACGTCACTGTGGGTACCAAGCACTTCTCACTGTACTCCTCCTCTAGCAACACCAGAACATTTTGGATGCTTTTGGATCCGAAATGATTGACTACAATATGGGCCTTGGAAGAGGTTAAATGAGTTTATTTTACTTTGGCTATAGTAGGTAATTAGTGGTGACAACAACCATGCATGTCACTTCTGCAGGCTGCGTCATACTCTGTGAGATAAAGTTTCACTCTTTTCATAGTTTTTGCCGACTCTGAGACACTTGCATGTTATTTCTCCTGCTCTTTTTTTAGCAAAAATTCACTCATCACCAGTGATGGGAATAACGGCCTAACGGCGTTATTTTTTTCAGTAACGAGTAATCAAACAAATTACTGTTTCCCCCGTTACAACGCCGTTACCGTTACTGACAATAAAATACGGCGTTACTATAATTTATTATAATATTATTATAATTTTATTTTCAGTTCTTCTGAATGGATGCGCAGTGTAGCTGTATTTGACACACCATAAACTCTAGTTTGAAGGCGCACAGCTCGCCGTCGCTTTGTCTCACACGCACAAAGAAAGATACAGAGCAAGAGAGTCTTTCATAACATGCAGAATTGACGCACTACATGTAAACGATATTCTTTGTTGTATTTTCCTGTCAAAATAACGGAGCTCCTTTGGAATTCTTCAACTTTTAAGAACTGTCGGGTTCTCTGGTAGTGGGCGGAGCTAATGCGCAAACGACAATCTCATTGGCTGGCGCTCACCTATTTTCATCCCTGTTTTTGATTTCAGCAAATCAATTCGAGCGAATGCAGACTACGTGATTAATATTCATAAACCCAGCAGCTTATTAATCCTTAGCGCGTTTTAAATTGTTATTAGTAGTAGAATTCGTAGTAGTTTTATCTTATCAATTTTTCCCCCCTTTTTTTTATAGAAACACTAAATGACAAACAACATCTTATGCACCACCACCAGTCCCAAGTTCAGTCAACATGACAAATATGCATTCATATGGTTATTCTAATTACTAAAGTTCTATCATCATATAATGCTAAATTATCATAATATCATATTATAATGCTTGACTGACTGATGCGTGTGTCAGTGGATAAATAGTGTAGATTAATGTACAATGTTTTATAATAATAATTTATTCTATTTAGAGTCCATTTCATTAATTTAACATATTTAATATTGGGGGCATCCAAGTTTTTTGACATTTGAACTTTTTTTTTTTTTTTTTCAAAAGTAACGCAATAGTTACTTTCCCTGGTAATTAGTTACTTTTATAATTATGTAACTCAGTTACTATTTGTGAGAAGTAAATAGTAACTATAATTAATTACTTTTTTAAAGTAATGTGCCCGACACTGCTCATCACTAAATGAAAACTTAAAGTGAAGACTGATTATTTCAGGAGCCTTGTCACAAGTCCATTGTTTTTGAACGTCCGTGCTTCTTCTGCTATATTTTCACACTTAAAACAATTGTACCATTGTCCTCTTTTACGCTAAGAAATAAGTCACCTGGCAGTTCTATCCCAAGTGGTTCCATTGCTGCCAGCATTAAGTCTGAGTATTATTCAGTGGGCTATATAACACTTTTAATTGTCAGGAAATTACTTGTCTTTAAATGTTTTGGTTCAATATAATTACCTGTTGATCAAAAATAACCTTAAACCTATACACTTTTTTTTTTTTTTTTTACTTTTATTTAGTAACTTTCAGGAGGGTGTACTCATTTTTCTACCACAACATTTTATCACTTTGATAAGAAAATCTTATTTTGCTGAATAATTTTGACATTCTTCTTTGGTAATTGATCAAGCAGGCCTGATGGAAAATTATATCTCCAAAGAACCCTAACATGTCATCTAAGTAAAGAGTAATTGCTGAATTTGTTAAGTTTTAGAGAGGGTGTACTCATTTATGCTGTGCACTGTATATATGTACATTTATGTATGTAGGCTATATTATTTTTCATTATTTTTTTTTTACAAACTCAAACACAAAATAAACATACCAATCATCAAATACATAAAAATTTCAAGTAATATATTATAATAATATATATAATAATATATAATTATAAATATATGTTATGAAACCATTAGTTCTTTTAAAAAAGTGAGAAAGTCTTTTGAAGGAATTTAAGACAAGAGTCTGTGCATTGACACTGGACCATTTAAAGGTACTATCTAAAAAAGCAATGCAGTAGCAGTTAAGAATATAATTATACTGATGTGTTGATAGAGGGTGAACTTCTTCTGATGTGCAGCAGATGGCAGAACTGATCCCTTCTCTTTCCTTTTTTTCCTGTTTTATGCTGCTTTTCTGTTGCTCTCTGGGTGAGGATCTGATGTAAGAGCATGTTCATCAACCTGCGTAAGTGTTGGCTCAGCTTGCTTATACTGAAAATGGAAAATGTCCTGATGATATGAATTCTAGAGAACAGCACGAGATAAACGTTATACTCATTTTTATACACTTTTTTGCAGTCACAGTCAGTCACTTGAAGTTCAAACTAAAGTCACAGTCAGCTCATAGGTTACTGCATGTCCCAGATGTGAAATCAAGAGGAAATTATGGCTAAAAGAAAGAGAGGTGGACACAGATGTAAAAAAAGAAAGTAGATCAGATGGCCATTGCCAATATTCAATAAGTTTTTACTGACAGTGCAGCAAGGGGAATAATCAATCTGCCTCCGCTTGTAACAGGAATTTAAGAACAAAATTGGTAAACACTGTGATTTCTCCTCATTTTCTCCTTCCATTGTCTTTTCCTACTGGCTGTATACATTCTTGGCTCCAGATTCCTTGTCAGTGGGTAATTCCGGTCCTCAGCTGGTAGACTGATTGGATTTTTCCTGGATGCCTTTGAACAAGCAATTAATTTGGTCAAAGAGCCACGGGTGATTTGGCGTCCCTCTTGAATTAAGAGTGTGATGCATTCCTTTGACCAGCACCTCAGCCCTTGAGAGGCTGGTGTTACGTGAATCATAATGAAGAAAACCTGTGTACTTGGTTCATTTGCATTTGATTCTTTTTTCTTCAATACAGGAATGTGTCTTGAATGTGACATTTTGGCTATTTTGGCTGATTTCCCCAAACTCTAAACACTGGCTCAAAACATTTTGTTTGTTTGTGCATCCCAACCAGCCCAGCAACAGTGGCTCGACCAATGGGGCAGGGCTATCTGCATGACTGACCAATGGCAGACACAGGGAGTGTTCGCTCATAATTTCTGCAAATTTAGCAAATAATACTTCAGTTTGGTCAGAATTTGTGCCAGTTTGGCAACATGCCGAAGAAATGACACTTTTCACCTTTAATTTCTGGAAGTACTTTTTAATTTTTTTATTCTCCTGCTCTCCCAGCTGCCCACGAGTGCTTGGCTTATTATCCACAACAGTAATAGAGTTTGAAAAGTAGCTTGAGGGTTTTTCCTTTAACTTATTGCTACCAAGGCAAAAGAGATCATATTGCCCTATATTAGAAACCACAGGTGTTTTGTAGCCATGGGAAATGATCAAGAGGAAGTTATGGATGAGGGCTTGTACACATGGCTATTTTTGGTTGCCCAGGCTGAGCTCTGTGACAATATAAGATTTCTGCACTGGGACATCATATCTGAAGGCAGTGTATAATTTAAAAAAAATAAAATAAAATAAAGATTTGCATTTTAATTTCTATAATATTTTTTATATATAGTATTTTAATAATATTTATTTGATTATGTGTATTTTTATTTCTTAAAAATAACCACTTTGGAATCAATTTTGTGTTACTGAAAAGCACAAACACAAATGCTATCTGCTAGTTGCTTCGCCTTTAAAAATGTATTGATTTCCCGGGCTCCCAGCAAGCTTAATGCAATCGATAGCGATGGCCTTTCAAGATCAGCACCAGTATAAGCATACCATCCTCTCATGCACAGTTACCTCTACACAGCAACACACGCACACACTCTCTCTGTATCCCCCTCACACCCCCAGGTAATGATTGTCCTTGGGCAAAAGAACAGTTTGTCTGCATTAGGAGTGAAGTGTTCCTAATGGGATTGTTCTCCCACTCTGGTAATGATGTTATGTATGAAGGGCCAGTTTGGTTCTATAATGAAGGTGAAAGAGATTGCAGCACACTTCTCTTTGACCTCTGTTATCTACCCTGTCTTTTCTCCGTCTTCCATCCCACCTCAGCTCTCACCAATTCTGAAGAAGATCGATAGTTGTTTATGTTTGCAGTGCGCTCAAAGATCTGCCTCGTTGGTTGTGTGGAGATAATGTGTGGTGTGATCTGTCCTTGTTACTCTGGGTGAGGGCAGTCAAAGAAGTGAGACTGTGATTTTGATTACTTTAGAAGGGTTACTCATTGTCATCAACACAATGTAAAAGCTCTGTTGGTTTTAACATTGTGTATTTACAAAAGTACTGTAATGAGGTTTTAACATTGTGTATTTACAAAAGTACTGTAATGAGGTACATGTGCTTAAATGCAAATATTTTGTGAAACTGCTTGTAACAATTACACATTGTTATTTTACGGTACAGGTAGTGGTGAGAAAAAATGTCACAGGTCAGTTCCAGTGGTGATATGGGTTGTGAAACTTCAGCAAAACCCAGTTCAAACAACAAAACAGCACAATATTAAAATTAGCTAATGCAACACTATTCTTAAATGTTATTTGCTTGCAGTCCACTTAAATTTATAAAATGGAATTAAACTGTGTTGAGAACATATTAATATTTTTCTTGTTGGTATTAACAGAAACTTAGGGGATTTCTAGTTCCCAGCATGC
Organism: Spinibarbus caldwelli; assembly: GCA_039654775.1. NCBI lineage: Eukaryota > Metazoa > Chordata > Actinopteri > Cypriniformes > Cyprinidae > Spinibarbus > Spinibarbus caldwelli. The sequence continues at coordinate 18,594,710 of CM077227.1, forward strand.
TTTGCATGGGACTGGATAACAAAAGTGAATGTTGAAATTAAGTGTTGTTTGATGCATTTTTGTTTACTATTGTGTTATATTGGAATTTAGAATTAATTCTGTTATGTTGGAGTTTTGAGGGTTACTGTGGTGTATGACGTAGGGTATGCAAACGATAGGAGAGTTAAAGTAAAAATGAGAGAGATTTTGCGTCATCTGACAGGAAAGATATTCAAGTGAGTTACTTGCATAATTTACATAATTTAGTCAGGTTTTCACTACACCGGCATTTCAGTTGAATTTACTTGGTAAATTTATGTTAAGAAAACCCATTTACCTCTTGTTTCCCTCTTTCCAACACCACGAAATTAATGACGACCCGCAGAAAGTGCAACTTGTTTTTTTGCGCCCCTCTGTAGTGTTTTAAATAGATTTTCTGTTCTGTTTCAGTGGTTCGCTGTTTCGAAGTGACTTCTTTTTTTTTTTTTTTTTTTTTTTTTTTTTTTTGGTATTGAGCCCAAGACCCTCCGTCAAATAAAAGTTCATCTTTAAAAAAATTTAAAAAAAAAAAAAAAAAAAAAAAAAAAAAAAAAAAAAACGCGAAAAACCTGCACGATCTATTCAGTCTGAGTTGGGATGCAAGAACGTGTCCCCTGTGAACCACCATTATTACAAACGTTAATGAACGGGGATTTCTGAAATCTGAAGGAGAACGTTTGAATAGACCTTTCTACACAAAACAAAGGTGAGGAAGAGGACTATATAAGCATATATAAATATGAAGACCAGGGGAGGTTTTCACGCGTTTTACTTCAGTAAATATTTCTTAGGGTGAGCTTGTTTTTAAAACTAAATTTCTTAATTGGCGCATAATGTAACTACAAAACCGTAAAGCTATTGCATGTTACTGAATCCCAGAAAAGAAGAAAGAAAGAAACAGAGAGAGAGAGAGAGAGAAAACAAACATTTTGACTCGGAAACGGGCGTGCACAGCTAATAAGGTCATTTGTAAAAATGTGACAACCTGCCCTGACCTGACCTAAAAAATACCCTTATGCAGTTCAACGTTTGGTGTACAATCTCCTTTAATTATAAAGTTGTCTAAACGCTCTAAAAATATATATGCCAGTGTAGTTTACTGTATTCACTTGTTTATCCAAGAACTATTTAAACATGACAAACGGGGGGAAAGAGGAGTTTTGTGACATACAAAACCAGAGCATAAATATCTTAAATTATTTCCACTAAATTATAAAAACTGTTATATTTACACATTATAATTATATGTCTTTTTCAAGAGTCATCTGTCAGGATATCGCTCAGACTGTCCCACACCTCGCTGCTCTGCATATCAATGTTCACTTTCCCTTTCTTGTCCCCCAGACTCAGTTCAATGTGTTTCTCCTGCAGGAGGTTCTCAGGCAGGGAGAGGCCAGGATGGGGTTGCACACCAGGGGAGACAGTTTCAAGTTCAAGTGCAAGATTACATGTTCCTTACCAAAAGGAAGAGCTGAGAAAAAAGTGCGGTAACTAAGCCGAGAGTAGTCATCTGTATGCTGCTGTAACCTTAACTGCACATTGATTCTGAATGAGAGAAAAAGTGAACAAGAGAAGCCGGGGAGAAAAAACCACCCCTCTGCTTTCTCTTCACTGCTACTCTCCTCCTCTTTCCCTCCCACTTAGATATTCTGTCTGAAGCCACCCCCTTCTCTCTCTCTCGATCTGTCCTGTATTCCTATCCTTCACTCTCTCCTACACATGCACATACTATTAAACACCACTTTTCTTATTTTTCTTTGTCTCTCATCAGGTCGTCTTTTAGTGCACCGCTTTAAGAGCCTCGAGTATTTCGGGTGGAGAAACCGGCTCAATGCGGCTCTCTCTCTCTCTCAGCTGTGGATCACACACTGGGATAGCCTGTTTCTCATTGAGAGGCCCTTTTTTTACTTGTAACACATGATTCTCGCTCTCTTTACGGTGCAGGTTTCCCTCCCCCTCCCCTTCTTCGCTACACTTATCCGTAAAGAAAGGAAGGAAGCAGAAGAGAGAGGTGTCTGTGAGGAGGAATGATGAAAAGGCAGAGAGAGGGAGAGAGAGAGAAGGAGGGGTAAAAGAAGAGAGCAGGACTGAGGAGAGTGGACTGGCAGAAACGTGAAATACAAGAGGGAGAAGAGTAAAGTAGGAGAGGAACCCGTAAGAGGAGAAACGAGGGATGGCTGACTTGGAAGTGGGCAAAATCGGGGGAAAGGAAGTCACCGTTCTTTTCCAACACTTGCTGGTATTTCGCTTTTCACTTTGCTTTTGTTTTGGTCATTTCTTGTCTTCATTTTTCATCTTTCTGATTCTGTTTTTTTTTTCTATGGTGTTATGTCCAGATATCATTCCTGAGTGTTTTATTATGTGCTTTCTGCTTCTTTATGTGCAAAAGTAACCATCCGTTTGCAGACTTTAAGTACTTTTCCTTCCTCTTCCATCACATTTTCCTCCCTGCAGCAGTCACGTTTTATTTTCTTGTGTGACACGTATTAGCTTAGGTTGTGTATTTTTGTTAGACACTTTATTGTTAACATGGTAGACTAATATTCATGACTCCTCCAAAAGGCTAAAATGGGGCCCGCAAGTCAAGATGATCGCATAAAAGCTTTAGGACTTACCGTTTGCATCAGTTAAATTAGTTCTGCACTGATGCACTTGTAGAGAGTGTGATCTTTATGCAAAGTCAGTCCTGGCCTCCTCAGTTTGTGCCACTTTTGTTTCACTTGAATCGTTGAAATGTAGCGTAGTCCCTTTATTGGGGTGTCCCCTCTTCTCTCTCCGTACCACGCTCCTCCCATCACCCCTCATTCCCGCTGTCTTCCTCCGTCTGCGTCCTTGCGAAAAGGTTCACCGCTGTAACGCTTATGTTTATCAAACCAATGAATACAAATGTTAACATAAGTGAACAGTTTCCCCCTTTCTTTGTTTATTCTCCCTCAGAAACAATTTTTATTCTCCTCATGATTTGATTATGGCATGTTGTCCCATCCTCTGTCTCTCTGCTTGCATATGTGTTTCTTTCAAGGTTTTATATCTCACATCGGACTGCATACCTGTCTCCACGGTGATTATCCACTACTACCCTTAACCTCATGGTTCCTGCTAACCTGCCGACATATAATAGCGTAATGGCAGTCTAGCAGTCAAAAACAGCCCTGAAATGATGTTTACTTTAGGCATAAATCCTATGAAGACAAAGTTAAGAGCTTTTATGTTTTGATACTGTGATTTTTAGTTCCCTGTCCAGGCGCTTTCTTGCTTTTTTGTTCGTGTTTTTTTGTAAACACTATGAGTTTTTCATTAACTTTTTACAGTGTATAATCATTTAATTGCAAAAGTGCATTCCTTTTACTACCTAAAATTTTTAAATTGCAGATGACAATTCAGTTTAGTGTTAAAGAAGCATGGAGGTAGTAAATAATGGGAAAGATGCTTGAACATCTTCCATCTGTACCTCAATCCATGCATGAAATGTGAGGATATAACAGAAACGTAATGAGCAAACAGATGAGTCTAATGCAGTGCTTCTCAACCAGTGGGCCGGGGCCCACTAGAGGGCCTCAGCAAACTTCCACAGGGGCCTCAAGATAACTTAAAATGATTTTAAATAATGCAACTAAAAATCAAGATATTTATCTTAATATTTTTTTTTTTTTTTGTCTTTGAAGAACCAAGATTGCCTTGGTCTTGGAGAACCTGAATATATGAGGAAGCCACATTTTAAAAGTGCAATTTCTAGACCTGGAATAATGTCAATTAATAAAATCTTATAACACCATGGGCATTTTTATAATGAATATACATTTTTATATGCCAAGCTCTAAAATATTTTATCGGTTAAAAATATGTGAAGAAAAACATTTGTAAAAATCCTTATACTTAAATTAATCATATCCAGCAAATTATAAACAACTGGAAAACAACTTAAGAAATTGTTAAGTCAAAAAGTTTGAGAACCGTGTCTAATATCTGTCAGTTATATACATAAAGGGGGTTAGCTAGGCACCATAAAAATATGGTTTCGGTCTGTTTTAGGTTATATTGTCATATGCAGAACATAGAAACTTTTTTTTTTTTTTTTACCATTCCTGATTCGCTTGTGCTTTTGTGGTCTGTGTTAGTCAAACCCCAAAAGAATGGATGTTCCAGTTGCTTTAATGTTTGTGCGCTATAACCATCGACTATATATGTCAAGCATTAAAGCGGAGTTATTATGAGGAATCTGCACTGGTTGACATACTAAATATGCTTTCTGTTTAAATAGCAATATACTCTGGCATATTTTATGTCTTTATTTTTTTATGCTTCACAATATCTATTCCGTCTTTGTGTATCACCTCAGTTTCCTTGAATTTTGAAACTGCATTCATCATTGGCTTGCAAGTGCATTAATACAGTACCACATCAATTTCAGTACAACAAATGAATCACCTTGAGCCTCAAGTCTTGAATACTACAGTACAAAACAGTATAAGGGGCCATTGACTCTCCATATGTTCAAGTGTCTCAGATTGCTTAAGCCCACCCTCACTGAAGTGCTCAGGAAATCAATAGGTTTGACATCAGCGCTGCCTCCTCTCACAATTTCTCACTGAGGAATAGAATGTGGAAAATTCATTTTGCTGTGAATCCAAAAAAAAACACAGTGGACCTCCACTGCTAACGTTTTCTTTTGTGCAATACTTCAATTAACTGCAGGCTGTTACTATTAGGCTTAAATTCTATAGTATAAAATGGTTCAACACTGTGTAATCAAATAACAAAGATTTATTCATGACTGATATATTGTCATATGGAGTTTGATTTGCTACTGTGAAAAAAAAAAACAAAAAACCTTTATTCCTATGGGCTCTGTATAAAGATAGCATTTCTACATGGAAGCCTCATTCTTCTAGTATCAAATGTGTCCATGAATGTGTCTAATTGGCCTAAATTGTAGTGGTTACTGTATATTTTTAGGTAACCTTACAAGTGGCTCAGGTCTAAATGGCTCTTTCATCAAATCTCAGCCCACTTCACCATCCAAATTAGGTTGAATTAAGACATTTGTTGAGCAGCTGATGCCATTCTCAACAACAGGTGGATATGTGTTACATTTAATAGAGCAAAAATGTATCTTAAAAAATGATCTTGTCTAAAGTTCAGTAGTATTCAAGAGAGTCTATTAAGCAAACATTTCTATCTTCTTTAAATGGCTTCTATTCTTGCATGCTAAAAAATTTATACAGTGCAACTGTTTAAATAACTTGCTTCCTGAGATTCTGATCATAATGGCAAACCTTAATTCAATATATTTTTAGTTTAAGTCAAATGTAATCCTAAATTTGAATGAATAATTCTCTCAATAATAAAAAAGAAAAATGTAATCATTGTCTCACCCTCATGTTGTTCGGATTTGTTTATCTTAACTAAGAGTAAAAATAAAACTATTACAAATTTTCGGTAATTAAAATAATGCTTAAATAAAACAAACTGAAGTATAGAGAATGAATATTAGATAAAAAAAGCTTTAACTTCTTAAAAAATTTAAATGTAGCCTTGGCAACTAGCAGAAATAAATAAACTATAGTAGACATACTAAAATTGCTAAAACTGAAATAAAAATAATGTAGAAATATTATAAAATAATAAAAATGAAAAAAGCACACAACAAAATTACTAAACTGTGAACTACAATTAAAATGAAAACTTCAAAACATTATAAAAAACAGCATTCTAAATACTATAATAATATAGTTATAATTCTAAAATAACACTGATGTCATTCCAACCTGCATGACTGACTTTCTTCTGTGTAACACAAAAGAAGATATTTTGAAAAATATTTCTGTATATTTTTGGCCACACAGTGAAAATCAAAAATCAACATCGGACAACATTTACTTCCATTTTGTGTCCAAAAATACACTGAGACATTTTTCAAAATATCTTTTTTTTTTTTGTATTACACAGAAGAAAGAAAGGCATGCAAGTTTGGAATGGCATGAAGGTCAGTAAATGATAACAGAATTTTCATTTTTGAAGAGCTATCCCTTTAAGAATAATATGTGTTTATTTGAACTGAAAGGCAGTATTTCCTGTGGAGCTATAGTGGAGGTTATGTTTTTCAGGTGATATTCCGCACCTGCATAGTCAAATGTGCTGACAGTATGGGGCTAATTAACAGTTGCCTGACTACTGTAGTACTGTGTGTTTACCTGGAGTGCTGACGTACGAATTGCTGGAGAAGAAATGGTACCACTGGCTATTGTGTGTTCAGTATGTGTGCTATGCACGTTTACACAGTGAAGGTGACACAGAAGTGTTAGTATGCATGTCCAAGTGAGAGTGACATTGTGTCATGACTGTGTATAGTCGCACCTGAGGTTTTCTAATGTGTGTACAGCGCTTACATTCATGTGTGGGTGTGGGTGTGGGTGTGCATACAGTGGTCGCGTGGGGGTTAATATCTGCAGTCCAGAGGAATGTGTTTTGGGTCAGCAATGAGAATTCCTCAGTTCTGCATTAGTAGGTCACAGCGCTGCTGCTTGCCTCAGCAAACTCCCTCACTGGTGATATTCTTTCTCATTTTCTCACCTTCTCCACTTCCCTTCTTTTGCTTTAGCTAGGTCTCATTTTCATTTTTCAACCTTCACTTTTCCCACATGGAATTGTTATGCATCCTCTCATTCTTTCTTTGTTTCCTCTCTCTCTTGCTAAGACGACTGAGATGTAGGGGGTTGGGTGAAAAGGGGGAAAGGCTATATGTGTGTTTGTGTTATATAAATGTAGCCACGTGCACCGTTCACTCTTGCAGTCTGGCACTTATGTTTGCATACGACTTATGTCGAAGATCTTTCTTATAACCAGATGACGCCCATTTCATTCTCCTCCGATGAAGAAAAGATGGAGTAGCAAAAAGTTCAATAGTTTAGGGTAAATACGATTTGTTTTTGAAAGAAGTTAATATTTTTATTCAGCAAGAATGCATAAGTTGATCAAAAGTGACAGTAAAGATATTTATAATGCTACAAAAGATTTATACTATTCTGAATAATAACTTTCTTTTCATCAAAGAATCATGAAAAAATGTATCATGACTTCTCTACTGTTGGAAAAAAAATATGATCAATAACTCATAAAATGTTTTGTTTATGTTAGTTAAAATAAAACTATTAACAAATATTTTTTTCAGTAATTTAAATAAAGTAAAATAATATAAATGATGAATATTAGAGAAAAAAATCTTAACTTAAAAGTAAAAAACGTAAAAAAAATGATATGTGATTGAACTAAATTTCAGTCAGTATATAATTTAAGTTGAAATGACTTGTATAGCCTTTGATTATACAAAAAAAAAAAATATATACATAATAATAATAATAAGGCAGCAGTCAAAAGGTTTTGGACAGTAAGATTTTTAATGTTTTTTAAAGAAGTCTCTTCTGCTCACCAAGCTTGCATTTTTTTTTTCTAAAGTACAGCAAAACAGTAAAATTTTTAAATATTTTTTACTGAAATATTTTATTTTCAGCATCATTACTCCAGTCACATGATCCTTCAGAAATCATTCTAATATTCTGATTTGCTGCTCAAAAAAACATTTATTATTATTATTATGTTGAAAACATCTGAGTAGAATTTTGTGTAGTGTATTTTTTTCTTTTTTTTTTTTTTTCTTTTACTGTGCACTGAAAATATTAAGCAGCACATCTATTTTCAGTATTGATAATAAGAAATGTTTCTTGAGCAGCAAATCAGCATATTAGAATGACTTCTGAAGGATCGTGTGACATGGAAGACTGGAGTAATGGCTTCTGGAAATTTTAAATTGTAATATTTCACAATATTACTGTTTTTACTGTATTTCTGATTAAACAAATGGCACCTTGCTTCAAAAACATTATAAAAACTTATCGACTCCAAATGTTTTAATGGTAGTATACTATATGCTGCATCTGCTCGTTTAGAAGTACAGTACCCAGAAATGAAAAATTAACTCACATATCATGCATGTTATGTAAAATGCAATATAGGGAAACGTAACCCAGGCAGGAACGACATATGCCACACACAAGATGTGCACTCATTAACTCACACACAGGTATACATGCACAGATTCACAAGCGTGCAAATATGCAAACTGGGGTAGTATGTACTCATTCACCACCGAAAGCAGGGCGTTATTTGGTTTTAACTTTACAAATTCAACTGAACATATGGCCTGCAGCTTGAGGGTGGACCTGCTTTTCAATTGTACCTTTGTTCCAGTGTCCTCAGTGCTCTTTTATTTGTGCTGTATCTCTGTCTTTCTTGTGGAGATACCTTTCTCTTTCTTGGCTTTCTCTCTCCCATCTGTGTCTGCACTTTGTTCATGTCTGCATCCCTATCTCCTGCCTGTCTCTGCTATCTTATCTTCTGATCCTACACTGTCCAGGTTGTTATCCTGCTCCTTCTTGTTGGTGTGTGTGCTCACAGAAAATTGTGTATTTGTGTCACACTCTGTCCCCAGAGCTCGATATGTGTCTTTAAGCCCTTCTGGGAATCAGGGAAAAGAGAGGCAAAGTCTCAACAGATTCAAAGGATATTTTAGTCCTTTTTCCAATTCAAAAGAAAAAAATAAAAAATAAATAAATGAGAAACTAGGTTTATTTTCACATCTGAATTAATAATAAATGGTTATATTTAGATTTGGCTTATCAACTACATTGTTAGTTGTAATATCAAAATCCAAGACTCAGACTTTGAGCTTCATTACATGAGAAGACAATCTTAAAACATGCCTTAATGATTTTGAGATTTATTAAACAATAGAGATTTATGCTGTTTCTTTTTTGGTTTTACAAGATTGAGATGTCTTGGACTAGATGTCTAAGCTAAGCTAAGGTTCTCCAGTCATTAAAAACAATTACTATTTAACCTCTTAACTATTACCTCTTTGTTACCCGTCCCCTCAGTGGGACGCCTATAAGTTTACTAAGTTTACGCATATAACAATTACTATTTAACCTCTTAACTGTTACCTATTTGTTACCTGTCCCCTCAGTGGGACGCCTATAAGTTTACTTCACTATATTACAATTAAATCCTAATCTAATCATGACAAACTATATATCTTTGGAAAGATCTAAGACTCCTAAACAGATATTTTACCGTAACAGGAGTTCTGACCTTTGTCACAAAAAGTATTTTTTCATTGCCTTTTTCCTTATCACATTTTAGTAATCATCATAAATTATAAATCAATTAAAAGCTTAAAACTTCAAAATTCATCCTGTGTAAACCATTTTAAAATCAGACATTGCATTACCATGGAAATGGTACTTCAAAATCATATTACAAAATGTATTCATTTATGAATTATAACAATTTAAGTTTGGATAGTGCACTTTCCAGTCTATATTCAAAAATGGGGGTGACAGTTAAGAGGTTAAAATAACTGTTTGTTTTTTTATGAAATTTGTATTGACGCAAGGTGATCCTTCAGAAATCATTCTAATATGCTGATTTGTTGCTCAAGAAACATTTCTTATTATTATTATCATCAATGAAAACAGTTGTGAAACAGTTGTGTCTTTATTTGAAAAGAAAGTTGAAAAGAACAGCATTTATTAAAAATAGAAATGTTTTGTAACAATGTACTACTTCTTTCAATGTGTCTGTCAGCGAATCCACACAATCACCAGCCACAACTTACACCAGATCACACTCACCTGAGTTCTAATCACCCTCACCTGCTGTCTCCAATCAAGCCACCTATTTGAGCATGCTCCTCTCAGTCACTCACCGTCCGGTCTACCATTCACATCCCTGAACTGTTCCCAGACTCTATGTGCACTACTTACCTGTGTGTACTTACCTTTAGATCTCCAGATGATCATCTGATGATTCTCCTTCGTTCCTGGTCTCCGATCTCCTATGAACCTGCAAAGAAACCACACATCAGCATACAGCTAAGAACTATTGAACTGATCATAGTGGTTGATACTCACCTGCCATTGCCCATCACGATCTGCTTCAACAAGCCTGTCAATAAACCTGCGTTATTTCACTTACCTGTTGTCTCTGGCTCAATCTGTGACAGAAGACTGGACTGGAAACATTTACCTCCATGGATCCCCGGCATCCCACTCCCGCTGATGTCCTAGAGGAGCTGGTTAACACCCTCCGGGCCTCTCTCCTGCCCATCACAACTCCTCAATCTGCCTCTGTCAGTCCCATGGCCATGCCTGCTTTCTACGTGGGTGATGCAGATGAGTGTGGCGGCTTCCTCCTTCAAGTAGCGCTGTTCATAGAGATGCAGCTGCAGAAGTTCACGACCGAACGCACAAAGGTAGCCTTCCTGATTTCACTCCTCTCCGGTCGTTGTTGTGGAGTAAAGCAATATGGAACGCCAACAGAAACACAATTAACTCCTATGAAGCATTCACTAACCATTTCAAGGAAGTGTTTGGCTCTGCTACAGGTGTGCTCTCCATGTCTGACCAGCTACTGTGGCTGCGCCAGGGCGCCTCCCCCATCCATGAGTACACCTTGCAGTTTCAGACACTGGCGGCGACCAGCAGGTGGAATGAGGCAGCTCTTCTCAGCGCCTACCAACAAGGATTGGATCCCCGTATCTGTGCTCAGATGGCAATTTATGATGTTTCTCATAATTCAGGAGCTTTATGCAAAGAGCCAATCGCATTTCCCAGTGTTTGTCAGCCTGCCACACCACCGAAGCCACCCACCAGTTTGCAGCACTCGCTGCCGGTCCCCCAGTACCAGGGCCTATGCAATTGGACTCCACACGGCTCACTCACGCCGAACGTGCTCGCCGCCATGCGGCCTGGACTGTGCCTATACTGCGCCGCAGCGGATCACTATATTAGAACCTGCCCTGTCAGACCCCCACGTCCAGCGGTGAGTACCCTTCAACTTGACCCAGAAATCTCCACGCGTTCAATGTTATCAGTGCAACTACTCACTCCAGACCATTCTGTTGCAGTCCCAGCCCTCGTCGACTCGGGCTCCTCAGGCAGCTTCATATCACAAGACCTTCTAAGTCGTCTCCATTTGCCCCGCACACGTCAAGCCCGGGAGATCAGAGTCGAGACTATCCAGGGAAACCACTTGGGCGTGGGCGGGTGAAATATATAGAGCCCCACCGCTGAGACTCAAGATCGGCTGTTTGCATGAGAAGGAAATCACTCTTCTGGTACTGGAGGGACCCACGGTGGACATCATCCTGGGACGCCCCTGGCTCGTTCTCCACTCTCCAGAAATCAGATGGGACTCGTGTGAGGTTACTTGCTGGAGCAAGTTTTGTCATCAGAACTGCCTCTCAGCTCTTTCAAGGCCACTCCACGAACCGTGCACAGCTCTGATTGCTTCCACTCACATTGAAAGCCCCAAACCTTTGGAGACACCATCTGTCCAATCTGATTATGAGGTGTTCCAGGATGTCTTCAGCAAGCAGGCAGCCACTCCCCGATGGGCGATGAAGGAATAGATTCAGGAGGCTCTTAACCAAGGTTTCATTCGACCATCCACCTCACCAGCCGCTTTGAGTTTTTTTCTTCGTGGGCACAAAGGACGGGGGCTTGCGGCCATGTATTGATTTATCTCGCTCTGAATTCCCAGATGTTGAAACTCTCATACCCACTTCCCCTGGTCCCAGCCGCTCTGGCGGAACTCCGTGGGCAACGCATCTTCTCCAAGCTGGACCTGCGGAGCAGAAATAACCTCGTTCGAATCCGGGAAGATGACGAATGGAAGATGGCGTTCATTACTGCATCCGACCACTATGAGTACCTCGTAATGCCGTATGACCTTTCCAACGCTCCGTCCATCTTCCAAGGTTTTATGAATGAGGTGTTCCAGGAGTTTCCATTTCGTGATCGTCTACATCGATGATATACTCCTATACTCCCGGGAACCTGGCCGACCACCGCCGCCACGTGAAGCAGGTCCTCTAGAAGCTCCGCCAACACCAGCTCTACCTCAAACTAGAGAAATGTGAGTTCCATCGCCCCACTGTGCAGTTCCTCAGTTACATCATCGGCCAGGAGGGGATTCAGATGGACCAGGGGAAGGTAAAAGCCATCACAGAGTGGTCTCCTCCCCAAACTCTAAAGGAGCTTCAGAGGTTTCTGGGATCTGCAAACTTCTATCGTCGTTTTATTAAGGATTACAGTCTGCACTCTGTCCCGTTAACCTCCATGCTCAGAGGTAAGCCCAAGTCCTTGTCCTGGAACTCCAGTGCCCACGAAGCCTTCGAAGGACTCAAGGGCCTTCAGCACGGCCCCCTTCCTTCGCCATCCAGATCCACACGTCCCGTTTGTGGTGGAGGTGGACGCGTTCACCACCAGAGTCGGGGCCATGCTATCCCAACAATATGGTGAGACGCCATGCCTCCAGCCTTGCGCATACTACTCAAAAAAAAAAAAAAAAACTGACCCCAGCGGAGCAAAAGTACAATATCAGGAACAGAGTTACTCGCCATCAAGCTGGCTCTGGAAGAGTGGTGGCACTGGCTGGAGAGAGCTAACCTTCCTTTCACGGTAATAACAGACCACAAGAACCTCCAATATCTCAGAGATGCAAAAAGGCTCAATCCTAGGCAAGCCCGCTGGGCTTTGTTCTTCACCCGGTTCGACTATACTATTACCTACCGCCCAGGAAATCGCAACTGTAAAGCAGATGCCCTATCGTGCTTGCACTCCCCAGACTCACTCCCTCCAGTCCTGATCGTAAGTCCGATCCTGTGGAACGACAGTCCCTTCTGGGCTCAGTTCACAATATACCGGGCTCTGGACATCCAGGCAGCCAACAGACCCTCTCACTCCTCCAAGCTCGGTACTGGTGGCCCAGTATGTCCTGTGATGTCATCCGGTACGTCCGAAGTTGCTCAGTCTGTGCCAGGTCCAACACTCCTCGTCACCTCCCCGTAGGCAAGCTCGTGCCCCTACCTTTACCTCGCCAGCCATGGTCGCACCTTGGGATAGACTTTGTGACAGACTTGCCCAACTCTGACGGTAACCCCTACATCCTAGTGGCAGTAGATGGCTTCATGAAGGCCTGAAAACTGATTCCCCTCAAGGGATTGCCCACTGCACTTGAAACTGCCGAAACTCTGTTCACTCACGTCTTCAGGAACTATGGAGTCCCTGAGGACATAGTCTCAGACTGGGGCCCACAATTTATTTCCCTCGTCCGGAGAGCTTTTTTTCCGGCTGTTAGTGGTCACGGTAAGCTTGTCCTCCAGCTACCATCCCCAGACGAACGGCTAGACTGAGCGCAAATCCCGGAACTCTGACGTTACATCTGGGCATATTGTCAAGACGACCAACACAGCTGGAGCCGCTTCCTCCCTTTGGACGAGTATGCACAAAACTCCCTCCGGCAGAGCACCACCGGCCTCACGCCATTCCAGTGCATACTCTGCTACCAGCCCCCGTTCTTCCCATGGACAGAAGAGCCTTCGGAGGTTCCAGCTGTGGACAGTGCGGAGGCACAAGACCTTTGCAGATGCTTGGTGCTCCTCCACTCCCACTTACCACCCAGGAGAAAAGGTATGGCTGTCGGGATCGGGATCTGCGCCTCCATCTGCCTTGCAAGAAGTTGAGTCCCCGCTACAGCGGTCCGTTCACGATACAGAGGCAGATTAATGAGGTTACCTACCAGCTCCAACTTCCACCCAGGTACAGAATTCACCCCACCTTTCATGTGTCCCTCCTTAAACCCTTCTCTCCTTCTGCACCAGGACCCACCGAACCGGATGAACCACCTCCTCCAGAGATCCTGGACCAACCGTCCATCTATCAGGTCAGAAACATCCTGGACTTGTGGCGGCGGGGTGGCCGGCTGGAGCACTTCATTGACTGGGAAGGAAATCGACCAGAGGAACAACCCCATGCTGCTGGAAGAATTACATCATACCCATCCTAATCGTACCGCACCCAGAGGCCGTGGCCGCCCCTGTCACTGCTTGAGGGGCGTCAAGAGCTGCCCGTGGAGGACGGGGTAGTGTCCGCGAATCCACACAATCACCAGCCACAACTTAAACCAGATCACACTCACCCAAGTTCTAATCACCTGCTGTCTCCAATCAAGCCACCTATTTGAGCACGCTCCTCAGTTACTCACCGTTCGGTCTACAGTTCACATCCCTGAACTGTTCCCATACTCTGTGCACTACTTACCTGTGTGTACTTGCCTTTAGCTCTCCAGACGATCATCCGACGATTCTCCAACGTGATTCTCCTTCGTTCCTGGTCTCCGATCTCCTAAGAACCTGCAAAGAAACCACACATCAGTATACAGCTAAGAACCACTGTACTGATCATAGTGTTTGATACTCACCTGCCATTGCCCATCACGATCTGGTTCAACAAGCCTGTCAATAAACCTGCCTGTTATTTCACTTACTTGTTGTCTCTGGCTCGATCTGTGACATTGTCCTTGCTAAAATAAAAATAAATTATTTGCCTAAATTGATAAAATTAAGTTTTGCAATTAATGAACCTAAACTTTTTGTTTTTCATTAGTTAAAAAAAAAAACACCAATCTATTCTCTTTTTAATAGTCATAATTTTTGGCCATATTAACAGAGAATTTATTATTTATCAATACAGGCTTTGTTGAAGCTCTCAGCTCAGTGTAGAACCCCACACAAAAATCGCAGACTCTTTGAAACACACTTTTTTTTTTTTTTTTTTTTTTTTTTTTTTTTTTTTTTTTTTTTTTTTTTTTTTGGACTGCTTAAGGCCTTTGAGGGACAGTTATGGGGGTGTTAGATTGCATTTGCCTTTTTATGGAGGAATGGATGAGGAAAACGACTGTATTGTTGACTGGTCCAATGGCAGTGAAAGTGACAAGATGATTGGTTAAAAAGCAGCTGTGGATTTTGGGTGCATGCAGTTTAGAGGAACCAGACTGTAAGATGAAAGCTGTAACCATGGTTCCCCTTCTCGGAATGTTTGCTTAGAGCAAAGAAAGGTCAGGAAACAGATCAAGCACAAACACTTGTGAATTGTTCAAGTTCAAGGTGAAGTTTAACGGCTAATGGAAAAAATGGTAGAGTAAGAATAAGATCAGTGGATGCAAGAAAAAATTTTGAGATATAGTATGATGTGTTTGGTCACAGTGAGAGAGTGTTTGACTCTTAAATGATTGTTGATAGCACTTAAGCAGTAGTATTTCCTAATTAATATGATGAAAGCTTCTCAAATGCTCTCAATTTGTGTGCATTAATGACTTGAATACTGGAAAAAGAGTCACTCAGTGAACTCTGTGTGTATGTTGGCTTCACACCATGCTATAGATTTCAGCCTGACCTGATTTTCTGCCAGTGGATTTGAATGGTTATGCAAAGTTAACCAGTTAAAGTTGACACAATAGATGTTTATCAGCAGAGAACAGAGACAGGTAGAGAGAACAAGAGAAATAGCCAAACAATAAAGGAGCCACAGATTATCTGGATGCACGAGTGATCATACACCATCATCCTCTGGTGAAGGAGGTGATTTGTGCTCGGCTGTGCCCGTCTGCCCTCTCAGACAATGTACAAGGTCACAGCCAGAAGGTCAGATGTCAAAGCTGGGGAAATGTGACACTTCCCTTCCCCCCAGCTCTTGTCTGATGACCTCCTGTGTTGTGTCTGGTCGGCTGATATGTGTCTGTATTTAACACCCATGGGATGCCCATTATCATGTGCTGTTAACACAGTCAAACTCCTCATCCTGTCTAAAAAAAAAAACAAAACATAGGGTTGCTTCCAAAATATAACAAAATTACACTATTTTTATTTATTTATTTTTTTTATTGTGGTATAATAAAATGTATTTTATAAATATTATTAAAATATTTATTCTGTTACAATAAAGTAGATTTTAATTCTGTTTAATTCTGTTTTATATAATATATTTATATATTTTTTATTATTAATATAATTATATACTATACAACTATAATACAATATTGTTCTTGAAGGAAGTTTAATTAAATTTATTTAATTGACAGTAAAAACATTTATAATGTTAAAAAAAAAATTGTATTTCAAGTAAATGCTGTTCTTTTAATCTTTCTATTCATCTAACAATCCTGAAAAAAATGTATCATGATTTCCACAAAAACATTAAGACTGTTTTCAACATTGATAATAATAATTAATAATATTGAGCAAATAAGCATATTAGAATGGTTTCTGAAGGTCATGTGACACTGAAGACTGTAGAAATGGCTGTGGAAAATTTAACTTTGCCACCACAGGAATAAATAACATTTTAAAATGTATTCAAATTAAATTATTATATATTGTAATACTATTTCAAACATTTACTGTATTTTTGATCAAATAGATGCAGCCCTGGTGAATCTAAGAATGTTTTTTCAAAAACATTAAAAACTTTTACTGTATGAACCCAAAACTTTTGAAAATAATACAATATATTTATATAATGTAATTAAATCAAATGCAATATTTAATTTATGTATATATAATTTTTCCAACTGAAGTCTTGAAGGTTATATCAGATTTAGCAAACTTCTGTGGACAAATTTTGTACCCAAAGTCTACACACACACACATTCACATAAATTAGGTTCTGACTCACCCCTTTAACAGAAAGTCAATAACAGCACAGGAATGATTAATCAGTGGCTCCATTGTCCAATTCCACCAATCCCCCCTCCTCTCTCACACACTCTGGGCCCCTCTCATGGCACAGTATTGATCTGAATGCATTTGCCTTCCATTTATCCACTGAACACAAAGAACTGTGAACTCACCCGGTACTGTGCCCAAATCCATCTAGGGAGGGATCACTTGCTTGCCATAGACATGCATAAATAGGTTTAGGGTAAGTGTTAGTCAATGGAAATGTACTCTGCAACAGCTTTAGCCTGTTTTTCTTTTTTCTGCTTTTTTCCCCCTGAATTAATTGACAACATCTCACATACTGTTGGTCATGTGTTATGAGGTCACATTATTTGGCAGCGTGATACAAAATTACATATTGCAGCACACCAGCAGAGAAACATAAATTAGATAATAAAGTCAATATTCAGGCATAAGACATTAATGTTCAGGAAATTGGAAAGTTGTATATCATGCGGTGTTGAGTATAGGAGAAAAAAAAATGGTTATTAAATGAAGGAGTTGCTTGAGGGAGTTAAAGGAGCCACAATGTTTGTTGCTGAAATATTCAGTATACTGAAAATTCAACAGTTTTGCACTTACTTTATGGAAATAAAATAAGATAAATATTATTGTCAGAGATCTGTGTGTATTGTGATCTTATATGCTTTTGATGTAGTGTATATATAGGTATGTAACCTACCATATTTGACATTAATCATTTTTAATTTTTTAATATTTACTTTGTCTTTATTGCCTTTATTCTTAAAGCTTTTAAAACATGCTTATCAATCATCACATTTGGGAGTTTGTGTGTTGCTGTTTGCCTGTGTTCCTATCTGAAAACCAGCAGAGGGATTTGAAAATAATTTGACGGACAGCCTGTTCAAAGCCCTCCCTGCCTCCCCTATCATTGTGGTTGCTGAGAATCAGGTTGCCATGACACCAGACTGTTTTGTCTGCCCTTTGACCCCTTTAAGAGGTGCTTTGGTCAATCAGGCATTACCCACGAGGGGCCGACCAAGGGGGGAAAGATGGGGCAACATTTCCTCTCTAAAAATGAGGTACAAAAGGTTCCTCTATACATCCGTTGTATGCAGGGGTACCGGCATAGTTATGGGGAGGCACAGGCGCACACACACAAACAAAAGGCACAGATGAATGTATCCATGGCGCAGTTCTGCCTCGGCAAAAAAAGAAAGGATCTATGAGGTCCCTTGTGTAGACGGAACTCATGGTTGTGATAAGAGCAGCTACCAGAACGGGAAAGATTTTCAGATGAATGCTTAGTGGAAAGATTAGAATCGGACGGTTTGATGGTCAGAAAGGTCGCTGACAAATTGGCTTTTGGAGACAATTAAGGCACTTTATTTTACTTAGCCTTAAATGTTGATAATTAATTAAAATGCAGTTTCATAAAAATATGCATTTATTAAATAATTTAAAAATATGCACTACCTTTCAAATATTTTCTATCTTAATTTATTTTAAAATGTATTTTATTCCTGTGATGCAAAGCTGAATTTTCAGCATCATTACCCCAGTCTTCAGTGCCACATGATCCTTCAGAAATCATTTTTAATATGATTTGGTGCTCAAGAAACATTTTTTATTATTATTATCAATGTTGAAAACAGTTGTGCTGCCTAATATGTTAAAAACAGCATTTGTTTGAAATATAATTTTTTTATGATATTATATTCTTGCTGAAAGTATTAATTTATTTTAAGAATCTTACTGACCCCAAACTTTTAAACGGTGGTGTATTTTAAGAATAAGAATATAAGCATTATATGTGACCCTGTACCACAAAACCAGTCAAAAGGGTCAATCTTTTGAAATTGTGAAATTTATGATTTATACATCATACTGAATAAATGAGCTTTACATTGATGTATGGTTTGTTAGGATAGGACAATATTTGGCCGAGATACAACTATTTGAAAATCTGGAATCTGAGGGTGCAAAGAAATCAAAATACTGAGAAAATCACCTTTAAAGTTGTACAAATGAAGTTCTTAGCGATGCATTTTACTAATCAAAAATTAGGAGATATTTACAAAATATCTTCATGGAACATGATCTTTACTTAATATTCTAATAATTTTTGGCATAAAAGAAAAATTGATAATTTCGTCCCATACAATGTATTTTTGGTTATTGCTACAAATATACCCGTGCTACTTATGACTGGTTTTGTGGTCCAGGGTCACATATATGCTAAATGAATTTATTTTAAAGTACATATCAGTATTTATTGAGCAAATCCTCCAGATGAGGATAATTCAAAAACATTGAATTATTGTGGCAGATGAATAAAACATAGATGGATAGACATTATTTATGTTTTTTTCTGGATTTCTGTTTTGGTAAAGATTTCACAATAGAAAAAGCAGAGTAAAATTCCACCCATCAAAAGTCATGAAAAGTGATTACAGACCATCTTATCCTTTCACAGTGCTACTGCGATCTACCGTCTGACCTCTAAAGATATCACCAAACCTATTAACGTAATCATATAAATATGTATAGAAGGGCCACTTTGGCAATCATGGATAGTAAAAGGACTATCAAGCATAATATAAGTCCTATTTACACTTGACTTCAGTGAACTAACGCCTGACAAGCCTTTGAAATTAATCCTCTCTAGCCAGAACTGCAGCATGTATCCTCCTCTCCTCTGAGGATTGTTGTGACTCGCTGTGAGTCCTCGTCAGGACTGATAAGATTAGCGTGGGCTCTGTTCTCACCCTAGGATACAAAGTATGTGGAACAGAATAACAGCTCATGGGAATTTATGTTGCTCTGTTTAATGGTGTTAGATACGTTATGCTTCAGACTATGAAATTGGCCTGGAACAGAGAATTTGTTTGGTTTTCTCTCCCTGATAGCCGCATAAATGCAGATAATCGGTGATGAAAATGAACTTACTTTGATTTCTGAAGGCTCCTTTCATTTCGGTTTTATTTCCGTTGTGAGCGCTGACCTGTATGTGACCTGTTTAATGTGGTGTATGCAGATAAGATTACTGCCATTTTTTTCTCATGCAGATGAACACAGAAGCCTGTCAAAACAGACATAAAATATGAATTACATACCAGAGATCTGGGGCTGGAGTTTGTTTATATTTAAACACTAATGTGCATTCTTGGCATGATGTCACAATTATCTGGGTAAGATGATGTGTCAGGGGAAAACCCTGGGTGTCTGGATAAAAATGAAAAATGAGAGCACATGCTTGCAAGCATAAAGCAGAAAATATCTTTATCAAGCTAATTTTATTGCATAAGAATTAATAATTCAATCATTCAGATACACTGTGGTCCAAAAACTCATTTGGATATGTATAGACTGCTCTCAAAAATGTATGAATGCCTTAGACTTTTATAACAAAATATCAAATCAAGCAGGATTGTGATGGCGAAGCTGAATTTTCAGCAGCCATTGTTCAAAAGAACAGAAATGATTGGAAATAGAAATCTTTTGTAACAACATAAATGTTTTTACTGTCACTTTTGATCAATTTAATGCTTCTTTGCTGAGTAAAATAGGGGTGTAATGGACACAAGCATGACGGTTCAGTACGTACCTTAGTTTTGATATAATGGTTCGGTATGGTTTCAGTACAGAAGGGGGAACACTGGTTTACTGAACAAATTGCTCTTTCTTTAAATAAATTCAGTTGTAATTAAAATCTTCTTAGGGATGAAAATCTACCTCAGCTTATGATCTAAACTACAGTGAGCCCTTTTACATTACTATAAGGTTTTATTAATCAATACTCAGTTTAAAAAATGTATGCAAACATGTAAATTGCACATAGTGCAGTTTTTAAGTTAACTTCTAAATTGTACAATTTCTATTTGTTGTTGAAATACATTCATTTACACAGTGGCTATCATAACTTGTTTCATAACAGATTTATTTAAACATACATTAAATAATTAAGACATCACTAACAGGTAAAGTAAAATATGAGTATATAGTCTAATATTTCGCAAAATGCTCTTCTCAAGACTTGAGGTAAATAAACTGTGGACACTGATGACTTGAGGTAAATGAAATGCTACGTCACATTTGTTTTGACGTCTTTCCATAGTTGAAACACAGATTGAGCGATTACACGAGGCATGAGATGTTCATTCATATTTATTTTGCATCAAAACTATTAGATGATAGCATTCACTCTCGCTCTGTACTGTCGTTTAAACTGAGGCGTTTATACAGTGATCTGTCGGGGCACATCAAAGAGCGCCAATACGGTATTTATTGTTTGAATCTGTCATAATTTGAAAGATGAGACTTTGTTTCTTATCAAAAGTAACAATATATAAAACTGGAAGTTTTCAATGAAGTTCCACTTACACATGTGCACCAAACCGAAAGACATGTACCAAAATTTTTCAGGACGAATATGTGTAGGCTACCCGTAGAATAAAATAATTAATTTCCTTAAAAAAAAAAGAAAAACATTTGAACAGTAGTGTATTTTTTGAGAAATCAAGTAAAAAAATTAACTGACGGCACTTGATTTGTTCTTTTGAAATCTCATGCAACATTCATTATTTTTTGAGTTTGTCTCATGTCTAGATGTGTCCAAATATTTTCTGTGGCCACTGTATGCACAATGCCATTCATTTGTGTATTTGATGTATCTTTTAAAGCAACAATCCTTTGTCTTTTTAGAAGCTGGGATGCATCACCTAAGATCTGCTCTGGTCCTCCTCAGGGACTACAGGTGTTCACTCTTCATACGACATACGACAAAGGAGACCAGCTGGTCAGTGATCAGGTAACCATACTTTTCTCTCCCACCATCATTCTCAATCCTTTGTCTTCTCTACCTACAATGCTAAATCCACCTATGAATCGAAACTTTAAACTCTTAGAACCTGTTCTCAACCTAATTTGTGGCCTCAAATACTTTTGTTGTTCAGTATGAGTTCCTCTACGCCTGTTTCTCTGCATACGTTTCTAATATCTTTCATATTTCTGCCGTGGTTTGTAGGTTTCCTTCGAGTCAGTTTTTATCATCGAAATATTTGTTGAACGGCCTCACATTTGTATTTTGTTTCCCACTCTTTTCTTACATTAACGGGCGAAGCAGCTTCACTGGACGTTAAGTTTCTCTCTGAATATTTCTGATTGTTCCTTGGCATTCCATTGTGCACTTACAATGTCAGCTGACCTTCATATTTTACAGCTGACCAGAACTGTGCGTGCATCTCTCTTCTCTCAGCTGCAGAGCTCAGTCCCACCAACATGCCTGGCATACACGCTAACCCCTCTGATGTGATTGACAACTCTGCCCTAGCAACCGCTTGGCACGTTTTCGGGCTGCCCAGGGTTGCCAGGGAAAGTGTTCCCATAGCAACATGTTTAACCACTTTATTTGCCACCTTGAAGTGTAGCGAAGGTTTTGCAAAGAGGCAGAAAGGGATTACTGCTGAAATTTGCCCAGGAAGAAAATGTGTGGAAAGGTGATATGATTTTTGTGATTCATTTTTGCTATTTATTTATCTATTTACTTTTAATTTTTGTATGTGTCTAGGGAGTTCTAGTGGATTTTTTTTTTCTTTTTCTAAGACTATGTAGATTTAACTAAATCAAATTTCACCTTTATGGTGGACAAAATGTCCCATTACTGGCCATTTAAAATCACAGACATCAGTATTCAAATGAAAGAATTAGTCCAATTTCAGAAGAAAAGTTTCTTGATAATTTACTCACCCCCATGTCATCCAAGATGTTCATGTCTTCCTTTCTTTAGTCGAAAAGTTTTTGAAGAAAAAATTCCAGGATTTTCTCCATTTAGTGGATTTCATTGGGGATCAATGGGTTGAAGGTCCAAATTGCAGTTTCAGCGCAGCTTCAAATTGCTCTACACGATCCCATCCGAAACGATCAGTCATTTTTTAAAAAAAAATAAACACTTATAAACTTTTTAACCACAAATGCTCATCTTGCACTAGCTCGACTTCATGCATTACGCAATCATGTTGGAAAGGTCACGTGTGGTTAGTTTTTCGTCTGTGTACTTCGGTTCAAAAAGGTAGGGTAGGGCGAAAAACTGCATCTCATTTTCTCCTCTAACTTCAAAATCATCTTGACATTGTTTTGTTTTTTTTGTATGTTTGCTTTGTACTTGCACTTGGTCTGTACTTTCGCCTACATCACACGTGACCTTTCCAACGTGATTACGTAAAGCGTGAGGTCAAGCTAGTGCAAGACGAGCATTTGTGGTTAAAAAGTATATACATTTTTATTTTTTTTTTTAGATAATGACCAATCGTTTCGCTAGATAAGACCTTTATTCCTCAGATGGGATCACGTAGAGCCCTTTGAAGCTGCATTGAAACTTCAATTTTGACCTTCAACCCGCTGATCCCCATTGAAGTCCACTATATAGAGAAAAATCCTGGAATGTTTTCCTCAAAAAAATTAATTTCTTTTCGACTGAAGAAAGAAAGATATGAACATCTTGGATGACATGGGGGTGAGTGAATTATCAGTAAATTTTATTCTGGAAGTGAACTAATCCTTTAACATCCATGTGCACATCACAGATTATCATTTAAATTCAAGTTCAAGGGTGCACATATATGCATTTCAGTTACACATTAACACTCAGATTTAAGTTGTTCAGGTTTGCTGTGTCCAGTATTCAGATTTATATGGAAAGTGGGATCTGGAGAGGGTGAGTGAGAGTGCATTGGGGAACTGAAAGGAAGAGAATTATAGAGCGATTTTAAAAAACACTAACTGGAAGAGGGGGGTGTTATAAAAGCCGTATCTTGCAAGGATGACGCTGAGTTGACATCAATGCTGCATTTATGCATGATTTGATTTTAAAAGAGAACAAGGAGGTGCAGAAGTCAGCAGAGGGAGGGAAATAAAGGGATTGGATAATTGAAGAAAGAGTGTTAGAATGAGAACCGGATGAGACGTAGGTGGTCCAAAGGTCGACTAAGTAGTAGGACGGGAAAAAAGGACATTGGGATGTGGGCAAAATTAGGGAGGGAACCTGACAACACTCATGGTGGTGTGAGAATTAAAAAAGGGCAAGAGTCTGGAGACAAAAAGGATGTAGGGCCAAATAATCTACCTGGCAACACGCTAAAGGAGGCCCTGGTATTGCCATGGTAACGTGCCACAGGATTGTCACAGGTTTTTGACGTGTCGCTTGTCTTTTTTTCATTCTGTGCAAAAATAGAAATCATAGAGCAAGGTTTGGGCATTTTTTGGGGGTGTTGTTTAAGTGGAGTTTGTGAGCTCTCTGCGGAACACCAAAAAATATATTTTTAAGAATGTTGGTAACCAGGTTGAGTGAATAAGAACAGAATTTTTTATTTTTGACTGAACTATCCGTTTAAAATGCTTTCTCTTACCCTTCCATAATATGCAGAATGTGGTGTGAGTCTGATCTGTTTATTAGCCAATGGCAGACAGGGAGAGTGTTCAGGGATACCCATTTAAAACATTTATTCCTTCTATTCTGTTTAGTGATGCAAGTGGCCAAGAAATTACACATTTTATCTTTCACATCAATATATAACACACAGAAAATTGCAGATTAACCTCATTAGCTGCTTACATTTCTCAACTAGAAAATACATGTTTTATCATTTGAAACCTAACAAAGTTCTTTTTGTGAAATGTTTCGCTTTTTCTTAAAAAACACTCCAACCAGGGTTATTATCGTTACCTAAAACAAAGTAATTTTCATTACTTAGATAATAAAATAAACATTAACTGAAATGAACAAAACATAAAAATACCTTGTTTTATTTTAGCTAGTTGCTAAGGCAAAATTTTTGTTTAGTTTAAGTACTAAAATAACTGAAACTAAATAAACTAAAAACTAAACCCGATGAAAAATATAGACATATAAACAAAAACTAATACAATTGATAAAAACACAATAAAATTACTAAAACTAATATTAAAATGAAAAAAAAAAATCGAATCTAATTCAAGATATTAACAAAAGCTATAATATTATATCAGTACTAATAAAATAACACTGAATCCCACTTGGTTTTTAATTTGACTTTCACATTAATTTAAAGCATATTTGATATTAAAACACAGCAACATCGGCTCAAGCAGTGGCATGAGTTTGAAGCGGGACTATCTGTTTGTTTGTCAATGGCAGACAAGGGAAATGTGAAAACAATTATTCTTTCTGTTCTGTTTGACTCTAGAGGTGCAGAAATTACACATTTCATCTTTAACCTGCACAAACTAAGACATTCACACTGACAGTATATAACACACAGAGACATCCAAACATACAGTTATTTCTTAATATAATATTTGCTTCCTGGCACAAATTAACTGCACTAACCCCGGTTTCTTAGCTAGCATTCATATCTGAGACAACACAGAAGGTCATAAACTCATTAGCTGAACCTATACACTCATTAAGCTGAAACCTCTTGGATGAATTCACACTGCAGTAAAACAAATGTAGAGAACAAACACAAACAAAGAAGCCAGGCTATAGACCGAGCGGCTTATGCTAGTGTAGATAAACACATTTGCATTCCTTTGCATGTATGCCATCTGTGAAACGTGTGTAGTCGGCATGCAAAGCGATACGGCTTGAACCTATGGCTCTCGTAGGCCTTTGGTGTCTTTGTGTGAAAATGAGAGGTCTCAGAGGAGCGCTACACCGCTGCTTTCCTGCTGAATAAGCACTAGCTTCTCTGTTAGCAGACAGACTCCTGCCTCTATATTGCCAGGCCTGCAGAAACAGTCTAGACTGATGGAATACAAGCTCACAGCAGTGATTTACGCAGTACTCTTCACATACACACACATTTATGGGAATTAACGCGTATTTCGGTGATTTCTTAGCATTTTGTTGTCATTAAGTAAAGATCAATAAGCATATTTTTTTAAACTGTGTGTGTGAGGGAAATTAGTGTGTGAGGGGATGATGATGATAAAAGAAAACATATTATCAGGGCAGCATGAATATTTTAGTAGCTGCAGAGAGAGTGGGTGGTTTCACCAAGGAGGTCAGACGGTGTGTGTACGTGTGGATGCGTATATGTGTGTGTGTCTTTTTCATGTGTGTATTATGTATGTGAAGCCACTAATGAGCAGAAACAATGCAGGAGGCAGGGCTGAGTCCGTTCAGTGCACAATATCACCAGCAGAGGGCAACAATGCCACAACAATGATTGTAAAGTGCTTTTGACAAGGGTTTTGTGCTCAAATTGTTTGCTAAATATGCAAGAGAGTTGGTTTATGGTGATTTTGTGTGTATTTGCATTTGTTGTGTACCCAAAGACTATTATTATATAGAGAATTTTAGGTAAGATATGAGGCCATTATAGTAGTTTTGAATACCGAACATATATTAGGAGAACTTTTTAACTTTTTCATGAATATAAATGCCTATGAAACATCAAAATTCAAGAGATGGCAGTGAAAAAAGTGAAAAAAAAAAAAAAAAGCATCAACAAAACAATCAATGCATCAGTTTATCTGGCAACGGAGTAATAAGGTCCTCAGCAATCTCTCTAATGGGCTTTTCACAGAGAAGTGTGTGGCCCTGCATGTGCGTTGCAGTGTGAGGTAGTTGGTTGTATGGTTTCGCATAATAAACAGCTCGGAGATAACTGTACAACCTTCTAGCTTTCCCTGCGGCTGCACGCTTACAGCTATCAGAACCCACTATGACGTCTGAAGCAGCATGGGATGAGCTCGTGTGGACAGCCAGGAGCAATGATTCAATTACAATGGTTATGTAGTGGATATGTAAGAGATTAAAAATGTCTTCTTTTTTTTTTTTAAGATAATCTGAGGTATTAAATTAGATACAGTCGGGTCTCGGATTGAATATGTGGGATTCAAGCTCTTGAACAAGTTGTTGGATGTTGAAAAATTTAACCCAAAGAAACATTAGGATGGAAAATGAATCATAAATTTGGAGGATTCTGCACTATTTCAGATATGGAAATCTGCAAGGTGAACTCTTTTGTACAAAAGGTCAGATGTTCATCTTCCATTGCAGCACGAGATGCTCTTTGGAGAACATGATCATCAGGTTTTACTCAAACCTGTGGAGTTCATGTAGCCTAAGTGCTGCTTTTCCACTTAAACTTTTCACACAAATTGTTATGCTGAATATATAATTTGTAATGAGGAAAATTTGCAAAACAGAAGCACTTTCACTGGTCTCCGACTCTTGGACCCCACTGTATATCATACAGCATATAATTTTCAAAACTGACTGTACTGTATCACTGCATGCACTACCAAAGGCAGAAGCCTTTTTATTATATATACTGGAAACATCAACAGGAGGTGCTTTAAGGCATTATGCGTGTTGTGAAGTCAAAGTCATTTTTTGTTTGATGGTGACTGAGGAATGTAAACAGCACAAAAGCAGCAGCTCTTTATAGTCTGTGTCATATTTAGATTGAAAAGCATTGCATTCATAAAAATTTAATTTTCTCGCAGCGGTGGTATGCGGCGTTGTTTATATATCAGCTTTATAGAAATGCTAAGAATATTTTAGTTCTGATTTATTGCCACTGGCATCCAATTAGATTAAATTTGTCTGATACCAAAGGCTGTCAGATCTTGGCTTTAATTTTTTAAATCACTTTTTTTCCATCTAATGTTCATTAAATTATAGATTAGATATCAAATGAATTTATTTTCTCTCATTTATTTTCTAACTGAAAAATACTGATATGAAATGGCCAGCATTCAGCTTTTTTTCCACTCAGAAACAGCGGAAACCTTTAACAAAGCAAAAGGCTTTTGCTGGTTGTTTGTGTCTGCACACTAGCGTGTGTTTGTGTGTTTATTTGTTTGTGCCTCCTATTTCTGCATCACCATCCAAGTCACCCCTCATCCTCCTCCTCCTCCTCCCCATCTCCCCCTGTGTGTCTGGCTGGTGGCTCAGACAGCCAGCATCCGCATTGCGTTGTAGCTCTCTTTTACTCCCCCTCTGTCTCTTTCTCTCTTTTCATTCTCTTTCTCCCTCACTCTGTCTCTTTCTTCCTCTTTCACCTCCAGAGGGTGGGAAAAAGGGCATGTATCAGCATATATCCTATTGGAGGTGTGATGAGAGGTTGTTCTGTGGTCAGATGTCGATAGTTTCTGTTGTATGTTGAGGATTCCGTGTTCATTTCACACATCGTAATGGTATGGGTTGAAATAATATGTTTCGGTGTCTGTTCTCCATTGCTGTGCACTTGCGACCAGACTGGACCAGTTCTGCCCTCATATTCTGCTTTAATTTTCATACCCTTCACCCACTTTGACTCATTGTCTCTATTACTGCTGCTCAGATCAGCTGCACTCGCAGGAATAATTGGCATGATGTGTAATAGAATGTGAATCTTGAATGGGGTGTATGTGCTTACAAACATTTGCTTGTGCATTTAAACTTGTGTGTGTCCTGTCGTTGGGTCAATTTGTATAAGAGGAAACCAGGGCAAGTTGTTAGACCAGGATTTTGTCTCAGTCAATGTATCTCAGTAACTAGGTTTGAGTGAAAAATCCAGTTACACAAATTGTTTTTTTTTTTTTTAGCAGTTTGGTATGTCGGTTTCAAAATTGTTGGTCATAAATCGCTTTCATTTCATAATTTTTGTGAATATATTTATTTTTTTAATATTATATAGAGTTAACAATTAAATACAATTTAATTACACTAGTGCACATACTAAATAATTTCAAATATTCAGTTATTTCTATGTATTCATTACGTTTCATATATGTACATTTCAAAAGCTTGGGGTCAGTAATACTTTTTAAAAAAAGAAATGCATAGTTTTTATTCAGCAAGGACACACTGATAAAAAGTGACAGTTAAGACATTTATAATGTTCTGAAATATATGCTGTTATTTTGAACTTTCTGTTCTATTCAAAGAATTCTGAAAAAAATGTATCTCAGTTTGCACAAAAATATTAAGCAGCACAACATTTTTCAACATTGATAATAATAAATGTTTGTTCAGCTCCAAATCAGAACATGGCTGCTGAAAATTCAGCTTTACATTTACAAGAATAAATTACATTTTCAAATATTTTAAAACATAAAATATTTATTTTAGAAGTACTGATTTATTATTTTAAATTGTTATATTTCACAGCATTGCTGTTTTAACTGCATATTTGATCAAATAAATGCAGCCTTAGTAAGCATAAGAGCCTTCCTTCAAAAACATTTTAAAACATCTTACTGACCTCATACTTTGTGTATGTACTGTTTATAAACCTACTCATATAAAAATCTAGTGAAAGCAAAAGTTACCTAGAGTGACAACTAGCCCCAGTCTTTCCTATACTGCAGCACAATCATTGTCCTCCTTAAACCAGAGTGGAAATTTTCCTGACATTTGTCTGGTGACTCGAGGAAGCGGATGCCTTGCCACGTGATGAGCGGTTCAATTGAGAGTGACTTAGAAGTGTGGCAATCTGGGCCCTGAAATGGGGAGACCTGCACCGAACACGGTGACGTCATACCTTCAGTGAGAAACTCAGTGCTTTGTCTGCCTTATTGCAGGCATGCAGCACACCGGACAGCATAGGAGCATCCGTGCAAACAGAGACAGAAAGCAGTCCAGATTGAAAAAAGGAGACGCAAAACAATGCAATAGCAACAAAGGACAGATATTAGAATATAAAAGGTGCAAGAATATAGAGGGGGAGATACAAAGATAAAATAAAGAGGTTTATTTATGAGAGGATAGATGCATGAACAAGAGTGAGAATCAGATAAAGTGCAAGCTTTTGCAAATAACTTCCAGACTGCCTGCAGTCAGCAGCACTAATAACAGCTGTTGCCATCCCTCGGAGTCGTGGAAATGGAGGTTATTAAGCATTCCCTTTGAATAAGCTGCTGTAAAGCTAATGTATAGCTGATCCATACTTGTGCACCCTTGTTTAAATAGGCTCTTTCATGTTCCTGCGCATCAATGTCTGAACATCTTTATCCCAGACTGTACTAATAATGCTGTCTGCAGCAGACATTTTGGCTCCAGAACAAGGGACTTTCATACCCGCTGGTTGTGATGGCATGAAAAGGGGCTATTCCTTCTTAGCTCTTCCTCGTTGCTACTTTCGCCTATCTTTGTCTTTGTTACTGTTCTCTCTCAAAGCAAAATGAGTAGCTTCCCCCACTCACTGTACCAGCATGTCATAAATCATATTTAAACGACTACACCTCCACTGAGGCTGTGGGGCTGGAGTATGGCTGGCTAAAGAGGCCATGCGAGGACAATGCAGCATTTAGTCGTAGAAATGAGCGGTTCACGTAGATGAAATTGTTTAGCTTTTTTCCAGCAAACTGTTTTTTGCCATTGTAAAAAGTTTATACACTTTTTAAGTACATATACACTATGACACATGAGCTTAATATAGTATTACTTACCAAAGGATAGTAAACATACATATTGCATGTCACATTATATTGTTTTATGCACAATATCTTTGACGATTTTGTTCTTTTTGTGTTTTTAAAGGGACAGTTCACCCAAAAAAAAATGTCGTACCAAACTTCTTTGACTTTCTTCTACAAAACACACACACAAAAAGATATTTTGAAGCATGTTTTGTCTGTATTGAAAGTGAATGGGGTCCAAAACACTGACTTTGATTAAACAGACAAAGAAATGCTGCTCTTTCGAACTTTCTAAGCATCAAAGAATCCTGAGAAAAAATGATCACAGTTTTCACATTGAAAGTCAATGGGTTCCAAACAACACTGAACCCCAGCAACTTTCATTAAATTGAAAAAAAGAAAGTGCCGAGACATCTTCTTTTGTGTTCTGCAGAAGAAAGAAAGTCATACACGTCTGGAACGACATTCAGGTGAGTAAATGAGAACAGAATTATCGTTATCGAATTCAAATGCACAGAGCGTGATGCTTCTGGTGCTGAAAAATATATGTAGTATAGTGCGAACACGTTAGCTATAGGTGATTTGCTGCACTGGAGAAGTCGCAGCATGTCGAGAAGACGGAGCGTAATCTGATGAGGCGTACCCATGGATTGATTAACAGAAGATTGCGGCAAACGTAATATCTTCCAGCGCTTTATCATTTTGCTAGCCTGATGCTCAGTGGCTTCTCACCCTGTTTGAGATTCTGACCCTCCCCCTTCGTTTCCCATTCCTTCCTACTCTCGGCTCTCTTCTCCTCTCCCCTTTGCCCCCTCCCTGCTCCCTCTGTCTCTCACACACATTTCCTCTCTCAGACGCACGCATACACGAGCGCACAGACTGCGAAAGAAGGGGGGGCAGGGGTAGTAACGGAGACACGATGCCTGAAAAAACGTGAGCGAGGGAAAGAGAGAGAGAGAGAGAGAGAATAGGGATGTTGTAGGCTAGGGAGGGATTGAGAGGAAAAAAGCGAGAGAGTTTGAGATTAGGGACAAGGGATGTGAGTGCTTGAGATGCTGAGACGAGACAGAGTGATGGAAGACTCAAAGGCAAAGGCAGAAAATGTGTGTGTGAGTGTGTGTGTCTGTCTGTCTGACAGGGAGGACTATAGGATTGCTGTAGGGGAGGTAGGTTGTGTGCTACCTATGGGATCAGCGTGATTGTCTTTGCTCTACCTGCCTGTGGGCTCATTGTCTGTGTGTCTGACTGACTGTCTGACTGTTTTTCTCTGTCCAGAGAAAGAGGGAGAGATGACCAGACACTTAGATTGGAGAGTGGAAAGGATGGACGTTTTCTCGTTTTCCGTTTCCTTTCACTTTGTCTTTGTCTCGTCAGGTTTAACTTTTCCGAGTCCGACACGTTTCCGCATCCTTCATGCTGCACGTGAACTGGTTTTTCGTCTCGTACGTGTAGTTTTCCACAGACTTCGTACGTCGACATGCACTTTTTGTCACCATAAAGCTTGACATTGTCAAAGTCTGCATGTTCCAGATGCCACGATAAGGTAGTACATCTCCTTTTGGATCTTTGCCATTCGCCCCTGCTACATCATTATGTGATTTTTGGCACAGCAGAGGCTTGTATTTGTCATAGACAGTTTATTGTGGTGCTTGTGATTGACACACCTGTGCACATGCATGTATGTGAGACAGATAATAATTCTCTAATGCCGAGATGGAGAGATGCTTTGAAGTACGCTTGTTCGGTTTATTTAATGTTTAAAAGACAATAGAAATGTGGGTCTAACTACTGCTGCAGTCGTTTTCATAATTCATGACGGTGTGATGTTTGAGAAATATTTTATCACCGTAGTATTTTCGAGTCTGTGACCAGTTTGAAGTATTGCATGTCTACAACCGGCTAGGCGTGAAGATCTTAATCAGTTTGTCAACTTGCACATTTTTTATGATAATCACAGTACATTTTTGGGAATAGTCATGGTCAAGATTTGAACAGTTTGGTGTCTCTACTCACTCAGTCACTGTGTCAGTTGTACCAGCTGTCTACCAAGAAGGGGCACTATTGCACCATTTTACCTTCTTCAGGTCCCCATTTGCAGTTTGTGCACTGTGTAACATAAATCCATCTAATAATAAGTGTTAATCACTTGTTTGCATTGGATATATTCATATTTGTTTTGTTTTATCTTCACAGGTTTTGACCAAACACCTGAACATTTGGAAAAATTGGATTACTTCCATATACTGTGCTGTAGGTATTTCATTTTGCCCTGTCCTCATGTTACCTGATGACAGCTGAAGGAGCCATCCAAGTGTTAACATGTTATTTTTGTTGGTTGATTTATGGCTTTTTATATAGTAATTTACTAAGAATTACTTTACACTGTAAGTTGGTTTTATTTGATTATAGTTTTCTCCTGGTTGTTATGCAATTTTGCGGAGAAATCCTCTATCTTTGTCTCAGGAGTCGGCAAATGTGTCTTTGATTTTCCAAAAGAAAAGCTCCTCAAGCTGATGAGGTTTTACTGAAGCTCCTAGTAGATTCGTGCAGAGGATGATGCCATGGCTTACAGCCTCTGTGGTGAAACATATTGCAGTAAAAGTACCCATCAACAACACCCCATGGTTTTATTATGACTGACACAACACAGTTTGGTGCAAACATTATGTGTTTACTGCTCTCTGTGCACCTTCACAGCCTGAAGGAAGTGAGGGTGAAAATCTGAACAGCGCAATGCAGTCGGAGCCCCTTTTTCCAGGTGCTTTAAATGAGGTTTCGAAGACATCAGAAAGAAAGAATGACGTAATTGTGCTTTTTTAATTACAGAAACACTGTCCTGTTTTTTTCACAGTATGTCTCTTTGTCCCTGAGACCCTTAACCTGTGAGGTCAAACTAGGTCACAGGTGAGGTCCTCAGGAACAGGGCTGCATGCGCCATCATCCCAAAAAGTCAAATCAAGGTGAAACATTTGCATTTTTATTATGTCTCTAAATCAGTCTTTGCTATATTTACAGTAGCTGATTAAACACATGCTGAAAAAGTTCAGTTTTATATTTAGATTTAGCGTTCTAATACTGTAAATTATTAGATTGTACTCTGGCCCTCCAGTTGTGGTAGCGACTACTGGGGACACACCCTATTGGCTGGCTTTGTGCTCTACACAAAGAAATGGTCCAATAAGAAGACAGCCAAGGGTGGTGACCCCATAATATTATCATCACTGATACTGTCTTTCCATTCACACAAGACAAGACGGATGTTTTTTACGAACATACAGATGTGTTGATCCATATATGTCATTATGTATCTCTTCTCCCCTTTATCGATACCAGTGATATTTTACTATCATTTAGATACTGTAATAGTTTTTTATTAATATTTAAAATTAGGTTTTATTTTTATATTTTCCATTTTAATTTTAATAAAGTTTTTAGTATTTTTTGTTTGTTATATATATATATATATATATATATATATATATGGTTTTAGTTCACTATTATAGGCCTGATCTATACCTGATGCACTCATAGTGCCTTATTTCAAGCCTATTGGTGAGTTTTCTTAGTTTCACGTGTGCATCATTTGTTCATACTTATCAACAGAGCTATTTAAAAAATTAATTAATTAATTAAAGAGAAATTAAACACCCTGCAAAGCATTGCTGGGGACTTTTTAGTTGTTTGGTGCAATTATTGTATGTTTTCTAATCTCTGTGACAGCTTGAATGAAGTGAGTCTGAAAATTTGACTGAATCTGAGCAGCGCAATGCAGTCAGAGTACCTTTTTTGAGGTGTAATTTGTTCACACTAATCAGTAGTCCTGTTTTTAATGCAAGAGACATGAAACATCTCACAGAACATCACCAAAACATGTTGGATGCAAAGATTAGAAAAAAATATAGAAAAAAAGTCATTATCCCACATGACGCACATTCAAAATCACAAATGAAAAATGAACCTGGGAAAAAAAGAGACACCGGCACTCCATGATGTGTTCATTTTTCAGTGTACCATCGCTGACTTTCTGGCCTCCTGTTGGAGGGCCAGATGTAGAATTGGGATCTCAGGACAGTGCAGCGTAATGCTACCTGTCTTCTGATCATAGCTGATAGGCCGGCTGACGGACTACACCGTCTTTTCTCTGGCAGGCCTGCGGCGGGGCTCCTGCTCACTATTGATTGGCTTGTCTTTGCAGAGACAGATGAATGCATTAGTACCCAAGTCGCTCCTGCCACTGGAAATATATTAACTTCATGTATTAGGCACCCTGTCTCGTTACCATGGCAACACTTTGGAAAAGACAGGGGAGGGGTGTGGAGGCAGGAGAGGGGGTTTTGGGGTGATGGAATGGGGGGGAGGGGTGTGGGATACGGGATGCAATGAGCTTGTGGGCTTGATTGGTAGTCTCTCTATTTCTCAGACACACACACACACACACACAGACTATGTTGGGGATCCTACTATATCAGATTTTTTGTTTATATGTTTATGTTTTAACCTTTAAATTAATATTTTAAATGGCAATTATGCTTTTTCTAATGTCTCACCCATTGTTTTATTATTGTAATTTTACGTTTTGTCTTTTTCCTTTCTTTCATCTGCTGCTCAGAGATCAGTGATCGATCACATGCACAGAAAGCCTTTTCTTTTCCCTTTGTTCCGGTCAATTTGGATCATTTGCAATATCACGGCACCCCACCACCATCATCAACAGGCACACAGGCATCACCCTCTCCCTCCCTTTTCTCTTCTCTCGCTCCCTCTCTTTCACACACACACTCCCCATCTCTTTACTTTGCAGCAAAATGGTGCATAATGGGAGCAGGAAGAGAGTTGAAAAGGCAATGGAGTAAATTAGCAATATTTCTTAATGGGGGAACACTGCACAAGACCACCATGAACGTCACAGGCGTATATTGCTTTTGTCTGGAGTCATTGCATGATCAAGATGAACTAGCCTCACCTGTGTTAAACAGATTCTGTCATCGTTTACACACTTTCATGTCCTTCCATTCCTGTATGATTTTCTTTTTTCTGTGGAACATAAAAGATATTTTGAAGAATGTTGGTTTCCAAACATTTTTGGTTCCCATTGACATTGGTTTTTATTGTATTTTTTGTCCATATAGTGGAATCAATGGGATCTGATCATTGGGTACCAATAGACCGAAGTCTGGGTAGCAGCATATGTAAATTTTGACAGGAATGAAAATGAGGCTGTGGTGGATAGAAGTACAGCATGCGTTCAATGGATTGTACTGTTGTTTAACAACATACCAGTTGTTAGCTGCTGAAACGTATTTACAAAAAAAAAAAAAAAAACATTCAGTAGACAAAAAACCCATAAAACTGTTTTTAAAGTTGTGAGTTTGTGAAAATTAAATGATCTATGACCTTTATACAGTACTTACTTAATACAGTACTTAATTATAAAAAATTATAAAGACTAAAGTCTTTCCCTCACAGCTGTCACGATACGCTGGAGCCAGGGAACGAGGAGATGAGGAGTAGTGCAACAATCTTTAATGGAAACAAAGGCAGGGAACATCAGGAATGCAGGAGACATAGAATGACATAACACCGGACACTGGAGACAAGGAAACACAGGGCTTAAATGCTAGGAGTAAATAAGATAATTAATACAACACAGCTGGAACAAATAAACTAATAATGATAATAATAAGGACAGGAACAGGAAAAACCAAATAAGGGCATACATAATGGAAAGCTAGGTCAAGGAAGGCACATGGGGAGCAAAACAACACAAGACAGGGACACAAGTCTGACATTTACTCCCCCCTCCCGGAAGGTGCATCCCGCCCAGTAGCAACATTAAATGGGCGCCATGGTGGATGAGGGCGCTCAGGAGGCCATGGCGGAGCAGGCAGCTCGGGGTGCCATGGTGGATCAGGGAGCTCAGGAGGCCATGGCGTAGCAGGCAGCTCGGGGAGCCATGGCGGGGCAGGAAACTCAGGAGGCCATGGTGGAGCAAGCAGCTCGGGGAGCCATGGCAGAGCAGGCAGCTCAGGGAGCCATGGTGGAACAGGAAACTCAGGAGGCCATGGCGGAGCAGGCAGCTTGGGGAGCCATGGCGAATCAGCTTCTGAGGCCGTGGCCCCAGCCCCCACCCTGGCCTCTATGCCCCCCCCCCCAAATTCTTGGGGGAAATTACGGGCTCCGAGGCCCTCCATGGGCTAAACTCAGGAACAGGAGCCCTCCGTGGGCTACACTAGGGAAAAGGAGCCCTCCTTGGGCTAAACTCGGGAACAGGAGCCCTCCGTGGTCTAAATTCCGTGGGTTAAACTCGGGAACAGGAGCCCTCTGTGGGCTAAACACAGGAACAGCAGCTCTAACTTGATGCTGGTCAGGGGCTAGAGCCATCTCTCAACTCGGGTCCGGGGCTAGAGCCATCTCTCGACTCTGGTCAGGGGTTAGAGCCATCTCTCGACTTGGGTCCGGAGCTAGAGCCATCTCACGACTCTGGTCAGGGGCTAGAGCTGATACTGGAGCGAACTCTGGGGCTGGAGCCGACACTGGAGCAAACTCTGGGGCTGGAGCTGACACTGCTGCTGTCGACATAGGGCTTCAGGGAGCCGCAGCCGGTGGGCTTGACTTCGGAGCGGCCGGCAGGCTTGGGGGAGCCACAGCCAGCGGGCTTGACTTCGGAGCGGCCGGTAAACTTGACTCATGAGCAGCCAGCAGGCTTGGGGGAGCCACAGCCGGTGGACTTGACTTCGGAGCGGCCGGTAAACTTGACTTCGGAGCGGCCGGCGAACTTGAGTGAGCAGTGGCTGGTGAGCTGGAGAGAGCCGCGGCCAGCGGGCTTGACTTTGTAGCGACCAGCGAAGAAAGCTAGGG
This sequence comes from Spinibarbus caldwelli, assembly GCA_039654775.1. Taxonomy (NCBI): domain Eukaryota; kingdom Metazoa; phylum Chordata; class Actinopteri; order Cypriniformes; family Cyprinidae; genus Spinibarbus; species Spinibarbus caldwelli. Next base: position 18,631,551 of record CM077227.1, read on the forward strand.
CAAGGAATGCACATGGGGAGCAAAACACAACACAAGACAGGGATACAAGTCTGACAACAGCATTGTTTTCATCTAAATTCAATATGACGTCTAACCTGACTATATTAGTCATATCCAAATATATTCTTATAAAGCTGATAGTTCTGGTCCTTGATTCTGATTGGTTGAGCCGCGTTCAAAACTCTTGTGAATTACTCTACAAACATACACCTTTGTTTACATCTGTGTGTTGCTCGGTAACCACTTTGTTGCAACCACAACCATTTCAAAGGAACTACATTGTTTCGGCAGAAAAATAATGTTTTTATTAATATCATAACATTTTATTTGCTTTGTTTTATTTTGTGAAACCTTGCTACATATATGGAATAATTGTTTTATAAAAGCAATAAACCCAGTGAAGCTGTGGTTTACAGTGAATTTATAACAGCTTCAGGTCCTGCCTAACAACGCCCCTTAGTTGTTATAAAATTCACTATAAACCACGGCTTCTTGGGGCTTATTGCTTTATTTATGTTCCACAAAAAAAAAGTCATGCAAGTTTGGAAAGACATGAGTGTGAGTGAATGATGACAGTTTTTTTCATTTTGGGGTTGGACTATCCCTTTAAGAAACCTAGATATAAATTTTACAATAAACTTGATGAATTTAGAGTTTTGCTATTTATTCATAATTTTTTAAATATATGTTAATGTAACACAAGTAATACTAATCACTACATAAGATCATTACTCTTATGTGTATATTAGCTGTGCCCATGTGATAATTATTTTGTCGTAATGATGTAATCCTTCAACAGAATTTTTAAAAAATGTTTAGTTTCAAACAGCTTGAGGAATAATATGTATAACAGGTCCAGGAATAACAAAAATGTTTGTGATGATGGTAAAACTGTTGTTTTTCAGCTCGGTAATTAAAACAGCTTTGAACTGCTATCAGTGCTTTATCGACGTCAATGACAGTCTTTGTTTGTGCTGGGCCATATTCTCACCGAATACAATATAAGGAATGTAGACTCTTGTTTCAACACTCGATCGCATATTCAACAATGATTTGAGAGTAAATGAAGCAGGAAAAGTAGGTAAGATTAAAAAATGACATGCTATTGGTATTATGCTACTAAGAAATAGGCCTACGGTACGAGAAGCTGTGTTGTAGTCACGCGTAGCATGACTGTATTGACAATGCAATACGGTCTCGAGTATTTTTTTGGTTGTAATAAAATGAGTACAGAAACGTGCGATAAACTTTTCACGTTGCTCCACTTTAATTTTACTTTAAAAACTAGGGCTGCAGTTAAACTTAACATGTTTTCAGAATTTGTACAGTTTATGTTCTTGTATAGCCTATTGTTTTTGTATCTCTTTCACAGGGAGAGGCTATGACTTGATGCTGAACAATATATTGATGGCTGAAATTATGCCTATAGTGGAGGAGTTTGACCAGCAGAAAAATTATGGTAACAGATTTTGTCTTCAGTAGCCAAATAATAGACTGTGTTTGTTTGGGACCAGACCTGTGACAATTCATTAGGCCATAACTTGAAAGGATTTACCCTGAGTCAGCAGAGTAAATATTTCCTTTCAGACGTGATTCATTGGAAATAGTAAGTGTGAGGAACCTTTATCAGTGAACTCCAACAATACTTAGATTACAAAGGGAAGACCTAGAGACTTACATAATGTGTACTGAAAAGTGATATGTATGAATGTGAAATGATTGTCTACACTCACCGCACCCAGAATGTTTATGAGATGCTGGGTGTTGTAAAGCTGTAAATCTGTCGGTTCTAGTGGTTTGATTACAAGTATTACATAATACAAAGACAAATTTTTTATCCCTTGGAAACGATATATTTGATCATCAGAGACAATACAACTTGGGTGTTTTTATCCCTTTTCAACAAGAACGGCTTACTTTAGGTCATTTCTAGTCATTCAATAATTACATTTTGCCGCCCATCTTTCTCTCAAACTGAGGAAAGCAGAAAAGACAGACAGAGACTGGCATGAAATATCAGGGAGAGAGCCAGATAGAAACAGACATGTGATCTTTGACATACACACTTTGACTGAAATTGTGATAAGTGGCTCTGTCCTTCTCCCCTCTTCTCCCTTCTTTCAGATACAGTGTATGAGTTCAGGCTACGGCAGCAGCAAACAATTTCATTGTTGCAGCCTCAAGGCTGCCCAGAGGTGAGACTTACATTATCACTTCATTTCTTTTGCTTGGTAAACCATGAAAAACTGGACCTGAGCCTTCATCTTCAATACTGCAGCTCTCACTTTTCCCTATAAGTTTCATCACAATTTCTCCCGCTCTGAAACTCGATGCACCCAACCACCTAAGTATTGCTGACTATTAAACTGTACATTTCTTGCACATGGATACTGCAGTATCTAAAATGTGTTTTTTTTTTTTTTTTTTTATCATTTCTTGCAGCATCTGGATGTTTCCCCCCATGTGGTGAGTAACACCTATATATGTCATGACCCTCCTGATGAAGCAAAAAAAGGTCCTCAGATTGCTACACTGAAATCTCTGAAGAACTTTTAAGCATTTTTAAGGTTCCTCAAATATCCTATTGTCACGGTCCGCTGCTACTGTGGAGGAGACGGAGACGGGCTAAACTCAGGAACTGGAGCCCTCTCTGGGCTGGATTCAGGAACTGGAGCCCTCCTCCTTGGCCCCCTGATCTGGGGCCAGAGCCGACACCAGAGCGGACTCTGGAGGGTGCTTTCGAGGAGCAGGCTCTGGACCGAACTCAGGGGCTGGAGCCGACACTGAAGCGAACTCTGGGGTGAGGATGAGGGCTGTGAACAGTCTCTTCCTCCTCATCCTCCTCTTTTGGTTAGGGGTTAATGGGGCGGCCGACAAACTTGACTTTGGAGAGGCCGGCGGGCTTGTGGGAGCTGCGGCCGGCAGGCTTGACATCGGAACGGACTGCAAACCTGAATTCGGAGCGGCCAGCGGGCTGGTGAGAGTCGCGGCCGGCAGCCTGACCTCGCAATGGCCGGCAGACTTCACTTCGTAGCGGCCAGCAGGCTTGTGAGAGCAGCGGCCGGTGGGCTTTACTTCAGAATGGCCGGCGGTCTTGAGAGAGCTGCGGCCGGCGGAATTGACTGAGAAGCGGCTGGCGGACTTGATCACAGAGTCGCTGATCGCTGAAATCCGATTTTTTTTGCGCTGTTGTTCACATTGTCATTTAAATGCGACTGCCATCAGTCTCATGTGTGAACCGTATATGGCCCTGAAGTGACCCGCATGCGCAGAAGAAGACGTGACGTCAGACGCAGCGCACTGTGTTTGCGGAAATAAAAACGGATGCTGCTCGTGTTAGCATGTGTTTAGCAATTTTTCAGTTAATGTGCAATCGGAGCCTAAATAACGAAGTGATAAGAAGAAGAATATTAAGAAGAACAAGAGCACGATTTCCTCCAGTGCAGAATTGTGACGTCTGTCGCATTTCAATGTCGTAAAACTCACATGAAATGTGACATGGCCGTTCAGACTGAAGTCACATTGCAAAACATCAGATATGTATCTGATTTAGGACCACATATGAAAGTGGCCTGGGCCTGATTTGAAAAAATGGGATTTGTGTTGTTCAGACTGTCATAAGAAAATCAGATATGGGTCACATTTGGGCAAAAAAGTCAGATTTGGGCCATTTTAGCCTGCAGTGTGAACTAAGCCTGAGCTACACAATCATGGGGAAGACTGTTGATCTGACAGTTGTCCAGAAGACAATCACTGGCACCCTTCACAAGGAGGGTAAGCCACAAACATTCATTGCCAAAGAAGCTGGCTGTTCACAGAGTGCTGTATCCAAGCATGTTAACAGAAAGTTGAGTGGAAGGAAAAAGTGTGGAAGAAAAAGATGCACAACCAACTGAGAGAACCGCAGCCTTATGAGGATTGTCAAGCAAAATCGATTCAAGAATTTGGGTGAACTTCACAAGGAATGGACTGAGGCTGGGGTCAAGGCATCAAGAGCCACCACATACAGACGTGTCAAGGAATTTGGCTACAGTTGTCGTATTTCTCTTGTTAAGCCACTCCTGAACCACAGACAACGTCAGAGGCGTCTTACTTGGGCTAAGGAGAAGAAGAACTGGACTGCTGCCCAGTGGTCTCAAGTCCTCTTTTCAGATGAGAGCAAGTTTTGTATTTCATTTGGAAACCAAGGTCCTAGAGTCTGGAGGAAGGGTGGAGAAGCTCATAGCCCAAGTTGCTTGAAGTCCAGTGTTAAGTTTCCACAGTCTGTGATGATTTGGGGTGCAATGTCATCTGCTGGTGTTGGTCCATTGTGTTTTTTGAAAACCAAAGTCACTGCAGCCGTTTACCAAGAAATTTTGGAGCACTTCATGCTTCCTTCTGCTGACCAGCTTTTTAAAGATGCTGATTTCATTTTCCAGCAGGATTTGGCACCTGCCCACACTGCCAAAAGCACCAAAAGTTGGTTAAATGACCATGGTGTTGGTGTGCTTGACTGGCCAGCAAACTCACCAGACCTGAACCCCATAGAGAATCTATGGGGTATTGTCAAGAGGAAAATGAGAAACAAGAGACCAAAAAATGCAGATGAGCTGAAGGCCACTGTCAAAGAAACCTGGGCTTCCATACCACCTCAGCAGTGCCACAAACTGATCACCTCCATGCCTCGCCAAATTGAGGCAGTAATTAAAGCAAAAGGATCCCCTACCAAGTATTGAGTACATATACAGTAAATGAACATACTTTCCAGAAGGCCAACAATTCACTAAAAATGTTTTTTTTTATTTTTATTTTTTATTGGTCTTATGAAGTATTCTAATTTGTTGAGATAATGAATTGGTGGGTTTCTGTTAAATGCGAGCCAAAATCATCACAATTAAAAGAACCAAAGACTTAAACTACTTCAGTCTGTGTGCATTTAATTTATTTAATACACGAGTTTCACAATTTGAGTTGAATTACTGAAATAAATGAACTTTTCCACGACATTCTAATTTATTGAGATGCACCTGTATATGTATATATATATATATATATATATATATATATATATATATATATATATATACGTATACGTGTGTGTGTGTGTGTGTGTGTGTGCTTTAATTGATGCACGCACAAACATTACTCGCACACAGAAACTTATCAACACTACCCCGCAACTTTTATTGTAATAAAATAGTTTCCTATAAGTAGAACTAAATTCACAGTTTCATTGTCTGTAGGGACAGACAAACAGATGCAGATAATTAACATGCACTTTTAACTCTCTCTCTCTCTCTCTCTCTCTCTCTCTCTCTCTCTCTCAAAATGGGCATATTTGAGAAAAAAAAAAGTCAAGTAGTTTGCTTCCCTTAATATAACTGTCGGTCATTTAACATTTCTATCATAAAACAGTTGACTAACATTAAATGATTTGCAGCTTCCATCTTACCTCGCTCTCTTTCAATGTTTTCAATCTTCGCGGCGCTCTCAGCATCTGTAAACGCTAAACCCCGCCTACTTTGATTTGATTGGCCAGTTCAATTATTTTGACATTGACGAGCGCTGTTAGCATGCAGAGCTGACTGAAAATGTTACTTTTAAAGCTTTTTTGTCATCCTAGCAAGAGAGCTGCGTAATGGAGGACAGCAGATCAGTGCTAGAATTTAAAATATTGTTGGACATTTGTCAATTTCTAATTATTGGGGTGGACTTGTCCCCCTCAATGTCTATGGTGGTTACGGCCCTGATATATATATATATATAGAACTTTTTTTTTTTCTTTTTTTTTTCAGTTTGGACTTGAATAAAGAAATAAAACTTGAACTTAACCTTTTCACAGGTATTTTATTTAGACAGATATCTTGATGTATCATAGGATTTTCTAGAAATATATTGATTATCACAGAATCGCTATCATGATATTATCGTTATCGTGAGCCATGTATCGTGATTATATCGTATCGTGAGGTACCCTGCGATTCCCACCCCTTGTACGTACCACTGACTGTTTTTAGAGTTCTTGCAGAAATTTATGGGTTCCAGCTTTTCATTATTGGTTTAACAGAACAGGGCTTTTAAACTAGTGCATTCACGGAAAAGTTCAAAGAATAAATAACAAATAGTTTAAATTGATAGAATTTGATGTAATTGCTGTTTCTTTTCTGGATTAATGATTTAATACAAATTTATCATTAAAAAGTTCTTCATAAAAAATTTCTTTGTGACAAAGAAGTTAAACCAAACTTTGACGAGTTGTTGTGAAGACCTTTGTTTTGTACAGTATATGATTAGTTTCATCAAATAATATGGTGAAATGTTCATGAAGTTCATTTAGAGAGCTCTGGAAACGAAGTTCCGTGTCATGGGTGATTGAGATTTATTTATAATATTTTTTTTATTTTTCACAGTATAAATGGGTATTTGAATGTGAAAATATGAAGCTGCCTTTACATTTTAGAAAGGAGATCCTTGACAAGGGGAGCAATATATTTGGGGCACTGCAAAAAAGTTTTGCAACCCTGGAGGGTTCCGGCAGTGTGGCAATATTTTAATTTTTTCAGTGTAGACATATACTAATACTATTTTTGATTTACAAATACAGCAAATACAGTTAAGTTTTTTTTCAAAGACTACAAAAAAAAAAAAAAAAAAAAACAGCATACTATAAATGGGATAAAATGTATTGGTTTCCAGGCTCAAGGTGCTGTTTATAACTGCATGACCTGTCAGCACGACTCCTGTGAGTTCCGCTGGATTGCCACGGTGAGTTGACAGGCTCCTTTACATGTGTGCAGTGTTCTGTTCAATATATTATGATATGCAATTGTATGCAGTCCCCCACTCACCCACTCTCTCCACACTTGACATGATGGATATGTTATAACTCAACCTGACAGAACCACCTCTGTAATTATGTAACGGCATTTATGCAGCACAAACATCTCCAGCTTTTAACTCTACTTAGGAGCACAGCAAAGTTGTTAAACGAAACCTTGGGCCTTGACACACTTTTACACATAATATAATTTCGCACAGATAGCCCTGTGGGTCACCTAAGATGGCAGGCCTTCTCCCACACACTGTGGTATTCATTTCCACTCAGCACAGCAACAATTATTGCTCAGCGTATCTTTTCCTTGGCTGTTCTCACCAGAGGCTCGGCTTAAATATTATAATTAGGTGAATGGTGGGCAGACTGTGCTGCCTCTGTTCTTCTCTTGACAAAAGGCATTCAATTGCAAGGTGAAGTGTTACAGATCTGCGTCTAATGTATTGCTCTGTGTGTGTGTGTGTGTGTGTGTGTGTGTGTGTGTGTGCATGATGTATGTGCTTTTACAGTGAAGGAAATCAAAGTAAATGAGAACAACAGCACTCCAATGTGGTGTAAAGTCCCTTTCCTGCTTCCCACAGATGCAGAGATAGTCTGGAGATACGCAATGGTGATGAGAAAATCACTTCAAACTATGAATAACTAACATAGTGTATGAGCAAAACTAAACTAATAATAATAATAATTAAAATTATATGTAAAAAAAACAAACAAAAAAAACCAACACATTTTGGCAGTTATTCATCTTGTTTTTATTTATTTTTTTATACAGACAAAATTATGAGACCGTAAAGCACAAAACTGCAGTACTTTTCCTGCAGAAGTGTAGCAATATTTTATTATTTTTTATGCAAACAAAAGTACAGTATGTTTCTAGCAGTTTCAATGAAGATTTATTTATTCATTCATTCATTCATTCAGATAAAAGTATGCTATGTTTCCTGCAGTTTTAATGATATTCATTCATTCATTTATTCATTCTTTTTAAAATCAAATGCAGACAAAATTACAATGTTTCCCACCCGAATGTAGCAATATTTGTAGTTTGTAATAATTTGTAATATTTGTAATATTTTTATTACAGTTTAATTACAGTGATTCCTGCTATTTCAATGAATATTTATTTATTCATTCATTCATTTATTCATTCAATCAAAATCATTTATGGTATATTTTCCACAGTTTTATTTAAAATGTATTTATTCATTCGTTCATTTCTTTATTTATTTATCTTTTTTTTTGTCAAATACAGACAAAATTACGGTATGTTTCCTGCAGAATTTACCTAAATTAGAGGGGGCTATAGCAATAATTCTTTTTATGCAGTGTATTTCTTACAGTTTCAATTACTATTCATTCATTCATTTAGCAATGTGAAATGTAGCAATATTTGATATGTGGAAGACAGCATATTTGAATTTAGACCTACTTTCTAAATGTGACAGTACTTTAAAGATCAGAATTTCTAACCCTTCCTTCTAACTCTTTCTGTACTTGCAACCGCTGAACTGACATACAGGAGAGAACGATGTTGACGGATCGGTTTGATGAGGTCACGGTTGGAGTGAATCCACTTTACTTCATCCCCCTCTGCCCGGCCAGAGCACTCAGGCACCTACCAGTGTGAAATATTCTCTCAGGAGCACTCACTCGTCCGTATCTACTACTACCTCACAGGTGACCACTCACATCTATGAAAAATAATCACATTATATGCTGTTGCTAGTACTGACCTCTCTCGATATATACCAAATGTCTGTGGTTTACACCTTCTGCTGGTCTTCCTTAGTCTAGGGTAAAAATATCTTTATTTTTAGTGTAATTATTCTGTGTAATTCCTATTTGATTTGATTTGACCATGAGAATGTCTTATAGCAGGGATTCCCAAACTGAACCCCTTTAACCTAAAATATTACCCCTGAATTCCTATGAGATTTAAGATAGTATTTATCGTTTTTAATAACATATTTGCATGTTCACGTTCGGTTCACTGCTAAGCAAATATGCAGGTAAACAAAGAAAATATTTTGTCCTTTTTTTAATTTTTAAATTATTTATTTATGTAAATTTTCTATTTTTATGACTTCATTAATTTTTTTTCACGAAGCCCCTGCAGTTCTCTCACAAAGTTCGGTTGGGGAAACCATGCATTATAATAATGCATGACAATGCAAACTTTCTTTATGCACAATATAATTTATTTACATTTTCTCTTGATTTGAGGGTGAAATGTTACCTAGACCTGTTTTTACAAGTTAACTTTTTTATTACTGTTTTATTTGATATATCCTTGTCCATAGGGCGCTGTATTGGTTATCTTATCAGATTGCAAACAATGATTCTGATCCAGCCCAAGAAACAAAATTCACAGAAAAGAAGAAATATTTGATTCACTGCTAACAAGAGAAACGCAATAAAATGGTAAGGCATTTCCATTTGATTTTGGACCAGATTAATAAAGAATAATTTAAATATTATTATATAGAAGTCATCTTTTGAAAATGAGCCGGAGAACTTGGGAGAGCCAGTGAATCTGAGTTTATGAGTGAGGCTGTGCCGCTACTTCAAGTTATAAAGCCTCCTTTATACTACTAAATATAGCCAGACGTGACTCAAGGCGTTACTCCGTTGACAATCTTTACTCAGTGTTTTGCTTCTGTTGTCCCAACAACCCATAAGATCCAAACTGGGCGAGGGAAATACTTCATTGTACAGCATTGCAATTTTCCATAATGTTTGTTAGGACAATGTGTATTTTAGAGCTGCAAATTGTTTTTTACGATGTCTGGATTTTATCACAGGGCTTAAGATTTACAGACCTAATGTATTTTTCCATAAATTCCAAATACATTTAAATAAGCAGGTTTTTAGGGATGAACTTTGTTGATCACTATCATCACAACTGGTCATATTTCTGCTTCTCGTCTCATTTGGCACCTCTTTACCTCTACTTATCTGCCCTGAGATAAGATGATGTCCGCCAACTCAGTGCTGAGGTCATGACTGTTAAGAGAAAACACCCAAAATAGAAGACTACACAATGTCAAAGTAAAGTGGAAAATAGGAATTCAAAGACACAACCTGTGCTTGTGCCTCTGGATTTTAGTGTGTGAAGATTTTATGTACAGTTTTAAAAAAGTGCTACTTTATTCACTGGCTGTTAAAATGAGCGTCAAATGACCAAACCAGCAGACATCGTCAGGCAAAGTCTCAATTGGACTGTGAAATAACTGGTACATGAATGATGCAAAAAAATACATTTAGACAGAATTATATGATGTAGGTATAAATATTGTTTTACAAGACATCTGTTATTTTATTCTTGCTTTTGATGGAATTGTTACAAAGTTCGGAAAGTGAAAAAAGGCAGATTTGGGATTATTCTCCCTTAAGAGTTTCCTTGAGAAAGCTAACCATCAGATATGACATGGAAACTTAGTCATGTCTTCAGAGACATTAATGAGGACTGTTCTTTCCAAAGTTATAAAAAAAAACTTTCAAAATGTTTGATGACAATCAACATGAAACGACTGGAGACAAAAACGTTTTTAAACACTGCTGGAATCCAGCAGAATGTGTCTGTGATTGGATGTCAGTTGAGGAGAAAAAAAATCATCTATAGGAACTGCCAGTCCTGTGAAATCAAACAATCTGCCAAACTGAAGGCAAAAATATCAAAAGAATATTGATCAAAATATACAAAAATAGAATTTAAACAAAATTATTTGGCAGTAGCTACAGTATATATTGTAAATATTGCACACCACTCGAGAAGTTGTTTTGCTATTTTTTGCTGTAACTATATATATATATATATATATATATGTTATGTTTTTACCCTTTCTTTAATTTACATTGTTTATTATAACACGTTTAATTATTTATTATTTATTTATTTTTATTGTAATATTAAATATTTTTTATTTATTATTTTAACTTTAAATGTTTAATATGTTGTAAGTGAAAAAAAAGACAATTCTCATTTACTCACCTTCATGTTGTTCCAAACCTATATGAAAAAAGAGAAAAAAAGCTATTTTGAACAATGTTTCAGCAGTTTTTGTCCATTCAGTGAAAGTGAAATCAGCTTTATAACACTGGACCACACATATGAATGAAAAACTCAATGTCAAAAGACAATTTTTTAAAATATGTTCTTTTGTGTTAGATGAAAGAAAAACATCATTTGAGTTTGGAGCAACATGAGGGTGAGTAAATAATGATTTTAAACTTTTGTCTGTATTACAACTTCATGTCCTGAATTAAGCAAAAGCAACACCAACAACCAACTGTAAAACCTAAGTAGAGGATCAGTTATTATTTGTTGTAGTTGTTTGTCGTATACACGTATCAGTACAGTGAACGGTGGCAGTTACAGTGATGACATTAAGTTTATCAATGAATCTGAATCATTTGTGGTTGCTATTGTGGTCTTGCTTTGTTGTGGCATGTTCAGTGTGTGAGAAGTGAAATAGAAATGACAGTAGGATGAATTCACTGTATGAGGCCAACACAGCACTTCTTACTCACAGAAATCTGTTTCCTCTTTTAATCATTCCCAGATGTGTGGTCTGGGTCTGTAGACCCTCTGACGCAAGAAAAGGAAAAGAGACAGGGTGGACAGGATCTAAATAATTGCAAACATTTGTTGAGGGTGAAGCATCATTTTTGCCCTGGGTAACAGAAAGAGGTTTCTTCATTTTTCTCAAGCGTAATCACGATGAGTGTTGCGTGTTTAAGTCATTGCATCTTTATATCAGTGCCAATCTTTAACTGACCAAATAAAACATGACTAAACAAAACAGAAACCACTGGTTGGAAAATCGCTGGTTGATGTCAGTAGTGACCGTTTTATCAACCTCTCAGTGTTGAATGAGTAAGAATGATACAGGGCAGGTCCATTACTGGAATTTTACTATCAAAAAAAAAAAAATATTTTGGCAAACAGAAGAGCTGCATTATGCTCAAGTTGGTTGTCTGAGTCATTTCCCATAGAATATGTGTTTAAAGTGCTTAAAAGGTGCGGTCCGTTGCTCGGAAAATTTTCGAAAGTCCAGTCATTTCAGAATCCATGAATTCAGGAGTTTCCCATAAGAGCAATAACTTCCCCATGCAGATTGCATTTGTGTTCAAGCTGGTCACTTGAATTTTCTGCATTCACCAACAGAAAGCTGCTTGGTTTGAAAGTGACTTGTGCTTCATATACACTACCGTTCAAAAGTTTTGGATCATTAAGACTTGTAATGTTTTTTAAAGAAGTCTCTTATGCTCATTAAAGCTGCATTTATTTGATCAAAAATACAGAAAAAAACAGTAATCTTGCAAAATGTTATTACAATATAAAATAATGGTTTCTATTTTAATATACTGTAAAGTATAATTTATTTCTGTGATGCAAAGCTGAATTTCCATCAGCCATTACTCCAGTCTAAAGTGTCACATGATCCTTCAGAAATCATTCTAATATGCTGATTTATTATTAGAATTATCAATGTTGGCAACAGTTGTGCTGCCAATTTTTTAATTTTTTTTTTTTTGGAAACTGCGATACTTTTTTCAGGATTCTTTGATGAATAAAAAGTTAAAAAGACCAGCGTTTATTCAAAATATAAATCTTTTCTAACAATAGAAATATTTGCTATCACTTCTAATCAATTTAACACATCCTTGCTGAATAAAAGGTTTAATTTCTTTCAAAAAAAAAAACAAAGAATGAATAAAAATTTACTGACCCCAAACTTTTGAACGGTAGTGTATATTGTTAGAAAAGATTTCTATTATAAATAAATGCTCTTCTTTTTATCTTTTCATTAATCAAAGAATCCTGAAAAAAGTATCTGTCATGGTGCACACACGAGGGAAGCGAGGAGACAAGGGTAAACTCAAAATACGGTCTTTAATAATATCCAAATGACAAACAAGGCAAGGCACAGCAAGACAAGGCAGGAACGACACACAGGAACACCGGGGATAACGAGTAGACCAGACCAAAATGAACTGAACAGGCAGGAATTAAATACATATAATAATTAACATACACATCTGAAATAAATGACAATCAACTAGACGAGGACAGAAACAGGACGGACCAAATAAGGGCATGACAGGGGAAACACAAGACAAGACAGACACAATACTGACATAACTCCTCCCTCCCGGAAGGCGCGACCCACGCCGTAACAGTACCACCGGGGAGGGGGAGTGGGCACTCTGGAGGCCCCTCAGGACAGACATGGACAGAAAGACAGGACCTCCAGAATGGCCATGGACAAGACAAGATAGACACAATACTGACAGTATCACAGGTTCCAAAAAAATATTAAGCAGCACAACAGTTTACAGCACTGATAATAAATCAGCATATTAGAATGAATTTCTGAAGGATCATGTGATATTTTAGACTGGAGTAATGGCTGATGGAAATTCAGCTTTGCATCACAAAAATAAATTATACTTAGTATAGTATATTAAAATAGAAACCATTATTTTATGTTGTAATAACATTTTGCAAATAAATGCAGCCTTGATGAGCATAAGAGACTTCTTTAAAAAACATTACAAGTCTTACTGATCCTAAGCTTTTGAACGGTAGTATCTCTACACTATTGACAGTGGACCTTTTTTTGCCAACAAAATTGTACTAAATTTTACCAAATTTTACTATCTTGCTTAAGGATGAAATATTTCCCCAAGAAAATTTGGATTGGGTTCAGGTTTTTCACAAAAATTTGTCACATTGACCAACAAAATGCTGCTTAGTTTGAAAGTAACTTCTGAAATTGAAAGTATTGAAAGTAGACACCGAACCTTTTTATCAGCGAAATTTCATGTATGTGACCATGCCTTTAAACCTATAAAGTTCTTGCTGTAGTGAAGTAATGATGTTTAACATTCATTCAAGACACTTGCTTCCACAGGTTTTATCTGTCTTGGAAAAAAAAATCTATTCTATAGGCTGTTTAGAAACTCATTCTAGATTACCAAAAATAACACTTTGGCCTCGCTGTTACAATATACATACTCTATGACCTAAAACACACATGTGGTTGACATATATACAGTATTTGCAGGGCATGTTCCTACAATGATAAATGGTTTATTAAATGACTTTGATAATTGTTAACCAAACCTTCCCATGATAATTATGACATTTGGGGGTAATTGGTAAGCAATTACATAATTTTTTCATGCATTGTGACGTGGCTAAGTAGCTCCACGCACTTCAAAGTGAAATGCCAATGTCATCACTGAAGTGCAAGTCTGTCATTTTTGTAATTTTTATGAAAGTCATGAACACGAGTGATGAAAATGGCATTGTAATCTTTTTTGCGACCCAGCTGTAGTGCAAACATTGTAAACGCTGCAGATGAATAGAAAAAAATCAGCTAATGAAAAATTTTGTTTGACCTGCTTAGACTGACAGTCAGTATTTTCTCAAGCACTTCCTTTCATTGACCATTTATTCCTTATGATTCAAGCCTTAATACTTTTGCATGTTGCTGTTCTTATTCTTATTTTCTCAAACATATGATTTAAAGGGATAGTTCACTCAAAAATAAAAATTTTGTCATCATTTACTCACCCTCATGTCATTCCAAACCTGTATGAGTTTCTTATATTGAACATAAAAGAAGATATTTTGAAGAATGCTGGTATCAAACAGTTGATTGTCCCATTGAATTCCATAGTATTTCTTTCCCAATGGGGACCAACAACTATTTGGTTCTTCAAAATTCTTCAAAATATCTTCTTTAGTGTTCATCATAAGAAAGAAACTTATACAGGTTCGTATATGTTATAAATGATGACAAAATTTTCTTTTTTGGATGAACTATTCCTTTAAAGGTCCATTGAAGTGCTTTTAAACACAGAGAGTTATTCTATGTGTTGACGTCATGTCAACTGAAAAAGGAAGACAGGGCGGGACATATTAAGCAGCCCCGCCCACTTTTTAAAATAGCCAATAGCATTTCGTTTATTTCACAGCTTTGACCAGAGCCGCCGCTGAGGCTCGGTAAAGTCGCATTTGACAGTGTATAAAAGCCACAGTCTGATCCATATCACTAAAATATAGCATTCTGTCTAGAACTCAGATGGGTTTGATATGTTTTGAGGTTGGCACCGACTCACGTATATGATCCGCTCTGTGTTATCATGTCTCTGGACCGGAGCAGAGTGACTTCTTTTGCCCCAAAGGAAAGCATATTTACATCTGAATCGTTCCCTATCCCCTATATAGTGCACTACGTGCCATTTACTGTACAGAAAATACCAATTCTGTGAACAAGTGACAGATTTCAGCCGCAGCTTCAGCGTCTATTTATAGTGTTGGGGACGGCACTTTTCGGATTCTAGAGAGCATTTGATTGGACAGAAAGTTTGATGAGAAGCTGAAGTACAAGGTGACGTCAAAAAAATCGTTGATCCATTTTGGCAGAAGTGACGAACTGCAAGCTTTGAATGCTTATATCTTCTAAATGCAAATTTTGTCACTGGTTTAGAACACACTGGCCTTAAGACTAATATATTGATACTAACTTTAAAACTTTTCATTTTGATTTCACAGGGACTTTAATATTCAGAATGGTTTTATTTCTGTCATGAATAAACTTTTTTGTTACATTTCAGTGAAGGTTACCTCTAATCACATTCCACAGTAGATGTTTAATAAACATAAAAATCACAGTTTCAAGAAGTACAATGTTTCAGAAGAGCTTCTTAAAAGAAGCGCTGCATGTTGAAAACAAACCAAATAATCATAAACTCCTTTTCCTTAAACTTTTTGAGGTAATACTCTTCACATTTGGTTCTAGGTAGAATTCTCTAGTTTAAGCAGTTGTTCTATTGCTCATATAGTTTTAAAGAGATCATTATACAGCTTTTTTTCTTGTTTCTGGCTGTTTGTTTTTTTTTTTTGTTGATGGTTTTATTGAAAAAAGTTTTAATTCTCAACCTCCTATAATTGGGGTCCACCTTTGTTGCCTTTGGTAACAGTTTAAACATGCCACAACACAAACGTTCTTCATGAAATGTTTTGCATGAAGCAATTACCCCCAAACGACTCCCACCCTGTTCTGATTCAGCCTGTGTTCATATGTGACAAGATGCCCTAAATCACACAAAAGGTTAAATCATTTACTTTGGATTGATCATGCATATAATTATCCCACAGGTCAATTATGGCCAACCATAACTTATTTATGGGCTGTTATCCTACAGTGTTATTGATTTTGCTGTAAGTGACACCCAAACTGATTTATGTCACTGCTGGTCTGGGTGTACAAATGTCAGGGAATCCTCCCTTAAACTGTTTTGTTCAAAAATTGTCTTTAGAGTTGCACCCTAGTCCACATTCCACACTGCTGGAAATTGCTGTTTAAACTTTTAAAAATTGCAGGCAAATTAAACTTAAATTATATATATTTTTTAATTTAAAGTATAACTTATTAATTTTCTGACAAATGTTCAATTTTTTCTCCAAACTGGAGCTGCATTGATTCCAGCAGCACAAAATATGAAATATTTACTTCTATATTGTCTACATATAGTTATTTTAATTTGATAATAATTCATAGTAGAATAGTTTTGTTAAACAGCGATGTTTGAAATAAGTTCAGCACATTTTCCTTTAAAACTAATTTATTTAATCTCTTGTATTGTTTAAATAACAAACATTTGTGAGTTCACATTTATACAATATTCCTGCCAAAAGTATTTATCAATAAATATAAGGACTCAACATATTATATTCAAGTGCTAAAAGACAACATAAAATGCCGTGTCACATTACGTCAGAAAGGATTAACAAGTATTTTAAATCAACACATCACCAAAAAAAAAAAAAAAAACACTTGGAAATACCTGCACAATTGTTTGTCATGAAATATTTCATATTTGTGTTAGTAGTCATTCTGAAAATAAATGCTAAAATATAATCAATATCACATGATCAGTGCTGCTCACTGTATAGTTAACTATTTATATATGTTCTATAAATAATGTGTAAGTAAGTGTTATAACAGGATATCTTAGTGTTTCAACAATCAGTCAATATCACTTCAGTAAGCTATGTTCAAATTCCTTCACTAATAATAACACTTCTATTATTTGAGTTCATTGCTATATTTTTTACATTTAAAAACCTTCAGCATCAATGTTGACTCTCTATGATTGCTTTTTGCACATTTCATTTAGTCATTATATTTCATAAAGACTAGTCGCTTCCATGTCATCTCTGATCTCTGAATACTTAATAGACATCATAAATTGCTTAAAATATGTGCAATATTAAAAATTCATAAATAAAATTGCAAGTTTAAAAACAGTCTTTAAATAAAATTGCATGTAAACCATTTAAAAATAAAAATAAAAAAATGTGCAAGAGTTCTTAAATAAATAAAAAAATGTGCCCAAATAATTGTCCTATACATTCACAGTGTAACTCTGTGAGCGTTTTCGGAATAATCTCCGAAACCACATCCAATAGAGGCAGAGCATTACAAGCCAGTAGCACACGTAAGCTGCAGCTCCAAATATCAAAAACTTGATCTCCTCTTTCTTTCCAACTGTTGTCCATTTCTTATTGCTTTCCCTGTAGATCGTGTACCCTAGACCTCCTAACAAAATAGCCGCCCACACTGATAGAGGTGCCAGGGGGATATAGTTTCCCACCATCTTGCGACGGCCCGATGTCCCCCAGCTGCTTTTGTTCATGGTGATAATGGCAAAGTATTTGGCAGGCAGGAGGCTGGTCATATAGAGGGCAGAGTATAAGGACATGAAGAGCATCACTGCATTTTGTCGTAGGATGCAGGCATAGGCAGCCTTTACCAGACCAATCAACTGGATGCAGCATAAGACCCACAGAATGTCCCACAGAGTGCCTGTCCAGAAGAGCTTGATAATGGTGGCAGTGACAAAAAAAGGAAAGATGCCTGAGACAATGGATTCGTAGGTCATCCACAGGTGATGCTTGTGCCACCACATAGCATTATAGAGCCATTCGCGAAAGTAGGATTTGGTCCAACGCGTCTGCTGATTGAGCCAGCGCAGAAACTGGGCGGGAGTCTCCGTGTAGCACTTAGAACGGGCAGTGTACCTTCAAGAAACAGAAACTCAGTTAAAACATGCCTGTTTGAAATTAATTATAAACTAGAAGTAGTTGACAGGAAAATGACCACAATTTATTGATTGATTGTTATGCAGGCTAATGGTGTCATTAGACTATTTCCTGCCATTTGACCGATTGGTTTTTGCTGCCTTTAACATTAGAGATAACATAATTTTCACAACTTTCAAAACTGTGTTAAAAAGTTATTGTCTATTATTTATTTATTCATTTTTTAGAAAGACATTTTGTCAGCTGAACAATTGGTCTGTTGTTAAACAGCAGTCATGACCTCTTTTAAAAATTAAATATGGTGCCGATTATTTTACGTTTTTGCTAATTTGTACAATCTCATTCATACGTTTTCATACAATCTTTTTATGCCCTACTGAGGGTTAGGTATGGGGTGGACCTTCATGCTTATTTTTTCTCAAAACAACAAAAACATATGTTTCCGTATGAATCACATCGTACAAACCAATGAAATTGCCACCTCATAAAATAGTTCCGTTCTTTCATACTGACATAGAGTTTGGGTTGATCACATCATACAGAAATCTAAAGTTTGCAGACTTTCTACAATGCACATTTATTAACGAAGTATCAATTTAAATTTTTATTTGTTTGAACTTTATCCGTTCTGTTTCTGTGATAAAATGTTGGTATTGTTATGTTGAACCTCATTACTTTAGATAATCCTGGGAACAGGAACGGTTTGTAATCGTAACGTGCCAAACAGTGCTCAAGTTAAACCGTTCTGCCAAAAGATGGACAACCTTGTGTATTTAGCTTGTAAATAATCAATTGTGAACTACTTACTTTGTAGCATAGCCCATGCTTAGCATTCGATTGGTGAGATGACGGTCATCCCCGAAAGTACAATGGGTGCCAAGAAACTTCTGGTTGTACCAGGATTCCAGAAACTGCTGCAGCAGGTCATTCCTATAAAGACCTGAAGCAAAGATCATGTAACTCAGTTATTCCTACAGACAAAATATCAAAACTCAGATCAGAGTAACAACTAAAATAAGCCTGCTAGGGTAGATCAGATGAGAACTGAGCAACCCCATGCCTACAACATTTTAATCAGTGTTTCTCAACAACAGTGCTCTGAATACTTGAAAAAAAATACAAGTTTTTCTATTTTATTCATCTGGAACTGATTAGACTGTGAATAAAAAATGCTTTTACATACTAGAATGGAACCGAATGATGTAGTTTGCTACAACAATACTTAAATATCCTTTGGCTGTTGATTAATATTATCCAATAGCCTGTAGTGACTTCGGTTGGAAAGTAGTTTTGTTTCAGAGGCAATGAAAGTTATTGGATTAAGTGTTTCGATTAAAGATTATGAAGACAAACTTTCTTTATTTGAACTAAGCTGCACCGATGACTCGTTCAATATAAGACCAGAAATATGCTTTTAGTACATAGGCTCAGTTATGATTTAGTGCAAAACTTCAGGTTGAAGAGTTTCTGTATTACCTAAGGGGCCGCTGATGCAGGAGACACAGTCAAAGAAGGACTGGCAGGACCTCTCAATGTTAAACGCCATCCAGTAGCGCAGGCTGCTCATGAAGCTGATATAAGAGTCTTTAAGGTTAAGGATCATCACATCGCCTCCCACGGCACCGTATTTCTGGTTGCTCTCCAGCACCTTGCAGAGCTCCACTGTGGCCAGAGGGTCTAATTTTGTGTCTGAGTCACACACCTGATTAAACAGCAGAATAGAAAGAAAATTATTGAGTATTTCTTGAAGTATTTTCTTACATACATGTCGTAATTTTCCCTAAAATTCAATCCTCAAACTTAAATATCACTAACCTGTATATAATCCACAGAAGATCCGAGTGCCTTGAAGGCTGTATACATCACTTCCCTCTTTCCTCCCCATTTTTGCATGATGCACACACACTTCTTGGTCCTGATGAGTTCTTCAACCTCTAAGCGCTGAGGGTCTTCAAACACAACTTCATCATATGCTTCTGGATCTTCAGCTGCATCCTTTTCTTGGCCAGTGGGCTTCCAAGAGTGGTAGTTGTTCTGCCAAATATAACAGCCAGGATCCTGATCAGCAAAGACCTCCCTGAACATCTCCATCATGTAGCGGTCATCTTCTGAGTTCCCGTCCACCACCATGACAATGCGTAGCAGCTCAGATGGATACTGCAGAGCCCGTACTGACTGAAGGCACTCGCGGAGATAAGCAGGGTCCTCCTGATAGGCTGATATAGTAAAGCCGATGGTTTTTGTGTAAGAGCATGGTTTGCGTCTTGCGTTCATGCGCCGATGCTCCACAAAGGCAAAAAAGCTCTGAATTAGGACATGAAGGCTGAGCAGCACTCCATAGAAACCAAATGAGATGATGTTATATGGAGATGTGGCTATCTGGAAACCATCGATATACGCCCATAACATCACCCCAAGTACCAGGAGAGCAAAGAGAAATGTGAGAATAGCTCGGCCCAAAGAGCCAAATCTCCTTAATATTGGTTTGATGTCCATTTTTTATGAAAATGCTAGAAATATTGGGGGGGGGGGAGTATTAAAAAATTAATTTTGTAATGAAAAACAGTATTTTAGTCATCATCATCATCAAACAAATAATGGAAGGCTAATATACCCTTATAATCTCAGTGATGCTATAGTCTAAATATTGACCAGTATTTCACAAAGACATAAATGAAATTAATTTAAATATTATGTAGTATATATATGATTATATATAATGTATAATATATAAAAGCAAAAAAATAAAAAAATAAATATATATATATATATATATATACATATAAATAGTGTAGAATTAAAATGAATCAGCTGGTTTTAACATACCTATTCAATCGGACAAATCTTTACCCAGGTTTATTCACTCCTTCTTTGACCTGCTCTCCTTCTGAACTAACTGTTCATTCAGAAACCAAAAACTTATAGTCTGGCTCTGAGCTCAGGGAACATCCTTCTGCAGATGTGTAATGAGCTACAAATGTGGTTGAGCTCAGATCACGCCCCACTCACAGGACTTCCATCCATGACTCACACGTTCTACGTCAAAACTCAGTACTCTTCTTTCTGAATTTCTGATGTGCTGGGTGTTAATGTTGGGTCAGTACGTGACACTTACAGAAGATGAATGACTGTCAACAGTTTTTATGGATTTATTTCTCTGTTAAGGTTCAGCATATCTTAAGGAATACTCATGTTTCACAAGGTGTACATATCTATAATAATTAGAGGATCATACAAATTTTTTGCACTTGCCCTTTATGTTTAAAGATAAAAATGAAATCAGAAAATCATTGGTAACTTTATTTTAATGGATTGTTACGCCTTGGAAAGCCAGCTTCTTTATATTTTGTATATATATTTGGTGAAAAACTGTGGAAGGAACTGCTCCTCTTGATCTTCTCAATGTGGTACACCACATATATAAAACATAAGAATATATGCTGATGTTTTTATCTGAATCCCTGGAGTTATGCAAACAGGGCTTGTGTTCCTGTTTCCAGATTTCAAAGTTTCTCTATTTTTATTTTATTTTATTTTATTTATTTACATATTTATTAATTTGGTAAATTTGCATATTTGGCTTTATATATGCATTGTGTGCTTGTCAGTGATGTCACTGGTTACTGTTGCAGTATCTTATCAAGGAAAAAAGAGGGTGTAGAATAAGAAAGAAAAGTTACCCCTTCTCCTCATTAGATAACAGGTTTTTCCATAGAAACATCAATACTGTCAATTTATCTAATATAATTGGTGCTTTTTCGGGTTGTTGTTTTGGTAAATAAAATTGCTGTACAGAACAATACAGTTGATCCAACAGAATATGTTGCCCTCTTGTGGTACAATACTGTGTACTCCTGATATTAACACCGTGAAAAAAAATGGTTTCATTTTTGTTTAAAAAAAAAGGATAAGTGTTCGTGCTGCCAAGTTTAGTCAGCTTGAAATTGCAATTGCTTACTTTAAATTGCAATAATTTTCCCCCCTTTTTCCAATGAATATGATTTTTTGTCTGTACCTGCTATGATTTACAAACGTAGTTTTAATTAATCAGGCTCATTAATTGGCAACTACAAGTCAACTAACTCACTTTGGAGTATTAGTAGACTGTTAGGTTAGGGTTAGTAGGATTAGTTGACCTGTACTTGCGAAGTTAGTAAGAATGTCTGTTGGGGGAGCATCAAAATAAAGTGTTATAGATATTAAGGAGACAGACAACTAATACTCTAATGACTGACATGTATTTGCAAAGTTATTTATAGTTACACTTCACAATTCAAAATGTTTTCTTCAGCATTAATAGACAGACACGTCTATTTTTTTTTTTTTTTTTTTTTTTTAGATATAAAAGTAGTTTATCTGAGTTTATACAACTCCTGAAATTAGTTTTACTACAATACCGTTTTGCTGTATCACCATATTGTACCAGCAGAGGGTAGCACCGCATTATCTTGTTTGTGTGGTGACTCGGTCGCCCTCTCTCGTTTTAAATGCTTGTCTATACGTGTTACGTGAACACAATTTTTACATATAAAACAATATATGAAGAAAATGAAACAATGTGGTCTGGCTATTAAGCTACTATTAAACTTAGGTTGTTAAAGATAATGTTTATACCTAATACAGAATCTAAAAGGCTAGAATCTTTTATATTCAATCTATTTAATGAATAGGCCTATTTCTCTGTCAAACCACTAATGTTTTGACATGTCTGTGGTTGTGTTTAACTATGTAGCACAGCTGATTTTGTGTATTCTTCAAATATATGGGGGTTATTTTGATTTATAAATAAATGTGTAAGGATAGATTTTATTAAACCTAAAATACTAAAATAAGTATAAAGGTTTGAATGGTTGTTGTCAAGATGATTCAATAGATTAGGTTATTAGCTGACTTGCTGAGGAAGCTGGAATACGCAAAACTGACTGTAAAACCATTACATAACATGCTGCTCTATGAAAAGCAACTTGCAGTAGTTTTTAATTATGCTATATGGTCAGTTACTATCATGTTTAGAAATGTTTGTGCTTGCGCTGATATGGGGATTTTGTGTTTATTGGTTTCAGGGGGTATTTTTGGAATGTTAGCTGACCTTCAAAGACCACATTGCAAAGACAGCTCAATTAAACAAGGTTGCACTCCACAATATCAGGAAGGTCAGGCCCTTCTTTAGGGAGCATGCTGCGCAACTTCTTGTCCAGGCCCTTGTCATTTCTAGGCTGGACTACTGCAATGCTCTTCTAGATGGACTTCAGTCATGTGCAATCAAACCTTTACAAATGATTCACAATGCAGCAGCACAACTGGTCTTCTGTGACCCCAAAACAGAGTCCATGTCACACCTCTCTTCATCTCTCTGCACTGCCTATGAGTGGCAGCTCACATCAAGTTCAAGACATTGATGTTTGCATATAGAACAGCTACGGGCTCCACATTCTCTGACCTCCATTCTCTCTTACGATGTTGTACCATCACAGAGGCACAACATCACTTTCCAGAACTTTCTTAGCAGACAGCTCAGTGGCATTGACATTGTCAGTCTAAATTAGTTTTGTTCTTTCTTTTACACTCTTCTTCATGGGTAATTTGTGACTAATGCCTCTTTTTCACAAAAATGTGATCTCATTTTGTCATAATAATCAGTCTAAAGCCCTATTCCGACGGGACTAGTTTTGGCCAACATGAATTACCGTAGACACTCTTACCGCGCGCACATTTGATATATTTGCCTCCCGGCAAAGAAATAAAAAAAATAACAATAATAAAATCAAGAGCCAGATCACATACTGTTAAGACTGGCTATTGTAATATCAGCGTCAGGTAAAATTATTCACGTTCATTTCTGCACTCAATTACATAATGTTTTAATTACATAGCCTATGTACCTTTATGAAAATTAAACACGGGTTTACTGCAAATAAATAACTAAAGTAAGAGTAAAGTAACCACACATTAACATGGTTTTGCTATACTAGCCATTTAGCTTCACCATGGTATTTGTGTGATTATACTAATGATAATCAATCAGAATGACTAACTTATACACAATGCACAGAGCGCGTGATCTCTGAAACGCCCAGATGTCCAAAACAGACCCTCCCACCTCTGTAATAAACACGGAGATGTTAGTCCCGTCCGAATTGGTACATGAAAATCGCAGACATCAGGTGATAAGAATCGAAACTCAAACGTAGTTTAGAAAACTAGTCCCGTCCGAATAGGGCTTTACAAAACACTCATTTGTGGCAAATGACAATAATTGTATAGCTTAGGGAATACAGAGAGTGGTTATTAGTGTAGGGCTTGTGGATGTACAACACTTCAAGAGCTGTTTGTTGTGCACTTAAACTAGCAATCATGCTCTAAAATATAATGAGGGAGAAGGGATTTATTTTGATATTTTATAACTGCTTTTCACTCTCAGACACAAAGAAACAACATTTTCTTTCACTGTTTTTCATTTTCTTAAAAAAAATAAATAAATAAAACAGAAACCTGCTTGGTGTTCGTAAGAAACTTTAATGTGAAGAAATTTTTAATCTCCAAAGAACCATGTTGCTACCACTAGCGTAGCCAGAAATGTTTAAGTGGGTGGGCCTACATAAAACTGGGTGGGCCAGGTGTGTAGCGTATGAAAACTGCATGTCAAATTGCCAACAAAAAATACAGCACCAAGGTTCATTACACAGTACTTCTAAAGCATGCATTAACATTAGTAATTGGTTATGTTAATGTTCATTTCAAAATTTACTAATAGGACATTATTAAAATTAAAAGTTGTATCTGTTAAAATTTGCCTGAGCTGGATAACAAAGATAAATAAACACGGTAACAAATGTATTGCTAATGTTAGTTAATGCATTAACTAACGTTAACTAAAGGAAGTTTATTAAAAAGCATTACCTCATGATTTCATAATCAAGCGTCTCTGTCAGTTCACGCACATCAAGGACCGCAGAAATGTGCGCAGCTGCAAATTATGCAGTTTGTTGTGGCGACCAGGATCTAGCACGTTTATGTGTTTCTTTCCACAAAGGACTCATCTGTTTAGCGGATCAAACACTGTACCTATGCTAATATGATGTTTCAAACACGCTTGGTTCAGAAGTTTCCGATCGATAAATCCAGCACCCGCAGGTTTCATTTGTAGACGGTCCGGATTTATTGCTAAGACTTTTACTTTTTAAAGAATTTATCTGATTTATGTTTGCTTCACTGAGCTATTTTCAAATTTAACTTCACAAACGCGCGCATTTTACTATTACATCCTTAAGTCATAAACATAACATTGTGGGTGGGACTAACAGAAACGGACGAATCATCATTTTGACAAGGGTATGATGATATGCACCTATAGGAAGAAGGAAAACTAAGAAACGACCTGTAATTGACCATGAAAACAAACAAGCGTTTAATATTGTTAATAAATAAAGCTACATTGAAATAAGACGTTTATTAGTATTGTTTAATAAATTACATCCATTTGTAAAATTACAAACTTCTCATTGGGTGGGCCACAGATGAAAGTGGGTGGGCCCGGGCCCACCCAGACCCACCCGTAGCTACGCGACTGGTTGCTACAGAGGAGGCTCCCATACCGCCTCCTCCACACCAGGGAACCGTCTCCTGAATATTAACTATCTTCCATTCAGACTGCATTTCCCATCATCCCTCACACCTGGGACTGTTCACACCCACACATCTGCACCTCATTTGCACACACACATATAAGCCACTCACACACACTGACTCTCTGTGAAGTCTTGATTTGCCCTGCCTGTCATTTCTGAGCGTTTTACCCATGTTTGCTTTCATTGTATCTGACCTTGGATTGTTTCCTGATTCCCTGATTGTTTTCTGCCTGCCCCGACTTGGATTGTTTCACCTGGACTTTGTTTGCTAACCCTCTACCCTGATCTCTCGCCTGATTTATCGACTCTGTCTCTGTCTTACCTCTGCTGCTCTGCCTTGCCGGTATTTGACCCTGTATTGTCTGACCATCCTTTAATAAAGCTGCAAATGGATTCAAACCCCTCAGACGTGTTGCAACAGAAGACTTCGCCAAACAGCGATCCAGCAACACTCATGCAACTATCTACTGAGTTATCTGCACAAGCCACGCAGCTCACTATGCACCAACATCAGCTAAATCGGCTTACCACTCTAACCGAGGAACTAGTCAAAGCACTGTAAGGCCTCCGCGTGTCATCACCCGAAACTGCCTCTGATCAGCCGCCTATCCTTAGTAACCCTCCACCTGCTCAGACACCCCCAGTCAGCCCATGACTCACTTTTCCTGAGAAATTTGATGGAGAGCCCACCAGATGCAAAGGCTTCCTCCTCCAGTGCTCGCTTTTTGTCAACCAACAGGCCTCGCTGTATCCCACAGACTCTAGCCGCATTGCTTTCGTTTGCTCATTACTTACCGGAAGAGCGCTGGATTGGGCTACCGCTGTCTGGAGGATGGACGGTTCAGCATTTCCCACCTTCAATGCTTTCCTCCAACATTTCCGCGATGTTTTCGAATGTCCAGCCGAAGGGAGAAGTGCGGGTGACCAATTACTAACCCTTTCTCAGGGGAGAAACCCGGCAGCCGAGTACGCACTGTCTTTCCGAACCCTCGCAGCCCAGACTAATTGGGTAGAGGACACGCTAAAGCTCTTGTTCCGGAGGGGATTGAATTCAGAGCTACAGTCGGAGTTGGCCTGCCGAGATGAAGGAACGAGTTTGGGTTCGAGTTTGTGTTCATTGATCTCGCTATCCAAATTGACAACCTGATCCGCTCTCGACGCTCAACTCCACGCCCCGTTACACCGAAACTACCACCACAGCCAAACCCATGCAGCTGGGATTCACTCACCTCACTCCTGAAGAACGGGAGTGCCGCATGCAGAACAATTGTGCCTCTATTGCGGTCAGCCTGGACACGTGGAAACCTCCTGCCCAGTCCGTCCATCACCCAGTTCTCGATCTGTGAGTGTCAGTACTCATATTACAACCTCTACCTCAAGCATTAAGCTACCAGTCGAGTTATTTATCAATGATAGAATAATTCCCACTACTGCTTTACTAGACTCTGGAGCAGCTGGTAACTTTGTTTCTCGGAGAGGGAAAAGTTCTACGCATCACCGAAGAAGTCAAGTTACAAGTAGGAACCCTGCACTCTGAATTCATCTGATTCTACATCATCCACTCGCCCCATCACACTGTCATTCTCAGATTACCCTGGCTGCGCACCCACAATCATTAAGTCTCTTGGAGAGAAGGACAAATCATTCACTGAGACGGTACATGTCAAGATCGCTGTCTATCAAAAATTTCCCGAGCTCCCAGTAATGCTCCTCTCTCACCTGTTCGAGACACAGACAATTTAAACCTGCCGCCAGAGTACTCAGATCTCGCCGAAGCCTTCAGTAAAAAGAGAGCATCTCAGCTTCCAACTCACCTTTCTGTCGATTGCGCCATAGACTTAATGCCCAGCACCACTCCTCCTAAAGGGAGAATTTTCCCGTTATCACAAACAGAAGCCGAAGCCATGAAACTATACATTGAAGAGAAGTTATCTAAAGGATCCATCAGACCCTCGACTTCTCCTGCTTCAGCCTAGTTCTTCTTTGTAAAGAAGAAGGACGGAGGATTGCGGTCGTGCATTGATTACCGCGGCCTCAACGATATCACCATTAAGTTCCGTTACCCATTGCCCCTAGTTCTAGCCACGCTAGAACAGCTTCGCCGGGCCAACTATTACACCAAGCTAGATCTACGAAATGCCTACAACCTAATTCGTATTCGAGAGGGAGATGAATGGAAAACAGCGTTTTCTACCACTAGTGGGTACTACGAGTACTTGGTTATGCCCTTAGGCTTAGCAAACAGTCTGTCAGTCTTCCTTCATGAATGACATCTTCCGCGACATGCTCGACAGCTGGGTAATCGTATACAATGACGATATCCTAATATATTCAAACACTCTGGAGGAACACGTTCGTCATGTCAGATCTGTGCTGAAACGCCTCATGCAGTATCTACACCAAAGCTGAAAAATGTGAA
This sequence comes from Spinibarbus caldwelli, assembly GCA_039654775.1. Lineage (NCBI taxonomy): Eukaryota > Metazoa > Chordata > Actinopteri > Cypriniformes > Cyprinidae > Spinibarbus > Spinibarbus caldwelli. Next base: position 18,659,528 of record CM077227.1, read on the forward strand.
TTTCATCAAACAAGCACCTCGTTCCTCGGGTACATTATCAGCCAGGAGGGGGTAGCAACGGACGAAAAGAAAGTCAAGGCAGTACTGGAATTGCCACAACCCCAGACAGTCAAGGAGTTGTAACGCTTTCTGGGGTTTGTAAACTTTTACAGGCGATTTATCAGAAACTTCAGTTCAATCGACGCTCCTCTGACCGGCATGACTAAACGTCACGCCGCTCGACTAACTTGGTCTCCTGAATCGCATCAGGCATTCCAAGAAATGAAGACTCGCTTCACTTCTGCACCCATTCTCCGACACTCCGACCCAGAACACCAATTCATTGTGGAGGTCGACGCTTCTAATACTGGGGTGGGGGCAATACTGTCCCAACGTCATGGTTCACCAGCTAAGATGTACCCGTGTGCTTTCTTCTCCCACAAACTGACAGCCGCAGAAAGAAACTACGACGTAGGCAACCGTGAACTCCTTGCCATGAAATTACCACTAGAAGAATGGCATCATTAGCTGGAGGGAGCGACTCACCCATTCATCGTTCTCACTGATCATAAAAATCTGGAATATCTGCGTTCGGTTAAACGTCTAAACCCCAGACAGGCCAGGTGGGCCTTGTTCTTCACAAGATTTCGGTTTACTGTAACATACAGGCCGGGGACCAAGAACACCAAAGCCGACGCCCTCTCTCGCCAATCTGAGGAAACAGTCCAATCCACCACCAATGACAATATCATTCCCGAAAAGCTTCTTGTGGCACCAGTACAGTGGGATATCATGACTGAGATAGAGCATCTGAATCTCCAAATCCCGCTGCCTCCTGAATGCCCTGCCAACCTCACCTATGTCCCTGAACCTCTTCAACAATGACTACTCACACAAGTACATGTGACGCCCAGCTCAGGTCACCCCGGAATCACTGCCACTGAACATCTGCTCAGGAATTGGTTCTGGTGGCCCACTTTGCTGACACGACCAAATTCATTCAGAGCTGTATCACATGCAACACTTCCAAATCTCCCAGACAGCTCCCAGCCGGCCTGTTAAATCCACTACCTACACCACGACGACCTTGGTCTCATATTGCCATCGATTTCATCACCGACCTGCCCAACTCTCAAGGTAACCACTATATTCACAATCATAGAACGATTCTCCAAAGCCTGCCGCCTAATTCCTTTGCCCGAACTAGAAGGTCCGTTAGTAAAAAGAGAGCTAGAATGTCTCCAGCAGCTTCTCCTTTAAGTTGTTCTTCTTCAGCACTCAGGAAGTGAAGGCACTGCTGTGCCTTCTTGATGACTGCTGTGGTGTTGGCAGGTGAGTGAGGGGAAGCCCAGATCTGTGAGTTTGCTGAAGAGGATGTCCGGTATGATGGTATTGAAGGCTGAGCTATAATTGATAAAAAGCATCCTCACATAGCTCTCCTGATGTTCCAGATGGCTCAGCGCATTATGGAGAGCTATGGCTATTGCATCCTCAGTCGATCTGTTAGCTCTGTAGGCAAATTGATGTGCGTCGAAGGTGGAAGGGAGGCAGGTCTTCAGGTGGTGTAGCACCAGCCTCTCAAAGCACTTCATTATGATCGGCGTGAGGGCGATGGGGCGATAGTCATTGAGGCTATCCGTGGCTGATTTCTTTGGTATGGGGATGATTGTGGAAGATTTCAGGCAGGATAGAATTGAGGCTTGTGTCAGGGAGAGGTTGAAGAGGTTGGCGAGGACTCCTGAGAGCTGGTCAGCACATCCCTTGAGCACCTTCCCTGGGATGCCGTCAGGGTCAGCAGCTTTCCGTGTGTTCGCTGTTCTGAGCACCCGCCTCACTTCATGTTCCTGGACAGTGAGTGGGGGGGTACCAGGCTCTGGTGTAGGCTGAGATGGTGTGGTTTTTTGCTGCCATGGTGTGTCAAAATGAGCAAAAAAGCAGTTCAGTTCCTCTGCCAGTGGAGCCAAGCTGTTCCCAGCTGCACAGCTGCTGTCTCTGAAGTTTGTTAGGTGCTGGAATCCCTGCCATACCTGTCATGATTTGCCGTCTGTGAAGTGATCTTCTACCTTCTTTTTTTAGTCCCTCTTTGCATCCTTAATTCCTCTCCTCAGGTTGGCTCTGGCAGCACTGTAAAGAGCTCTATCACCTGACCTAAAGGCAGCTTTCCGGTCTTTAAGGAGCTTGTGGACTTGGCTGGTCATCCAAGGCTTCTGCTGCGTCGGGGATCCTTGGGTGAAGTCAAGTCTCAGATACTATCATAATGCAGCAGTCACGGATGTAGCGGTTCCCGGCGATGTAAAGCTCCAGTTCATCCATTTTGTGAGCCATGGATCTTGCATTGGTAAGAAACATGCTTGGTAGAGGAGGCTTATGTGGTTGTTTTCTGAGTCTCGCCAGAATGCCGGCCCGGCAGTCCCGCTTTTGTTTCTTTTCCCGATACCGTCTGCATCGTCTGCCAGAGCCAACAACAATCCACGGAGATCCCGGTGGTCTGGCGATGTCCTTCGGAATATTGTGTGTGTAATAAAAGTCATGTGTGACTGTGATCTTGTGTTGAAGTCCTGACGGCTATAATTATGCTTCACAAAAGCAACAAATGAAAAACACACGAGAAAACAAACAAAAACGCACAAAAAGCGAGAGCTGTAAGCCGCTGCGTCCGTACGCGCCACCATCTTAACCACTGTAATTTTTTGAAACCGGCCCCTCGACCTCGTGGGAGACCCCGGCATCGCTTGCCTCCTTGCATCAGGAGCCGCTCGCAGGGAGAGGGCTCTGTTATGGAGGAGGCGGTACGGGAGCCTCCTCTGTAACAGAGCCCTCTCCCTGCGAGCGGTTCCTGATGCGAGGAGCACCACCAGAGGGAACCGTCTCCTGAATATTAACTGTCTTCCATTTGGACTCCATTTCCCATCATCCCTCATACCTGGGACTGATCACACCCACACACCTGCACCTCATTTACACACACACAAATAAGCCACTCACACACACTGACTCTTTGCGAAGTCTTGATTTGCCCTGGCTGTCATTTCTGAGCATTTTAACCGTGTTTGCTTTCATTTTATCTGACCTTGGACAGTTTCCTGATTCCCTGATTGTTTTCTGCCTGCCCCGACTTGGATTGTTTCATCTGGACTGTGTTTGCTAGCCGCCTGCCCTGATCTCTCGCCTGATTTATCGACTCTGCCTCTGTCTTACCTCTGCTACTCTGCCTTGCTGGTATTTGACCCTGTATTGCCTGACCATCCTTTAATATAGCTGCAAATGGATTCAAACCCCTTGACATGTCGCAACACATGTAGGTCAACTCAAGTGCAACAGCGCAGTTTTGATTATTTTTTACACCTTTCATAACATACTTATTTATTTATTTATTTATTTATTTATTTATTTATTATTTTATATATATTTTTTTTTTTATCTCTCTGTATTTCCTGACAGCAGTCACAGAGGAAACAAAGGTTGCCTCAGTGTCATACCTTAGTCATTTTATTTGTTTATTTGTTTTTAATAAAGTCTTGTATGTCCAATTATTAATTCATGTTTTAAGTAATTGCTGCAGATTGTAGGCAGCAGATTGTCAGGCACTCTATAAACACGTGCCAAGGTGTTTATCAGTGGCAGACAGAAAATAGTCAGATGTAAGGGTACATTTCAAAAACCCCATGATTATATGTACTTAACTTTTAAATATAACGTATTCCCATCCAGTATGAGCAAGTTCTCTTCTCCTCGCTCTTTATGTCACAGCTGACTTGCTTTTATTTGTTGGACTTCAAAGACCATGGTAAGAAGTTCTGGGCATTGGTATAATGAAGAAAATAAATGCTATTTTGCTTTTTTCTTTAATGGTCCTTTTTGGTCCCCTCTGTCTTCAGAACTGCATGGTTGTTTTCTGTTTTAAATGTGAGACTTCAGGGGAAAAACACGAAAGTGGAAAGAGAAAATATTGCTCATGATGACTGCTGAGCAACAAGAGGAACTTATTTCTTTATCGCTTAATCTTGCAAACCACTGTAAATTAAACTTTTGATAAACCAAAAAATTTATTTCTTGTCTGAACACTCAAAAAACGTCCAAAATAATGTTCGTTTTCTCATAAAAAATGCTTGAAATGTTTTTAAAGGCTTAATTGAATGTGGAATAAGTTGAGGTTACAATAATAAGATACATTCAATTGGCACATCATTTAGCTTTTAAGCAGAAAGAATATAGGGCAGATCGGGGATGATTGTAACACTTTTTATTTGAGCATCAGTAACTCAGTGGCTGTTTGTGCTAGATGTCTCAATTTTTGATACATGGTAGGCACATTTGTCTGATATAATTAGAACTCACTTGGATGTGCACTGCATAATCACAGATTATGTGAGTTAATGTCAAATACAAGAGTTCTGTTGTTATAATCTGGAGTGAGTAGTAACACTAGCTGGGGGTAGATGTAACAATGAGAGGTAATTTACTGAAATAACATCCACACTATCCAATTTTTTTGCATAAACATCATTGAAGAACAAAGCAAAAACCGTTTTAACAACATGAACCATTTAAACTGACAAAAAAAAGAGATTTTATTGTATTTTTTAGAACTTTAAATGTGGCACAAAATAATTGTCGTTTGTGTGAGTGTGTGTGAAATTCCTGTCACAAAAGGGTTCAGTCACTAGCTATGTTTTCATGATCCACCCATTTTGATGTGAATTTTGATATAAAGCATAAAAATGCTAGATGGAAACGTCAAGATGTGCATAAATTCTTATAATGTGAAAAACTTGTGCGTTCAATTGAGGCAGATCATTTTTTTATCTGGTAGGAAGACATGCACATAAACTTTGATATGCAACAACAAACTCATATGACTTTGCCTCAACAGAGGATGTGATCGAGAATTACAAAGCAACAAATTAAACTAGAGAAACAGCTATTTCAAACTTGCAGTGTTACATCTACAGTGTTACAACACTCCCCGGTCTCCACTATCATGTAAAGTTTGATGGTGAAGATAACACTGACAGGTTCTCGAAGATGTTCAGTCTGATCCCTCTTACACGATAAATGCATATATGCATGATTTCAATAAAAATTTCAACCCTAATTATTGTTGCATCTATCAGCACTATCAGAGCTAGTCTTAGCTTGATACTGGAATGAGCATTTCCTGATTTGTTGGAATGTTTTTATGATAATAATAATAATGAAAAGTAATATATATGCTAAAATACATAATTTTATTGATCTTATTTTTCATTAGACATTGGATAGTCTATTAAGTGACAGTTTTTTTTCTGTGAAAACATTTTTTTATGTTATTTAGCTATAAAGCTATTAAGGTTAAAGACTGTGAATCATATCTTTGCATCTGTTACTGAGCATCAGAACAACGGATATGTAGCGTAGTGCACAACATAATGTTTTGTGGTCTAGCAAAGGTTCCCCTTCAGGGACTCGAGCTGCGTCTGAAAACGCTATGGGAATGCCTTCAGCGTGACCGTGCTCTGAATCACATGTGTAATCAGTCCAATGGATGGGCGAGACTTCACGGGCGGGGTGACGTAACGGCCAGGAAGCTTAAAAGCATGTGCGGTGGAACCAGCATCAGCTTTCTGTCATTCAGCAAGCACTCTGTGTGTGTTGTCATATTAGTCTGTGCTGTGAGTCTTATTTAGTGTTGTTTGTCCTCACCACTATAAGCTCCACCATGTCAAAGGCTTCTAAAAAAATGAAGCATTTGGGTGAGAGCAGATCACGTTTTAGACTGTGTGTTCCTCCCTGCCCTTGCTACATCATGAGCGGGGATACACACAGTCTGTGCGTGGACTGCTTGGGAGCGAAGCATGCTGAGTCGGCTCTCGAGGGAGCTGTGTGCATTGTGAATGCATGCCGCTGTATACGCTTCGCTCCCGGAAGGCTCTCTTTGAGGAGGGAGTCTTGACCAGCGTTCCCCGCGGTGCTGGCCCCGCTTCTGCCAAGGCAGAGTAGCAGCTGCACTCGTGGGGTTCGCAGTTGGATCTGGTGGAGGGAATGGAGACGGGCCAGTCCCTATCTTCTTCCTCACCCGCCAGATCCGGCGCTCCCTCCCTGGGATCGGAAGCGTTTTCTTCCCCCCGGGCTCAGGGCTCGACGCTTCGACTCTCTTCCTCCGAGGAGGTTGATGTGGAGAGCGTTGAGGAAGTGCCTCAATCGCCCAAGTACGAGGAGGTATTGAAGGTGATAACTCGTGCGGTAGCCAAGCTGAACATTGACTGGCCCACCGAGAAACAAGCTGAACCGCAGAAAAGCACGAACGCTTTCTGCGCGAGGCCACCACCTCCACGCCGGAGGCTCCAAACCACCTCCACGGACGGCCATTCTCTGCTCGTGATTTCATCCCCACCTCTGACTATTACTGCACTGTGGCAGGGTTGAGAGAGCGATGCCCCGGGTCGAACAGATGCTCGCAAGCTATCTGTCCCCCTGTGCGGCATCGTCTCTGAAAACTCCGGCGTTGCCCACCAATCCACTGCGCACATCTTCAGCGCTGGTGAGCAAAGGGTATGTGGCAGCAGGTCAGGCTGGTGCGTGTCTGCACACTATGGCTGTGTTACAGGCGTACCAAGCCGACCTGCTGAAGGAGCTTGACGAGGGGGTGGAGATTAAGTCCGAGGACATCTCTGAGCTGCAGCGGACCGCTAATCTCTCCCTCCGCGCCACCAATGAGACAGTTTATCTGTCTCTGTCAGCAGCGAGGGATTCACATGTGATAAATGCAGGGAAATAGTTAGGCTGACAGAGAAGATTTTAGAACTAGAGACACGCATCCAAACTTTAGTTGAGGATAGTAAGAATGTGAGGGCTGTAGATACTGCTTTGGATGCGACTAGCTCAGGTACTCTTGTACATTGTACACCCAGAGCCCGTGCAGCAGGGCAACTGGGTGACTGTGAGGCGGCATAGTCGCGGGTCAAAACACCGCTCTTCCGTTCCGATCAAAACATCAAACAGGGTCTCCCCACTCAGTGATGCACCCACTGAGAAACCTGACGTAAGTGCTCTAGTTATTGGCGATTCTATTGTACGGAACGTGAAAATAGAGACACCAGCCACCATAGTCCAATGTTTACCGGGAGCCAGAGCGCCTGACATCTTGGCAAATTTAAAAGTGCTGGCTAATGCTAAACGTAAATTCAGTAAGATTGTTATCCACGTCGGCGCTAATGATGTTCGACTTCGCCAGTCGGAGATCACTAAAAATAATGTTAAAGAGGTGTGTGAACTTGCAAGTACGATGTCAGACACTGTAATATGCTCTGGTCCGCTCCCTGCTTACCGTGGCGATGAGATTCATAGCAGACTGTCGTCACTCAATGGCTGGATGTCTAAGTGGTGCCCGCAGAATAATATAGGCTTTATAGACAATTGGAAGATTTTTTGGGGCAGACCTGACCTGTTGAAAAGAGATGGTGTGCCGCTCTTTTCTCTAGAAATATGGCACATAGTCTTAGAGTTCGTACTTGACTAACTAGGGCCCAGGTCAGGAAGCAGACAGACTGGCTAAACCGACCGTCTGCTAGCCACCTCACGCCACAGAAGTCAGTTAATTCTCAGCACATAGAGACTCCTTCACCTAGATATCACACTATAGAGACTGTGTCTGCTCCCCGTACTAGAAAATACAGAAAATGTCCAAACCAAAGTAATAGTAAGAATTTAATTGATGTTCAACAAATAAAAAATGTTTACAATACAGAGAAACCATTGATAAAACTTGGCTTACTGAATATCAGGTCCCTTTCTACAAAAGCACTATTTGTAAATGATTTGATCAATGATCATAACCTAGATTTGCTCTGTTTGACAGAAACATGGCTAAAACCAGATCAATACATTACTTTAAACGAGTCTACCCCCCAAGATTACTGCTATAAAAATGAGCCACGTCCAAAAGGTAAAGGAGGAGGTGTTTCTACAATTTATAGCAATATTCTCAGTATTTCTCAGAGGGCAGGCTTTAAGTATAACTCGTTTGAAGTTATGGTGCTGCGTATAACATTAGCTAGAGAAACACGTGTTAATGATAAATTCCCTGTGATATTTGTACTGGCTACTGTGTACAGGCCACCAGGGCACCACACAGACTTTATTAAAGAATTTTCTGATTTTCTGAGTTAGTACTGGCTACAGATAAAGTCTTAATTGTTGGTGATTTTAATATCCATGTCGATAATGAAAAAGATGCATTAGGATCAGCATTCATAGACATTCTGAACTCTACTGGGGTTAGACAACATGTTTCAGGACCTACTTATTGTCGAAATCATACTCTAGATTTAATACTGTCACATGGAATTGATGTTAGTGGTGTTGAAATTCTGCAGCAAAGTGATGATATCTCAGATCATTATCTAGTCTTGTGTAAACTCCATAAAACTGTAAATTCTACTCCTTGTTACAAGTATGGTAGAACCATCACTTCTACCACAAAAGACTGCTTTGTAAGTAATCTTCCTGATTTATCTCAATTCTTCAGCATATCCAACAGCGCAGAAAAACTTGATGATGTAACAGAAACTATGGACTCTCTCTTTTCTAGCACTTTAGATACAGTTGCTCCTTTACGCTTAAGGAAGATCAAAGAAAACAGTCTGACTCCGTGGTATAATGAGCACACTCACACCCTAAAGAGAGCAGCCCGGAAAATGGAGCGCAGCTGGAGGAAAACAAAACTAGAGGTATTTCGTATAGCTTGACGGGAAAGTATCCTACAGAAAAGCATTAAAAACTGCTAGATCTGATTACTTTTCGTCTCTTCTAGAAGAAAACAAACATAACCCCCGGTATTTATTCAATACAGTCACTAAATTAACGAAAAATAAAGCATCAACAGGTGTTGGTATTTCCCAAGAGCACAGCTGTAATGACTTTATGAACTATTTTACTTCCAAGATCGATACTATCAGAGATAAAATTGTAACCATGCAGCCGTCAGCTATAGTATCGCATCAGATAGTGCACTATAGATCCCCTGAGGAACAATTCCACTCATTCTCTATTATAGGAGAGGAAGAATTGTATAAACTTGTTAAATCATCTAAACCAACAACATGTATGTTAGACCCTATTCCATCTAAACTACTAAAAGAGCTGCTTCCAGAAGTCATAGATCCTCTTTTGGCTATTATTATTAATTCATCGTTGTCATTAGGATATGTCCCCAAAACCTTCAAATTGGCTGTTATTAAGCCTCTCATTAAAAAACACAACTTGACCCCAAAGATCTAGTTAATTACAGACCGATCTCAAATCTCCCTTTTCTGTCAAAGATACTAGAAAAGGTAGTATCCTCACAATTATATTCCTTCTTAGAGAAAAATGGTACCTGTGAGGAATTCCAGTCAGGATTTAGACCGTATCATAGTACTGAGACTGCTCTCATTAGAGTTACAAATGACCTGCTTCTATCATCTGATCGTGGTTGTATCTCTTTATTAGTTTTACTGGATCTTAGCGCTGCGTTCGACACTATCGACCACAACATTCTTTTGAATAGACTAGAAAACTTTGTTGGCATTAGTGGAAGTGCCCTAGCATGGTTCAAATCGTACTTATCTGACCGCCATCAGTTCGTAGCAGTAAATGAAGAGGTATCATATCGATCACAAGTGCAGTACTGAGTACTTCAAGGCTCAGTACTAGGGCTGTTACTTTTCACGCTTTACTTGTTACCCTTGGGAGATATTATCAGGAGACATGGTGTTAGCTTTCACTGTTATGCTGATGATACTCAGCTCTATATTTCTTCACGGCCCGGTGAAACACACCAAATTGAGAATCTAACGGAATGCATAGTCGATATAAAAAACTGGATGACGAGTAATTTCTTACTGCTAAATTCTGAAAAAACAGGTGTTAATTATCGGACCTAAAAACCCCACATGTAATAACCTAGAACACTATCTAACACTTGACGGCTGCTCTGTCAATTCTTCTTCATCAGTTAGGAACCTAGGTGTGCTGTTTGATAGCAATCTTTCATTTGAAAGCCATGTTTCTAGTATCTGTAAAACTGTTTTTCCATCTCAAAAACATATCTAAATTGAGACGTATGCTCTCAACGTCAAATGCAGAAATGCTAATTCATGCGTTTATGACCTCAAGGTTAGACTATTGTAATGCTTTACTGGGTTGTTGTTCTGCACGCTTGATCAATAATCTACAGTTGGTCCAAAATGCAGCAGCTAGAGTCTTTACTAGAACCAGGAATTATGACCATATTAGCCCGGTTCTGTCAACACTGCACTGGCTCCCTATCAAACATCAGATATATTTTAAAATCTTGTTAATTACTTATAAAGCCCTGAATGTCTTAGCTCCTTAGTACTTGAGCGAGCTCTTATCACATTATAGTCCTCCACGTCCGCTGCGTTCTCAAAACTCTGGCCATTTGATAATACCTAGAATATCAAAATCGACTACGGGTGGCAGATCCTTTTCCTATTTAGCACCCAAACTCTGGAACAATCTACCTAACACTGTTCGGGAGGCAGACACACTCTGTCAGTTTAAATCTAGATTAAAGACACATTTCTTTAACCTGGCTTACACATAACACACTAATACACTTCTATTATTCAAATCCGTTAAAGGATTGTTAGGCTGCATTAATTACATCAGCCGGAACCGGGAACACTCCTCATAACACACGATGTACTCGTTACATTGTAAGAAGAATGGCATCTACGCTAATATTTGTCTGTTTCTTTCTTATTCTGTTTCTCAGTCCGTGTCTGGATCAGATGGTGGATCGGCGCCGGAAGATGATGTCTGCGACCCTGATCGTCGGCGGAAGCCAGTCACCTGGATGAGCCCCGGGGACATATCCCCAGTGAAGACCTTGACTTAAATAAATAAATAAATAAAATAAAACAAAATAACTAAAAATATAATAAAATACCTAACTACATAATACTATTATTGTTAGAAATTGAAACAATATAAAAATAGAAATATAATACATTTAAAATTTAATTAAAACAATAAGTAAAAAAAAATAAATAAAATAATAAACAATAATATCCTGGCCAGAGGAGAACTGGACCCCCAACTGAGCCTGGTTTCTCCCAAGGTTTTTTTCTCCACTCTGTCACAGAGGGAGTTTTGGTTCCTTGCCGCTGTCGCCTCCGGCTTGCTCAGTTGGGGACACTTAATTTCTAACGATTATCATCAGTTTGATTTCATATATACTATTTAAACTAAACTGAGCTAGACAATAACATCTCTGAATTCAATAATGAAATGCCTTTAACTGAAAATTGAGTGTTTAATCTTATTATACATTACTGACACTCTGTCCTCCAATTTGATACTGTTAAGTGCTTTGACACAATTTGTATTGTTAAAAGCGCTATATAAATAAAGGTGACTTGACTTGACAAAGAGACCGCCCGCGCCATTGGGCGGTCGATGGCAGCTATGGTGGCAGCGGAGAGGCATTTGTGGCTGATCCTGTCCGATATGAAAGAGAAGGACAGAGTCTGCCTCATGGACGCCCCACTTGCGCCTTCTGGTCTGTTCAGCGATGCCGTCAACTCAGTCGTCGACAGGTACCAGGAGGCTCGTAAACAGGCAGAGATATTCCAGCTGTTCCTCCCTCGTCGCTCTCTGGGGGCTGCTGGGCGGGAGCAGCCCCAACCACATACCAGCTCCTCGTACAGAGGGGCTCAAAAGCAGAGCGGATGTGCATGAATATCACGTTCGATATATCGCCCAGCCCTACTAGCGACGGAATGCGTCCCTCACCGGTTGGGGAGCAGTCATGAGTGGCCACCCTGCCTGCGGTCTGTGGAGCGGCCACAATCTCACATGGCACATCAACTGCCTGGAGACGCTGGCGGTGTTTGGAGTACTCAAACACTTTCTCCCAGACCTAAGAGATCGTCATGTGTTGGTGCGCACCGACAACACAGCGGTGGTCTCTTACATCAGCTACCAGGGAGGTCTGCGTTCACGCCCTTTGTACAAGCTGACGCACCAGATCCTTGTGTGGTCCCAGGGCAAATTCCTCTCGCTGAGAGCAGTGCACATTCCTGCGCATCTCAATATGGGAGTAGACGTCCTGTCGAGACAGGGGCCGAGGCCCGGGGAATGGATGCTTCACCCCGAGGTGGTGAAGCAGATATGGAGAGTTTTTGGCCAGGCTCAAGTTGACCTCTTTGCGACTCGAGAAACATTGCAATGTCCCCTCTGGTTCTCTCTGACTCACCCAGCTCCTCTGGGACTGGATGCTATGGTGCAGACTTGGCCGAGGCTTCGTTTGTATGCTTTTCCCCCGATTGCTCTACTCCCGGGAGTTCTGTAGAGAGTGCGCCGTGACGGGGTCCGTCTACTGCTAGTAGCCCCGTTCTGGCCGGGCCGAGTATGGTTCTTGGACCTGATTTCTCTCCTCGACAGCTCTCCATGGGAGATTCCCGTCAGGACGGACCTCCTCTCACAGGCGGGCGGTATGATCTTTCACCCCCGCCCAGAGTTGTGGAAACTGTGGATGTGGCCCCTGAGGGGGCACAGCTCATAGCTTCCGGTCTCTCAACCAAGGTTGTTGAGACCATTCTCCAATCCAGAGCTCCTTCAACGAGGAAACTGTACGCCCTGAAGTGGAAGCTTTTCACTTCATGGTGCGGAGACCGCCAGCTCGACTCAGCTAACTGCCCGAATGGTACAGTTCTGGAGTTCCTGCAGGACCGATTCTCCGCAGGGTTAACCCATTCCACCCTAAAGGTTTACGTGGCAGCCATTGCAGCCTACCACGCCCCTCTCGGTGGTCAGTCAGTGGGTAGACACCCCTTGGTTCCCCCGTGGGATTTGACTGTGGTGTTAGAGGCTCTCTGTAAGGCTCCATTCGAGCCCATTGAACAGATATCTGATTGTCTTCTCACGATTAAGACTGCCTTCCTTCTAGCTCTGACTTCTCTGAGGAGAGTCGGAGATCTGCAGGCCCTGTCAGTGGCCCCTTCTCATCTTGATTTTGCGCCCAGCATGGCCAAAGCATTTCTATACCTTCGAGCGGGTTATGTACCGAAGGTTCCCTCTGTCACACCACAGCCTATCATACTGCAGGCCTTCTGTCCTCCTCCCTTCAGGGAGCCCGACCAGCAGAAGCTTAATTGTATGTGTCCAGTTCGAGTGCTGGACACGTACATCCGCAGAGCTGCCCTGTGGAGAAGGGCGGACCAATTGCTTGTGTGCTATGGTCCCCCTTATAGGGGTCTTCCTGCTACTAAGCAGACCCTCAGTCGGTGGTTAGTGGATGCCATTTCCATGGCCTATGAGTCCTCTGGTCTCCCCTTGCCGATGGGAGTCAAGGCTCACTCCACTAGGGGTATGGCGGCCTCCAAGGCCTGTCTGGCAGGTGTGCCTTTGCAGGACATCTGCAATGCTGCGGGGTGGTCCACGCCCCTCACGTTCGTCAGGTTCTATGGCCTCGACATGCGAGTCACTCCGGGCTCTTCTGTCCTCTCATCCTAGCAACACACTAGGCAGGGACTTGTCATTCTGGTGGCGTGGGCATCTCGTTCCCATAGCATTTTCGGACGCAGCTCGAATTCCTGAAGGGGAACATCCCAGGTTACGTATGTTGTAAGTGGTTGTATGGCTCAGTGCTCCCACGAAAAAAGCAGCATGTGCCTAACAGATGCTGCCTTTTTCGGATGATGAAACAGTGTTTGCTGAATGTGGTCAATGGAGGAAGTAAAGAAAATTGGAAGACAAAATTTCACTGTCCTCTCTTGTGTGTATACGGCAAAGTTTATTGACTTTGTCCATATGCCAGTTGCCTGGCTTCGATTTTCCCCTCCCTAAAATGCATATGTGCATTTCTCATGTGGTTTCTTACGGTTGTGTTCATGTGAAAAACAAAGAGCCTTTATTCTTCATTCAGTCTGTATTATCACTAAGGGACACTGTCTCTGTACATACCAACATGTTGCATGAGACAAAGTTTTTTAGATTTTCTAAGAGTATGTTGTAACTATACGTCAGTCTGCCCTTTTGCGGTCATTGTGGTGAAGTCTTATATATTTGTGTCAATGCTTACAAAGACTGTGGTTGGAAGTTGAGGTAATAGGAAGTGGATCTGGCAAGAAAACTCCAGCATTTGCTCTCTGTTGATTTTTGGTCAGACAGGCAAAGAAAAAGTGGGGAGAAAATCTTTGACTCAGTAACAAAATTCTTGACCTCTTCACAGCTGTAATGCACCACTCTGCCCTCCCCATCCACCCAAATTCTGAAGTTGACTTGAATTGGAAACCTTGAGGCCTTTCAGTGTGGTTACAGGATCACCTGCAACTCTCTCAGTCAATGCAATGATTCAGTTGATTCAATACAACTGACAGTTTATTTAACAGTTTACAGTAAAATCAGAAAAACGGTTATCTAAAAATAAGGGCCTAAAAATCAAATAGTAAATGGAGTGTGCAGCTGCTGAGCCGTAAATGTGAGCATATGCAATAGTGTTAATTTTAGAAAGAAAGCAGGATAAGAAAGTTTCTGTTCTCTTTTCAATACGAAGTTGCCCTGCTAAAATGAGGGCTGGAACTAGAATAGAGTTATAAGGATTTTCCCCTAACAGCTACATAAACACAGGGTGGAAGTCTGTACAGTGCCTCATTAGATTTTTCTCTGCCACAAAATGAGAGCAGAGCAAATTCATTTTCAGCCCTTTGGATCTGTTTATTTCGTGACCACACCCTGGCTTCATCTGCACAAAAGAATCTACTCCAACCAAGCCCCCAGCCCAGGCACAAACATGCTCTCTGCCCCGTAGTCCCGCTGGTTATTTTACACACCCAAATTGGTATTTATGTTGGCTGACCAAATTGCAAGTTTGAGAGACCTAGGTGCCCGCAAACTATAGGATCTATTAATATCCCATCCAGACACCATTATTATGAATGACTCATAACTGCTTTATGGGAAAACGTAGGACAATCAATTAAAAAAGCAAAACTTAATGAAAATTTGCAGTGTAAAAACAGGATTTAATCTTTATGCTCAGATTTCATAAATTAAATATGAATCGGCAACATTTCTGACCTTTTGATAGAATGATATTGCAAAAGTATTAAACTATTGCTTAAACTTAATGTTTAATTAAAACATATGTCTTCCTGCAATATTTATGTAGGGAGGGATAGGAAAGATTGTGTGGTCTTCTTTAATCTCACCTGGAGATTGTGAAAGATTCATTCTCAATATCTTTTCTCTGATGCCCAATATGCAACAGTCAGCATTAGCCAAGATAGAAATGACATGATAAGGGAAATTTAAATTCAGTTTTATAAGTATTTGGGTGGTGCACTATTGTAAAACGAATGATGCATTTAATCACTTAAGCTTCCAAACCCTATTCCTCATTCCTCTCCCCCTTTCCCCCTTCCTGTCTTCCAAGTTTTTTCTTTTGTTCTAACTTTATCTTCCTCCGCACATCTGTATTGGCAGTGTGCATGACTTTCAGATTGGTTGCTTATGCTCTTAAAGGACTAGAATGGTTCATTTGACGGGTGCAATTAATTTTGAAGTCAGAGGAATTTAAAAGTAAGAAGTTTTCAACAGTAATGTTCTCCAGGCAGCTGCAGCAAACCCCAAAGTGGGAAGGTTAAGAAAACCCTCACACCCATCTGAACCGAGTGTGTCTGGAAGCGAACGTAAACATGATCAGCGCAATGATAAGTCTTTTCTTATTCATTTGACTTGCTCTCGGAACAATCACAGAAATAAAATTGCACCCATCTACTGTCAGCATTTCTTGTCCACTGTAAACAACCTCAGTGATTATGATGGTATTTTTGATTTTGGCTCGACAGGATGCGACGATCATTTATAAACAGGGTGTTACTGATAATACCCTTAAAATGATAACTAAAGGTTTTCTTAACTTAAGTGGTTAGTTGCAGCTGAGAACTTCATTGTGTGTGTTTGTATACAAAATCAGCTTTGAATAGACTATTGCATAATCTGTCTCTGATTCATGTCATTTAGGTTGTGGGCTGAAATTGGCTGTCTCTTTTGTGCACATTATAATGAGCCATCTGACAGACAGAATGTGATTTGGAGGTCTTGATGCAAGTGGGTGATGATGATAATTACTGGATCCTTGGGTGACCTGGGAGAGACAATCCTGACAATAGTTGATAACAATAGGAAGCCATTTTTGAAACTATTGATTCCTAACAAACAAACAAACAAACAAATAGAATTATTTTAAAAAATTATGCAATAAAATAATAATAAGAGGAAGTGGAAGAATTAAAACTATTGTTAAATCCCTCGGACAGTATGCATGGTTAAAATATCTCTTAAAATTTCTCCATTGCTTGTTTCCCTTTTGAGTACTGTTTTCCTCCCAAACCACTATAGACCTTTTTCTATACTTCCCATTATTCAGTGTGCATTTATTAATTCTCTGTTTATTGTCGTCACTGAGGTTGTTTAGTTTTTCTGCAGAACAATGCATTTTACTGCCATCCCATGGAGCTTGTGACCAATAATCTTTACAATGCAATTAACAATGTGCAGAACATGTTACCAAAAGGCTACCTGTGCACAGAGAGATCACATTAATAACAGTACAATTCTGCAGATTGAAAAATATTGATTGAAAATTATTATTGCTGGCTTAAAATGAACCAAAAATAGGTTGGAAATTAAAAAGCAGATACAGAATTACTAGAGGCAACAGTAATAATCAAAATGAGAACATTTATTAAGTGAAAGCACCCAATGACAAAAATATAAGACAAATTGAATTATGCTGCATAGTTTTCAATTTTGCATACATTTGAACTCCTTTAACGGCATTTTAGAAATAAAAATATAACATTTAAAAGTAATATTTTAATTCAAGTGTATTAAACGGTTGTCTGTTATCATTTTTAACCGAAATAGTGGCGATTCTCGTGCAGGTGTGTCGCTGAAATCTGAGCCAGCGATGGGCTGCTATTCCCCGGGGAAACTCCAAACTTCAGACCGCCGTCAATATAAATGAATATTTATGAAGATTAATCGCAGCCCATGTCTCACAAGGTAAATATTTTATTTAAAAAAAAATAAATAGTAAAATAAAAACATTCAAATACAAACATTTTCGAGAAATAAGTATTTGTACATTTACATAATTGGTAAGGGGAAAATACATTGTGTAGCTGTGTGTGTACACACCATGAGTTCAACTTTCGTTTTGTGAACAGTATTAGTGTATTTCATTCATTTTCCGGGACCCAAACATACGTAAGTTTCAAATGCACTGGCACAGTTAACATTTATAGTATAGTAATAATAGCAGTAGATCTTATTTGCATTTGAAGTGATATTATAAATTCTGTAAACATATATAGAAGGTAATATACGGATTTCTCCGGTTCTCTGCACTGGCGTTTAGCACAACCAGAAGTATCTATGCACACACTCTCTAGACTGGAAATCCAAGATGGCCGAGATATGCAACTAGCCCATTGACCCAGCCACTAACCCAACAGCTGGGTTACACAAAAAACTACCCAACACTGGAAGAATAACCCAACATAATGACCCAACAGGCATAACCCAGCGTTTTTTAGAGTGTGTATGTGATTACTTCAGAACTTGAAATGAAATATACAACTTTGTATATAGATGTGATTAGATAGACATGCCTCTTGCAACAAATGAATTTTCCAATCTGTTGTTTTTTGTCTGCTTTTTGTGGGTTCACATCTATCATTAAATAGATGATTCCATAAGGTTTGTGACCAATGTTAATAAAGATTTCCCAACATTGTTTTATTCTGTCCAGAGCAAACACTTCATCCTGAACCCCAGAGAACTCTAGACCCAGAAAAAGGTTCACATACTGGCTGCCAATATTCACAAAACACCCACACAGCAATGTGCAAGTCTCTGCTACGAGGGTGTATAATAAATGAAGGCGCGTAGGGGGGTTCCAGAACCCGTCCTCATCTCTGTAGGTTGGGTGTGTCTTAAAAGAAGCCGTCCGGTTTCTGTAACCTCCACGGGAAGAAGGGGTGAATAGGGAACTGTAATCTCTCAGCACTCATCCACCTACGCAGCATCCTTCTACAGCTTGGATTGATTATGATTTTCTTATGTTTCACAGTCATTGCTGTGTTTGCAATTTTTGACCAATGCATGTGATTATATTGTCCAAGCAAGCTTGTGGTAGCGCAGATGTATATTGTGCAATAAAAGACAACTGGAACTATGAGTTTATAATGTGAAAAAGTTCTCTAAACCCATTTATATCCATTCCAGGTGGTAAAAACTGATTTAACTGAAAAGCTGGCATCATAGCAGCTAGATCTACCAAGTTGCCTTTTATGTGTATTCCCAAAAATACTGTTACGTAACTTTTTTATTCCGAATGCATATCATTTATTAGCTAGTTATTCTATGATTGTAATTATTCCTAATTATTTTTACACAAGCTTAGGCATTTTTCATTTTTTGTATTTTGCATTAACTTTTAATTTCAGTTTTCACCTGTTTTTAGCACTGACCACTTATGATCACCTAAAAAAACAAAAAAACAAAAAAAAAAACACTTAATATCAGGTAGAAAGAGGTCCATGAATACACAATATAGCATCTTAGGTAGGCTATACAGTGAATAATTCAAAGCGACTTAAAAGTGATGAGATATGCAACAAACATAAACGATGTACAGGTATATTATTCTCGGTTGTCCACTGAAACACTTTCATAATAAGTAGTCATATGCATCAAAAGGTTTAAAACTAAATGACCTCTTTAAAATGTTAGAAGCATAAATGTAGCTATTTGATAAGCTTGTATTTGACAAACACACTTTAATGATATTTTCACATATTCATTTGATACTCTTTGGGATGTGACATAAGCATATTGTTTGTATTCCAAAATAAGCAGAACACAAAACTGTCTCTGTCTGCTCATCCCAGTGTTTAGTTTGGCCAAAAGGACCAGTTTTTGACAGAACCCCTTTTGTAAGTTGTGTCAGCATTGAGTGTTTGCAAAGCCTCTTTAAAAACACATAAATATTTAGTCTTGATTGTATGGATCTGATACAGCTTTTTTCTTGAGAACTCTACAATGACATGATTACTATAAGTGATTAATATATCTCTGTTATATAAATAATCTCAAGCCCCTTAGGAACCATGTCCACTCTAAAAGATACACTCTAAAAAACGCTGGGTTAAAACAACCCAATTTGGGTTATTTTGGTAACCCAACGCTGGGTCAAATATGGACAAACCCAGCATTGGATTATTTTAACCCAGCCAGTTGGGTTAAATTTTTGACCCAACATGTTGGGTTGTTTTAATTAACTCAAATATTAATTGAAAATTACTACTGTTGGCTTAAAATGAATCAAAAATAGGTTGGAAATTAAAAAGCAGACACAGAATTACTAGAGGCAACAGTAATAATCAAAACATGAACATTTATTAATAAGTGAAAACATCCATAGACAAAAATATAAGACAAATTGAATTAGGCAGCATAGATTTCAACTTTGCATACATTTAAACTCGTTTAACACGCATTTTAGAAATAAAAATATAACATTTAAAAGTAATATTTTAATTGAAGTGTATTAAACGGTTCTCTGTTATCCTTTTTAACCGAAATAGTGCCGATTCTTGTGTCGGTGTGTCGCTGAAATCTGAGCCGTCGATGGGCTGCTATTCCCCGGGGAAACTGCGAACTTCAGACCGCTACCTCGCCTTTCACTCGTAGCTGAAAGATGCCGCGACTTCATAACCTGCCGATAAACAAACAGTACAGAGTTTTGAGAACATATTTTAACATCCGAATTAATTAGAAGCAGTATTATAACGAATAAAATCAGTTTATGTAAGGCAAGACATTTCCATCACGCGAAACGACCGTTGCTGACACATTTAACGTTACCTGACTGACATCTCCTATGTATGTTGCATTGCGTGAAATAAAATCATTTACAACACAATTAAGACTTTATAGATGGAATAAAATGTATACAAACATTAATTTCACTGAAGAAGTCCACTAAATCGGCGGCACTGAGGACTGGCTCTCTCTTGAGGAGAATGAAAAGCCCGCGCTTTGACTGTAACCCAACAGCTGGGTTAAAGTGCGCGCGCTGGGTTATTTCGTTGGAGGGAGGGGGAGGGGTGCATAGTTTCAATGGTCAGTGATATTGACCCAGCCACTAACCCAACAGCTGGGTTACACAAAAACTACCCAACACTGGAAAAACAACCCAACATAATGACCCAACAGGCATAACCCAGCAATTGGGTTAAAAAAACAACCCACCGTTTTTTAGAGTGTATATTTACAACCTGCTGGTCATGTTTTGCCTTGAATACTAGACAAATCAATGGAGTCACCATGACACACAGGGCAGCTGTGGCCACCGTAAATTGTAAACAGATGCAGTGACTACTTGTCTTATGTCCTGCTGAGAAAAACAAGACATACACCTGCATGTTCATTCATTCACCAGTCAACGCAAGGCCTGCATTTGAACCTCAAGCAAACATTTCCTTGGGCTAGTGAAGAAGACATAAAACATGTTGGGAAAACCAAATAATGAGTCATTGAATGAAATATTTTGGGTTTTGGGAGAAGGAATTGTGGAAGTAAAATGGTATAGAGCCTTCAGTTAAGTTTCTATTCATTTCAGATATGAAACTATGTTTTATCTGAAACATTAGAAAAGTAGAAATAATTGTCAAAGTAACACATAATAACTTTGATTATTACACTGAAAAAAAATGTTAGATAAAGTAAATAATACTAAAAATATTTAGTTGGTTGCATTTTTGTGTTTACTTCCTGTTTTAGGAGTTAAAGATTCATATAAACTTCTATAAACAAGAACAGAAAGCAATGCTTCTCACTGCAACCTTTCTGGAAAAAAAAAGAAAAAGAAAAAACTCTTTCAAGCATGCATTAAGGTAGCCTATGCATAATTTGTTTTCATACTGTTTTCTTTACATTGCAATTGATTTTGTAGCATATATAACTTTTTGTCTTATGATGTCAGATACTCAAAACGATTGGTTGATGTCATGTTTCACGTAGGCTACCAAGTGTTGAAGTCTGTGTGAGTTACATGAATGTGACTTGTCTCATGAGTGATTATCTAAGTTTTCATGTGATGTTATAGTTAATTTAAGACAACAATCACTTTATAGTCCATGTGCATATTAACAGTATATTTAAAATTAAACACATTATACTTAGTAATCATCGTCATCGGCCTCATTCAGGATGGTGACGAGTCTGCTTACAGACAGGAGGTTGAAGAGCTGGCTATCTGGTGCAGTTATAACAACCTGGAGCTCAACACGCTCAAAACAGTGGAGATGATCATGGACTTCAGGAGAAACCCCCCTGCACTCCCCCCACTCACCATCATGAACTGCACTGTGGCTGCAGTGGAGACATTCAGGTTCCTGGGTACCATCATCTCTCAGGACCTGAAGTGGGATACTCACATAGACTCCATTGCTAAAAAGGCCCAGCAGAGGTTGTACTTCCTTCGCCAGCTGAGGAAATTCAACCTGCCACAGGAGTTGCTCACACAGTTCTACTCAGCCGTCATTGAATCTGTCCTGTGTACTTCAATAACTGTCTAGTTTGGCTCGGCTACAAAATCAGAAATCAGAAGACTATAGAGGGCAGTGCGGTCTGCTGAAAGGATCATTGGTGCTCCGCTGCCCACCCTCCAAGAACTGTATACATCCAGAGTGAGAAAAAGGGCTCAGAAAATCACTCTGGATCCCTCACATCCAAGCCATCTCCTTTTTGAACTTTTGCCATCTGGTCGGCGCTACAGAGCACTGAATACCAGGACAGTCAGGCACAAGAACAGTTTCTTTCCCCAGGCAATCTACCTCATGAACAGTTAAATGTTCTCCCACTGTGCAATAAAAATATGTGCAATAACCTGATATTTATTTATCACCCTACATCCCAGTACATCCTTCATCTTATTTTTTACTCTTTTATACTATTTCTATTCTATCTATAGCACACCTGTACATACAATTTATTATTTATTTATTTATTTATTTATTTATTTATATAAATGTGTATTTTTGTTCACATCTTATTTTTTTATTATCTGTGTGTTGTTGTTGTTGTTGTCTCTGTGTACTGGAAGCTGTGACACTAAAACAAATTCCTTGTATGTGCAAACATACTTGGCAATAAAGCTCTTTCTGATTCTGATTAATAAAAAAAAAAACATACAGGAAATTTCTTGCACAGAAGTTCATACGACTCAAGTTTATAGAAGGCAATACAAAGATGTCACATTTAAAACTTGACATATATTTAAGAAGCAGATGAATTCAAATTATAGAAAAGCCATGCAGGAGATATTAAATAATTGATAAATGCAGATAGGTACAACTGCAAGTATATTAACTGATCTACACCGTTGAAGTTGTCGAACATCGTCGTGTGACTCAGTATTTCACTTATAAGATCGCCTAGCTCGTTTTTCCAAACATACTGTTTTTGTCAGGGAATGGCAGTTTGCGGTACCGCATTCGGGAAACCGCAGTCATTCCACGGCTCTCAAATGTTGGAAATATTACAACCCGTAGAAGAGGCTTGTCGCCTCCAAAAATGATTAGTCTGACAGTATCAGTGCATTATGGAAATAAACACCGCTTTGGTCAAACCTACAAGAAAAATACTATAAAATTGTGATAAATAAGGGTGCAGCTAGAACAACAATCGAGTAGAACGAGGAGGGTGGTGATGTGACGTCACTCCAAACTGGGACTGAGTTTCCCGACAAGAAACAAGAGAGTTTATTGCAGTTTTGCTCTCGCGAGTCACAGGTCTGATCGAATTATTTTGTGGAAATCACTTATTAGGCAACTCTAGGTAAGCAGCACGCTTTAATAAGATTGTCTTATTGTGAAACTTTTAGATGTGTAATTAAATATAATTTTTCAAATGTATGAACATTTTAGACTACTGTCATTTGAGCATCTTTCCATAGTTATCAGCTCGTATGTTGTTACTGCAGAGATCAACCCAAAAAATTCTCTGTGTCGTTTGCATTGTACATTTAACCGTTTTAATGGTTTAACAATAGCATGAATAAGTCTAAAAAATGTGCATTTTGGGGACAGCCTAGAATTGTCTGGGTTTTTTTTTTCTATGAATCAGAGTTTAAGTTTGTTTGTTTGTTTGTTTGTTTGTTTGTTTTCATTATAGTATTATTTAGCCTAACATTATTTGAATTTACTTATATTCTTGCATAAGAAGTGTGTTATACAAACACGACACTCCCTTTATGTCTGCTATACTGCCCATAGAATGAACTGATGTACAAACTGGAAAAAAAACAGTATTTTTTGACATTTTGCATGAGCACAGTTTAATGCACTGTAGAGACAGATACCACGTTCACCATAAAACAGTAACAATTACGTATTTTAATAGATGCAGAATTCCCATGTGAAATTTTACATGGCTGAGTAGAGAAAATGCTTTCAGATGATGTTCAGAGTTTTTCTGTCTTGCAAAGCCTCACTTTACTACTCCAATTCTGGCCTCCAGTGGACAAAAGGAGAACAACATGTTAGTTAGTCCGTTCCTTCTCTTTCTAGATCAAGTCTAGGTATATCTGACTGCTTTATAATTGTTTGCTAAATACCATATTTCTTCTGTCAACCTAGGTTTGAAGGTACAATGAAGGATTCATACAATTTTACAAACAGCCCTCTCAATTACAGCTCATCCGAGTATGAAGATGACTATGATGATGATTATGATGAGAATACAGATCTCAGGAAATCTCTTAACATCATGTCACTCATAGTCTACAGTCTGGCTTTTGTACTTGGAGTGGTGGGCAATGGCATTGTCATTTGGGTTACTGGATTCAAAATGAAAAGGACGGTCAACACGGTCTGGTTTCTGAACCTTGCTGTAGCAGACTTCCTCTTCACTGCCTTCCTCCCTCTCAGCGTGGCTTATACGGCTATGGGCTTCCACTGGCCTTTTGGCCAGTTCATGTGCAAATTCAACAGCACTCTCAGTTTCCTGAACATGTTTGCCAGTGTGTACATCTTGGTTGTGATCAGCGTTGACCGCTGTTTGTCTGTGGTGCGTCCGATCTGGGCACAGAACCATCGGAATGTGAGCCGAGCTTCTGTGGTGAGCTTTGGAGTTTGGTTATTCGCCCTGGTGCTGAGTTCACCCTACTTTGTCTTCAAGGACACTGCGCCCGACCACAGTAACCCAAACATAATCAACTGCTTCAACAACTTTGCATTCTCCGATGACTATGAAACACCAGAGGTGGTGGAGCTCCGTGTGCTACGGCATCGTGCCATGATCATTACCCGTTTCATCATAGGCTTTGTAGTGCCTTTTGTGATCATCGTCTCCTGCTATGCGGTCATCGTCCATCGTCTCCAGAGAAACCGTTCCATGTCTGGCCGAACTGGACGTCCCTTCAAGATCATTGCTGCAGTGATCACCGCCTTCTTTCTGTGTTGGGCTCCTTACCATATCCTGGTGCTCATTGAGATGGTAAACCACATGGGAGCAAAATACAGCTCCACCCTGCAATATGTCACCACTGTTGGAATTCCCATTGCGACCAGTTTAGCTTTCCTAAACAGCTGCCTGAACCCATTGTTGTATGTTTTCATGGGACAAGACTTTAAAGACAAGGTGCGCAAGTCAATCCTGAAGGTTTTGGAAACTGCTTTCACAGAGGAAGTTTCACGCACAAATACCTGCACAAATTCAATGCCCACCATTCGTAACAAAGAGAATGGGAGCAAGTCCTTCTCTGATGCGGAAGTATAACTGTATTACATAAATGAAGCACTTTTTCTGGAGGACTTTACAAAGTGTCTTGTGTATTTAATGCCATCATAAATTAAAGTGAGACACATTAATCTGAAGAACTGGACCAAAAGAAATTGAGATGGTTTGAAGCTTTACACTAAAACACTGCCTTGCTCTTATGGGGAAATGCTTTTATGATGCAGAATTATTATATACATTAGTGTGTGTGTGTGTGTGTGTGTGTGTGTGTGTGTGTGTGTGTGTGTGCGCGTGTGCGTGTGTGTGTAAGAGAGAGAGATTTATTGATATACCCATAAAGTATTTGACAAATAAAACTTGGTATTGTAGGCCATGTATGAGCAAATTCAAAATGAAGTTTTTACATGTATTGTGCATGTGATGCAAGTAGCTTTTTGCTATGTCTTTACTGTATAACTATTGTCTGCACATAATTTTTATAAAGCATCTTATATTTCATATAAAATAGTATTAAGTTTGTTGATGTATATCAAAGATTAAGCAAAAAGCTGAAGCTAAATAAACTTACTGATCATTCTCCTTACTCTGGTCTCATCGTCTATGGAGGTCTCAATATAGATATAATCAAAAACTGAACATTAATTCAAGAGAATATTTAGTTTTTGAACATATTCTTTTTCAAATGTGAAAATGACATGAATCATTTTAGATATTTAATAATGTAATGTATATAATGCATGCTGTTTCTATTCAGCTAAATTATACTGTGTCTAAAAGAGGTCAGTTCACTAATTTATTCAAAAAGTCTATGGATCTCTTCTAAGACTGTATTAAATTGTAAAACCACAAAAAGCCTTGTAATGCACTTTACAGACATTTAAATCTTATATATATATATATATATATATATATATATATATATATATATATATATATATATTTATTTATTTATTTATTTTTTTTTTTTTTTAAATCAACTTATGTGATATAATAATGTAAAGTGCAGTCAAACCAAATGCAAAATTTTTAAATTGCAACAGTGCTTTTTGTTCAAGAATAAGAGATACTGCTGTATAATTTATCATATTTAAACAGTTGGTAACATTTAAAAATGCAAGTTGTTTTTTATCTTAAATGTTAACCCTCTCATAAGAGATTCATGAAAGATGATGGTCCATTCAGTTTCAGTTTTTGAAACAGGTAACAGATTCTGATTGTATTGCTATAGTCAGGAACGATGAAAGAGAG
Source organism: Spinibarbus caldwelli (assembly GCA_039654775.1). Taxonomy (NCBI): domain Eukaryota; kingdom Metazoa; phylum Chordata; class Actinopteri; order Cypriniformes; family Cyprinidae; genus Spinibarbus; species Spinibarbus caldwelli. The sequence continues at coordinate 18,685,550 of CM077227.1, forward strand.
GCCAGCCTTAAGACTGTGAGAACTAATGCGATTTGCACCATGTCCAGACTGTCACACACAGTTGCAGTGTTAACACATAGTAAGAAGAAAGAACGTTTAATACAGAGTGCAATGAGAATGTTCACACTTAAGGCAATCCATTAACTGAACAAGGCAAAACGTCATATCATACTGAGTTTGTGGTATAGCATACATAATGTATACATATTCTCCTCCTGTACTCCATTGATTTATTCTTTTGTATATGCCCAAAACTAAATTATCTCTCAGGATTAAATTGCCAGGCAGTAGCTACATGATATAAAATACATTCATGTCTTTTTAATCACAATTCAAATCTGAACCTTCCTGTCAGCCCTTACTTTGCTGAACTACAGACACAGAGAACTGGGCAGGGACATTTTGCTTTTAACACTGGTAGCCCTATAGCGAGGAGTGCTATGACTCCGTAATGACTTGAATTGAATTACACCATTACACCATCATTACTGCAATGGCCCTGCCAATTAAACAGACCCTTCAAAATCATCTTGAATGCTCCTTTGATCAAGTTAGGATATTATCTCATCGCTAAAAGCTATGTACTGTAACTACATGTCCAGTAGATGACAGTAATCCACCTACCAGTGTTTTTCTTTCTTTCTTTCTTTCTTTCTTTCTTTTTTTTCCAGTTTAGCTCTAGAAGAAAGGGTGGAAACATTTTTTATGTCTTTCTAGCTGATTTCAAATTGTTCTGCTTTATTAAAAAGCAATTACATACAAAGTTTCATGTAATCGCAAAAGATATTTAGTCATAATGCTGCATAATTACAAAATAGTTTTCTTCCAGTTGTTTTGGAAATAATTTTGAATGAAGTATTGCATGTCACTTTGCCAGATTCCCAAAACAGTTCATATTTCATTCTTCCTAATATTATTTCACGACAACTGCCCTCCCACACTGCACAGCACATGCTCTGTAGCTAAAGTAAAGTGTGGGTTTAAAGTGCCCCTATTATGAATTTTTGAAAATTACCTTTCATGCAGTGTGTAACACAGCTCTAAGTGAATGAAAACATCCTGCAAAGTTTTAAATCTGAAAGTACACCATGTATAAAGTTATTGTCTCTCAAAAGAAAGAGTCGACTCTGAATCATTGGAACGAGTCATTTTTAAAACGAATCCCAAGCCGTTTCATGTTGACGTCAAAATGAAATATTAGCATATTGCCCGCCCACTTGTTGCGCGCGCAGACCTGGGAAAACTTGATTTTCGCGTTGGTCTGAATGAAAATGCAAATTCATTCTTTGCCAGAAGGTGCCGTTTTTGGAGCGGTAAAAGCTCACAAACACTGCTTTAAATGAAATCGACCAATCACCGCAGATTAGCGTCACACAAAGGAGGGGTTTGGAAAAATGAATCGATGAACGAATCGAATCTTTTGGGAGTCGTTGAGCAAATAAGGTAAACATAAATGCTTATTATAAGAAAATGAAAGTGTTTTTTGACCTTGGATGCATGTCAACCTGTTGTTGGGGACACCCAAAACCAAAATATTAACCTTTCATAACCCATAATAGGGGCACTTTAAATATAAAGCCATAAAATCATCTTACAATGTTCCAGGACAGACAAATGTGCATAATACATAATGCAGTTCCAAATTATCTCATAGCAACAGATTTAGATAACATGATTTATGTAGTACATGCATGCACTGAATATCAAATGAATTAACAATTGGTTAATTCCTGGTATCCGGTAACATTTTGGCATTTAGAAAAAAAATGACATGTTTTTCATGTTTTTAGCATTCTACCAAAATAGTGACATGTTTAATTATATGGAACACATACTGGTCAAGCTCAGTGACTTAAAAAATAATAATTATGGGTATATTATTCAGACACTCGCTGTGAATGTTTTCCACCCTGTTAGGGACATATACATAGTTATCACAATATTTTAATAATGTAAATGTTAAACAATAATGAGCAATAATAAGATAATAATAATAAGTATATGTCCCTTTTGCCATAATGGTATTTTTTATTCTTGAAACAAAAACAAAACAAATATTAATGAATAGAATATGTCTTGATTATTAAGAACAGGTACTTTTTTTGTGCCCATTGTTGCCAACAGGATGGTAAATAATATAAAAATTTTGCTCAAAAACATATATATGCTGGTAATACTCCTCACCTCACAAAATAAGTCAAAGGTATGCCAAACATTTAATGTTGCTTTCAAATTTTTATTTACAATTACTTGCCATCTGTAATGTGTGGAACTGCACCTACATAATATTGTTTCAAAACAATACAAAAAATGAAATCCAGATTTCCTTTGGGGGAGGGACACAAAAAATAGCTATGTGGTTCCTTATCACAATCAATCATGATGACAAGTGGCAAAACAAATCTCTGTTTAGGTTTAATCTCTGTTTATTTATAACTGATAAAAATAAAGATGCTGTAATTCATTTTGATTAACTAGATTAACAAACAAAAACACAAAAACCATCACAAGAAGGAACATATTTGTTACATTTGGCTACATTTGTTCTTCTACAGTGGGGCAAAAAAGTATTTAGTCAGCCACCAATTGTGCAAGTTCTCCCACTTAAAAAGATGAGAGAGGCCTGTAATTTTCATCATAGGTATACCTCAACTATGAGAGACAAAATGAGGGAAAAAAAATCCAGAAAATCACATTGTAGGATTTTTAAAGAATTTATTTGCAAATTATGGTGGAAAATAAGTATTTGGTCAATAACAAAATTTCATCTCAATACTTTGTTATATACCCTTTGTTGGCAATGACAGAGGTCAAACATTTTCTGTAAGTCTTCACAAGGTTTTCACACACTGTTGCTGGTATTTTGGCCCATTCCTCCATGCAGATTTCCTCTAGAGCAGTAATGTTTTGGGGCTGTCGCTGGGCAACACGGACTTTCAACTCCCTCCAAAGATTTTCGATGGGGTTGAGATCTGGAGACTGGCTAGGCCACTCCAGGACCTTGAAATGCTTCTTACGAAGCCACTCCTTCGTTGCCCAGGCGGTGTGTTTGGGATCATTGTCATGCTGAAAGACCCAGTCACGTTTCATCTTCAATGCCCTTGCTGATGAAAGGAGGTTTTCACTCAAAATCTCACGATACATGTCCCCATTCATTCTTTCGTTTACACGGATCAGTCGTCCTGGTCCCTTTGCAGAAAAACAGCCCCAAAGCATGATGTTTCCACCCCCATGCTTCACAGTAGGTATGGTGTTCTTTGGATGCAACTCAGCATTCTTTCTCCTCCAAACACAACAAGTTGAGTTTTTACCAGAAAGTTCTATTTTGGTTTCATCTGACCATATGACATTCTCCCAATCCTCTTCTGGATCATCCAAATGCTCTCTAGCAAACTTCAGTCGGGCCCAGACATGTACTGGCTTAAGCAGGGGGACACGTCTGGCACTGCAGGATTTGAGTCCCTGGCGGCGCAGTGTGTTACTGATGGTAGCCTTTGTTACTTTGGTCCCAGCGCTCTGCAGGTCATTCACTAGGTCCCCCCGTGTGGTTCTGGGATTTTTGCTCACAGTTCTTGTGATCATTTTGACCCCACGGGGTGAGATCTTGCGTGGAGCCCCAGATCGAGGGAGATTATCAGTGGTCTTGTATGTCTTCCATTTTCTAATAATTGCTCCCACAGTTGATTTCTTCACACCAAGCTGCTTACCTATTGCAGATTCAGTCTTAGCCTGGTGCAGGTCTACAATTTTGTTTCTGGTGTCCTTTGACAGCTCTTTGGTCTTGGCCATGGTGGAGTTTGGAGTTGGACTGTTTGAGGTTGTGGACAGGTGTCTTTTATACTGATATCGAGTTCAAACAGATGCCATTAATACAGGTAACGAGTGGAGGACAGAGGAGCCTCTTAAAGAAGTTGTTACAGGTCTGTGAGAGCCAGAAATCTTGCTTGTTTGTAGGTGACCAAATACTTATTTTACCAAGGAATTTACCAATTAATTCTTTAAAAATCCTACAATGTGATTTTCTGGATTTTTTTTATTTATTTTGTCTCTCATAGTTGAGGTATACCTATGATGAAAATTACAGGCCTCTCTCATCTTTTTAAGTGGGAGAACTTGCACAATTGGTGGCTGACTAAATACTTTTTTGCCCCACTGTATGTACCTCCATGTTGCCTGGTCTACCTGTAAAGACCTTTTATTGAGGGTCTGCGGTTCTTTGATCAGGCACACTATCTGATTGTCAGCATACCAGCTGATGCATGCAGTTGACCAGTATGTTGTCATCCTCTACATTCATGATGATGCCAGGGTAGTGGTCATCATCATACATCACCATACACCACCTGCCAACATGGTCGATGGTAATGACCTCTGGTCGCCATGAGGTTGTTGGAACCTTTGATTTTGAATTCAATCCCACATCAGTATGAAGGATCGCCTCCTTGAGACTGAAGCGTGGACAGTCCATGACTCCCTGCTCTCTTTGGCAGAGACAGGTTATGTCTCTGTACTGGATTTTTCCTGGCAAGGTACTCATCGCCTGATGGATTTTCATGGTTCCCTTCACGACAGTTAAGGGGGGCACCTATTATAGACAAATGACAAAGACATTAGTTACCATTTCAACATCTGTGTTCACTGTCCAGGAAGGCAAATCCCAATACACTCTCTTAAATATGAAGAAGAAGGAAAATATTTGCACACTATAAGAAATAACAAAAACTGGGAGATATTTTCTGGTGAGTGTAAGTATTAAATTAAGTATTAAATACTTAATTCTTTTTTTCTCAGGTTACCGTGGAATTCTTTGTATTCTGTTTTCTGAGGTGAGTATACAATTGTCCATATTCTGTTTTAAGTTTGTATTAAATAATTTTCATTGTTTTCTCAGATTTCCTCATTGTTTATTTTATTTTATTTTTTTTGTTCGTTTTTTTCAGGTGATTTTTCAGGTAAATTTTTCATTTACATTGAGATGAGTATAGAGTACTTTTAACAGTTAAAATTAAAAACAAAATCACAGTGATAAAACTACACTTACCAGCAGCATTTCCTTCACCTTTGCCTCCACACTGTTCTCACTGACAAAGAACAGCTCCACAACCGATTCCTGGAGCTTAAGCTTGTTGAAGAGCGCCTCTGCATCAGGAATGTCCTCTCCTAAGCACACTAGCCTGTCAGCTGACCGCTTCAGGGTCCCCCCAACACCATCCGGTGCCCCTTTGCCATGATTGGCTTCGAAGAAATTCCAACTGACATCAAAGCCTCTTTTGAAGGGCTCAGTGGAAAGAAGAAGGAAGTTTCCCTTCTGTCTGTACTGGGTGCCGGCCCATCACTGAAAAAGTGGAGCCGAGTCACCTGGGGAAATCTTGACTGAACCATATCCAGGACTGGATCCAGGTGTGCCCAGATTGCTGGTGGATCATGTCTCCGTGAAGGGGAAACAGAACAGAATGCTATTGGACTCTTCTGCGGTGCTGTATATAATACACCAGTGTGCAGGGTTGCCTGCTGATGGGATCCCTCAAAATGGACAGACTGCACTTCATTTGCATATTTGCACAAATAGTTTTCACTGAAGTCCACATGAATTAAACATTCATGGTCTTTGAGATCTTCTCTTACTTGCCTATAGGCCCTATACTACCAACGTATGTTGAATAGATGTTGCTTGAATTGTATCATTTTTTCCTGGAATTGATCAACAACTTCATCCTCGGTCTTGGTCAGTTCTTTTTTGACAGTTATTATTGCCTTCTTCTCCTCATTGGATGTGGATGTCTCAGTTGACCACTGGTTGAGTGAAATGGCATTGTTGGAGGCAGGTCTCACCATGGTCACAGCAATAGTGCGGCAACTTACACATTCGCCATATGCACAGGCTTTTGAGTCAGGGTTGCACACTGTCGCATCAGCCAGGTCTTCAAGGTTTTTGGAGGATAAAAGCCCACATTTGAAGAAGGTGCTGGCCATGAACCCGATATTTTCATGGGTTTTACATAGACATGTTTTCCTGTCACTTTCAGCGGGTGTTACAACCCAAAATGGTCTAAGGGTACAGAAAAACGAATATGACACCTGGTCACTATTTTCAGATTGAAACTTTCTGTGTAGGTTTTTTAGTGTGTCAGTCGGCAGCCTCTTCTGCATCTTTTTTTTTCTTTTGGGTGACTGTTTTTTTCTTACCCATTGTCACTTGGCTGACATCATCCCTCAAGAAGAATGATACCACCTTCTCTCTTGCAGTTGCTCTGTACCTTGCTGTCCACTGAAACAAGGAGATATCACCCTGCAGTCTCGTCCTCTTCTGAGAAAATCCAAAGGTCTTCTGAGCAAGCCTCTGTAACCTATATTTTTTTATTATATTGCCTGTGGTGGCTTTTGCAAGCATTTGCTTCTCTCTCTCTCTTCTTGTGTTCTTGTATTTGTTCTTTAGTTCTTCAATGATAGAGGCCTGTAACATAAGTTTTCTGCGTGTGCTAGGATGAAGAGAATTAATCAAAATTTTGCAAAGTTGTGCACGAGGGGATTGGCCATCACCATTTGTCTTTATGTGACTCCGTTGCCACCTCTTCTTGTAATTCTCTTTTTTTGCTTTTTCTTTAGCAAGGGCCACTTTAAGCTTTTCAATTTCTCTTTGGAGTCTTTTTTTATTTCTATTTTTCTGACATTGACCTTGGTGTCTTTGCCTAAAACACAACAAATACAACATAATTAATATGTAATTAATATGTTTGTGCATGAAACAATGGAACTTACTGTAAACTTTTACTACATAACTCCATCCTATACAGATTTCCTGACCTTGAGTACTTTGCCACTGATTTCAATTCAGAAGGTAAAGTAGATATTGTTGGGGGAGAGTGTATAGGTACCCTGGCCTTTTCTCTGGCTTTCACCTCTCTTTTTCTTTCTCTCCATTTTTTTCATTGGGCACACTTTTCACGCTCACTGAGGTCTGCCACTCGTTTCTTTTTCCCTGTCTCGCTGCCATTTCTCTCTCTCTTTCTGCAGATACGTTTCTCTCCTCTCAGGGTCTGCATCTCTCTTTGCCCTGTAGTGACGCTGCAGCTCAGCTGGAGTAAGTGGTGGTGCCATTTCCTAAACTAATTAATCGTGATTAAAAACATTGGAGTTTTTTTTTTTTTTAATTGTAATAACAATAGCAGAATCCATTTTGGTGCTAAATAGAACTCTTTTTTAAAAGTTTCCATAAAGAACCGTGCTTTTAAAGTCCTATGTACAACCTGCTGCTATAAATACCTTTTTTAATAACAGTTTATTTTCATTAATCAGTATCTTTATATTATTAATACAATTTGAAAGTTACAATTTAAATATTTTTTATCTAATAAAAGATTTTAAGAAATAAATAATTTACCTGTTAAGAGTATGTTGACAGTCTGTCTTGAGCTACAGAAAACCAGAAATGATGCAGCTTTGACAGTTACAGATTTGAAAAACAAAAGGCAGGAAAAATTATAATGCAAAGAACCATCTCAGCATATGAACTACACGTAAAAAGCCTTTAAAGGACCAACTTTTTTTTGTAGGTAATATACATAAATAAAGTTATCAAACACTTTACAGTCTTAACTGCATAAATTATAAATTAAATATAGACTAGTCCATATAGCTACAATTATTGCTATTACCTTTGTTCTTTGATGCGATACATTTGTTGCTCAGATGCACATCTCATTTTCTCACAACTCTTTAAGTTAACTTAAGATGTTATCTAACTCATTTTAGACTGCGCTTATGAGGATACCCACCAAAGGATGATTAAATATTTTTATATTTCTCTGCTCACACTAGTTGGGTGGTATTTTTTTCCTCCAAACTCGGGTTCTCTAACAGAGACCTGGGAGTTTAATGGTTCTGCACAGCATTTTATAATACTTTATATATATTATATATACACTACCGCTCAAAGGTTTTAGATCAGTAAGATTTTTAATGTTTTTAAAAGAAGTCTCTTCTGCTCACCAAGGCTTTGTTTATTTGATCAAAAATACAGCAAAAACAGTAATATTGTGAAACATTTTTACAATTTAAAATAACTGTTTTCTATTTGAATACATTTTAAAATGCAATTTATTTCTGTTGGCAAAGCTGAATTTTCAGCATCATTACTCCATTCTTCAGTGTCACATGATCCTTCAGAAATCATTCTAATTTGCTGCTCAAGAAACATTTATATTATTATTATTATTATTATTATCAATGTTGAAAACAGTTTTGTAAAAAAAAAAAAAAAAAAATTCAGGATTATTTGATGAATATAAAGTTCAAAAGACCAGCATTTAGAAAGCTTTTGTAGCATTTTCACTATCGTTCAAAAGGTTTGGGGTCAGTAAGAATTTCTTTCTTTCTTTCTTTCTTTTTTTTTTTTTTTGGAAAGAAATGAATACTTTTATTCAGCAAGGATGCATTAAAGTGATCAAAAATGACAGTATAGACATTTATAATGTTGAAAAAGCTTTCTATTTCAGATAAATGCTTTTCTTTTGAACTTTCTATTCATCAAATAATCCTGAAAAAAACTGTTTTCAACATTGATATCAACAAATCAGCATATTAGAATGATTTCTGAAGGATCATGTAACACTGAAGATTGTAGTAATGATGCTGAAAATTCAGGTTTGCCAACACAGAAATAAATTGCATTTTAAAATGTATTCAAATAGAAAACAGTTATTGAAAACTATAAAAATATTTCACAATATTACTGTTTTTGCTGTATTTTTGATCAAATAAATGAAGCCTTGGTGAGCAGAAGAGACTTCTTTTAAAAACATTAAAATTCTTACTGATCTAAAACTTTTGAGAGGTAGTGTATATATATACAACTGTATTCAATTTTTTTCATCTCATGAACACTTGACATTAAAAGTGGAACACACAACACTATTATAAATTATTTATTCAACACACATACTTATTTTTTCATTTCAGATTTGCACATATCAGACCTGTACACCATAATTGTCTATATTATATATTGTGTTTTTGCTATTTGTACATTGCCTATTTGTATATTTGTATATCATTCTTTTATTATCTGTGTCCTGTCCTGTTGCTGTCTTTCTGTTGCACTGTAGAGCTTCTGTCACAAAAACAAATTCCTCGTATGTGTAAGCATACCTGGCCAATAAAGCTCATTCTGATTCTGATTCTGATTCTGATGTTCATTGCCACTCAAAAGTTTTATGTAGGTAGATTGATTTGCAGTATACAATAAATACTATTTATTCTATTAGAATTTCCACCCTGTAAGTTTCACATTCCACCCTGTTAGGTTTATAGACCTAACGGGGTGAAAAATTTTGAGCTAAATTAGCTGTAGTTTTTTAAGTGATTAACATTTAGCTCTCTAACCTTCTACAGATGAACATAACTTTTATAACTATGTCAGATATGTTTTTTTTTTTTTTTTGATCGGACAAACATTCTCTATAATATAGCCTAACAGGGTGGAACTTTAAGAGTGTGACAAGCAGGAGAACATTTCAAAAACTTTAAATAAAAGGTAGGAGTGAAAGTTGACACTTACCTCCATTTGTACAGTTGAATTTCAGAGGAAAAAAAATAAACAATATCACTTCCTGAAAATGATCTCAGTGGAATTGTAGTCTATTTTACATACTAACAGGGTGGAAGATGACTTTAGGGACACGGTAAATGAAGAAAATTGTCCAAAAAAAAAATATATAGTTTCACATGATTTATATGTATGATTAGATGTAGTTTAGCCTAGTCCATAACATAATTTAAACATATTTTGAGGTTTTTATCATTTCATGGTTTATATTTCTAGTGGAAGTTGATTACTTTGCACTGAGGACATGATAAAAACTGAACGCATGTATCAATAAAAAGGTGTGTAAAAAAACAAAATAATATTTTTAATGTCTATTATCTCTGTTTAAGTGATAAAGTAGACCTAATATGTATAATTTAAGCAATTTCTTATAAATATGTGACTATTTTAGAGAAAATATGAGTAAGTAATTCCTGTATAACAGGAATGACCCAATTAATATATATTTTGTTTTATCTACGCTCCAGTCCTGTGGGCGGCGGTACTGTAGCAAAGCCAATCGCACGCGAAGAAGATTGTCAAAAGGAAGCTTTCGTTTTTCTTTACCACCCCCTTCTTTTCTTGAGAATTTAGAGTTGTTTTGGGATAAACTACGAATAGTTCAGCTGACCGTTCAAAAACCAAAACCAATGTACGATAAACGTTGAATTCGCAAGAGATCTCACTATAGCTTCACGCTAAAAAGGAGAAGGAAAGTTGCGACCCGCCTTTGAGCCTCTTCAGAAGTGACATCTATTGACGAGGTAATTCACGGATGCATGCGGCTGTTTTCATTTGTAGATACTGTTTTATGAAAGCATGGATTTTTTTGCTTTATATCCCGCACACCTAACCGGTTGGGTTTTACTTGCGTAGCGTAACAAGTATGTGATCTACAAGTAAATCAACTTTGCTAACGTAGCGCGTTGTTTAGGCTTGTAATGTGGCGTTACTAATGTAATGGTGTTTCGTCTGTTACGTGTTGCTGTTTTTATTTGGTTTGAGCCGTACATTTTCCAATAATCTTCCCGTTGTTATAGATTAATACGTTTACTGCCAGTTTACCTGTATTGTATTTGTGGTTGTTTTTAAGGAAACCATTAACGTTATGCCTTCCTTTGAGAGCCTGATTTGGTTGCTGGACTCGTTAAGATCCCACGATGCCTTAACCCTTTAAATGTCAAGAACATAAAAATATCTCAAAAAAATTACTTGCTGCTACACGATACTCAGTTGAGCTCATAGCTCTTAAGATAAAATAGCCTACTTGAAGTTCAACGTTTTGCAAGCTGCTTTGAATCAAAGAGTGCTGAATTATTATTAATAATGTGTATTGTGTAACCATCATTGATTTTAGCCTTTTATGAGATTATTTCTATGCTACTATGTTGTGTGTTTTTGTCTGTGCATTAAATTCATTTCTAGTCACTATGTAAGAGATCTGTCAATTTTTTAATTGTTAATACAGTAAGGAAATGTACCAGACCCTTGTTACATACCTGCTTTAATGTTGTTTTCTTGTCTTTGTCAGTCTCTAGAAATACTGGGTTATTTCTGGTGGCCATGGTAAAGGGGGAGTAATCACTTTTAAAACATCAGGATTGCGGTGAGTAAAAGTTAAACTCCTGATTTCCTGTTTTGTACACTTGTTAGGTATTTTATAATAATATTTTTGAGAAGAAATTGTGCCTTCCGGTAGGGCTCGGCGATATGGGCAAAAATTCATATCTCGGAATTTTTTGGCCGATTTGCGATATTCGGTATATATCTCGGTATTTTCGTTTTTGTATTTGAAAAAATCTGTATTTAATATATATATATATATATATATATTTCATTTACCGCCCAATGTTGTCCAACAAAACAATAGGCCTATATATTAAAGGCTATGAAACAAATAAAGTGAAAAGTAACCATGTAAGCCTTTATATTATGTGCAAAAAAAGGGTTAAAATCACATTTTATTCTGACACTGTAACACTGCAATTTAAAAACAAAAATAAGGCTTTTACGCCATTACAGTCACTTTACAGTTAGTGCTATCATAAAAATAGACTTACGTGTAGGTTTAAAATTCTACATGTAACATTTATTGTCCAACTACAAATATTTCCGCGAAATGTATATTTTAGTCCGAATTATTGCGCTCCTATTTAATTGCGCTCCGTCTGTTTGGCGCGCATGCGCGCGGCGGCGCTCGTCCACTGAACTCTGTGAAGTTTACCGGAGAAAAGCAAGGCTCATGCACTTCGGACAGCAATATTTCCATGACTTTCTAACATTTACAGACGGAGAATATACCTGTGAAATATAAGTTATGCATTAAGGGAAAGAGCACATCTCAAACACATTAAACAGTAGTGAGCAAAGAGTAGCCAAGCGTCTTTCTGCCTTTCTGTCAGAGCATCTGACGACGGGCCGAGCCGCTTAAACTATGCGAAACTACAAACTATACTGGCTTACCAGTTTTTAAAGGCCTTAATATAAAGCTTGTCACATGTTTAGAACAAATTGGATCATGCACTTTCTCCGCAGCAGCTCAGCCTGTGTCCTCCGCTGTATTTTTCAGATGCGCTCGTATCAAACTACTGTATCGATATAAACGGTATCGCATATAAAGAAAATATCGATATATCGTACAAACTCGATATTCCGCCCAGCCCTACCTTCCGGTGCAACCAGGGAAATCATACCACGTTCATCACACATTCAATTCGATAACAAGGATGTAGCCTAAACGAAACAAAAATATTATATTCTGAACAATAAACGCAAATAACTACATCTGAATTCAAAATGAATCTCTTATTTATGCGTGGTATTACAACTAACATAAAGCAAACTGTAAAAGTTGAGTGATTAACATTGCATCATTCACTACAGACTTGCTTTCCTGTCCCTGAGCACTAAATAAAGTATAGATTTATTGGTTTATATTATAGTGTTTCAAATCGACACGCCCCTCTCAGAATCACAACTCGCCAACTTGCTCTAGAATTCCGAGTTTCCCACTTAAATATGCCTGTGTAAATAAAATGTTAATACGTAAAGCACATTGCACGGTCATTTATTTTTTTGGAGTTGTCCATATGATATTTCTGACACTTGAAGGGCACATAATACACAGTGTGTTAACTGGTGTATATTTTGATGTTACTATTTCCTCTGGTGCTTAATTATTAGCCAGGAAAGTATTTATGTATACAATTCATAAGAGCCAGCTGATTCACTGACTATCTGATCATTCTGATGTACATCAGAAAATTGCTTAAGTGAGAAAGCTGTTCAAGGTGCAGAACTACTGTTCCTGTTAAATACACCCCGTCAATACATGCTACAGCATTAGTAAGCAGAGTTCTTCACACATTTATTTATTCTTTTTTCCACATTCACAATATGTACATTGTGAAGAATGCAGCTTATTTGTTTACATGGCAGGTGTTAAACTGATTTCTCTTACTTCCTTAAATGGCTTAAGGAAAACAGTTTTGCATTTATGGTTAACGCTGTTTACTGCAAAAACCCTGGAATAAGCCATTTTCTTCAAGTGCATGTAAATGGGGCCATTGGCTCCAGGGCAGCTCTGCCTTTTGGTAGCCTAACCTTATAGCACAATCCCTGATAGCTTTCTTTGTTAAGGCCCTTTCACACCAAAATAGATAAATTAATTGCAGACAAATGATCTGTTCACACCAAGAGCAAAATTAATATCACTTGGGCTAAAAAAGAATAAAGTTATTTGATAGTTCAGCGTTTGTATTTCCCTTTGCATTTTGATTCATTTTGAGGAATATAGTGTGCTTTTTTATACCAGTAAAGAGCAGTGTTGAAATCTGCCTTTGCAAAAATTTTACTACTAGTCCATTTTTTCCCTCCATTGTCTCCATTTCCTCCCATCTTATAAAGGAATTTAATGCTTTAATGATTTATGTAAGTGTAGTGCAGAGGCAAAAGAATGTTGATCGAGATAAACTCTGTCATTTATTTACTCTTACCTACATCAGTTTGCTTCAAGATTTGTTTACCGTCTTTTACATCTTGTTGTCTTTGCAATAAATTAATTTTTAATAAATAAAAAAATAAGGTAATTGTAAAATTAATTACAATTTTGTTAAAAATATTTAATCTATTTATTGTGCTATCATTAAGAATGTGTAAGAGTTGGATTCAGTAATTTGTATTTATATCACACTCTTTGTGAAACATACTGAAAATTACTGAAAAACATACTAAACCATAGAAATTGTGTTGCTTTCACTACATGGAATACTGTTTTGTGCAACATTTTTTAAATATAACTGTTGTATATTATTGGTTATGTAAATAGCTATATAATAGTTTGGGCCCTGTTGTTAATTTATATGATTAACTTTTTTTTTTTAATGTGCCAAGTTAGAAATTTTCCTGCATAATTTACAGTATTATCTGAGAGAGGTTCTTTTATAAGTAAAGTAAACATTATTATCAAAATGTACTCAAATTAGTCTTAATTGAGAGCTTGGGAGTCAGATTCACAACAATTTGAAAAATCTATATCTATACCACAATGGTAGTACATCGGGCTCATTTAGGTGATGCAGATGTTAATCTAATAGCTGCCCTGGACTGCCTTTCCCAAAACGATCGTAAGTGGATTGTTTAAAAGTGTTATATATGATGAATTATGAAAAAACAAAACATTTTAATAATGCAAAAAAAACATCACTTGCAGAAAAATTTATTTGTTTTTTCTTCTTTCTTTTTTTTATTTACAGATGGCAATATCTGAATTGCGGGCCAGCACCTGAAACAAGGCAGGCCATACATAACGAGGTTTACATTATTATGCTCAAATGTCACATTTTCCTATGGAGTTGGGGAATTGATGTTTGAATTGACAAAGACTTTTAAGGATAGATTTTTAACTCTTTTTGGAATTTTCTGTTTTATTGAAGTTGGTGAAGCTGCCATTTTAGAAATGCTGTGAGCAGATGAGGCTTTTTATTAAATGCACAGAGAAACTTAGCCTTGTTTTATAGCAGCTGAAGTGAGATTGGATGTTTAACGGATTGTATTTCCTGGAAAATAATTCTAATAGTCAAAGTTATCATATTTTGATATATTTTTTTAAACATCTCACATAATACACCATGTTCCCTGTTTCCTAAACGATTGAATTTTATACCTCAAAAGACGCTACATTTTGCTTTGTCATGATGGCTTATTCAATGGACTCTATGCAAGAGTTAAGTGGAGGAGATGCCTTCATCTGCACAGAGTGTGGTGAAGGGTTTAGTCAGTACCCAAAACTAGTCGAACACATGGCCATTCATGGACTTACTGACATATTTTCCTCTGATGGTTTAAGCATTAGTAATGGTAGTTGTATCAATGCATCCATTGAGGTCGCTCTCCATGATAACGGAATGCTCACAGTGGTTGATCGATCTGTGTTGTCTAACTTTACTTTCTTGTTTGGAAAACCTTCATCCAAGTCATTATGGTGCCAACCCCCTAATCAAGAAGTCTTGAGTTCATCTAAGATACCAGAGAAGGAGTATACTCAGTTTAAGTGTGAAAGATGTGGACAAGCGTTCAAAACCCCAAAGAGTTTACGACAGCATCAACAGTACCGTGTCCTCGAGCAGGGGTTCAAATGCACTCTGTGCTGCAAGGTGTTTAATGACCGGGAGAGTCTGCAGAGCCACCTTCAAAATCATGCTCATGAACGCTTTTATAGTTGTGGACACTGTGGAAAGCGATTCTTAAGACAAGAGACCGTACTGTCACATCAAAAACAGTGGCATGGATCTGTTGGTTCCAAGACTTTGAGTAGATCCAAGGAAAATCAAGGAAATAACATGGACAGGTCTTATCCTTGCAAAATTTGCGGCTTGCGCTTCTTTTGGTTGTCTGACTTGCAAAGCCACCTAAACGGTCATTCTCGTGTCAACAGGCCATCCAGTGAGGTAACACAAAAACAGGAAATGTTTGCGGAAGAAGAAAGTAAGAAAAATGGCAGTAATTCAGTTAATGAGCCATGTCGTTGTGGCCTGTGTGGGGAACATTTCAACCAAATTTCAGATTTAAGAGAGCATCATAAAGCACAGCATCCAGATGAGGTTGAAGTAAAGGACTCTTCAGGTTTACTGGCTAAGATGAAACAGCAGTACCATGGTGTAATGCGACACATAGTTACAAAACAGCAAAGGCAGAGAGTTGATCCACTAAGGCCAAGCATAAGAGGAAGACCTAGAGGCATGAACAGAGCCAATTTTAGTGGTAAATTATTTTCCTGCAAACTCTGCCATCGTGTGTTTGTACACTCAAGCAGTCTCTCTCGTCATATGCGTTACCATAAGGGAACTCTGCATGCCTGTGTTTATTGTGGAAGACACTTTCCACAAAGATGTGATGTCACAAGGCATGTGGCCATGTACCACAGTTCAGCACTTCAACCTAAGGCTCCTGGGGAGTCAAAGACAGAACATGAGGATAAAAACAGTGAACAGGAAACTGCGAAAGCATCAACACAAACAAAAAGTGATGGTAAACCAGAAGAACTTGATGAAGAAAATCAGCTCGCATCCAAGACAGATGACCAGTTACTTGGTTCTCCTTATAAAGGAACTTACAAACCAAGGATGAAGTACAAATGCAAAGAATGTTGTAGAGTCTTTGGGCTACTTAGTGTTTATCGGCGACACATGTATTACCACAAGCGAAGTCCCTGCAAGGTTTTGCTCAGTTGTCCTCTCTGTCCAAGCCGCTTCACATTCCTCTCTGCTTTAGATCGCCATCTTGTATATCATCATAAAGGAGACTCTGAGAATGATGGCACAAAACCTCCTGAGACTAATGTAGTTGATTCCAAAAGTCAACAAGGAGATGCTTATGCTGAAAAGCCTGATAAAAATGCTGATAATGGCATGTCATCAGAAATGCTGAATGAATCCACTGAATGTTCTGAGACGTAGAGATCCACAAAATGGCCAAAAGTATATGGACACCCTTATCTAATGAACGGGTTTGGCTATTCCAGCAACTTTAGTGAAGACAAATATAAATGCTCAACTATAAAATGGAATATTATGTGCTTTCAATATTGTTTCAACAACGAGGACCCTTTTTCTATTCCAGCAGAGCAGTGACCCTTTGCACAAAGCAATGCTCTACTGTTTCAGGTGTTGAAGAAAGTGAATGCCATGCACAGATCTACAACTGAGTACCTTTGAGATGGATTTGGAATGCAGGCTGTTGAGCCAGAACATTTTGCTGGATGTTATGATATTATTTCCTGACATTCTTGATGCTCTTGTGTCTGAAGCAAGTCTCTGCAACAGTGTTCCATCCCAAAAGAGGGGAGTTTTGTTATAGCAGCAAAAGGAGTGATTAATGTCATACTTTTGAAAATAAATTGTTGACAAGAGCATCAGAGCATCTTTTACCCCAAAGGCATTTAGGACTTCATGCAAACTAGCACTGTCCTATTGGAAAAGAAAAGGGCCCTCCCCACATAGTTTCAACAAAGCTGGAAGCACAGAATACTCAAGTAAATCATTGAATGGTATGGTGTTAAGATTACAATTCTGACTGAAATGCTTGGAGAAAAGCCTTTCTAATAACTTAATAATTAGAAAAGAGTGTCCACAATGAAGATATAATGTATATCAGAATTCTCAGAATGCTCATAGTAATTAACACACTTTTTATTTTCGTTTTTGAGTGTTGTACTTCTGTAGCGTTTGGCTCCTCGGATGTACAAAATGAATGCTGTTGTCTCATGTATGTTGCAGTTGTATATAAAAATGTTTCCCCCAAAATTCTCATTTGCATTTTCCAATTTTTGGATAAGCAATTCAAATTCTTATTCAAAGTAGGTGTTGACACAGTATGCATTCACAAACCAAAGGGACCTATATAGGAACCATTATAATGACCGGCATGTTTGAAATTTTAGTAATGATCTGATGGATTTAGAGCAAAGCAGAAGTTATTAATCCTGGAATTATTCATGTCATTTGAACTGTAAAAGCTGATTCAAGAACACATTTCTGCTGCAGTTAGGGAAGTATGTATTTTAGTGCTATACCGTTTTATAATTAACAGTGTAGATTTAACTTCACCCCCAAGTCAAAGTCTACACGGACTAAACACCGCATAAGATATATATATATATTTTTTTGTACAAATTGTATTTTTTATTTTGTATGAGTGGTGATGCAAAACATATTTTGACTATTCTTAAACATCTGTAACATATTTTGTGCAAGTCTACTTCCGCTTGTTTAAAATAAAGATAATTCTGTTTTTCCCTTCTAAAGCCTTGTAATTGTTGAATTTTTCTTTCATGTTCCAAAGCTGTAAATTGTTTTTATGCATGTAAATATTGGTAGACATTTCTTTGTCCTTATTTCTTATGCTAAATACACACATTCCTCTAGTCTTTAAAGTCCTTAAATTTTGTTGAAATAATTTTGTAAATTTCACTTATTTATCATGAAGAGTCAAAGGTGCACTCAATATTCATTTTCTCCTTGACAAATGAATTGTACTTTTGAAAAAATATGGTTAAAATAATATACAATGTAGCTTAAGAAAAATTATTTTAGGTTTTGAAAATCTTTTGTGTGATGCTACATGTGATCAAAGCCTGGAGTGGTGCTGAAGCAGGTTCTTCTCTCAGCGGTCTGTAATCACTCCGCTCTGGATCCATTCCGGGTTTATATTCCCGCTCACTGAAAAACTGATCCGTGTTCACTCCATTTTAAACGTTGTCAGGGATTAACGATGGATTTCTGTCAATTGGGGAAAAGAAACATGTAGCGCGTTGTTGTTGTTCAGCCAGCACACCAAAATCATCCCCACCACACTGCAGCTCCTCACTGACAACATAGTAACGCCGCTCTCATCATTCACAGTCGGGTTATTATCAGAGAACACGCAGCAGAACTTGAATCTCGGTGCGGGATTGCGGCTGTTAATGATAATTCTACTCATTCCCGCAGGTTCCGACGGAATGTATCACATTTGCACGTCCTTTTTGAGTCTTGAGGACTCACTCGCGCACTCTCATTTTCTGTGTGCCCACAGATCGCGATAAAGAGAGTGACAGCTTTTAATTATTATTAAGGGAGTTTGCCAATGTGATATTGATTTAATACAACAGATCAATAAACAAGTACTGCATGATTTTACTCTATATCATCAACGAAAATAGTTCCAAATAAAGTAACAGCTGAGCTGCAGCGCATATCTAACAGCAAACACAGCGGTGAATCATATCAGATTCATGAAGTGCGTTTTTGAACGAATCTAGTGAGTCAGTGATTCATGATTCCCCATTCATAAAGACAGTCACTTGCTTCATTCCTGAATGAATCAGCCGTTCGAACGAATCAATTGAATGAATGATTCAATGATAAAATCAGTGACTTACCGCCACCTGCTGGCGGTTTCAGTTTAAGGGCTACTGTATAATTTCAGTTATGTAAATCATTTAATAGTTCTGTATTCAAAATTGTATATTTAAAACATTAATCTCCACATGAATTTATTAATTGAATTGCGCTCATGCCACCTCTGAGCCTCATTAAACATCTGAAAATGTACCTACAAGCCACTTTTGTGTTCTTCTGTGCCACCTCTGTAGTACAAATTATTTTTTTATTAATACTAAATTCATATAATTGGTAACTTATTTGTCTTATTCTACTTCTTATTATATTTTCTTTAAATAGAAGTTTTAAAAACCTTTTAAACATAAATTTTTGAATTTGACAGATGAAAATGATGCCATTGCATAAAAGAAAATGCCCCTGTAAGTCACTTTGAGTCAAATGTCACCTTGTATTAGGAAGGCTAATTTTTGATCATTGATCAGAAGGTGCTCCTAATTAAACTAGGACAAAGCTCCTAAAAAGAAAAGTAAGCATAGAGCCATGTGTAACATATTAGATCCGTGCATGAGGTCTTAAAGAGACCGCAGCCTAAATAAACCTGCTGCTGTCTTTCATTATACAGTGAAGACTATCCAGTGTTATTTTACAGTTGAATAGATTATAGTTAGACCTAACTGAAAAAAATTTAAGTACTGATAATTTAATTTGTATCTTATTATTTTTGTTTGTGCTATTGATTGTTATTCATTTATTTGTTCTTATTTTATTATTTACTAAATTATTCAAAGACATATTTGTCTTTTTTAGTTCAAATAAATTCAATTCTGAGTGAAGGTGATTTTTGGGTGGGGAGGGGACGTGGTCCATGGGAAATATTCCTGCCACAACAGCTGGAATAAATCCTAGAGGAAACACTGCATAAATTTAATAAAATTAGAAAAATGCATTTACAAAGGTAAAAAGAAAAAGCCCCTGTAAATCACTTTGAGTCAAATGTCACCTCGTATTAAGAAGGCTAATTTTTGATCAGAATTTTTTATTATTGATTAGAAGGTGCTCCTAAATTTTTTAAATTGTAAAGCGCTCCTAATTACAAGAAGAAAAACACGGCTCTTAAACTGAGTGTGTGACAGGTATGGCTGTGGAATGGGGTTTGGCCGAGGAAAAATTTTCAGTCAAAAGATTTTTTTTTGCTTTAATCCCTGTGTTTAATGTAACAACCAAATTGTACCTAATCCTGTTAGACAAGGTCTTTCAAAGCCGTCAGTGGTGTGCGGTTAATTTAGGGTTATGTTTAACACACATTGATCAAATGCGTTTGTTAGGGGGCATTCACATAAGAACAGAACGCAGATCTCAAACTGTTTTTTTTAAATTATGATTTCTTTTGTTTGCAGTAAACGAAAAGGCTATAAAATACTGAATCTCAGTTTATTACATAGATATCCTGGAACCCTAGAATTAATGTTTGGTAACACAGCTTCAGGCAGTTTGACTGCAGTGTACTAGTTGTTTGGTCTAATTTTCTTTTGTCAACTCTTAGATTCTCTCAGATTTGAAAGGTACCTTCTTCCAGCTGTTCTCTGATTTCTCAATTGGTATTCAGTGGGATTTAGATCTAGACACATTGGTGGCCACTTTACACCAGTCTAGCATTGTTTTGAACTGTTCATGGGTGCTTCTTAAAAGGATACTCCACCCCAAAATTAAAATTTTGTCATTAATCACTTACCCCCATGTCGTTCCAAACTCGTAAAAGCTTCATTCGTCCTCGGAACACAATTTAAGATATTTTGGATGAAAACCGGGAGGCTTGTGACTGTCCCATTGACTGCCAAGTAAATTACACTGTCAAGGCACAGAAAAGTATAAAAAAACATTGTCAAAATAGTCCATCTGTCATCAGTGGTTCAATATGAATTTTATGAAGCGACGAGAATACTTTTTGTACGCAAAGAAAATAAAAATAACATTTATTCAACAGTTAGTCTCCTCTCTGTCTCTTTGTGTCAGCGTAGCGCCATTTTGGAGAGCATCCAATGTCATCAGTAAAGCATGGATATGCAGTTTCCGTTCAAATCAAAGCGTAAATAAACGTACAATACGTATCCATGCGTTACTGATGACAGGGAATAGCATACGCACTTTGCGTCCATCGAATGCTCTCCAAAACGGCACTACGCTGACACAGAGAGGAGACGAATTCTTGAATAAATGTCGTTATTTTTATTTTCTTTATGTACAAAAAGTATTCTCGTCGCTTCATAAAATTCAGATTGAACCACTGATGGCAGATGGACTATTTTGACGATGTTTTTTATACTTTTCTGTGCCTTGACAGTGTAATTTACTTGGCAGTCAATGGGACAGTCACAAGCCTCCCGGTTTTCATCCAAAATACCTTAAATTGTGTTCCGAAGACGAACGAAGCTTTTATGGGTTTGGAACGACATGGGGGTAAGTGATTAATGACAAAATTTTCATTTTGGGGTGGAGTATCCCTTTAAGTGCTTAGGTTCTTCTACCATAGTTTGAGTAAGTGGTGACTGATATGTGTTGAAATTACCACAGAACTGAAGACTCTGGCATTGAGTGCCTTGGGTTTGTACATGGCACCAGCATTTTAAAGAGCAATGAAATAAGCTAAAGGTCATAGGTAAATGATCCTAAAAAAAATTTGAAACACCTAGGAATTATTGTCTTTAAGTGGCAAGCAATGAGTGGCACCGTATATTGGTACAAATGTGCATTTGGTCAATCCAATGACAAGTGGTGAAGTAAGACATATCACTGTTTACACCTGGGCCAGATTGCATGAAAACCCTTTGACTTAAAGGGATAGTTCACCCAAACATGAAAATTCTGTCATTAATTACCCTAATATCGTTCCAAACCCATAAGACCTTCGTTCATCTTTGGAACACAAATTAAGATATTTTTAATGAAATCCATGAGCTTTCTGACCCTCCATAGACAGCAACACAACTACCACGTTCTAGGTCCAGAAATGTCCAGAAAAGGACACCATTATAACCCATTAGTTGCTAATGTGCACAAGACCAAGACATGAGATTAATTAAAGTGCACAGTGGAAGTGATGAAAAAACATGAAATAGTGTAAAAGATGAAATACTCAAAGGCACTTGTGTAGTAAAGATAAAAAGCCTTTAATTACCTGGGCTAAGCCATTAAAATAAGTAAAAGTGTAGATTACGCATTTCGGCTACACGGCCTTCTTGAGGATCCAGTATCCTGAAGAAGACTGTGTAGCTGAAACATGTAGATCTATTATATTGACATTATCTTGTAACAAGTATTACTATCTAATACTAAGTCCACAAGTTTCCTTTGGATTGAGTCTCCATTGGTTTTTCTAGCTTTTAAACCATGGAGATCCAGTCTTTCTGTTTTAGTGCACTTTTCCACAGTGCACATGTAATGTGGTCCAACATGCTGGATCACAGCAGTTCGAAAGCAGCAATGTGGTCAAATGTGTTTGACCATCTCTGAATGTAGTTAAAAGTGGACAATTTCAAAACATTTAATGTTGTCCACTTGTAATCAGGTTGACCAAAACCTTAATTCCAGGTGTAAACAGGACCTGAGATTTGAAGCAGTTTAAAAAGGAATAGTGCACAGTCAGCCAGTAAAGAGCTGTAAGAATGTCAATGCTTATCTTGCCCATGGAGTAGTCTGAGAGGAATTGTGCTGAACCTTTTCAATGGTTGTCATTTTTTTTACTTCATCTATTCTGAAATCCTTATGGGTGTTTGTTTACCTCTTGCAGATCCTGTCTAGTCTAGGAATACACAAAACACTAGACATTTTCATATGATACCACAGACACAGTAGTACAGCAGTACACCCCTCAACCTACCCGTGAACCTGATTCTAAGGGGGGCCCGAGACAATATGCTGTTCCAGTGGCCCAGAAACCTTAGCGGCGCCCCTGTTTTTAGGACTCTCAGAAAGTGCAGCGTTTTAGAATGGCTATGGTTTTGTGTGGGCAGGTCAGGTCAGTAGATATGCAATCAGAGCATCCTGAACCATCTGATCATTTCCACTGCAGTGCTGTTAATGTTAAGAAAATGACACCCTTTGTTTCCTGTTAGTGTTGATTAGCCCAGTCATGTCATTAGGAAACGTAATTACAGCTGTGAGTAGCTGTACAGGTGAACATATATTAAGGATGCATATAGGTATAGTCCAGGACTGTCGGTCAGGAAGTCCAGTATCCAACTGTAGACAGAATTGCATGAGGTCAAGTTTTAAGGTTTCTAGAAAAGCTTGTTAAAAAAAGACCTTAGATTAATATAGATTAACCAACCATTCAGATTATCAAGCCAAGTATACAGAACTTTTCAAGGATTTATACAGTGGAGCAGTTTATATACAATAGATTTAATATTTCCATTTTGGCATATATTCAAAATCCAGATGGTAGAGACAGATATTCCATTTGCTGATATATGATGTGACCACCTCTGTTCATTTAAAATTAGTGGAGGAGTCTGGGAATATACTCCAATCTGTTATTTCAAAACAACCAACACTGTTGGCTCCAGTAACCCTGTGGGCAGCATGTCAACATATCGCTGTTGCGCTTTGGGTGTCCCGAGTTCGAGCCCCAGCTCGCAGACCTTTTCTGCCCCCTCCCTCTCTCCCACTTCACTTCCTGTCTCATAACTGTCCTATCATAATAAAGGGGCAAAAACACTGGATGGTTATTACACTAAGTAGTAGACAGCATCTGTTTGTAAACAGGTAGTGTACAGAGGTTTGTTTAGTTCTTAAACTGCTTGTTGAAATTGAGCTTTATGTTCCTTCTTTGTTGTGTAACCATGTAGTATTTGGAGAATCAGATAAATAAACTGTACCACACAGTGTGCTGCTAACTCCCAGAAAGTCTTCACTGCATTCTCCTCTATACTGTCTGCCTCTACTTTCTCCCCCTATCTCTCTGGCCAGTTAAGTTTTTTTTTTTCACTGACAAAGTCGAAACCAGTTGTCTGCTGTAGACACACAAGCATAGATGACTCACATGCAACTCCTTTCGTCTCTCCTCTCTCAGAGTCAGATGTTATGCTATTATACTAGGATGTTCCCTAGATCATATCTACTCTCATTTTCCTCAAACCACCTCTCTTACACTCTTACCTATTCTCACACACATCATAAACATGTCTCACACACATCATAAACATGTCGCATTCCACTGGAGTCTTTCCTGCCAGATTTAGGTAAGTTCAGTTATCCCCACTGTAACCCCACTCAAACCAGTACTTGACACTGCAGCAGTAGATTTCTGTTTCCATTATTGTATTCAGCAGGGGCATTTATCCAAAGCCACTACAAGTGAATTCAAGACTCAAACCAATGATGTTTCTGTCGCTAGCACCATACTTTACCAGTTGAGCTGGAATTGGTAAGTCCTGAATTTCTGATTCCTATCAGAAACATTGAAAAAACTGTTTTCAACTTTTTGCATTCCTTTCACAGAGCAACCTGCAGGATAAATCATTTTTGGCTTCAAAAGAGGACATTTCACTTAGACTACCATGCTTTCCTTTCCCGAAGCCCTATGACTGGCAAGAACTTCGAGATCATCCGACCTGAATCTGCATGGCCTTTAGCATCATTAACCCATCATGTCCTATCAACCCTATCAGCATTGTGCATCAATGGTATTGCTCTTTACTTGACTCTTTATGCTTTGAGTCCTATCTTACATGCATTTCTGTCAAAGTTTCATGGAGCAGAGGAGTGTCTGAATCACACCTAACCACTAGGCTAAGCACTGGAGTACCCTAGAGATCAATGCATGGCTCTTTCCTCTTATCTATATACTTAATACAGCTTTACTGGTCATTCCAACCTGATAATCCCACAGTTTCATCCTGTCTTTTTAACATTATGAACTGAATGAAGGAATGTCATGTCCAGGTCAACCTTGCAAAGGCTGAGCTCCTTGACGTACCAGCCAGGCCATCACTGGTACACAACACCACCAAACATCTAAACCCAACAGCAATAGCAGGCATCTTTGGGAAGTATCTAACAACCATTCAAACAACTGCCCAGTGCATGCTCTTTAACATAAAGAAAATTAACCCACATCACTCTGATTATGCTGTGTAGCTCTGGGTCCAGACTCTTTTCTTCCCAAAATGGAAAATTGGAATGCTTTACTATCTGGCCTTCCAGCTGTCAATCCTTGCAGATGATCCAGAATGTATGAGAGCATCTGGTCTTCAGTCAGACAAAATTGTACACCATGTCACACCTCTCTTGACTCACTGCCTATAGGCATCTGTATCAAATTTAAGGTTCTGGGGCTAGTGTACCAAACCACCTCTCTGTCTGCATTCTCCCATAACCTAGAGTCAGTCAAAGAACACATGATGGTGCCATCACAGTTTGGTACAAGGTCACTACCAAAACCCCTCACAATGTCCCTCTCACTTGGTGGTGGAATAAAGTCTCAACCTTCACCTTAACAGTGTAATCCACTGTCATCTTTAAGAAATGGCTAAAGACACAATTTCTGGGAGCTTAAAAATATTTATGCACTTACACGGTTATACCACTCTTGTACCTCATAGAAATTTAGTTTGGTGTGATATACTTGTGTTATCCAGTGAATTAATAGCTTCTATCTCTGTTATTCTCATTGTCAATTTGCTTTGGATAAAGCATTCTCTAAATCAGTGTGTCAGGGTTCTGTCAGTTTGGTTGGTTTATTCTTGGATTGATGATAGAACTCTGACACTCCTATTCATCTTATCTTGTCATTGTGAACACGCGATTCCGATTACACTCAGACCGTATGCTCTTCTGTCTATGTCAGTAATTTTGTGTTTGGAGTGTGGACTTCGGATCCCGACACGCCAGTCTAGTTTGATTTCGGTTCTGTGTCAGGATTCAGACATTCATGCTCTGTGTGTGTTGTCTTTTCTTGTGAGTGCATGGAATGAACATTTGCTCATTCTCCATGCACTTTGGTCTCACTGTGTGAGCGTGTTGTTTCGAGTTAGCTCGGACCGAACGCTCTTCTGTCCACGTGTTGTGCTCTGTATGGCACACAGTTCATGTTATATTTTGTCTTGTGCTGTGTAGCATGCGGTTTGTTTTTCTTCGGCCGCATGCTGTCATGTTGTTATGTTTTGTTTGGACACGTGGCTTGCGATTGGGTTCACTGGTCATGTGTTCATGTTTTTGTTTTGTTTGATGTGAGTGCATGGCTTTTCATGGTTGTTTCTATGTGCCATTTGCTCTCCTGTCTATTATCTAACCCCGCTTTCTTGTTACCTGATTATTGGTTCATTTGCCCCACTTGTCCTCCCTCGTTACCTGCTTTGACTGCTCTCTCAATTTAATTTCCTTCTGCTTTCAATCCTGTGCCAGTTTGTCATCAAAGTTACCCTCATGTCCTGCGCTGCCTGTTCCTGTCCTGCCTTGCCCTGCCAAGCCCAACTACTGGTCCAGTTTTACCCTATGGGATAGTTTTTTTTGTTTTCTTTTTTGATTAAATAAAAGCCCATATTGAACTCTGCGTCTGAGTCCTCGCCCCTTCCCTTCTCAAACCCTGACACAGTGGTTCCCAACCATGTTCCTGAACCCCTGCCCCCCAACACTATATATTTTGCATGTCTCCACAATCAAACACACCTGATTTAGGTCATTGGCTCATTAGTAGAGACTCCGGCTGTGTTTGAAATAGCCTCCTATACCCTCAGTTACTATTCCCTACATTAGTCCACTAATATAGTCCACTTTAAGGAGTGAAGGAAAACAAGCGAGCGAATTCAGACACTGAGTGCGCCGGAAGGGCTGACGCTTTTGCAGTTTGTCCTGTGCTGTTTAATAATCATCTGAAACACTAAAAACTAGCATGTATAAATCTTAATTAAACTATTTAATAATCAATTAAAAAGAAATATATACCTGTATGATATTACACTGTACCCACATTGGAGAAGTGGTTTGTAAAATGGATGGGTGGATGATTCACCTGCAGTCACCATTTTGTGAAACACTGGAATAAATTTGGGCATGACCTTCACAGTGCATTAAGGGTATTCGGTAGCCATTGAGTGTACATTGGTTGTACACCCGTTTGTGTGGTGCATTATGGGATTGAATGAGTGCAGTCAAAATCGTCCACTATGGTTTCGGACACCAGTACAAATGGCTTTCTCTGCAAATAATGCCCTATTTAAGGGTATGGGTGGCGATTTCAGACACAGCCTTGAAGACCTGACAAGCTGTGTCGGACAAAAGTGACCTAGCAAAATGTGCAGAGTTGAACTCCAGGGACATGGTTGGAACCACTGTTTTAAATCAGGAGTGCCCAATCTAACTATCAAAGGGCCAATGTCCTGCAGACTTTAGTTGACCTGTTCCAACACACCTATGTTTCTAGTAATCCTGAAGACCTTGATTGGCTGGTTCAGGTGTATTTAATTAGGGTTGGAGCTAAACTCTGCTGGACACTGGCTCTTTAGGAACAGGATTGGGCACCCCTGCTGTAAAAGAAGAAATGTGAATAAAAATGCTTATTTGTATTGCCCTGTCTTATATTATGGGTAGATCAACACAAAGAATGTTAAAACAACTATTCTGACACAATACTGACACATATAGTATTAGCATCAGAAACTAGCAAAGCAACCAAAGATACATAAAGTGACTCTGACATCAAGTGACCCATGCTTCTCAAACCTGTCCAGGGGACCCCTGTGCCACTGCACATTTTGGATGTCTCTCTTATTGAGCGCAACCATTTTGGGTATGTCAGTCTCTGCTAATGAGTTGAATCAGGTGTATTAGGTGAGGGAGACATCCTAAATGTGTAGTGGTGGGGGGTCTCTAGGACAGGTTTGAGAAGTACTGAAGTAACCAACCTGGATAAATAGGTTTTGTGATGGAAATTGGCAGTCAGCTTTAACACTTGATTGATCTACCTTAACTACAACTTAAACTCTGTCTCAGACAACATATACAACAAAGAGGCCTAAGGGTTTTTTTTATTTTTATTTTTTGAAAGGCTGTTACTTAACACTGTGATCTGTAAGGTATTTACTGGTTCTTGGTACTTGGTACAAGTCAGCCTCAAGATTCAGACAAAACCTCAGATACCCAGACACAGAAATAGCCTAACTATACTGTGACAAGTTACTTAACCTTCTCCATTGTAAAATTGTCCAAAGGCTGTTATTTTTTCCTGACAACATAAAAAGCCATTTAAAGGTTTTAAATGCTCCAGATCTTGATAAATGGTAATATGCTTGTGTTCTGTAGAAATATGTCCTTACTTTCTTACTCACCTAATCTAAGCATGTATGTAGTGAACTTGTCCACCATTCATAAAAGTTATCACCATTTGCTACTTGTTGGAACAGCACTTGCACATTTGTACAATTTGTATTACATGCTGTGCTGTATGGTCTTATATGCTGTACTGTATGATCTTGGTTGATATAGAGTTTCCATATAATTCACAAACATCTTTGTTGTTTCAGGTGAAGTAGACAACGAGATTAGACTCTTTGAGTCTTCTCTTACCATAAGAGAATATCACAGGGGAGTTTGGTATTCCAAAACATTTGTGGATATCAGGTATCTAATGGATTTTCAAGGGCTACAATAGAGTGAACAAAACTAATCTGTGAAACTTGCCCATGTGGCCCTTTCTGACTTAGAGTATGTCACTGGATTTTTTTTAAATACACTTTTTCTTGCAGTCTTGTAGGCTATAAGTGTCCATTGACACATT
Organism: Spinibarbus caldwelli; assembly: GCA_039654775.1. NCBI lineage: Eukaryota > Metazoa > Chordata > Actinopteri > Cypriniformes > Cyprinidae > Spinibarbus > Spinibarbus caldwelli. The sequence goes on from CM077227.1 coordinate 18,714,288, forward strand.
GCCCCCTACCTCCCATTTAGAGTCAATTCCTTGTACAATGGCCTTTCTTAATAGTCTTATGTAAACCTTGACAAGTCTTATTTCCAAAAGAGTCAAGTATATGTACTGTGTTTCAAATGTTTTGTATTGAGCAAAGGCTGATTCGTTTAGTTTTTAATGCCATTTCAGTGATTGGCACAACAACACTCTAAGGTAAACTGGTATAAGATGTCCTAACTGTTTGCCAGAGTCTGCAGCCTACCAAAGTGAATGCAAGCTTGTATTTTGGTAATACATATCAATAGACCATAAGTACGTGATCGACACCCCATGTTCTCTGTTTATAAAAAATATATGACCAGAATGTATGGTTTTGATTTGACTTTTTTTTTCTCGGTTTAGTTGTTCCCTTTCACTATGAGTGACAACTCTCTAGTATTGTATCTATGACTCTTGGAGGTACAACTCTGGAAATAAGAGAGAGGGATTAAGTCTAAATAATTTGAATTCATCTAAGGATAATGGGTAAAGTGTTGTGGTGAATCAAGAACAGTCAACAACAAGAAGACTGGGGGAAATTAAAAGTTTCAGTCCCTGAACAAAAGGGAGCCTTTCTCCAGGTGGTGCATGCATGCATTTGTGCCAGGACCTCCCTTGGGGTTAAACGACAAGCATTTACATTAGTTGAGCCTATGACTTGCTCAAAGGAAAGAAGTGAATGAATGGTCTCGGTGCCAGGTTTTTTAAATTTATAATTATTTTATTTTGAAAATCTCGATATTAAGCTGATTTATCACCTTATGCCTTAAGCAAGAGGAACCACATTAAAATATTATTAGTTATTACAGTTGCCTTTTTCAAATTTAAAAAAAAAAAATGTTTCTTGTAACACAGATAACAGACCACATTGAATATTAGGTGTTTACAGTAGGTTACTAGGTCCAAAGGTGTGGTTGGCTCCAAAATCGGTTTTGTGATATTTTTGTCCCAGTACATTTAGCCACAGTATAGTAACTTTGGAATAGCTCACAGAACAAAGAACAAGATAGGTGGTGTGGATTCTTGGACCTCTGGGTAAATTGACGTCCTCAAGTTCTTTGACAAGAAACTGTAAGGTACAAGACTGCACCCTGCAACAATCTCAAAGGCATGATGTAGGATGGTCGACAGGATATCTAACAAGCTCCTCCCACAACATCGACAGCCATTTTAAGGTACGTTCCTTAGATACCATGCGCAAAAAATGCTTCCACACATTGGACATTGAAATGGAGGCCCCGTAGAACTGGAGGCGGGTCTTTCTCTCCATTCGCCGTCTTCTCATAGGTTCTAGTGGTCGGGTGTCACGAAATATCCCGGGTTGAGCCACATTGTTTGGTGAATGTGCATCGAGTTGTGCTAACATCGAAACCTTAATGATTTTGTTTTAAATAATGAATAGTGTTGCAAGTATCTTTAACTTGGATTGAAAGTTTTGGAATATTTTACGTGCGCATTGCGCAACTGGAAGGTGCATAGTCGTACAAAGGAAAACGGCAGCAGCAGCAGGAAGCCGAGCACGACGGTGAGTACGTGCAGCTCTAAGGGAGAATGAGCTCATAGGGAGAAGCTTATACCGCTTTGCTGCGTAATTAAACAGGGTAGTATAACACTGAGTGTATAATGCACTAGGTAAGATGTACAACTAAAATTAGGACGTGAGTTTTCGTTGTTTCTCGGATCGCAAGTTCTTGTTTGTGTGCTCGGACTCCAGGTTTCAAGCATGCAGCCCATTTTGTTTTGCGACGTTGGACTTCCATGTTCCTAGCCAGTCATCTTAGCTTCGTGCGTTTTCTCTTTCAGATTGCTCTGTTAGGATTATGTAAACAACCAAATAACAACTGAAATTGAACCATTAGTATTTTAAGCATGAACACGTGTATTTACATAACGTTACTGTATTTGACACCTCTGATCATTTACTGACTAGTCGTAGATTTTCGTCTTAGTGACACTTGCATCACCTTAAAACAGCCACCGGGTTGTCACTAGCTAGTCAGGAGGCACTCATACTCCATCCTTTATTGTTGAAGGTTACCATGGTGAACTTAATATATATTTCACATTTAAATAATATATTTGTTTTGTGCAGTTTACCGAAACTAGTATGTTTAAGATGTCCATGATGGTAAACAGACTCTGTTGTATACTTGTTTTATTCATCTAGTTACAGGTTTTCCCTCTTAGAAATAAATGCTTGATGATGTTAGCCTTTCTTTTTACAGAGTGGATGACCAAGGACAAAACAGTGATAACAGGACTGACTTTGCTTTAGGAATGTGTACTGGAATATTAGGGTGAGTAGACTTTACTAATTTTGTTGGCTGTTTTTAATTATTCACAATGTATGTTATAGCTCATAGAATTTATGGGAGTTTTTGCTTTCATGCACAGATAAAGATGAATTCCCCTGATGGGAATGAGAGGAAATATTATTGCATATTGCCAATGAACCTGTTTTGAAAAATAATAGCCATTTGCAAACACTTTGCCTAGTCTGTCAAAGCATTCTCTTTTTACATTACTACATGCTCATTTATATAACATACACGTTAGTATGTTATAACAGAGTTTATAGTAAGGTCACTGGTGGCATACTCACTGCCTGTACATCACCATGTCATCCAACATTAGCATCACATTTAAGTGACTTGAATGCAGCCGTTTGTGTACATGCTAAGACAACATGGGTTGTTTATAATAGAATAGTATATATGTTAACATAGTTAATACTAGGCTTTATTTGTCAACAGCACTGTGCAGCTTAATGTATTTACACTGTTGAAGACTAATTAGTTCTCACATTTAGTTTACACATTTAACAGTCACTTTACAGGTCATTCATATAATTTGCTATTATATTAAAGGTGGGGTATGTGTTTTTTCAAAAATGCTTTAGAAAATGGAGTCGAGCTAAGTACCAAAACAAACTTGTAGCCAATCTGCAGTAAGGGGCGTGTCTACTCATGATGGGGAGGAGAGAGCGCTCAGTGCACAGGACGGACATTAGCCGAGCGACGACAGAAAGATAGAGATGGCGGATAAAAAAACAAGAGGAAAAAGTCTGCAGAACAAAAGAAGGCTTACGATAATCCAAGTAGGACCCATGTAAATATCGGATCAGCTTTCCGGGCGTTGAACGTCATCTTCCACGTGAAACGGAGCTAAACCATTCGCGTTACAAGACACAATACTACCAAAACACATTCGACCTGTATTACCATAGTAACACACATTGCTTTCACTTATGGATGACATCATACCCTCGGCCGGCTGGCACAGCAGATTTCGCCATAATCGTTGCCTGGGTTGCATACGTATGTGTGGGGCAGAGCTATCAAAATAGGGGCGAGACCCTTTTGGAGTAGGGGCGTGTTTGTTTTGGTGATTTCAAATATCAACATTGGCTACCAGAAATCACTTACCCTACCTCTAAACCTACAGTGGTAGTAAGAATGCTAAAGCAGTTTTAAACAACAAATGGTGTTAACAAATGGTCTTTCCTTCACTGCAATTTTAAAAGTGCACTCAGTAAACTTTTCCTCATTAAAAAATATTAACCTCTAAATGAAAAGAACATAAGCTGAACATTCTAGTATTCATACCAGTAACCTCATAAAAGCTGATGTGTTTTACATTGGGCAGGTTGCCTCATGGGGGCTGCCATGTTGATATCACATGACTAGCTATTTACTACTTGCTTCACCTCTGTAGTCCCATTATTATAGGATGCTTTTGTGCAATGCCAAAGTCACTTGATTCTCAGAGAATGCATGAACTGATAAAATGTATTCTTGGAATACAGTGTATGTTGCTTTAGACAGTAAATTAATAGATGTTAAACAGTGTATTTTAACAGTTGCACCAGTAATGGAAAACTATTGCTTTTGCATGAAGCTGCGTCCACACCACTAGATACGTGTTTAAAACCAAGATGGCACCATTTTTTATATTTTGCCTATTATAGATGTCACTGCATATTATATTATTTATATACTATGACTTGATTCACATCTATTGGATACATGAAAGCATCACTGCAGCAGGCTCATGTTGTGCTCTTACATAGCCTATGTGTAGTGGTATTGTGTCTTTAATAATTATTACAGTTCAGTTTGATCTATAATTAAAACATATTGATCTTATTTAAACCATGTTGTAAAACACTGTTAATATGTACTGCATTTTCTACATGTTTTCTGCCAAGATCGCAATGTGAAATAGTGCTGAAATTCTACCATCTGTGCTGCATCTGTGAATATTGTAACTTGTCAATATAGGCAACAAAATGAAAACGCACTGCGGAAACAGTATTTGTGAAACAGGCCATCATTTGGCACAAACTGGTGGGTGCAAAAAATGTACCTTGATCTGACACTGACATTTGTAAATGATAAGTGTAGTCTTGAAATCCGATCATAATAATTGTATTTCTTCTCAAACCAATTTTGGAAGGTTCCTTCAAACACCTGATTTGACTCATCAGCTCATTAAAGGGATAGTTCATCCAAAAATGAAAATTCTGTCATTAATTAGGCTATGGCTTGTTTCCACCGAGCAGTACGGTTCAGTACAATGCGGTAGGTTTCGGGACTGAACATCCTGATCCAGCTTGCGTTTCCACCGCCAACAGGGTTTACTTGATAGGCGTGGTGTATGCCAGAATGTAGCGATCGACGATAAAGCACGACAATAAGCACAACTCTGCCTCTTTTTGTTAAATGTCAGTTTTAATGAACAGTAATAGCCATTATTAAAGTATAAGTACAAAGTATAAGAGGCTTATATAAGAGGAAATAAAGACAAAAGCAAACAATTCAGTCAAACGTATGCTACAAAGTCAGCGCTGTACTACGGTAAAGTTCAAAATAAATATATAAGTTAAACATAACTTTGTGCTCAGCCAAAATATGATATGACCAGGAGCAAATAATAGATTCACGAGACTACGAATGCCTGTTAAATATACCCAAAACAAATTGTATTTCACGTTTAATGATAAGATACATGGAAGAGGTGTTAGTGAGGCCAGCAGGGGGTGCTCACCCTGCAGTCTGTGTGGGTCCTAACGCCCCAGTATAGTGACGGGGACACTATACTGTAAAAAGCACCGTCCTTCGGGTGAGACATTAAACCGAGGTCCTGACTCTCTGTGGTCATTAAAAATCCCATGACACTCATCATAAAGAGTAGGGGTGTAATCCCGGTGTCCTGGCCAAATTCCCTCCACTGGCCCCAGTCTATCATGGCCTCCTAATAATCCCCATCCACTGAATTGGCTCTCTCTCTCTCTCCTCTCCACCTGTAGCTGGTGTGTGGTGAGCGCACTGGTGCCATTGTGCTGTGGCTGCCGTCGCATCATCCAAGTGGATGCTGCACACTGGTGGTTGTTGAGGAGAGACCCCCCCACATGATTGTAAAGCGCTTTGGGTGTACGGCAATACACAAAGCGCTATATAAATGCATCATTCATTCATTCATTCATTAATCACTACAGAGACATCAGAGCCAGCGGCAAATGTCAGAAGGACTAGCCGAGCTAAGGCTGCTCTAGGCGGCTACATGAGCACTTAGTGCCCAGTGATCGCCTGGAGCTCGTATCTCCGAAATCGTCATTTCAAATTTTCAAATAGGCGCTATCTTTATAAATAAACCGCAGATTTGAGTTTTAAGCAACAACATTCTTGCCTGAAAAACTCTTAAAACTACATTTCATGATGCAATAACAGTACTATTTTGAAAATTATGTTTTTGGGCAATGACATTTCACAAGTCCACAAGAACGCATATTGAGTAATGGCTATTGTCTGTGTGACAATATAAAATTATAAAATACACTTATGTTTTTGTGTTTGCGCACTCTGATGTAAATAAACCCAACACGCATGGACAGCATAGCGGAACGAGTGAAGGTCGCTTTATTCCCTTGTAGCACGCACAAGTGAAGATTCTAGTTAACCAGTCAGCTTTCTGCAGTGAGTTTAGCTCCACCCTTTTGGTACCCTTTGCTGTGCTAGGTACCCCAATGGAAGGGTACCAAAAAGTGGTATGGTTCGCTATTTTGGTACCATTCACAAGTTCTGACAATGGAAACAGACATAATTGCGTACTGTACTGTACGGTACTGAACCGTACCGCTCGGTGGAAACGAGCCATTATTCACCCTCATGTCGTTCCAAACCCGTAAGACATTCGTTCAACTTTGGAACACAAATTTTTATATTTAGATATTTTTGATGAAATCCGAGAGCTTTCTGACCCTCCATAGACAGCAATGTAACTGAAATGTTCCCAGGGCCAGAAACTTAGTAAGGACATCGGTAAAGTAGTTCATGTAATATCAGTGGTTCAAGTGTAATTTTTCAAAGCTACGAGAATACTTTTTGTGTGCAAAGAAAACAAAAATAACTTAATTTGGGTTCAGAAGATGAACAGAGGTCTTATGGGTTTAGAACGACATAAGGGTGAGTAATTAATGAATTAATTTTCAATTCTGAGTGAACTAACCATTTAAGGCCAGGACACACCAAGCTGACTTAAAAGAAGCAGCAGCAATGAAAGCCGATGGTGTTGTCGCCTCACGTTGTCGGTGTCTGGACCAAAAAGCAGTGCTTGAACACACCGCTCTGACTGCAAACTAACACGTGCGTTCTGCACCTGCGTGAGAGGAATTAGCTGTTTATATCAGCAGCTATAAATAGTATATATTCATATTTCAAAAGGAGAAACCGAAACAAGGATATACGAGATATATGCAGATATACGAAACGTAAACAAATCAGCGCTTGCTTACCATTTTGAATATCAGTTATGTTAACTTTCTTCATTTTAAGTGTCTCATGTTATGAAAATATTTGCATATTTGAAATGCTTGGATAAGATCACGTAACATTAGATCAGCCTTCTGTCTGTGCCGCCTTCATTTACTTGTTCTTTTTCATCACTTTCGCTTAAATTATTGGGCACTGACTCATTCACTAAACTAAGCATCCAATCAGAGTTCTCACTCTTGTTGACAACCCCAACACAGATTCAATGCCTACGTGAGGAACACACCAAAAAAAACTTGCCCAACAGATGTTTGCTTCTGGTGCAACATTTACCAACAGCCAAGCGTCGGCTTGCTGTATTCCGGCCTTTAGATGAGACTGCAGTATTCGAATTGGGTGTGACAGATGAGGGAGACATCTAAAATGTGTAGTTGTGAGGGATCCACTAGGTTTCACAAGCACTGCTTTACATGAGAGTAGGTAGCTAAAGAATATTGCTGAAAGTTGCTTATCACTTTACAATAAGGTTCAAAGCATTAGATAAAGTATTGATGAACACAGCTTTACATATTACTATGAATTGTTTTTTCAGTATTTATTGATATAGGTTAATGTTAATTTATAAATATGCTGTTGTAGGTGCTACATACATCCTGAAAAAGCAAAAGGTTCGGCAAACTTTTACACTTTACTGTTGATAGTTCTTCTGATATCTTTCAAATCCATTACCTTACTGTAATTGGGCCAAGTTTCTGATCACCCAGTAAATTTTGTTCCTCCCTACCAGAGTCGGTGCATCATTTCTTTAATAGGCCCTGCTTTGTGCATGGGAATTTTATCATATTGATATAGAAAATGGCCCACCCTAAGCTCTTTCAGCATAGTTGAAAGAACACCTATGTAATTCTGTAAAATTGAATCTACTATGTTATTGTATGCAGCAGCATTGGCCTCTCAGAGTTTATTGGAATAAACAAACCTGTTAAGTAGAAAGGGCTGTCCACATACCTTTGGTCATATTGTTTATCTGAAGCTTTTCTTTATATTTTTTTCTATACTTGTTTTTGTTTTTGGGGCAACTCTACTGTCTGGGGTTCAGAGCATGGGTCATGGCACTGAAAATTGCATTTTCAACCATAAGGCAGAGATTCCACCCATTAACTCTGCCGTGCTAAAACTTGTGTGTATAGAATTTGTACAGCAAAAGAGTGCATCAAAGGCACATGGTGGTTATACCTGTGTGCATCCTTCTCAAACCTAGAAATGTCAAATAGGGCACCTTACGTTCCAGTGAACTGGCACACATACATGCTGCAGCGATCACGAGTCCACAAGATTGCAAACGCACATCGCGTCATTTGGGACAGATCCCAGGTGTCCATATAAGCTTGCATATGGATTTTAGGTTTTCCACAGACCTTGCTAAAGCCGCATGTACTCTCATTATTGTGTTTAGTTTTCCTTGGCTGCAAAGACTGAATCTTTACGTAGGTTTAGTTAGAGGTGTACTATAGCTTGCTCTTGGATGTCATGCATCCACTCCAGTAGATGTCAGTATATAGGCTAGTTTGTTTACTAACTACTGCTGCTGCTTCACATCAATGTTTATGTTGTAAGTTTTGTTCCTTTTCTTAGTCTCATAATACACACATCAATAATGTACATTCTTGGATTAATTCTCAACGTTGTTTTGTGCATTGTTGGGTGAATGGATAGCCGTGGGTTTTCTGCCTGCAGGGGTGGCTGAGACCCAATACATGTTCACGCTCACTGCTCGATGCTGCTAGATCTCTCCTTGATCTGTGTAAGGGAGCAGCAATTCATTATGGTTGATTTTATCCAACAGGAACAGCATGTTTGTGCATTTTCTTTTTCACTCATACTCATTCTGTTTGGACCGATGGATCGCACATGCTTAACCCGGACCTTATTGTTATATTGTGCTGTATGTTAATTGTTCTCGTTATACTGGGGGTATTCCAGAAAGCAGGTTACGTGGCATATCTAGGGAGTGTTCCGTTTTGCTTTTTATGCCCTTCCCTCATTATCTTCCCTCCATCTCATTGACAGATGTACGTCATTGATTATGTTGTACAAGTGCCCACTGTTGGCGGAACCCTTGCAATGAACCGAGTTGGAACTTCCTAAGCCCTTGATCATTTGGAATCTGCTACGAAGTAGATTTATTATTTTAATTTTTTTCCATTACAAATTTGTTTAATGCAGCATTCGACATGTAAGTAGGTATGCTCGGGATGTCTTAAACATTAAAAAATATGTCATAGAGGTGTTTGTGGTTAAACTTAAACCTAATTAAACGATGTAATGGTGCTTTAATGTCAGGTAGAAGTCTGCCACGGAGCTCGCTTCAGTGCAGGCTCGGCAGAAGTGTGCATCAAGGATGCATATTGGCCACAAAGGGGGCGCTTGTGAGCACCCTTCTGAAAGCTAAAATGATGAATGGGACACTCTACGGTCTAGTGGACTTAACGGACACATGCACGCAGCGGCCATTGTAAGTCCACAGGACCGAAAGTGCACATGAAGTGTGCCATTTGGGACAGGGCCATAGACTCGTTCCCTCGGTCAAAATCTGGGGGGTTGAGGGTCTGTCCATATAAACTTTCCTCATCCACTACACAAAGTGGATCACATTTTCGAATGGCAGTGGGGAAGTGTTGCAAGGGAAAATGCTTAGGGAAGTTCATGATTGTTTATCTAAAAGTGACGTGGAGCCCAATGCTTTTCAAATCTGACCTGGAGACCATCCACCACAATACAATTTTGGCTGTCTCCCATGTTGGACACACCAATTCTACAGTCCTGCAGTCTCTACTAATGAGTTGATGTGTTGTACTATGTTGCCCATGATGGCTAATTGAATCCTTTAAGTTGTTGGAATGTGGAACGTATGCCCATTTGACAAGGATGCACTTTGATTGACCTCTGGTCTAGGCCTGTATTTTGAGTTTACATCCAACCCTAATTTAGTGCATCTGAACCAACTACTCAAGGTGTTCAGGGTGCGGGATTTCTTTTCTTACCCCAATCCAGTTAACCCACCTTGCAGCTGATTACATTAGTCAACTCAATCACGCAGTCAACTCAATCACGCAGTCAACTGTCAAGACAAGAATAGACTTTATGGATTCAGTTCAGAAAAATCATGGATGGATCTGATCTTGACAAACATGCTATCTACCGGCACAGATGTGTAAGAGCAGGGTTGAACTTGAAAATAAAGTCTTCAGCAGGGTAGCTCTCCAGGATCAGGGTTTTGCAAATGTTGTTTTTTTTTTTGTTTGTTTTTTGTTTTTGTTTTTTTATTTTTTTTTTTTTAAAGACTCTCTTTAGGTAAGAACCAGTTTTTGTCTGTCTGCTCCCATCAGTTTGTGGTTTATGTATGTCCCAAATGCTATGCCCTATATGCAGTTGTAAGTATAAAAGGAAAAAAAACACTGCAAGCTGCTATCTACAAGTTAAAGGCTGGAATACACTACAAAACATTTGCACAGATTTTTGCCCCATTTTGCAGTTTGGATGAGTCAACGCTAGTTGCTGAAAGTCAGAACCATTCTGGGAGGTCTTGGATGACAGATTTCACAGAAAATCCCACAGAGTATGGTTGGATTTATTTTATTTTTTTTTGGCTTCAGACTAGAGGTCTGCTACCAGACCCAAGCCCGATGGGTCCTGAAATACTTTTGGGTTTTGAGTCGGGTTCGGGTTAATGTTTAATCAGTAGCTTCGGGTTCAGGTCGGGCTCGGGTTTGTATCTAAACTAAACCTATATACAGTAGGCTATGCTGCTAGAACAAATATATAGATATCAGAGATTGCACATCACATACACAGCATGGAAACTTTTATTAGTAAAACAGCTTCGATATGCTACTGTCTCGCAATGTTATTGTAGTGAGTGGGGCGGGGCCGAGAGCCGTGGGAGCGGAGCAAGGCCAGTGGAGTAAATGATAATGAGCGACACCTGCACCACTCACCAGTCTCAAGTCCCACGGAGGAGCTCCGGAAGGATAAAAGGAGGAGTGATGACACTGCAAGACGAGAGAGGACCAGGCCTGGACTTTATTTTGTGTTTTGTGTGCAGCAGTCGTCCGTGAGGGGCTGCCGCTTTACTTTTGTGTTTGTTTATTTTGATATTAAATTGTGTAACTATTCGCTGGTTCCCACCTTCCCGTTCTACGAACTGTTACATTTGTGCCGAAACCCGGGAGGAAGGAGGGACACGCTGTCAGAAGAAGCCCTTGCTGCTGAGGGGGATAGAGGTGCTGAGGAGGTCGGGCAGCACGAAGGAGCGGAGACCACCAGTGGCTCCCCGAAGCAGTGGTGCTGGAGCGATGGAAAAGGTGGGATGGAAGACTCACTGCCGTGCTCCGGGGTCGAGGAGGGGTGGTTGCTGCCCGAAAGGGAGCGGATGAGTTTGTGCTGTTTGCCAGGAGGCCAGAGTCTGCTGCCGTCCGCCATGATTGGAGAGGAGCAGGGAACGGAGACTCGCTGCCCTCAGACTGGGGGAGCCATCGCCGTCCGCCAGGAGGCGGAGGAGTATCAAGCCGTCCACCAGAGAATGTCCAGCACTATTGCAGGGCATCGCGAGGGAGAGCCTCTCAGACGGTTGACGACCGAGCGGCAGTGTGTTGGGGAACCGGACCAAGAATGGTGTGTTTTTTTTTTTTTTGTTTTTTTTTGTTTTTTTTCCTCTTTTCTGTTTTCCTCTCTCGTCTCTATCTCTCTGTAGAGCGCAGTCTCGAGGGTAGTGAGTGGGGCGGGGACCAGGCCTGGACTTCTCTCGTCTTGTACTGTCGTCACTCCTCCTTTTATCCTTCCGGAGCTCCTCCGTGGGACTTGAGACCGGTGAGTGGCGCAGGTGTCACTCATTATCATTTACTCCACCGGCCTCGCTCTGCTCCCATGGCTCTCGGCCCCGCTCCACTCACTACAGTTATATTTCTCTGCAATGAGGGGGTAAAATCGCTGTTCTTTTTAAGTAACTAAGCCTCATTGCTTGTAGAGAGAGACGCGCAGATGCAGGTTCACACGCAACTTTCATCCCTCTCTTTCTGTCTCCCTTTTGCTAATTCAAATAAATTATCTAATTAATTCAAATTAATGGGATCTTACCACACTACATCTCTGTGTTTGATTTAAAGCAGGCCGAATGCTAACGAGCCTTTACTGACGAAAATGACCATAATTTGCACGATGGAAAAATTATCGTCTTGTTGTATACAACCATTCAAAAACGCGGCAGAATTTATGTGACCGCTGCACCTGATACTCATAAATTTTCATAACTGGTAGGCTAAGTGTTTTTTCTTTTGCCTTGTAAACTGGCTGAGTCTTGATGAATCTGTTTCTTTATTTGTTTACTGACCGTTGCATGCAATCGTGAAATACAGCATTTTTTTAAATTGGCTATTCGTTGTGGGAAAAAAAAAGATTTCGGGTCTGGTTCGGGCTCTAAATTTAACTCTGCTGCTCAGGTCGGGTCACACGATCTCGGGTATGGGCCGGGTTCGGGCTTCAGTTTAAAGTCCATGTAAAGTCAGTATTAAATGTGTGTTCTGAGTTTGTCACACCACAGAAAAATGTGTTATTAACCACCCAGCCAAATTTGAATGCTAAAAAAAACCGCCAAGTAAAAAAAAAAGGTATCAAAATCGTGAAAAAAATAAGCCGTATTCTCTGCTCTCAAATGCTGGGAGCATGTCCGCTGGCGGCGCTGAAACCACGCCCACTCGCGGCAAAGCTGCCGTCTCTCTCAACTGTCTTCCTCTAGCAGCTTAATTTAAATAAGGAAACTGAGCTCAGTTGTTTTGTAAATTATCACAACCACGTATTAATGTGACTAAGGCATAGCTATATAGCAAACTGTGGGCTGTAGTAACTAACGATAATAACAGTAACTCACGATTGAGCGGACGAATCACTGATGCTTATGCGTTCTAGTTATTAGGTGTGTTCAAATTGAAGCAGCACTGCGCAGATTGACTACTGATCACAGAACCGTGCTTCATTGAAAGATGCACATGACAATCGCAGCTTTTGCTTAATTGTGATTGCAGTTTAATTTCGATTAATTGTGCAGCCCTAATGTAAGGTCATGTGTGAGAAAGAAGTTCTTCTGCGAGATGGGATTTCTTCCCGTTAGATACTGTAGCCCACAAAAAGCTTGCAATACAAGTTGTCTGTATGTTGGTTTGCAGTGATAAATAAAAGGAAGAATATGAAAGAGAGATGGTTGCTTGCGAAAGCCATGCGTGCTGATATCTCGTTGCAGATCTGTGGCTCCACCCCCCTGAACTTTCCAGCTAACAGCTAACTACTGCAGGTTGAGTGACTTGAGTGGTGGGCTTCGATAGGCTTTACTGAATAATAAGGACAGGAATAGTAAAAGAAAAATGTAGATCTGGATGACAAAACCAGAATTACTGTTCATCTCTGGTCACTGCAGAGATGCACAGATTAGCCTTCGTTTTCAAACAAGAACAATGACAGGAGAGGGCGAAAAGGATGTGGAAGGCACTGGGACTAGAGGTAGGTGATGTTGCTATAAGTATTATGTGATAACTGTGATATATGATAACCATGCCATGCATGTTGCAAAATTCTGCAAATCACTTGCCAGCTCTAACCAGAAACAACACACTCTGGGAATTGCCTTCTCCACTTAACTTGATTCTGTCAAACTGCTCATGGACACCCACCCTTCTACACATTTTCCAATATTAAACTGCCTGATTCAGTTATTCAAGGTGTCCGGGATTAGTAGAAATGTCAGAGTAGTTTGGAACTCTGCAGGGAAATGGCCATACAGGAGCAGATTAGACACCCCTACCCTGGACTAATACAAATTATATTTGTGATTCCCAGGATTGCGGTGTCTGAGGAGGTTTTTCCAGCATCATTTCTAGCTCCCAGGGCGTACATGCCATTTATTGTTTAGTATTTGGCGTGGATGAGTGGATCATGCATTGCATCCTGGACAGAGCTGCCAATATTGTTTTCTACAACCAGGACCAATGCAACATTTGATTGACTGCCCACACCTTACTCTGATTGTTGATCTTAGCATTTAAGCATAATAGAATATTTTATACTCCCGTTTGTTGCTAGTTTCATACCATCTAGTTTGGTTGTGAGCTGACATTTTTGAAAACCTTTTTTAGTGAAGGCACTATCTTGACCCTGATTGGATTCTGATTCCTGAGCCCCTTGAAGGTGCTAAGCTGATTTTCCTGGCAAGAGAAACCATTATACCCATGGAAATGCACAGAATGGTTCTTGATTGGGTTGTGGCATCATGGCAGTGGAATAGGGATGAAATCTTCCGAGATCTTCAGTTTTATGTTTTTAACACCAGAGCTACCGAAAGAGCAGTAAGCTGTAACCTTTGTATATGTATTTGTGGTTGATGAAGACTATTCTACTGTAGTACTGTCATTTGTTTTAAAGGGTTAGTTGACCCAAAAATGAAAATTCTGTCATTAATTGCTCATCCTCATGCCGTTCCAAACCTGTAAGACCTTCGTTCAGTTAAAGAATGCAAATTAAGATATTTTTGATGAAATCCGAGAGCTCTCTGACCCTCCATAGAGAGCAATGGAACTGAAATGTTCCCAGACGTAATAAGGACATCGGTAAAACAGTCCATGTGACATCAGTGGTTCAACCGTAAATTTACAAAGCTATGAGAATACTTCTTGTGTGCAAAGAATACAAAAATAGCAACTTTATTCAACAATTCTTCTCCTTCAAGTGACCATGTTGTGCCATTATCGAGAGTACCACAATGCATGTGTTTGCATTCCTTTGCTCGTAAACAGGGCACAGCGCATGCGTGTTCTACGTCAGCAGCAGCACGCACATGTGTTGTGGTACTCTCGATAATAGTGGAACACGGTCACTTGGAGGAGAAGAATTGTTTAAGTCACTATTTTTGTCAATAATCTTTGTGATATTTGTGACCAAGAATGAGTCCTGTATGGTCAGCAGCAGTTGTAGTCTGAGAACAAAATCATAAATGTAAGCTGTGAAGTAAACCATCAGCTTCTATATGAAATTAGTGCGGCAAGTTATATCTTTATGTTCCTGGGTTTGCTTCAAAAGTTTGAAGAAGTGGCAGGCCTGGCTTCAGAATCAAATTGCCGAGGGTACTTTTGAAATTAGTGAGGATGCCCTAGCCCTAGTGCTTCGTGCGGGGAGAGCAGGGCGCAGGGACCCTGGAAGTCTAAGGCAAGGGTGGTCGGTAGGATTAGGTGGGGTGTCAGTGGGACCATATGAATCTCTTATTTACATTGTGTCTACAGTTTGTTCTGTGAGCACATATGTCTGTGATTGGCTGCATTTCGCAACGCTGCAAAAAACATTGCAAATAGAAACCTTTGACACTCTCCATAGCACAAATACAAATAGTCCTATGCACTGAATCGTTTGCCAATCTGTTTTGCCAATAGGCTAGTATTACAGCTTCAACTGAGGGTTTTCTTGCTTTCATTTGAAGTTGCTTAGCACCCTTTACAACTCCCATAGATCCAAGCCTGGGTAGTGGACCTTGAAGTTCACCTTGAAGATCAGCCTTGAAACTTCCTCATGAAATCTCAGACTTATGCAAATTCACCAAATCTCATACTGTGTTGTTCTGTCATTAAGATGCAATGTAATGTCTGTCAAATATTGAGCTGTTTGTATTTTCTTCACGTTTTTGATTTAATAGGGAAGATTTGATCTCCTTTCAAATGGCCCAAAGGCACTCCAAAACCTTGAGCCAAACCATGAACCATCTGACACTGTTGTGCAGTAGTAAGTAGTCATAGCTGGCATTGACCTTTGTGACAGAGCCTCTTAATAGACATATTAAGATGCTGTAGGGATGATGCGCTTTATCAGTTTCATTTTTTTGTTGTCTTGACTCCAGACTGGCACCAAGGACAGACTTTTGGAAGGTCCAGTGGTAAGATGACAGGTCAGTGTGCAACTAGTCCCCTTCCTCTTCCTATTATGGATGGATCTCTGTCTGTGGTGATGGAGACCACTTATTTCAAATCTATCCCTCTTTTTGACAGCATCCCTTTGATGGCCTCATGGATGTCCTCTCCTCTTGTGTGTGTATTTGTGTGCTTCAAGAGCTGTTATACCCAGCAGGTCTTCATTGAATTGTTTTTTTTTTTTTTTTGTTTCATCATCAGTTAAGAAATGCATGATGAGGCCATTCAGAATGCACTAAGAAAGAACTTCACATATGCACTTGTAGACCTCTCTTATTGTACTTTGAGCGGATTTATTTTTCTCACTCTCAGCTCTCTGTTTTCAGGATACATTTGCTCAGTGACTGTTTCATGTCATAGTTGGGCTTCACATTGGCACTTTTCACAAGTGCTATGTGCTCTCAGCAAATAAGGAATGTTAGTTTTGAACTTCTTGTTCCAACATGTCTTTCACCCTCAGATGTTATATATATATTGGTGCAGCTGGATGAAACTGGAGCTCTTCACAACACCAACTTTACAAGATAGTTAGATATGATAGAGAACTCTTTGTGAGATCCGTTTGCAAAAACTCATGCTATTGAATGGGATGTGTTTTTCTTCACTAATGGTGAGAGGCTGCACTGGGTCATTGTGTTTTAAAGCTGTCTGAATTTAATTTATTAACTCCAATATCATTTGATGTTGTTCAGTCCGTATTGACCCTTTGCTAGTTCCAGACTGGATCCGGTCTGCCATTTGATTATGACGGGTATAGTGAATGTATCACTGAGGGTGCAGAAGGAACTAAATAGAATAGTAGTGGTTGGACTTTCTTACCTGAGATGACCTAAAATAAAGTAAAAAAACAGAGTCTTTGCATTAGGCAATGTTGCTATAACAAGCCCATTCTTATTTCCTGCTATTCAACAGTTATACAGCCCTACATATTGCCACTGAGCATATCATGTAACAATGCTATAATACATCACTATTAAGATGAAAAAAATCATGCCGTCATCTTTTATTTAAATTACAGGTCATGAGACGATATCCAGGCAATATTCTAGTTGTTCCATACCAAACATATCCCACCGCAAGACTATTTAGTAGTAGTCAAGGCAAAAGATGTGAAAAACGGACATATCAGTACAAGAAGGCACAACACATTGATCCTTGAAATGAATGAGTTATAGCAACAGACCACATATTCCTGTTAGCTAAGAATAGATGACTAAGGCTACAGTGAGTACAGGCTCAACAAACTCTGACCATGTAGGGTGAACGTGATTTCCCCAATTACAACATGTTCCTTGATCAATGTTTGACTCTGGAGCAACATTTTAATCAACCAATCAGTTTTGAGGGACAAGTTTAAAGTTTGTTAAATGTAGGCTTACAATCAGGGTTAGGTGCTTATACATTGTTATTCCCCTATCATTTCCCTCCAATTTGTAAGGATGAGTTATGATTAGGTTTATGGGTAGGGATAGGTTAGGGCTCTGAATTCTGGCAGGAATGTTGATACAGATGTTAAATTTTGGTGTTTACAACATGAATCCAATATCCTATTAGATAAACAAATATAAAACTGAAATTTGCAGTTCTTCTGTTCAAATCTTGTTTGGTTTTTGTGGGTTCCTGATCATTTGAGGGATTCATTCCAAATTGTAATAAAAATTCCATATAGATTTGAATTTTGGGTTTTATGAATGTTGCTCATAAGTGGATAATGGGACAAGTGTAGAGTAAGCTTTTTGCACTAGTGTAAATGATTAATTTGTGCAAGTATAGGCATCAATTTGCAAACTTTCAGTAGTAGGTCATTAGGGTATTTTTAGAGAATTTGGCATAGGCTATTTGGCCATACTACTTGTCGGTTGTACTGCTTATCTCGCATTGTATAACAGGGAAGTAAGTGTATTTGGACCTGGGATTCTCTCTGGAAAGGTGAAACTACAATCTGTGGGTGGACTCAGGTTTGGTAATATTTATGTTGTTATTGGTATACTACGTTGTACATTGTACAATTTCCACAAATGTGTTGTACTTCCATGTGTTGCTTTGACCTATCTGTCCATCCTAGACTAGCCTTCAATATTTCTTTCGGAGTTATATTTTTGGATTTATATCTTTATTACCATAGAAGAGGAGAGAGGGGCATGGGATCAGGAAACTCAGTTCGCCCACAATGTGTAGGAATGTACATGGTAATGCCTCCAAAGACTACAGTCACATTTTCTTCTAAGGTAAATCTGACATAGGCTGGATGTATGTTTTAAATCAGTATCTAGCTGAATGATAAATGCCTGACCATTTAGGTATACCAGTTTGTTTCACCATAAGAGACCCAGCCTTTCTCCTCATTGACATTTTACAAAAACCTTGAGTGATGAACCGAAGATTTCAATAGACCACTGGCGGCACTTCATGGCCATTTTGTTGCTACCAATTGACCTGTTAAATCTGAAGTTCTCTCTTCACAGTTTATAGTGAGACTTGCTTGCTTGCAATGTTAAACTGCTCAAAGCTGTTGTCCACACAAAATGTTAGGGCTGCATGATTAATCGAAAATAAATTGCAAGGGCGATAAATCACGATTAGGCAGAAGCTGCGATTGTCATGCGTATCTTTCAGTGAAGCACAGTTCTGTGATCAGTAGTAAATCTCCATCTGAAGGCCAGAGGGCGCTCTCGCGCGGAAACTCCAAATACCCCCCGAAGAAGAAATCCAGGAAATGCCTGTCGCTGCAGCTGAATAAATGGAAGATTTAACTGCTTTCATTGATTCAACGTGACTAATAAATACACGACTATGACCATATATGGCTTATCTGAGTTCGTCTTATAATTTTTATTATAATAAAGTATATAATAATGCAGTGCTAATCGACACAGCCTTTATCACTGCTTAGAATACTATGAAATATTATGTGCCTTATTCTGTGTAAGAAGCCACATCATCTCACAGAACGATTTATTTCAAACACTCGGCTGACGTTATGAAGTGAGTTTGGAGTAAAAAAAAATGTTATTAAATGTCGTATTTTCACGTGCTTTCAGATGGAGCAGCATTTAATACACAGAGCCATAGTTCACTGAGAAGCTACGCAAACAGCTTTCATAATCGCAGAACGATATCATCGATTTTATAATCGTACGATTATATTGTCTGCAATTACGAATGCGATTTTGTGTAGCTTGTCAGTGAACTACGGCTCTGTGTAGTAAATGCTGCTCCATCTGAAAGCACGTGATGGAGATTTACTACTAATCATAGAACCAGCTTTACTTGACAAGATGCGCATGACTATCGCATTCGATTAATCGTGCAGCCCTACAAAATGTTGACTCTTAGCCCAAAGCCAGAATCAGAAGTTTCTAAGTTAACCCATTACTTGTTCCCAGAAAAAATACCTTTGAAATTAACTGCAGTGTACATAAGTTTGATACAAAAATAAACAATTCGTGGAAAGGATGTTTAACACATAATGGATTCAGTACCAAACAAAAAGTTATGTGGTGTTGTTTCCTGATGGTGCCTGGCTGTGCTGCTTCATTCCTCTGAGCTATCTGGCATCATAGTCTGTCTGGCATTGTTTGCTGCTGCAGACATTCTGTGTACTCCAAGTACTGCTTTTTCCCCATCTGACTCAAGCACTGGAAAATCGCTATATCATTTAATTTTTTTTTGTTTTTTGTTTGTTTTTCTTGGTATTCTTCAATATGGTAGCAGCAGTTATAGCTACCACTGGTCCTCATATGATCCCAACATAAGGGAGCAAGCTCTCCATGTAGAATAGGCCACTTTTTCTAGGCCATTAAAATGACTGGAGTCTTCTTTAATATTATTTGACAGAGTATTATCATTTCTTTTTAATGAGGAAACCCCACTTTGTCCAACTCCAAAATTACAAAAAAAGAGTCATAGTGCACGTTTGTGAGAACAAAGCAAAATGTAGCCTAAGTTTTTCACTGATGATCTTCACTTTTGCGAAAACTAAGATGAACTGAAAAAGCAATCCAAGCTCTTAGCTTGCATAGTTAATGCTTCTGTTACCTTCAGATCACATTGTTTCAGTGCTGCTGTTTTGGCATTATAGTGTTGCAGTACTAAAACACCGTTGGCTGTATTATGCACGTTTTTTTTTTTGTTTTTTTCTTTGAACATGGGGATCTTTATGCACATTTATACTAGTTCGTGAAATCAGTGATTTTATTAGTGATCATGGTTTGTATGCTGATTTTTAAATAGATTTTCTTTTTATTTATGCAGGTCTTTGGTCAAATCAGCTATAATGTTCCCACTGATATATAGTGGATAAGTGCGGTGAGCATTTCATTTACTCTTACTCATATTTTTACTTACAAATGTTTTTTTTTTGTTTGTTTGTTTTTTTTGGTAATCACATGGACATTTGTCTTTCAGAGTTAGGAGAACTAGCCTTTGGAGGAGAACACCAGGATGGCTCAAACATGGAATGCACTTCAGCAAGCAGAGGTTCTATCTAACCAGAGCCCTGAAACATCTATTGAAACTATGGACTGTAATGGAATTCCAGTAGGACCGGAGGAAAGCTTTGCTCATGAGATAGAAGAGTTAATTGAGAAGCAGAACTTTTCAAGCATGATGGATTTGCAAGACATTACTGAATCAGATATAAAAGACTTGGAGTCTGGTTCTTTGCAGCAAAAATGCTACGAATCATCATGGCAACATGTAATGAGTTCAGATGACCTTGAACAAGATAATCCAGGGGATAAAGGAGAAAATAATGGTAAAATGACACCCTGTCCCTTGCCTAACTCATTAGAGGTTGAATCCATATTGGAAGCACATTCTGACAAGGCAATATTAGAACCTGCTTTTGAGACAAATGCTAGTCTTGTCGAATATTCAGATATTAGCAGCTGCTCTGACACGGAAGCAAATCTTGACTGCAATTTTAATTCATCCTTTGATGTTAATATGGGGAGCAACCAGGCTGGTCAGCCTTCAGAGGAAGGAGAACTGAATTCAAGTAATACAATGCACTTATCTTTTGCTGAGGTCTGCCATAGTACCGTTGAAGCAAATATGAGTGAAATAAATCAACAGCAGGGCACTGGACCTCCAGTTACCATAGGTGAGAGCAATGAAAGTGTAAACCATACTGGTAGTGACTGTAGTGATGGGTCACTTCTTACAAATGCTGAGGTTCCATGTACAGAAGTACAAGGTGTGGACAATATGAAAGGTGCAGTGCCTTTGTCAAAAGATGGGGAAATTAAGCAAAGGGAAATGACTTGTGATTTGGAATGTTTTTTGGAACATTGCAAAGAGTTTGTTACCTCTCAGGATGGTTCCACTTGTGCCTCAAATCATGCAAATATTGATACTACTTCAACTTCTAATGGGAATGAAAATATTTGCCCAACCATAGATTCACTAAGTGTTTGCCAACTGGAAAGGACAACCCCAGATCCTGAAAACACATCATCAAATCCTGTACTTGAAAAGAATTTTGTGCATTCTGGTGATGGAAAAGGTCCACTTGGTGACTACCAATTAGATTTAATGAACCCAAATCCTGTAAACACATCCTCAAAGCCTAACTTTCAAGAGACAATTGAGATATCTGGCCATGGAAAAGATTCTCTTGATGGCTGTCAATTGGAAAGCAACCAACCATGTCCTAAAAGCACATCCTCAAAACCTGTCCATGGAAATTCTTCTCAGCTAGAAGGACAGAAATGCTTTACATCTGATGATGACCAAGTTGAGCGGAGTAGTTTTGGATTCCTTGAGTCTTGTTTTGGTTTAAAAAGTACAGCGCAGAACACTGAGGAACTGAAACACCTGGAACATACGCATGTAAACAAAGTCAATGAGTGCAGTCTGTTTAATCACACTGAACCACCAGTTCTTCTGAAAACTGCCATTGAATCTAATAACAAGATGGATGAGGGAACTGATGCACAAAAAGATCCACCAGTACTCAGTACAGAACAAATGTCCAGGAACTCCCTAGATCCTGGATGGCAAAAATGTCTGACTGGCAATGGTACCATTATAAGCAAAGATTCTTTATCATATTTAAAGACCCCAAAGAGAAAACTGCAGCCTGTTGTTCTCCTTAAGACAACTGAGAAAAAAACTTGTAATGGAAAAAAATACCATTGCTTTGAGTGCCAAGAGTCAACACAAAGGGTAGATGAACTAATCGAGCACTACCACTGCATGCATTCTCTCCATAAGTCTCAGTATTGTCCCACTTGTGAAGGTTACTTCACTAGTGGTACATTGGCTGGACAACACTTTTGTGGAAAAGTTGAGCTTAACGACAAGGAAAAATCACCCCCCTCGTATACCACAGTGCTAACTGAGGAGAAAGCAAAGTTCATATGTAGGTACTGTAGGAAATCCTTTGTTCGACAAGCTTATTATGAAGACCATGAGCTGAAGCACAGAGTTGTCACACATCATAGATGTGACTCTTGTGGATTGTACTTTCCTAATGCTCACAAATGTCAAAGACACAAGCGTAAAGCAACATGCACACCTTTTGTACTAGACCCTTTTTTACAGACTGCAGATAATTCACAATCAAACCATGAAATGAGCGGCATACCAGACGATGTTGAAACAGTTGGATCCAATGTAGAACTTCGTAATTGCTTTGTGAAACTAATGGATGTGTGCAAGACAAGCCAATCACCTGAACGAATGCACTGTGAAGTTTGTGGGAAGACTTTCAGGCTCAGAGCGCAATTGAATGCACACCTTAGATCACACTCGGATGAGAAGCCCTTCAAGTGTGACACCTGTGAAAAAGCATTCAAATATACCTGGAATCTCAACAAACATAAAAGAGAGCAGTGTTCTCAAAAGATTGTCCCACATGAAAAACCTTCAGTTCCAGATAGCAAGTTCCCACCAACGTTTAAATGCCCAATCTGTTTTCGCATTTTCAAGTACTCCTACAATCGGACACGCCATTTACGTCAACAGTGTCTCAAAGAATACATGAAAAAAGGCAAAGGAAGGATTGGGGATAAGTATCGATGCCCTCTGTGTAAAGATATGTTTACTGTGGCCGGCAACCGCAATAGACACATTAAGCAATCTTGCATTAAGTTTAAACTCTATACAGCCAAAGGAAAGGTCAAGAAAAGAACAGAGTTAGAGGAACTAAACAGTACCAAAAAAGAGGACAAAGAGTCACCATTGACTATGTCTGTGCAAAAAGCATCCCGGTACAAATGCACTTTCTGTCCATCTGAGTATTCTAGCAAGTCTGGTTTCTACAGCCATCTAGCAAAGCATAAATTGCTTGGACATGACAAAAAGGCAGTCAAACACAAACATGGTAATGCTGTTGATTTGAAAAATTCTGGCTCTGCAGTGCAAAGACCAACTAGCCAAGAAAGTGCGGACAAAGTCACAAGAATTCCTTTCTCTTGTCGCTTCTGTGGAAGAGCCTTCGCATCACCTGACTCATTAAAAAAGCACTTACAACTTCATAAAGGAAACAAACCTTTTCGCTGTTTGGACTGTGGTAAAAATTTTGCCAGGCATGGACACCTAATGGCTCATAAAAATGTGCACAGGCGGAATGTACAGTGTTCAGTCTGCTGGGAAGTTCTGCCGTCTATTGGAGATTTGTTAAAACACAGACAGTCCCATCCAAAAAAAGGCATGCTTAAGTGCCCTGATTGCCCTATGCAGTTCCAGTTTCCAGTATTTCTGCTTCGACATGTGGCTGTGCATGAGAGAAGACGCAGACTTAAGGAACTTCTCCCATCAAAGGACCAAGCTACACCTCAAAATGTAGAAGAAATTTACAAAGAGGAGTTCAAATGTGGTCTCTGCCAAGAAGCCTTCGTTGACTCAAAGGCACTTAGCAAGCATTGTTTAACTCATATGCCTGGACCTTCTGCATCCAAATGTCAGTTCTGCAAACGCCATTTCTCGAGTCGTGCTGGGCTTATTCGTCACATTCGCCTTCACACTGGTGAAAAGCCTTTTCCATGTGTAACTTGTGGCAGGCACTTCCACAGAAAGGAAGTTCTTAAATTACATCAAGAAAAATGTACAGTGGAGCAACCACCTCCATTACAAACGCCAAGTACCAAACAAATACAGGCAGAACATAATGTAGACACTGCTTCAATAAAGACCAAAAAAGTCTATAATTGCTCATACTGCCCACATTCATTCCGTTTTCCAAGCAATTTGAAACTCCATGAGAAAGCCCACTTGGCGAAGACAGTTTTCCCTTGTTCAAAGTGTGGGAAGTTTTACAGGAAAAGAAAATTTAAAGATCATGTGGAGCTCTGCAATGGAGACAAGATGAAACCTGCTTGCAGAAAATGTGGGAGAATTTTTACTAGAACAAACTACAGAAATGGTCACGAAAAGCAGTGCCAGGGCAAGCAAAACAAAACAGAAACCGAAACCAGAACGGGAACAAATGAGAAGGGCAAATTTAAGCAGCAATGTCCACAATGCTTTAAATGTTTTAGATCTAGCAGTTTCCTCCAGAGACATATATCTCTTCATTCAAAGGAAACGGCATATGCATGCATGCATTGTGGACAGAAATTTGACAGTGAGGATCGATATTTGCAACATGAGGCTTTTTGTGATGGTGTGCTCAAGGACCATAGATTGGAGAGTTTAAGAGGATCTGAGAAAATTAAATTAATGTTTGCTGAAGTAAAAAATCAGAAAGAGCTTACTGTGTTTCCTGGAGAAAATGGTGAGTCATTTAAGTGCAAATTTTGCACTAAATCATTCTTGAGGGCCAGATACCTAAGACGCCACATTCTCACTCATACAGAGGTCAAGCCATATAGGTGCAAGACTTGTGAAAGTTGTTTCTCACGCTATGATCATTTAAAACTGCACCAGGCTCGCTGCAGAGGAAAGCGACAACTTGAGGTACGAGTTGTAAAGATGAGTCTCGACAGCTTGAGCCCAAGTCCCCAAAGCAAAACCCAGGAAGATGGTGACACATTGCAATGCAAAGTTTGCTCAAAGCAGCTGTCTACCCCAAGTGATCTGAAGCGTCATATGGCCATGCTCCACATTACCGATAAACCTTTTCCTTGCAAAAGATGTGGTAAAACTTACAGTTCTAAAAAGACTTTGAGGAGGCACAACCTCACAATCAGATGCAAAAAGATTACAAAGGAAAGCGTGCCACCTGCCAAGAATGATGTTCAACCCCAACCATGCAGAGAAACATCCAAACTTCTGCAACGTATACAGGTGCACTACATGAATAAATTTAAATACCAATGTGAGTATTGCCCTCGACGCTTTAAACTATCTGGACAACTGAAGGTACATGTACGTCTTCATACAGGGGAAAAACCATATGGCTGCGCCAACTGTGGTGAGCATTTCATCAGAACAGACTATTTGAAACGACACTTGGCAAAATGCAGTGGAAAGGTAGAAAATAAAGAAAAAATTCTTTGTGATAAGTGTGGTGACCTGTTTACCCGGGACGCACTGTCTGTACACCAGAAGACGTGTGTCATTAGCTCAAAATCATCCGGATCATCTCAACAAGTAAACGAAAAAGACAAGAACCCCACCAAGATAAAAGGTTTTTCCTGTGCTAACTGTAGTGACCGGTTTTTATTGTTCTCACAGCTTCAGCAGCATTTTTTAGCAAAGCATAGATCTGATCAGCCACAAAATAATGATCAGCAGCAATTGGTATCAAGTCATATGCAAGTCATAAAGCAAGAGCAGGTTGATGAGGAGTATGGGCAGAACCAAGAAAGCAGCAGTCAGATAAATGCACGGGAGCGACGTGCATGTTCAAACACAGACATTATCAAGCCTCTTAAATGCCCACAGTGCAACATGCGGTTTTCCAAGAGTGCTGGCCTGGGTATGCACATGCGCATACATAAGGGAGTGTACCCACTTTCTTGCTCAAAATGTCATGTTGGTTTTTGGACCAGAAAGACAATGGAGAAACACAGGAGAAAATGTACAGGTCACACACTTATCTCAAATAATGGATCTACGATGGAAAGTGCAGGTGAATTAAATGACACTGTTCTAGTATTTAACAAGGGATCTAATACAACAGGAACTGGAGTACTGCAGACTAAATTCTCATGTAAAGATCAAGACCAGGAAAATGATGCAGAGAAAGGAGATGTCTCTGTTAACAAGTATCAGTGTTCTGAGTGTGATCAGAGTTTTACAGATGGACTGAGACTCATAAGTCATTTGGAGGAACATGGCCGCGAGGATCAAGAGCGCAGATCTGATATCCACAGATGCCATGTGTGCAATAAAGTCTTTGCTCAAGCTGGTATATTGCAAAGGCATGTGAAAATGCAACATCATGAAAAAATGGATAATACTTGTGAAATTTGTTTCAAGAGTTTCCGTTTTCCTTCTGACCTGGATATTCATAGATCTTGCCATGACCCCAGTCGTCCCTTTGCCTGTAACAGTTGTAAGATGCGGTTTTGGACTGCTAAAGCCCTGACCATTCATCATAGGATGGCTCATTTGCACGCACAACCACCCAACTCAAAAGAATCTAGTGTGAAAGCAAGAATGGAGCAGTCTGAAGTATATAGGTGTGAACCATGTGACAAAACCTACATGTTAAAAAAGTCATACATGAAGCACTGCAAAATAAAACACAAAGAGGATTTTATCAAAACCCTCACTAATAACGAATTGAAAAAATCTTCTGGTAGTGCAAGTCAGGAATCAGATCAGGAAGACTCCAGAAATTTTGAAGATGAAGATGACAGCGACAATGACTCAGATTCAGCACCGTACTTTCCTTGCCATGTTTGTGGTAAAACATTCTTAACATCAGAGAGTCTTGAGGATCATCAAAGGTGTCATCTTGGCGAAAAACCCTTTGAGTGTGAAGAATGTGGAAAGTGCTTTTTTCAGCTTGCAAACTTGCAACAACATCAGCGGTGCCACAAGTCAGAGTTTCAATGTCAAATGTGTGGTAAAGGTTTTGTCTCGCTCTTCAGCCTGCGCAAACACAAGCAAACGCATGTCAGAAAGCGTCCTCACCGCTGTACCAAGTGTCACCTTAGCTTTACACGCTCAACGGAACTAGCTGAGCACATGGTTACCCACCGTGATGAAAACTTTCCATGTGACCTTTGTGATGAAACCTTTTCCTGCAAAACAAGTCGGGCGGAGCATCGCAAGATGCACACAGAGCAAGAAGAAGAGCTTCCACCATTGATTCCCCCCAAACCGCCTCAAACAATGCAAGTGACTCCTGCCATCACAAGTAACGTTGAGCAGTACAAGTATCGCTGTGGAATTTGTCAAGTAAGATTTCCAGATCCAGAACAGCTTTCAGAACATGGCTGCAATCCAGCAAAAGAGCGACCATACTCGTGTCCTGAATGCAACAAGCATTTTTTACATGGTTCTCACCTGAAAAAGCATCAGCTCAGCCATCAGTTGACTGGACCACGTTGTTATCAGTGTAATCATTGCAGCATGAGCTTCACCCACCACCACCTTTTTCTCGCTCATTTACGAAGCCATGGGAATGAAAAGGCTTACAAGGACACTAACTTTCCTACCGGTGAAAAGATCATCCGTGTGGAACCTGTGAAGCGTGACAAAATTTACCAGTGCCCCATATGTCCAGAGAGTTTTTACCAAGCTTTGGACCTTGCGAATCACCTCTCTGTTCATTCTCACATGTGCAGTGTTTGTAATATGACTTTTCCCACTAAGAAAGACCTTGATGAACATGAACAATGCCATCTGACTGCTGCTACTCAGTATGAATGCACGGAATGTGGAGACAGCTTTCTTGGAAGTGATGTTTTCCGCAAACACCATTGTAGTAACAGAAATGTGACCTTTTCAGAAAAGCACCATTCAGAGCCATCCGTCTCTTCCTCCAAGAAGCAGAGTTCAGGCACTCATTTTCAAGCAGGTGATGAAGAAGAGGAGGAGGTTGATGTTGGAGAAGACTTCATTATTTGTCCTATCTGTAAAAGACGGTTCTCCTCCAATAGCAGTTTAATGGAGCATCATAAAAAGCATCATGAGGATCCACGTCCTTTCAAGTGCTTGGTTTGTAAAAAAGGCTTTACAAAGAAACGATACCTTACGCAGCACCAGCAGATACACAGTGAACGGCCTTACCAGTGTGATGTGTGCTCAGAATCCTTTAAAACCGAACCGGCTCTTGTAACTCACTGTAAAATTCATGACGCAAAAAGGCAACACCAGTGCCCAATATGCAGCAGAACCTACCTTACAGCAAATGATCTTGCAAAACATAAAAGGAAACATGCTGAACATCAAAGCCTGAGCGAGGACAACCAAGAGTACCGCTGCGATATGTGCTATAAATCCTTCACCATGTTTGCTCATTTGCAAAAGCATCAAGAAACCCATGTCGGACAAGTGGTCTATGAATGCACAGAGTGTGACAAAGCCTTTGCTTTTCTAAATCTTTTGGAGGAACATCAGAGGACTCATGGTGCTGCTTCTACAGAATCTCTTCAGTCCCAATCACCAACCCATTTTCCCTATCAAAGCTCAGTAAATGAATGAAGGTCGAATTACTGATGACTCCTTGCAGTTTCCTGCAATGCAGGTTATTCAAAATCATTCAGTTTTCTGAACGTTATTTGTTAAGATAAACTGTACATACAATTCATTGTTGTTTTTACGTAGGCCTAACTACTTTTATCCACTTTGAAATATGATATTGGTGTTTTACCCTAGTTCTGAATTGGTCTGTTAATGTTCATACAATCTGCTGTGTTCTACAGTTCTGTGAACTGCTCACTAATTTTTCTTTGTATAGTACTCAGACTGATGTAAATAAAATTTATGTAATCTAGATGTATGGAACTAGAAACATATGTGCATGAAGTCATTGGAGATGTTAATGTTCCACAGTACGGTTCACAAGGATGTATAGTTGTAAATCCTGCGTCATTCCTCCTTTGTTGAAGTAATTTTTGACCTTGCTCAATTTACTAGCCATAAAATGCTTTTTTAAATATCTTTATGAAAGTTAGAGGAAATCTATAGATTAATGTTAATGTTTCATAGTAATGCCCAGCCATGTTCATTTTTTTTTTTCTGTAAACATTTAAGGTCAAGTTAAGGGATCATTACACAGTAGTTATATATGATGTGAATGCCTTTTGAGTTAAATATTTATTTTGTTACATAAAAATCCAGATTTGCATTTTTCTTGAGAAGAGTCTTGAATGGCTTCCCTCAAGTAAACTTCAGGCTTGACAAATAATACTGTATCCATTCTGTATGCGTTTAATCTACATTAGTGCTGACATATATGGCTATGAAAAGATGTTTAGTTTTACTTTTATATGGCAATGGTGAGAATTTTTTCAACTAGTAAAAACATTTACATCTGTTTTGTTTGAGCTGTTTTTTTTTTTTTTGTTTTTTTTTTTCACTTTTGGTATGATTTGAGGTAACGGTCACAATGAACCACCTTTTACAGTGGGGCAAAAAAGTATTTAGTCAGCCACCAATTGTGCAAGTTCTCCCACTTAAAAAGATGAGAGAGGCCTGTAATTTTCATCATAGGTATACCTCAACTATGAGAGACAAAATGAGAAAAAAAAAATCCAGAAAATCACATTGTAGGATTTTTTAAAGAATTAATTGGTAAATTCCTCGGTAAAATAAGTATTTGGTCACCTACAAACAAGCAAGATTTCTGGCTCTCACAGACCTGTAACAACTTCTTTAAGAGGCTCCTCTGTCCTCCACTCGTTACCTGTATTAATGGCATCTGTTTGAACTCGTTATCAGTATAAAAGACACCTGTCCACAACCTCAAACAGTCCAACTCCAAACTCCACCATGGCCAAGACCAAAGAGCTGTCAAAAGACACCAGAAACAAAATTGTAGACCTGCACCAGGCTAAGACTGAATCTGCAATAGGTAAGCAGCTTGGTGTGAAGAAATCAACTGTGGGAGCAATTATTAGAAAATGGAAGACATACAAGACCACTGATAATCTCCCTCGATCTGGGGCTCCACGCAAGATCTCACCCCGTGGGGTCAAAATGATCACAAGAACTGTGAGCAAAAATCCCAGAACCACACGGGGGGGACCTAGTGAATGACCTGCAGAGAGCTGGGACCAAAGTAACAAAGGCTACCATCAGTAACACACTGCGCCGCCAGGGACTCAAATCCTGCAGTGCCAGACGTGTCCCCCTGCTTAAGCCAGTACATGTCCGGGCCCGACTGAAGTTTGCTAGAGAGCATTTGGATGATCCAGAAGAGGATTGGGAGAATGTCATATGGTCAGATGAAACCAAAATAGAACTTTTTGGTAAAAACTCAACTTGTCGTGTTTGGAGGAGAAAGAATGCTGAGTTGCATCCAAAGAACACCATACCTACTGTGAAGCATGGGGGTGTAAACATCATGCTTTGGGGCTGTTTTTCCGCAAAGGGACCAGGACGACTGATCCGTGTAAACGAAAGAATGAATGGGGCCATGTATCGTGAGATTTTGAGTGAAAACCTCCTTCCATCAGCAAGGGCATTGAAGATGAAACATGGCTGGGTCTTTCAGCATGACAATGATCCCAAACACACCGCCCGGGCAACGAAGGAGTGGCTTCGTAAGAAGCATTTCAAGGTCCTGGAGTGGCCTAGCCAGTCTCCAGATCTCAACCCCATCGAAAATCTTTGGAGGGAGTTGAAAGTCCGTGTTGCCCAGCGACAGCCCCAAAACATTACTGCTCTAGAGGAGATCTGCATGGAGGAATGGGCCAAAATACCAGCAACAGTGTGTGAAAACCTTGTGAAGACTTACAGAAAATGTTTGACCTCTGTCATTGCCAACAAAGGGTATATAACAAAGTATTGAGATGAAATGTTATTATTGACCAAATACTTATTTTCCACCATAATTTGCAAATAAATTCTTTAAAAATCCTAAAATGTGATTTTTCTGGATTTTTTTTTTTTAATTATTATTTTTTTTTTCCTCATTTTGTCTCTCATAGTTGAGGTATACCTATGATGAAAATTACAGGCCTCTCTCATCTTTTTAAGTGGGAGAACTTGCACAATTGGTGGCTGACTAAATACTTTTTTGCCCCACTGTATATCCACTTAAACATGGATTCACTAAGGAAGTCTAATTTATAAAAAAAAAAAGTCAACAGTCAGTAACTTGGTGTGAATCTTTTTGAAAGTATTAACAGGATTGTTCTCATACTGGTAACTGAATTTTTAGAATAACTGGAGACCAACCTACTAGTCACTGTCAGTTATGTATAAAATACCCCTCCATAGTGCCTGAAACCTTGACTTATCAAAAACAAGTATTAGTCATGGGAAATTTAAGGTTTTTCTTTTTATATTCACAGATCAACGCCAGTCTTCCTAGCCTAAAGCCTACCTACTTTTTGGACCTGTAATATTACCAGCACCTCAGTTAATTACAGCCTCTACAGATCAAGAGCTATCAGAATGCCTTGTTTCTTTTAGATCGCATGGTCTGTCTTAAGTTGGCAGTTGGCTCAAGATTCAGAGTGTGTATTGCATTTGGCCTTGGTATTACAGTATACATTGAGTTAAACCTTTATCATCAGTTACTTTTGCCTTTCAATTTAAAAAAAAAAAAATTAATTGATTTAAGAAAACTTTATATGTGGTTCCCCCAATAATCATCTTCTAAATTCAAAACTGACAAGATATATCTTTAGTTGACAATACTTGGCTGATTCTAAACAATGGCCAGAAGATATCTCAAGATCAATTTGAGTTAAAAGTGAGTGATATTTGGGCCATTCCACCGAATGGGTGCCATTTTTGTCCCCAGGACATTATAGATGCACACATCCATAAAAATTAACTATAAAATAAATTTTATTATTAAGCAAAGTGTCCTGCACATTAATCTAACTGCAAATTTAAAATGTATAATTTAAAAAATTATTAAAAACTACCTAAAACACTGAAAATATAGCATTTGTACATGTCCCCAGTGTCTAACGTTACATTTTAACATTAAATGTTTAAAATCCTTCAGAAATTTTTATTTTGCATTTTTGTGTACCTCCATATCTCATCTGTGCTTTAAATACATTTATTTCAAAATAAATTTATACTATTTTGGATATAATACACATTTTAGTCGTGTCCCCAGGTTTTCACTCAGTCCTGTTCCCTAACACATTCCCCCCTCAAAAAAACTGGGAAAATTCCACAGGACACATTTTCAACATAATATTGCAACATCTGGATCTTCTGAAGGCAATGGAATGATCAAAAGCATGTGGTCTTATTTTCTTTTCTGTATATTTGATGATATTGTAACGGTGGCTGGGTGCGTCATTATAAATACACTGTCCTGTTACCTAAATTATTTCTTAGATGTTACTTGTTTATTTTAAAAATACACATCTTTGGTGAATCACTATAATTTGCTGAGTATTCTCATAATATTAGCATGTACTACATGTGGCTAGATTTTATGTATTTGCTAATTTTATCCTAAAATCTCAATCCTGTTACTTTCAGTCCTGTTACTCATACACTCATATATTCTATACTTATATATAGTAACTGAGTAAAAGTAACAGGAGTGAGTAGTGTCATCAGATTTATTAATGTAAATATTAAGCTACATCCATATTAATCTAGACAAACCATTTTTCTCAATGTTTTGGCCTTTGGCCTATCCACACTGAGACAATGCTTTTACCTAGAGAAAACCTATGGTTGTTCCTGCATTGTTGTTTTATATTACTTTCCTGCAAGTATGACAGAAAATGTATGACTTCTGTCCTGTGGCAATTATGTATTAGACTCATATATAGAATGCCGTTTGAGTGTGAGCTGCGCTATAAGAAAACAATATCCACAGAAAAACTGAAAAGATATTAAGTGTATTATATTTTATATCAATTTTAATTTAATATTTTTTAGTTATTTATATCTTATCTTATAAACCGTCCTCTATCCCTAAACACAACCCTAGCAAAAACCTCTGCAGACCACTAGATTTAAATAGAAACACTAGTGCTCACTAGATTTGGCCTTTTTTAGCAGTGAGGTCAGCTCACTAGTCAATATTCAACACTTTCACTATATTGGTGCGGGCATTAATACCTCACGTGTAATCAAACCTGTATACTAATATAATGGATACTCATTCTTGTTACTAAGTAGTTTTTTCTTTAAAAAATAAAGTTAAACCTCTATTTTTAAAATTACGTTTGGTCCATAATTTATCCCATTGTTTAACAAATTGCATCATAGAAAATTGATAAGCTTGAGGTTTGTCACCTTTAAAATGAAAAAATGGGTTTGTGTACTTTAGAAAAATACACCTTGTGTAGATAAATAGTGATTTTTTTTATAATAAAAAATAATATTTTTCGATCATGCAACCAACAATTTCTTTAAAATAAACACCTGCCTGAGGGGGAAATGAAGGAATTTGTTGACAATTTTAAACATGGTTTTTAAAAGACATTAGAGTTTTGGTAACAGGACTGAGAAAAATGCATCCGTCTTCCACTTAATAATTGTGTAAAAAATTAAAGTTACCAGAGATGGACCAATACATATTTTGAATAGTTAAATATGTGTATTACTAGATTCAGTCTTTAAAAAAAGATGGAAAATTATTATTATTATTATTTTTTGCATAGTCTGTTTATTAAACTTTTATAATAATGGAAGAATGAAGATACAAGAGAAAAGAAACAATTTTGTTTTCCCCCCAACCCTACCCGCCACCCCAATACCAAATTTTACAAACCAAACAGACAAAAAAGATTTAAAAAAATAAATAAATAAATAAATAAAATAAATAAATAAATTTAAAAAAATAAAATAAAATTAAAATAAATAAATAAATAATAAAATAAAAACATTACATAATTATGAAGTGTATGTAAATTGTGTACAAAATAAGTTTAGAAGCAAGATAAATAACAATCACCCAAGTACATTGTACACATTTGCATCAGCAGACAAAAAGTATACTCAATGTTTTTTTTGTTTTTTTTTAATCAAAATCAAGCCCCAGTCACAAGGACATCCTAATGATTAGATTAACCAACTACAAAAGAAGGATTCACATTACCAGAAAAAAAATTAATAAAAGGGTCCCAAGTTTCAGAAAATATGCCAGTGTTCCCCTTTATTGTGTACCTAATTTTTTCCAAATGAATGAAACTCATAACATCTCTCAGCCAGTCATCAAAGGATGGGGGAAGATTTTGTTTCCATAACAGAAGAATACGCTGTCTAGCCAATAATGTTAAAAAAGCAAATGCGTTTGCAGAACATGCAGGCAAACCTGTAACATTTGGAGGGAGTCCAAAAAGTGCAACCAAAGGACAAGGCTCGATCTGTTTTTTTGTTACAGAAGAAAAACATTTAAAAATTGACAGCCAAAAAGAGGTTATGGATGGACATAGCCAAAACATATGTATTAAGTCTGCGGGGGTCTGACGACAACGATCGCATATAGGATCCACATCATGCCAAATTTTTGCCAACTTCACTTTTGTCCAATAAATTCGATGAATAAATTTTAATTGGATAAGACTATGTCGTGCACAAATAGAAGAGGTATGGACACGGGACAATATCTGACTCCAAATCTCATCTTCAAATGTGAGGCCAAGGTCTGATTCCCACTGTTGCTTAACAAAAGAGAGAGAGGGAGTAGAGATAGAGGAGATCAGCCTGTATAGAGCAGACAATACACCTTTTTTATTTAAGGGTACTTCAAGAATTTGATCTAGATGTGATTTAGGAGGAAGATTTGGAAAGTTGGGACATGAGTTTTTGACAAAGTTTCGAAACTGCAAGTATCTAAAAAAATGAGCACTAGAAAGGGTAAATTTTTGTGTTAACTGAGAAAAGCTGGGAAAAATATTATCAATGTAGATATCATTAACTACTGAAATGCCTGCTCTCTGCCAACTATTAAATGCTTCATCATTAAGAGAGGGGGGGAATATTGGATTACGATTAATCGGTGAGACCAATGGCAATCGTTGAAGGCCGAAATGGGTTCGAAATTGGGACCAAATTCGTAATGATTGTCGGACAATGGAATTACCGTATGGAAGACGTGAGACGGCAGTAAGAGGACCACACAATAGTGCAGCTGGTGAGGCTGGGGAAAATTATTATTATTATTATTGTTATTATTATTATTATTTTTTTTATTTTTTTTTTTGAAGAGTTTTGGAAGCAAAAGGCACCCTTTCGGTGGAATGGCCCATTTATGATCATTGAATTTATAAAGTAATAATGTAAAGGAAGTTCCAACACAAAGGTACTACGTGATACTTTGATGTTTTGATGTGATGTTTTGTTGACCTCTATAAAACAAAAGTAGCCTATATAGATAATATTGCCTCATTATTTTACTGTTTTCTAGTAAACCATAGCTAATGAAACGTTTACGGAACCACCACATATAAATAACTGGTTGCTCTGTTTTAAAACGAAGTAGCCGGTTGTTGGTTGAAGAAGTAGTTCAGCCCTGCTACTTCTTATCAGCCACCTCTTAAAAGTTTTCATTAAAATATACGGAGCAGTGTACAGGTGCATCTCAATAAATTAGAATGTCGTGGAAAAGTTAATTTATTTCAGTAATTCATCTCAAACTGTGTGTATTAAATTCAATGCACACAGACTGAAGTAGTTTAAGTCTTTGGTTCTTTTAATTGTGATGATTTTGGCTCACATTTAACAAAAACCCACCAATTCACTATCTCAACAAATTATAATATGGTGACATGCCAATCAGCTAATCAACTCAAAACACCTGCAAAGTTTTCCTGAGCCTTCAAAATGGTCTCTCAGTTTGGTTCACTAGGCTACACAATCATGGGGAAGACTGCTGATCTGACAGTTGTCCAGAAGACAATCATTGACACCCTTCAATCCAAGCATGTTAACAGAAAGTTGAGAGGAAGGAAAAAGTGTGGAAGAAAAAGATGCACAACCAACCGAGAGAACCACAGCCTTAAGAGGATTGTCAAGCAAAATCGATTCAAGAATTTGGGTGAACTTCACAAGGAATGGACTGAGGCTGAGGTCAAAGCATCAAGAGCCACCACACACAGACGTATCAAGGAATTTGGCTACAGTTGTCGTATTCCTCTTGTTAAGCCACTCCTGAACCACAGACAACGTCAGAGGCGTCTTACCTGGGCTAAGGAGAAGAAGAACTGGACTGTTGCCCAGTGGTCCAAAGTCCTCTTTTCAGATGAGAGCAAGTTTTGTATTTCATTTGGAAACCAAGGTCCTAGAGTCTGGAGGAAGGGTGGGGAAGTTCATAGCCCAAGTTGCTTGAAGTCCAGTGTTAAGTTTCCACAGTCTGTGATGATTTGGGGTGCAATGTCATCTGCTGGTGTTGGTCCATTGTGTTTTTTGAAAACCAAAGTCACTGCACCCGTTTACCATGAAATTTTGGAGCACTTCATGCTTCCTTCTGCTGACCAGCTTTTTAAAGATGCTGATTTCATTTTCCAGCAGGATTTGGCACCTGCCCACACTGCCAAAAGCACCAAAAGTTGGTTAAATGACCATGGTGTTGGTGTGCTTGACTGGCCAGCAAACTCACCAGACCTGAACCCCATAGAGAATCTATGGGGTATTGTCAAGAGGAAAATGAGAAACAAGAGACCAAAAAATGCAGATGAGCTGAAGGCCACTGTCAAAGAAACCTGGGCTTCCATACCACCTCAGCAGTGCCACAAACTGATCACCTCCATGCCACGCCGAATTGAGGCAGTAATTAAAGCAAAAGGAGCCCCTACCAAGTATTGAGTACATATACAGTAAATGAACATACTTTCCAGAAGGCCAACAATTCACTAAAAAGAAAAAAAATTTTTAATGGTCTTATGAAGTATTCTAATTTGTTGAGATAGTGAATTGGTGGGTTTTTGTTAAATGTGAGCCAAAATCATCACAATTAAAAGAACCAAAGACTTAAACTACTTCAGTCTGTGTGCATTGAATTTATTTAATACAATTTGAGTTGAATTACTGAAAAGAACTTTTCCACGACATTCTAATTTATTGAGATGCACCTGTAAATTGAATCAGAAATGTGTCCAAACTTTGTTGACTTTTAATTTAATGAAGGGTCTACCATCCATATTATCTAGGCCTAGCTATTCAGTATTTTTGGTGTTTCTCAAGTAATCCAGCCCAAGATGGATTAAACCTGCCTATTAGTAGGCTAATATTTATATTTAATGAGAAAAATGTAGGTGTGTTTTTGGGGGGGATCAGCCCGGTCCCTCACACCAGCAGAAGGCGGTATTTTTAACCTTAACTTACGGCCTTACATGTGAGGAATGGGAGTGAGCGCTCAGAGATACTGCCCTCTATAGTGAACGGCAGGAATTACACGTCTCTTCAGAAACGGGGTGCAAAATATATACAGCCTTTCAGACTGAAAATAAATAACTTCTTTCATTAAAATCATGCAAGTCGTACTTTCCCAAGGTGAGTGCAAGCTAGTAAATGTTTGAGGTACTTGTTATGGTTCGTTTTTATTTCGTGCATGCAGCCCTTAGCTGCTGTTTTTGTCATTCAATTCCCTTGTGCAGCACGCGAATGACATGTTCCGCTTGC
Organism: Spinibarbus caldwelli; assembly: GCA_039654775.1. Taxonomy (NCBI): domain Eukaryota; kingdom Metazoa; phylum Chordata; class Actinopteri; order Cypriniformes; family Cyprinidae; genus Spinibarbus; species Spinibarbus caldwelli. The sequence continues at coordinate 18,751,690 of CM077227.1, forward strand.
ACTGTATCGTCCAAGAAGATGTAATTACTAAGCGCGTTTGATTATGTAAAGAGGTGTAATTCAACGTTGAGGTGCTGCAGGCTAATTGTATAGTTATATCTGTTTATATCTGAAGAGCGTGCTAAATCTGCAGCATCCATTGCAGTGCTTGTTATTAGCATATGTTAGATTATATTCACGCTCATTTTATAATTTAGACTAAAACTAAATCGACGAGTAGTCTGCAGATTACCCGTGTTGCGTTTTAGTTGTTGTGAAATAGCGTTAATTTAAACATTTGAGTGAAGAGCCACGGTAAGTGGCCAGGCCTATCAAAATCTAAGCATGAGCAGGCTTGCCAATTTTTCTGTCTCTATTGTTTCTAACTAATACTTGATCACTTTACTTCAAAAAAGCGGTGCAGCAACTTTGTTTGCACTAGCTGAGTTTTCTAAGGAGAAATTCGTTTTCTCATTTAAATATGCATGAACTCACTGACAGATGTATGTGAGAGGTTGCATGCGAGACGTGATTTAAAGAGATTTCCGTTTTTTTTTTTTTACTAAGTAACGTTATATAGTTATAATCACAGGTGCCAAGTTAGAAATGCTGTCTTTGTATTTATGATGGTTTTACACAAAGTAAATAGTGCTTGTTTTTTTCTAATAAAATATATTGCTATGCATTTAAAATTAGTTTAATATGCTATATCCATTCAAATGAAAGCTTAAGAACATTTTGATTTTTAAATAATTTCAATCAAACACTGGTGACACAGCCACTTATGTCTATGTCATTTTGAAGTAACACCACAGACTTTATATTGCAAGTTAATATAGGCTTTGTGGTGTTACCAGAAAAGACAGCCTAAATCCAGACTTTTCTAAAATTGAGGCTCCCGTCATGTTTTCAAGATCAGGGGACATTTTGGAAATATTAATAAGTATGTATTTATCAAAATGTTGATTAAAATATGTCAGCTCTGCAACACCACAGACACTAATAAAGTGCGACACATGAAATTGTCCGAATTTAGCTAAATTTAAGAAAATTAATAAGAAAGAATGTACTCCCCATGCACCCCTCAGATCAACCAGCACCTGCAGTGACCTTTACACACAGGAAGTAGTGCAAATATAATTCCCCCTATTCTTAAAGGGGTGACACCCATTGTTGTAACAGGGCTGAAACGATTAGTCGACATTATCGACAACGTCGACAATAAAAAAAATTGTCGACAAATATTTCTGTTGTCGAGTAGTCGTTTGATCTCATATGACCTGATGTAGGAGCCTGTAATACTGCGGTTGGACCAGTGTGGCGCTGTAGAGAGTAATTCTGATGCAGTTCAAGAGAAGAAGAGACAGCGCTTTCTTCTCAATAACGCAATAAACAACAAACAAAACAACAGTTTAAACAACAAAAACTGACAGCGGTGAGAAAGTGATGTTTGCATGAGCTCTTCAGTTCGGTACTTCAGTAAAGCAGTCACATCACCTTTATTTATATAGTACTTTATGCAAGAGATAGCCTTAAATCAAGCAGTTTAGTTAGTGTCGCTTTGCTTGAGCTAGCTAATGATAAAATCTTTTTATTAGTTGGGGAAATAAATTAATTAAAGTGATAGTTTGGTTTGCAGAGATCAAAGCTTGATCTTGCTCAGGACTGTTTTGATTATCATAACCCTATAAGGTATTTTAAGAGAGATATATATTGTGAATAAAACAGTTTATCAAAAATAATCTGATAAAAATCTTATCACTTACATTTATTTTGTTTCTTATCCATATGACTTACAAAATGAGATGTTAGGCAGAATGTGTCATTCAGTTATTTAGTAATGGTGATTAAGAGAGTTTCTCTGTCTGTCATCTCATTTTGTGTGCCAAATATATCAATTTGTATAAATTAATTGGTAATGCTTTTACAGTAAGGTGTTATAATGTATTACCTAACATGAATGAACAATACATTACACTATTAATCTTTGTTAATGTTATTTAATAAATACAGTCGTTCATTGTTAGTTCATATTAATTCACAGTGCATTAACTAATGTAAACAAACACAACTTGTGATTTTAATAATGCATTAGTAAATGCTGAAATTAACATTAACTAAGATTAATAAATGCTGTAGAAGTATTGTTCATTATTAGATCATGTTAACTAATGTAGTCAACTATGTTAACTCGTGAAACTTTATTTTAAAGTGTTAGCAATTTATTGTGTAATAATTTTAATTAATTACATGTGATCCTGGAGCACAAAAGCAGTCATAAGTAACACAGGTATATTTGTAGCAATAGCCAATAATACATTGTATAGGTCAAAATGATCAATATTTCTTTTATGCCAAAAATCATTAGGATATTAAGTAAATACCATGTTCCATTGAAGCTTCGTTTTTGATTAGTAATACGCATTGCTAAGAACTTCATTTGGACAACTTTAAAGGCGATTTTCTCAATATTTGGATTTTTTTTTTTTTTTTTTTTTTTTTTTTTTTTGCACCCTCAGATTCCAGATTTTCAAATAGTTGTATCTCAGCCAAATATTGTCCTATCCTAACAACCATACATCACTGGAAAGCGTATTTATTCAGCTTTCAGGTGATGTATAAATCTCAATTTAAAAAAATTGACACTGAAGACTGATATTGTGGTCCAGGGTCACATATGATTTTCAAAAGCTGAAGTGATTACCTTTAATTTATTTGTTAGAATATGTACAACTTAATATTTTAACTAATTGCAAAAGCTGAATAATCAATCAAAGTCTATTGATTAATCAGCTAAATAATCGATGATTAGTCGATTAATCGTTCTAATAATCGTTAGATTAATCGATTATCAAAATAATCGTTTGTTGCAGCCCTTTAACACCACAGACATGAACATGAACTTTTTTCTTAAATATAACAAAATATGTATTTTTTTAAAACAATTTAATAAAATTGTACGTTAAATAAAATCTATATTCACAATATAACCACTTTATTTGTTAAAAATGTTATATTTTTGCAATTACATTCCATGATACCTCTCTACGGTATTCAATTCAATTCAGTTCAAGTTTATTTGTATAGCGCTTTTCACAATACAAATCGTTGCAAAGCAGCTTTACAGGAAATTAAGTTTCTACAATATATTTATATATTGTAGAAACTTAATATATTTAACTTATGGTAAAATTTGGTAGTTCTGTATGTTGTCTGAGGGTTGGCATCATCTGAGGTCCTCTGAGGGGTTGGCATCATATCTTCTCAGGTGTTCTGGATCCAGACTGAAGCTTGTGGCAGAAACAGAGAAACAAATAGAGACATAATTAGCGTAGCTGCTGTTCCAACCAAGCAAAAATGATTTGTTCAATCCAAGCTAAAGAACAATAATGTGTGTTTGATCAGATATAACTGCAGTACAAGATTATGAGATGCATTATGTGAATGCTTGGCTAAAGAGATGTGTCTTTAATCTAGATTTAAACAGAGAGAGTGTGTCTGAACCCTGAACGTTATCAGGAAGGCTATTCCAGAGTTTGGGAGCCAAATGTGAAAAGGCTCTACCTCCTTTAGTTGACTTTGTTATCCTAGGTACTACCAAAAGTCCAGAGTTTTGCGACCTTAGGGAGCGTGATGGATTGTAGTGTGGTAGAAGACTAGTTAGGTACGCAGGAGCTAAACCATTAAGGGGCCTTCTAGGTAAGTAATAATATCTTGTAACTGATACGAAACTTGATAGGTAGCCAGTGCAGAGACTGTAAAATTGGGGTAATATGATCATATTTTCTTGACCTGGTAAGGACTCTAGCCGCTGCATTTTGGACTACCTGTAGCTTGTTTATTGAAGATGCAGGACAACCAGTTAGCAGTGCATTACAATAGTCCAGTCTAGAGGTCATGAATGCATGAACTAGCTTTTCTGCATCAGAAACAGGTAACGTTTCGTAGCTTGGCAATGTTTCTAAGATGGAAGAATGCTGTTTTTGTAACATGGGAAATATGATTTTCAAAAGACAAGTTGCTGTCTAATATAAAACCCAGATTTTTGACTGTAGAGGAAGTAACAGTACATCCATCTAGTTGCAAATTATAATCCAAGAGATTCTGTGTACGTTTTTTTTTTTTTTTATGGCGATATTATATTACATCCATATTTTGTTACAAATGCAATCTCTAAAACTCAATTAAATATGGATTTTAAAATAAAAAAAATGTAACTATTAACAGTGCACAAATTGTGTTTACCCTACAGAATACAAACATGCAAACATTTTAGGATTTATTGGTATTTAAAGTTTATTTCAACTGTTGTAAAGTAGAGGGACACCACTTGCCACCACAAATGAAGAATGACCCTATTACGTTTCCCTAATGTCATGGATATCAAGAAATGTTCAGTATTTAAACAACATCACATAATTTATGTGTTATTGTTCAAATAATAATAATAATAATCTAAAATAACTCATTTTGTTGTTCTTGTATTGAATATTGTGTTTTACTGTATACATTATATTTCAGTTTCATTCATCCTAGAAAATGGAGTTGTGTTTTTGATGCTAGTTTAATTTTTTTTTTAATTTCATCCAAAATGAGCCCGAAAATAAAATTACACTGTACAAAGATAATTCCATTTTTAGGACTGCATTACAGAATTGTCTTTTGTTTCGAAACATCGCTGAACTAATAGGCAGTGTTCGTTAATTACTGTAATTTAATTTCTTTACCCTTGAAGAAGTAAAGTAGTGGATTACTCTTAATTTTTCTGTAATTGAATTGCAATTTCTTCTGATGTAATTGCATGAAATACTCTATAGATTATAGAGCAATTCTTTAAAAAATAATAATGGATTGACCATCAAAATTTCTAATATTAAAATGTATGTTTTTAATGTAACTTTGGTTAGTTCATGAATAATTTATGGGATTTTATATTATTTATTTGAAAGAATTAAAAGGGCAGTTTAATGTCTGTCCTTCTATTGCTTAACTGGTCGAGGTTGATATGGAATTTAAAAAGTAATTAGTACAGTAATCTAATTGCACTGTTGAATTACACTGTTAATTACTGAATAATGATTTATAATAATAAATAATTTATGGAATTTTATATTATTTGAAATAATTAAAAGAGCAGTTTTGTTTCTGTCCTTCTGTTATTCAGCTGGTTGAGGTTGATATGGGATTTAAAAATTAATTTGTAATAATTAATGCAATACTTTTTTAGAGAAAGTAATTAGTGCAGTAATCTAATTACACTGTTGAATTACACTAATTACTTTTTAGTGTAACTTACCCGATAGTGCTCATAGGGCCCTAAATGTGAAAGCATATGTAAATATAACATTTCAAGAAAACATTTGAACGCATGCTATGCCACTAATGTTGTTTGTTTGCTTTCTATTTTTTAGGAGATACTAAACAGTAACAAAGACATTGGTAACACTTCTTAAATATAACATTGGCAGAGGAATCTTCTGGTGCCTACAAAATGCTTGGACTTCAAGAAACAAGGTCTACTGGAAGTCCTAAAACATACAGCTGTGTGGCGTGCTCAGGTACTTTTCATAATTTGGCATCGCTCCTGGTGCACCAAGCGTCTCATGCAAGTGAAATCTCTCAACAGCCAGAATCAGCACTACCTACTTGTGTCAGCTGTGGAAGGTTATTTGCGAGCAAAGATCTCCTTGAAAAACACCACTGTATGATGTTGCCCACTCCAGCATCTCCAGCCCACACCTACATATGTGACTGTGGTGAGGGCTTTAGTGGTCTTACAGCTCTTGAAGACCACAAAAAACAACATGGGTCAGAAAACGAGGTCAAATCAGAGAGTATTCCAGTTGTGCCAGATAGCAAAACAGATTCCAGCCGTCCTGTCTGTGAAGTTTTTCACTGTCTTTCACCATCCCATTCCAATGAAAAACCCCTTCCACAAAGTTCACCCCCTACTTCAAACACTGAAATCAAGGAGAACGAATCTACTGCAGACATGGAGAGCAACATATTGAAGCCATCTGAATCCCACCCTGTGACTGAAGAGCAAGTGCAGTTACCTGAGCAGGACAGTGATGCTTTAAAAACCTCCAACGTGGTGAACCATTCTGTCCAAGACAATGAGAAATCACCAGAATCTGGTGAAGATTCAGCTGCATTTAATAAGAAATCAATCCTGAAGATGCTAGCATCTGCCTACATGAGTCATAGACAACCCGTCCAAATGAAACAGAGGAACTTGCCCCCCAGAAAAGCTTCACCGAGAGCACCAATGCAACCTGCGATCACTATGACAATATCAAAACCCAAGCCACTGGAGAATCAATCAAAGATGAAAAAAGACAACACAGTGGTGGGTGTGAAAACTGGAAAGATGTTGCCTAAGAAGAGCAAGATTATATCAGTGACGCAAACTCTCTGTCCTGTGGTGGTTCTTGAGACTCGTCAAAAACTTTTTGGCCGGGACAATGTGGAAGGTAGACATCAGTGCAGACTGTGCCGTAGGGTTTTCCAAGATGTAGATACCTTGATAATGCATCATGCCCTGCATAAAAAAGAAAGAGTTAAATTTTGTCTTTGTTGCCAGCAATTTGTGATAACTGTAATCTCCGTCCCAGAAAGCCATGTCTGCTTTGATGGATTTTCTAGAAACCATCAACCTTTGATGGGAAAAATGTCTCTGAAACCAATCAGCCCTACAGCTCAACAGGCAGAAAAAATGTTCTACTGTTCTTTATGCAAGCGTGGCTACACACGCATGCGCAGCCTCAAAAAGCACAACTGTCCATGTAAAGCTTCTGTGAAATCCTCGGCCTCTGTAGGCACCAGCGGTAATGTCAAACTCCAAAACTTGGAGGAGTGCAATAGAGCTTTCCCAAACTCGGAAACAAATAAAATGTCAACACAGCATATAAATATTGGTGTAGGCACAGAGCCGATAAAGATTGAGGAACAGAACACAGAACTTCCTATCGACAAGAAAGATCAGGCTGGGCTGAAGATGCAGCTGAAGGACAAGTTAAATCCCACAGAAACCCCTGAGTCCTCCTTTGCCAGTGTTTCTAACTCCAAACCAACTGAATCAACTAAAAACTCTGTTGAAGTACCAGCCAACATGATTGAATTAAAACAAGAGGAAAGAGATAAATTGGTTGAAAAGCAGTGGACCATGCCTTTGGATGATGCTGAAATTGATGTATTAATAGATGTAGATCAAAACGACTCCGATGAGGACGATTTGACAGATGTGGTTAGTGATGACTGTGATGAAGGTGAGGATGTTGTCATTGTAGAGCCTCATGAGGACAAGGAAATGGAGTCACCAGTACCTAGTAATGGCTTTCAGGTGCATGTGACTAACAAAGGCTTGAAAAGGTTTGTTTGCAACGGGTGCCAGAGAAGCTATTCCCGTCTGTTTACTCTAAAGGAACACTTGAAGATTTGTGGGGCAAGAAAGTTAAAGCAGCAAAATGTTACATCATCTAATACGGCTGGGCCGATTAAAAGGTTTCCATGTCCTCAGTGTGGTAAGTTCTTTAGCCGCAAAGACAATATGAATATGCATCGAAGGAAGTGCCATCCTGCAACAAACACTGATTCAGTAGTAAGTAACAGAACTGTGGAGCCTAAAACACCTGCAGCTCAGGAAAACTTATTTGTCCTGTCACCATCTACAGAAAACCAAGCAGCCCGACAAGAAACCACTCAGAATACTAGCAGTAACAGAAACTGGGGGATTATGTCACTTCCATCTGTGCTTCCAAGAAGAGTGACATGTGAATGCGGAGCCTCATTCACTTCTCCTCGTCTTCTCTTCGAACACCTGCAGCAGCATGCGCAGGAGTCCTACATTTGTCCACACTGTGGTGAGAACTTGCAATCGTGGATGGATTTTGAGGCACATCAGCAATTGCACCAATCTCAAAGCTCTGCAAATGAGCAAAGAGCTTCCCAGCAACAACCTCATTCATTTTCCCAAGTGCTACCATCACGCGCTCTGACTCAGCCGCAACAGTCTCCAGGTTTTTCTGAGCATAACATGAAAGCCCAACCGCCTGGACTCTTGGCACCTCAACATTTGAACAACAAGCCATTTCCTGAGGCACTGACTTGCCATAAATGCAAAAAGATCTTCAGTCTCCGCAGCTCCTTGTTAAGACACATACGATTGCGTTGTACTGGTGATACTGGGGGTCAGAAGAAACACACCTGCTCTCGTTGTGGTACAACATTCCAAAGCCCATTGATGCTTAAAGTTCACATTCAGAGCAATACCTGTAAACCCGCATTTAAACCGATTCGATGCCCGGTGTGTGTGCGTTGGTTCAGTTGTCTAGATGGGCTCAAGAGACACCTGGTCTCACACAGCAGGCAATCTGTCTTAACATGTCAGATTTGTGACCAGAACTGTCCAACCCCTCAGGCACTCGAGGAGCATAAAAGAAACGTTCATCGACTGAGGCCAGCGGAGGATGCACAAGAACAGTTGCACCAAGCAGGTGCACAAACCAGTCCATCTACACCTTTTCAATGTCACATTTGTCTTCGCAGTTATCCAAAGCTTCAGTCCCTGAAAGATCACTTGAGGAAAGTTCATCGGCCTAAACAGCCGAAACAAACTAATCTGGGTACCACAGAACCGATCCGTTCTGGACCGTTTCAATGTCAGATATGTGACCGCTCCTATCCTAACATAAAATCTTTGAAAAACCACAGAAGAAGAGTGCATCATATTGTGGGTGGTGTGTTTCTGCCATCAAAGGGAACTGAGCAAAACATCACTGCCAATCAGTTTCAGTGTCACATTTGCCCACGCAGCTATCCAGATGAACAGTCCCTCCGAAACCACAGAAGGAGGGTCCATCATATAGTGGAAGGTCTTTCGCTGTCGAGGGGAATCGCTCAACACAATCTATACAAGTGTCAGATTTGCCAGCGCAGCTATCCTGACACAGTGTCCCTTAAAAATCATAGGAGGAGAGTTCATCGCATATTAGGGCCAGTGCCTGAAACAACACTACCAACAACAAATAATGACACAGAAGATGCTCTAGAGCAGAAACCAATACCTTTCCTGTGAACGGTGTTCATGCATTCATAAAAGGTGGATCTGCTGCTTGCCTTTATTGCTGTATATGCAATCAGAATGTTGAAAAAGAAGTCATAAGGCAGCACCTGTTGAGTCCATTGTTTTAAAGAGTAGTAAAAAATTATTTTGAATAGTTAGTTTCATATCTGATCAGTAGTGTAACAGGTTTTTTGTCTTGTTAATATATTGTTCAGCTTCCTCTGTATTTCATTGATGTTGCCTTAATTTAATTCATCTATTGAATACAGTTCCCCCACCCACCCCCCCACAATAAAAACAGAAAGATTTTTGGTGAATGCACTGTATAAATGTAAAATAGAACAGTTGATGGCTGTTTTTAAGGTAGCCAATGTGTGTTGTTAGTGTACTGTAAATACATTTTGATGTAAACGTCCTACGTTGTATCAATAAACACAATAGTGACACCATTCTAAGTCTCCAGTAAACCAATAACAGGTGTGGTCATGCACACGTTCATTTAAGATTAAACTCTGAGGGTTTTATACTGTGCTAAATGTTGCTAGTCAGTAAAATTTGCTGGACACATCTAAATGATAAAGATTGATTTAGTGAGCTGATTAAGTAGTAATACTGATGGAGGACTGAACAAATAAATACATGAGCTGCTTTAAGCCAAGAGCTCAGTCAACAATGTTAAATTTGCATTGTTACAAAATTTTGTGAGGGCCACAAAAATGTCAGAATTGTCTTTTAACCATCACGTGGTAGGAGTTCTGTAGTGCCTGTGTAAGGATTATTTTGGCAACAGTTTACAAGTTTCTGTATGTTAAAATTAGTTTACATGGTAGCAAACATGAAAAACTAAACAATGTTTTTACATTTGAACATAAAATTAATTATATATATATAATAGTACATTTTAACATACTAATAAGTAAATATCAGTATATAATCTGTATTAGGAACAAACGATCAATAGTAGGCTAAATTTATAATTTTACATAAACTATGATTGTTAGTTTGTGATGCCAGGTAATGAATCAACATGATACTCATTTCTGTGTAAATGAAATGCAGCATCAGATCAGCCCTAATCTTCTCTTTGTCATGACATATACAGTAAGTTTAATTGCCTATCATTTATGGTTTCATGTTTTATTTAGAAATTCATATTTTCGTGTATAATTTTTAATTTTCAACCATTTCTGCAGGTGTATTTTTTTTACCATGTGTGTCAAAGCTTAACTGATAATAAAAAACGAATAAAATTCATACACAGCCTTTATATGCAGTTGATGGTATGACACACATCATATGTTGCGCGTTAAATGCAGTCACACTAGAATGATTTAACATGTATTTATTTGCATATTGGGTAATTGTCTTTACACAGCCACACGTCCAGAAAGAGATGTCTAGAGGCTTTTATCGGAAACGGAAAAGGAAACTCCATTTGTTTGGTATATGCGTCCTGAAGCGTAGTTCATTGGTGCTGAAAAGAAAGAGCATGAAAGGTTGGTGCAAACTGCCTTGCGTTGTTTTGCTTTTTCTCGTGTGCTTTCTACAAGATAAAGGCAGAATCTAATTTTATGCGGTCTAGCAAACAATGGGCAATTTTGCATGAGTGGTGCTCTTAAAAAATAAGTTTTAAGGTTTGGAAATGATGATTCGATAGGTCCAGAGTCAGGTAGCGTTGAATTAACACACAGTCTCATTAATCCCGTTACGTATAAATATGCTGATTTCGCTTTTCAGAATAAACCCATTCTTAAAGGACAGGTTGTGCTGTGTTGGTAGATGCAGGGTTGACTGTAACAGAGCATGCATAAAGCATTACAGAAACGTGCATCGTTGAAGGCAGGAATGGCCTATGGCTGCAAACGCCTGCAGAGCGCCATCACTCTGTGCCGCTATCTACTGCGGCACGGAGAAAAAAAAAAAAACAATAAAAATGTTTTACCCGAGTTGTTGTGCGTTTGCAGTCTGAATTGAACACAACGAAATAAAACGATTGCATAAGAACTAACAAAATACAAACACAATGAATAGAGCACCCCTCTATATACATAATGACCCTTATGAGCCGGTTCTTTGAATTAATCGCTTAAATAAAAGTACGAATCAATGCAGAAGGACAGTCATAGAAAAAAAACAATCACTACTACTCATTAATTTCCTATATTTTTAGAAATAAAATACTTTTTTTTATAGTAAATGCTTTAGGAGTCAAAAATATTGAGTCAATATAATGCATGAAAATGTTAAATTTGAGTATTACTGACAATATGCATTTATGGATATAATATTTTGTCATCAAAAATCATAATAGAGCAATACTATTTAAAGCCAATACAAAATCTTGTACATGGTGTAACAGCTTTTTAAAAATATACCAATAAAGTCATAATTTTGTGGCAATAAATATAAATGTATGTATTGACCATGTTTATATTATAATCATATGTATGTATATGATAACATTGTTTTAGAAAACTGTTTTGTATGTTTATCTTGATGCTGTTTATCGTTATGTACTTTCTCAGTTATTTGCTACACCTGTCTATATTTAAAAAAAATAATAATAATACATACCTGTTATATAGGCAACAGCAGCTGCTAAAGTTTTGATGCTACTTAGCATTAGATGCAATACAGCTTATAATAGGTTGTCTTATCTTTGATTCTTTTTCCTTCTGTTTAGTTTCAGCTTGAGTGGGGGGAACTCAGGCACGGGCAAAAGATTCGCACATCATGCTTGAAGGAGAGCCCAAGAAGCATGAAACCAAATCTTATGTGGCAGATACCCAGGAACAATCAGTGAAGAGAGGAATGGGGGAATTAATTTCAAAAAGTCTGGCATTAAGCTCCCAGAACAGAAGTGTGGCGGAAGCATCCCCTGTAGCCACTAATGTCCTACCTGACTCCTTGCCCTGTAATGCTGAGGAAAAAGAGAGCGAAAAAGGCTCTTGTGAAGCAGATGTAGATAAATTTCCACAGCAATTAAACTCTGATTTTACCCCTGTCAACGAGACTGATATGGATACACAGAAATATTCAGAAGACTGTGAGACAAATTCTGATTGTCTTTCCAGCACCATAGATAATGAACCAAAATCACTGCTGCTTAATGAAGAATTAAATGAACCACAAACTGACACTCAAATGTCTGTTACAACAGATGAAATCTCAAGTAGTCAGTCTGAAAGAGAGTCTGACAGGAATGAAGCCCTTTGTTCAACTGTCCAAACATCTGAGGAAGCTGACTGTGATACATCCTGCTCTAATAAAAGTGATAACCAATGCGAAGAATATTCTGACAAAAAAATCCACGAGGACACTGCAGATGTGAACGTTTCTGACACTGAAAATCAAGGAGCCTTGTCTTCTGACTCATTAAATGAAAAAGATGTAACATTGGATGATGCCTTTGAAGATTATTTACCTGAGAAAACACAGGAGGCAAATTCAGAGCATAATAACCAGATACCTTCACCTGAAGCCAATGCTGAGGCAAGCGGTGTGGAGAACACAGAAAGTAAACGTGGATATTCTTCCTTTTCTCGCGGACGGCCGCGCAAAGAAAAACGGGTTATCAAATGTGAATATTGCGGGCGCCCTTTCAATCATACCTCAGCATATATCATTCATCTGCGTGTCCACACAGGTGAGAAGCCCTTCACCTGCCAGGATTGTGGCAAAGCCTTCGCTCAACTCTCCAACCTTCGATCCCATAGCAAAGTCCATAAATCCAAAAGTAGGAAACATGCACACAGATACCAAGATAGAGCCACACCTGAGAAAATTGTGGAGGAGAAAGAAGTAAGCATGACCAACAAACTTGAAAGTGACTGTCATAGTAATCAAATCACCCCTAAAAGGAGAAGGCGAGGAAGAGGGAAAGGGAAACCCCAAACATGTCCGATCTGTGGCAAAGTCTTTTGCTACAAGTCTGTCCTCAAAATCCATCTTCGTATTCACAGTGGAGAAAAACCATACTCTTGTAAGGTGTGCGGCAAATCATTTACTCAAGCGTGCACAGCACGTGTCCATGAGAGAGTGCATTGGTCTATTAGACCTTTCTTGTGTTCAAAATGTGGTAAGGGATTTTCTCAGATCGGGCCATTAAAAATACACACTTGTGGGGGTAAAAGAAACCCTCATGCCACCTTGAAAGATATGGAATTGGATGGTGTTATCAGCTTCAGGTGTCACTTTTGCAAAAAGTGCTTTGGTACCAGAGATGAGTATGAATTACATTTGCAAGGACACACTGATAGCCAGTGTTACAGTTGTGACCGCTGCAAGCAGACATTTAGCCTTCTTTCAGAGCTGCATACGCACAACAAGCATTGCGTTTCCATGCGGCTCACAAAAGCAAAGTCGCCTTCTTACAGTTCACCTCACAGATTAAAACCCAAAAACTCCTTGAAGAGAAGAACTCCTCAAAAAATGCGGAGTGCAAGTCCAGTTAAATCTCCTCCAAAAGATTTTTCCTTTTCGAGGAAGCTTAAAAAACGCTCTTCTTTACTTGCTTGCCCTCTTCAGGTCATGGCCACCTCTGTTTATGACTCTAAGAATAACCTCTATTCAGTCACTCAGCCGATCAAATCTACCTATTTTGTATCTCAACTGAACAGTACGCACCACAAAGCAGATCCAAGAAAGTACTTCTGTCCACAATGTGGACGAATATTCCAGCACGTAGGAAGGCTGAGAGCCCATATGCTCACTCATTCACGGCGTCAGTGCTTCACGTGTATTGGGTGCAACAGGACATATAAAAACTGGAACAAATTTTGGATTCATCAGAGGCTGCATCGACAGAAAAGAGGGCGCTTTTTTTGTCCCAAGTGCGGCCAGGGGTTTCGATTTGTGGGGCTGTACAATCAACATCTGCAGAAGCATCCAGAACTTAATGCTCATGCTTGTCCCTTCTGTCCTCACACGTTCTCAAATGCACAAAAGTTGAGGAACCACCAGCAAGAGTGGCACCGCTCAACTATGCCATTTATTTGTGATATTTGCGGAAAAGGTTTTGCAAGAGCGGTTATTCTTAAGCGTCACAGAGTTGTTCACTGCACAAATGATCCGATGGAGACACATTACACCACTAATCCTCAGTCTGCTATGCATCCTTACGAATGCGGTACATGCAGCGCCAGTTTTGAGAACTTGGACTTCCTTTTCCACCATCAGCTCCGCCACAAGGCTGTAGATAAAGGATCAATAGCAATGAGAGGCCAGCTACTTATGACAGAGGAACATCAATCTCACCATCTCCAGCGTCAAAGCTATGATTACAGCCTTTGTGATAATCAGAGGCAAGAGAAGCTCCTCTCATTCCCCCGTTCAAATGGAGGAGAAATGCCTCATCGGTTGTCACACTTTGGTCCCTCAACCTCACAAAAGCCAAAACCAAACACTGAAGCTCCAAGCACCAACAAAACTAATTCTAAGACTAATGATTGGCAAATGGTTGAAAAACACACTAAGAACAGTTTTTCAGCAGTTGAAGAATTAAATGGTTCAAGCCAGTCACCGTCCATGTTGAAGACCGAGGACACAACTGGTGACTTAATTTGCACTGAATGTAATGCTTGTTTTTCCAACCTTATAGAACTGCATGGACATTACTTAGAACATGCCAGAGGAGAAATATGAATATTCTGTAAATGTTCTCTTTTTTTCAGTGAGTGTGATATGAACATTTGAATGAGAATGAATGAAACTTGTGAAAATGTTTGCTGTATATTTGTTTTTCATGTGATATCAATGTTACTGATGTGCTGATACCTAATTTTGTAATAAAAAAATAAAATAAAAAAAATCTTCAAATATATGGACTAGAAATTCCCTGTAATGGACAGTATTGTTTTATTTAGCAATCCTATTGTTGAGTTAGATATCTGTTAGTGTTGGTGCTGTAATTGAATTTTATCTGAAGATGTTGCTGTTAACTAATTAAACATCTTGTCTGACATTGCTCAAAATTAAATCTCTGATGTTTCATGAGTTTGTGCTCAAGTATAATCAGATTGATCAAATAGTAAGCATATTTGGCATGCATCATTAAGAGAAAATTGTCAAGGATGTTCAAAGATGGCATTAGGATATTTTTCCCCAAAAAATACTATTTAGCAAAGAGGTTTTAATATCTCACAACATACTACTTGTATAATGGTTTGGAGTTTAAAACTAAATTAATAGTCATTTAATTTAATAGTAAAACATATCTCATAAAACTTATCTATATTAAAAATGATAAATAATCAGTTGGGGAGTAACTAGTTACATGTAACAGAATTATGTAATTTACAAAATAAATGTAACTGTAATCTGTTAGTTACTGAGAAAAAATGTGTAATTAAATTACAGTTTTTTATGAAAATGTTAATAACTACAACGGGGCTTACATCTGAATATTTTCACACACACAGATTTGATTGATTTCTTTCCCAAATTTCACTGACTGCTTTAAAACATGAGACACCAATATTTCAGGAGTTTAGGACACATGCTTATTTAATGACTCTTTTATATGCTTTATTTTTTTAAGATTAACTGTTTTTTCCAAAGCATTGTTTGTTAGATGCCAGTGTTTACTGTAATAGCTATGCAAAGATTTGATTTCAGAAACAGTATCATAGCTATTAAACTATATCTTGTTATGATTTCAAATCTGTATTTAACCATAGAACGATCTCAAAGTAAAAAGAGGTGCTAAAGTCTGATTTTGTGGTGGCTTTGCTTTAAAATTAAATTATATAATCTTAATTCAAGTGACAAAGGATTTTGAAAGTCTGACAGTAATCAGTATTGACTACTACTGTAAGGTTATCCCTGCCTGGTTTAAATATTTCAAAATGATTAAGAGTTAAAAACAATTGTTAGAAATTTAGAAAAGTAAACAAAAATTAATCAAATGTAATCAGTTACATTAATAAAGCATTTGAAATTGTTACACTACTTATTACATTTTAAATAGAGTAACTTGTAATTTGTAACCTATTACCTTTCCAAAGTAACTTTCCCAAAACTGTAAATAATACAACGAAACATCATTAATGTTTGTTCTTAGATGTTTATTTTGGTTTGCCAAATGATATTACAACATGCCATGATTATGGCCTCAAAAAATCTGTGAGAGCTTAGTTGGAGTTGATGGTGCTATTGATCCAGGAGACGTAGTTGCAGACCTTGGTATAGACACCAGGTTGGTTCCTCTGGGCACAGCCGTAACCCCAGGACACAATACCCTGCAGCCGGTTGCTGCACACCACTGGGCCACCAGAGTCACCCTGCAAGCCACAAGTGTTTCACAGAAGTCGGTTTAAAAAATATATATATCTATTAGCATAACATTAATGCTGCAACTAGCAGTGATCTTACCTGGCAGGAATCCTTGCCTCCCTCCATGAAGCCAGCGCAGAACATGTTGGAGGTGATCTGACCAGGGTAGGCGCTTCTGCATGTACTGTCACTCAGAATAGGAGCCCACAGGCACATCAGACGGCTGGGGTAGTTGCCTAAGAAAACATCAAGTGCTCACTAGGTGAGTTTGAATGTGTTCACTGTGTTATTCTAAGATGACCTGATGATTTATGTACAAAGTGTTATGCATAAAGTACGCACTTCCAGAGGCGCTCATGTTTCCCCATCCAGAGATCAGGCATTCGGAACCAGCTGAAGCACAGCTTGAAGGCAGAGAAACGGTCTGAACGTAGCTGTTCAGAGTGACGGCGCTGGCCAGCTTAATCAGCATAATGTCATTGTCCAGAGTGTAGCTGTTGTAACTGGGGTGTCTGATGATCTTCTGGGAGCTGATGAACTGCTCGGTGCCCTCAGTGACGTCAATGTTGTGCTCACCCAGACGCACCTGGATAGAGCTGAGAATAGAGACAAGTAAATGATTATTGGTTCATACAGAAAACATTCAACTTTAAAATCCTTAACATCTTTCTGCATTTTATTTGTATAGGACAGCAGCTATCATTGTCACATGATTCTCAGAAATCATTTTAATATGCTGATTTGCTGCTCAAGAAACGTTGTTATTATTATTAATTTTGAAAACAGCTTAATATTTTTGTGGAAACTTTTTTCAGGATTCTTCGATGAATAGAAAGTTTAAAAAAAACAGCAGAAATCTATTGTAACAAGCAGTGTCTTTACTGTCTTTTTATAAATGTAATGCATCCTTGCTAATTAAAAGTATTCATTTATTTTGAAAAAAACTGTACTGCCCTCAAACATCTGAAGAGTGGGAACTTGCTATTACATTTTTTTATTTAATGGCTTTCAGAGAAATTTAAATGGTTAAAAAATGAAGCACAAAACAATTTATAACTTAAAATGGTAAAAGTAATATAGAAAATACCAATCTTCCTTCATTATATAGTAAAACATCATTAAACAAAAGCTTTAATTCTTAATTCAAATATAAAGAACTTTGTGCAACTGAATTCAAAACCTCATAGTTACTGAGATATCATTATTTTGACAACTTCCCCATGTGGCAACTAGTTACAGTCTCCCCAATATATATACTATGCACATGCAGAAAAAAAAAAATAAAAATTTCACTTACGACTTGTAACAGTGAGCAGCAGACACAACCCATTGGCTGGTGATCAGAGAGCCACCGCAAAAGTGGTATCCACTGTTCAGGGAAACCTGGTATGGAACACCATTCTTAGTACACTCAAATCCGCCGACGATCTTGTCATCCTCATCCAGAGGAGCGGCATCTGGGAAAACGTATAGTTTTATTGTCACATATGTATTTTACAAAAAATAATTGAACAGAGTAGTAACCATTTGGAATTAATATAGATTCAAAATATATTGTATATATATTATATGTATATACTGTACATGATGAATTTCTTTTTTGAAAACCCCAAAAACAGTAAGAGATCCATTACTTACAAGCCACAGCGAACAGAGCCAGAAGAATGAGAGCCTTCATGATGAAGCTGCTGAGTGGTGTGTTCTGAAGGTTTTAAGACTCACCTTTTATGCTCTGTCTACTCCACAGCTTGAGATAATTTTCAAGGGCATATACACTCATTATATAAGCAAGCAGTGTGTGACTCCAACATGTGCAGATTCTCTTAGGATGTTATTGCAAATCATTTTCTGTATGGTTATGAAGAAACTATATTCACAGATCATTAATTAATGGATGTTTTTTTTATATTGTTCTAAGGAGTTCTTTGCAGCAATTATTTAAAAAGGGGAAATGTTGGTTACATATTTGTCATGAGAAGTAAATATTGATATGTGCTCCTTCAAGAAAAATGTTCTTGTTGAAGCATGATTAGGTACTAAGGACGTATAAACAAAAACATATGTTTTAATGTAATTTAATTATTTGGCATGACAAGCTCTTGAATTTTGAAGATAAGGCACTTCATTGTAATCAGATTTAAGTCTTGACTAATGTTGTATATGCTTTAAAAAATGTAAAAAAAAAAATGTTATGTTAAAAAGTTAGTTAAATGAATTACCTTGTATAATGTGATTATCTGCACAGTCTGTGGTGTTTCACTTTAAAGAGCTCTTTTATTATTTTTAAACAAAGTGATCAAGTCCAGGAATTGGAAAATGAGCACATTAGGGATGACAGAGTGGAAAACATATTGTATTTTGTATTCGTCAAAAATGCCAATTTATTTCATACTGTAGACATCATTTGAAGTTGTACTAAAGTGAAATGTGAGCACATTTCATTGAAAGTGGGCACTGATGAATATCTCATTATCATGAAATCATACATTATTTCCCCTTTATTATATAAAAAAGCTGTGAAATCTTGGCTGATGGTAACCTTGTTTTCTGAAATATTATAAAATTCTTACAAACCTGTGACTTTAAATAAACATAACATGGGAAAATATTAATCTGAATCAACATGTGGTAGCTAAACCGTTCAAGGTGTCTCTGGAGACGCTATCTTCTATCAAACAATTTAGAAATGTTTAATCAGACATTCACACAGGCACAATACAGAATAACACTTCTGCACAGTTGTTAGCAGCAGATTCTCCATTTGCAAGCTTATAGCTCATTTACAGCACAAGTCCCTGGTTAGGCTTTTTCTAAAACCGTAAGAAATCTAAGGTTGACAATTTTTTTTAACAGCTACAGTGGACAGATCTTTAAAATTCATTTTTAAACATTCAGGCTATTTTTACAATTACAATCCAAACTACCTTTCACACTTTTTCATAATTCTATATGACTGTCCTCTTTATATTTCTATGTGTTTACTTATGAATATTCATATACATATATTTATTTACATAAATATTAATATCAATTTAAATAAATACATGTATATTTATGTGTGATTTATATACATAAATTTAACATGGTTAAGGAAAGTGAAGTACCATGTACTTACATACAAAGGAGGTGGACAGAAACACAAATTTACTAAAAAAAAAAAAAAAAAAAAGTTACTTGTGGTTGGCACCGTGTGTGGTGAGATCTGTGTGGTTTTGGTTCCATTGGTAATGCCAAGAAATCACAGATAAATCATTAGCTCTTGTGGGAGCGTACAGGTGGCAAACGAAGGCTATGCAAGGATAAAAAAAAAATTGCTGAGTCTTTGTTTTTACAATGATTATTATTTAAAATAGCCTACTTTATTGTCTGCGTTTATTATCTTTAAAATAAATTCTAGATTTCTTTCCTCATTGTATACATCAATATCACTTTGTTAAGGAAACCAGGCTGGTTGCCACATGCATCTAGACATTGTCACAAGGGATATACTGTATCTCAGTTTTGAGTCAAAAGTCCAGTTGCATAAATGGGTCAGCTATATAAGGGAGGTTGATTTTAACCAAAGGGATCAGGAGAAACGTTCACACTCCAGTGAGAGCAAGTAATAATAAGAGTAGTCCAAGCCATTGCATGTTTTTTCGTCTAAAATGTGAGAACTGGGAACAGAAATATATTTAAATAAAGTGCATCATACATTTTCCCCCCTACTATTTCTCATTTAGACTGTTATTTCCACTTATTATTAATTCTTATTACTAGCTGCTACTTTTTTATGCATTGACATCTGTGGTGAATAAATAGAAATAATCGCATAAATGTGCAAGCCCCGAATTCTCTAGAAGAACATCTGGAATAGCTACCAGGCTAAATCTAGGTTAGCACCAAGCTGGCTTTTTGTTTCACCTGCATTTGAAAACACAGTGTTTAACAGAAAACTATTATTTAGTGTTTTATGTTTTGAAAAGTTAAGGCAAACTTGTAGGCCTAATGCATTTCACAGCACTTTTTGAAATGTACAGACAAACTCCCTGTATTTCGGTTTTTATTTTTAATTAATGAATTACTATTATTATTATTATTGTGCAAGATGACAAAAGACTGACGTGTTATATATACTATCGCCGTTTAACGTTATAAAATATCACTTTCAGGGTTTCAGAAATAGCCACACGGCAAATATCTTTGTGTGATGTCATATTCCTGCGACGATTTGGGTTCTGTGTACATTTAGGATTTTAAGAGGTTAGCTTTGCGCCCATGCACTTAAATCATTTTAGTATTGTGTTTAAAACGTTCTAGTCGTTTATCACAGTACGACGGTGTGAGTACGGATTATTTTCTTTCTCGTAATGCGTGCACGTCGCATACATGACTTTTACACGAACAGCAGTATCTGCTTGAGAAGAGCTAGTGGCGGCTAACCTAATTTATGCGGAATGCGCATCCATTGCGGATGTGGTGCAGAATATATGCGCATTGCTGCGACACAGGTAATTTTGGACTTTTTCTATGTAAAATACTACCTTAATTAAACAATTAGTTAAATGTGAATCCAACTATATTTTCCATGCATTCTTTGTTTTTATTTCTCGCCCTCTCCTCAGTAGCCTCGGATATTTACTTGTCATTCCCAGATTTAGAGAGCTCTAAGATGTCTGCATGTAATGAATGATACAGATACATAATGTCAAACATGACAGAATATCAGAACATCTCCGAGTTTTGCTTTTGGACGGAAGCCACAGGTTTTGGTTTTCTTGCTCTAATAAGATACAGTCAACAAAAAAACATCGCAATAATTGCATAGAATCAGTGCAAATGAACACAATCCCTTTTTAAAATGACACGTTAACCTATTCGTATTCCGTAGCAAATATCTATTTTCTGTGGCTGTGTATTACTGAGCCCATTATTAAGGCTTTTCTTGTTAGATATCACAATGAAGCAATGAACGCCTTGCCATGGAACAGCATGGTGGCTTTTCACCCTCCTTATGAATGGCACGCTGTCCACCAGTCACATTGGTGTCTGTTAACCACAACATATCCATGACTGAATACTACGAGGAGGGGGGGTTGCTGTATGAGCACTCCCCTCCCATGCACATCAAAGTGGAGTCTCCAGAGGGTCCCTTCGGAGGTGGTGTTTCAGAGGACGGTTTCCCCAGAGAAGATGAGGACTCGGAGGGGAGTTGTGACCACCAGAATGGTGGGTTGCCAAGCAGCCTGCCCTTTAATGTTGTGGTTGTGCATCCTAACATAGTCGCACCTGGAATGTCTTCGGATGAACTCATCCCAATCGAACAAAGTAAGTGTTTGATGGTAGGAACTCTTTAAAAATATGTGATTTTACTTTACTGCTGATATTACAGTAATATGTAAAGGTGCACTTTGTTATTGTTCCTTCACTACAAAAGTTTTACAGTTATAGAAATCAAGTCCATGTAAAATCATGTACACTCACAGACTATGAAGACTTTAGTCATGGTATTAGCATAAAGTGTTGATATCATGTACTACTCAGTTTTTCTCAGTAACATCCTAATATTACATAACATCTTCTTACAGAATCATGGGTGACTGCAACTACCATGTTTATGGGTCAATGACGTGACACTCTTTTACAGCGTTTACTCTTCTTTGAACACATGAAACATTTCCATTTCAAAAACCAAACTTAAAACTAATTTTCATTTTTTTAATAGTGGGAAAATGTCTAGGTAGATAGTATGATGATTGTTATATTCTGTGTAATACATTGTAATAGTCAAGATCAGTTTTCAGTCAAGTGTTTTTTCTTATTTTAAATATTTGACATTTTTGGTATTATAAAATGAAAATATGAAATTCCATCATAAAATACTTTTTGAAAATG
Source organism: Spinibarbus caldwelli (assembly GCA_039654775.1). Taxonomy (NCBI): domain Eukaryota; kingdom Metazoa; phylum Chordata; class Actinopteri; order Cypriniformes; family Cyprinidae; genus Spinibarbus; species Spinibarbus caldwelli. The sequence goes on from CM077227.1 coordinate 18,773,879, forward strand.
ATCATGTGTACACCTAAGGTGCATAGAAATTGGATTTTTTTTTCAATAATTTTACTGAAATTCATATATTTTTCTCTTTTTTTTTCTTTAAAAATGACTTTGTTAAAAAAAAAAAAAACCTTGCATTTGCATTTTGAACTGGATATTTAAATAATAAATTAGTTATAATACACAAATTACATTTTATAAAAACCTGACATTTGCATTTTTAAGTAGATTTTTAAATATTAAATAAAAAAATATATATATATTTTTTTCTTCAAAAATTAAACCACCATAAATACAAAAATTACATTTTCTGCAAACTTGGCATTTGCATTTTGAACTAGATTTAAAATTATTTATCCTTTTCATCATCCCAGATATTTTTATCTGCCATTGACCCTTGGAAATTATCATTAGTAACAGACTTTTACATGATGCTGCATTCATTCTGCTAGATGTCGGTATTAGTCTAAAAGACCATTAGTGGCATATTAACCACTGCAACAAAAGCCAAAATATTTACTTAGTGCGCCTTTGAATAGAAATGCAAAACCTAGTTTTGTGTTAAATTAAAATTTGCCTTTTATTTAAAGACAGGGGTGTGTCTTCAGCATTAGCCGCAGGAGGTGTAGGAAAAAGGAAGAGCCGATTTAGCGGAGCAGAGCTGGAGGTGTTGGTATCAGAGGTGACCCGTTGTGAGGGGGAGCTGTTCGGTCCAGCAGGGAGGCTCCGGCGGCGAGAAAGAGAGCGCATTTGGGCCGGGATACTTGAGCGTGTCAATGCTGTGTCTAGAGTACCTCGGACTCTAAGAGAAGTGAAGAAACGCTGGGATGACCTGAAGAGACGTAACGGTGGTAGACTGGCTGACGCAAGGCACCGCACCTGCTACCTGCCATCAAGCAGAGGGGCTGCAATTTTGGGAAGGCCAACCCAAGTCAGTCCCAGGCTCCAGCAGTCTCGTCAAAAGCAGAGCACCAGAGGAAAAGCCAGTTTCACGTGTTTGTCAGACCCTGATTCAGGTAACTTTTTGGGGGAAGGTTGGATTGATCCCACAAATATGATTCTACAATAAAGTCTGGGAATATTGAAAGTTTATGTATGTTTTCATTGTTTCAGTTGCATTTGGAGATAGTTCTGAAAGAGATGGTTTCGAAAAGGAGGATGAAGCTGGTGAGCAAGAGGGTGAAGATGGAGATGATTGTGAGGGTGTGGAGAACAGCATGGAGGATAAACTGGGTTTGGGCCTGGGTCTGGGAATAGTACCACCTCCAACATCAGAACGCTGGCTACCTCCTTCACCACTATACAGCGCCCCATTCCTCAACGGGACTCCTCAGCCAAGCCCAGAACCATCTTTAGGGACCCACCAAGGTCCACTGGAGCCCCCTCCACCACGCACTTCCTGGCTGGAAGATGAACTTCGTGGACTGGGAGAAGCAGCCATGCAGCTTGGAGATCGCATGGAGCAGAACCTGCGCGAGTTTGGAGAAGGCTTCAGACGTGATATGCGGACGCTTGTGGCTTCACAAGAGGCCCTTACAAATAGCTTGCAGCAGAATAATGTACTTTTGCAACGTCTGTTGGGTCTACTTGAGATGCAGCATCAGCCACCTCAGCAACAAATTCCACTACAGCAACCTGCACAGCATCAACAGCAACAGGAACCTCCACAACAGCAGCCTTATGAACAACTGTTATTGCCACAGGAGCAGCCACAGCTAGAGCAGCAAATCCCAGCAACTGTTCCACCTCTACCACCACCTCCAGATATTTTAGATGGTACTCGGCACACTGAACCACCGAATGACATGAATGGAGTAACTCAACAGCCACGCCGTGGCAGAACAGTAGACCTCAGACGAAGACGCAGGCGTTGATGTTGCCGTGAGATGTGGACAAATGAACTGTATTCGGTTACAGCAAATTTATTTATTTAAGCAATGTTTTATAAGGTTAACTAGTCGCAGATTGTGCCATGTCATATTGCAGCCACATTTTATGTTATGCCTGTCGCAGATATATAATAAAGTGTATAATATGTACACCAAAAAGCTCAAAGCTATATCTAAATTGACTTCTGCACTCTTGTTGCTGATAGTAAATTACTGACATTTTATGGATCTGCTTGCTTAAGTTTATATATAATAACTGCAAGTTTAGGAAAAAAAATCCTCTAGTCAGGTTTAAAAACTCTTTGAGTATTCATGCTGTGCCGAGATAAACATCATTCGTTTTTATTTTGGAATTGAGCCACAGAATATCAGTGCAAAATGACATTTTACTTTTGCTACTATCACTGTTTAAGAAAATACATCCAAATGCTGTTTTAAAGGACTCTGTATTGCATAGAATCTCTCCAGTTCCATGGAAATAAATTCAGTTTTCAGAATTGCTGCATAATGTAGAGATCTAAAGTCGCCCGGTCACTCTGCATGCAATGCAATATACTATTTTGCAAACTTTTCACCATGTTAACAAAAATCACTTGTACTTGGAGAAAATGTCTGCCTATGAACAAGTTTTAATAAAAGCAATCAATACATTTATCATCTATTTTCTATTATCACAGGAAATGCACACACAACTGTTTTCAACATTGATAATAAGGAAATGTTTTTTTTTTGTCCACCGAAGCAGAATATTAGAATAATTTCTGAAGGTTCATGTGACACATATTCCATCACAGGAATAAAAATACATCAGTTGCTTTAAATCGTAGTTATATATATATATATATATATATATATATTTTTTTTTTTTTTTTAAATGCAGCCTTGGTTCCCGGCTGCATAGATTTTTAGATTTATATTTTACATAAAGATTATGTACGCAAAAAGTCGAGCATACATACGTTAAATATCTTCCTGACCATGGTTATCAATAAAACTGCGAAGTCTATAAAACTATCTCTGTATGTAAATCTAAAATGCAAATAAGCCGCTAAATCCGAACCATCAACATTTATCGAAAGGTGTCGCTTTAAATGTAGTCGCTGGGGGCGCATGTGACGCAACGCATGCTTCCAATCAATTGTTGGCTTCCATGTTTTTAGGGGTGGAGAAAAGAGAAAAAATATGTGAAAAATGGCTACTGTGCAGTATGAATCCGAACAGCCATTAGAAGATAAACTCAGTAACGGTACACTCGGTGAAAACAAACCTGAACTACACCCTGTATCAGCTACAGTACGCGATTGTTACGCGGACGTGAAGGGGACGACAGACGCTCGTGTTCCGTCTTCAGCAGCGAGGGAAAATTCACCTCCACATGGCGCTGCTCTTTCACCACGCAACAAAGATGCATCAGGAATGTCCTGTAATTTGAAATCTACGGAGGACGAGCAAAACACGGACGTGCTGCTTCAAAATGATAACGGTGATCTCATTTCAGCGGATCCCGGAACGGACTGCGATGTGACATCGGATCGTTTGCACAATGAAAACATCGGTAAGTACAACTTTGCATCAAGGGTAGACGGTAAAGGGCACGCGGCGCTTTCTTGAGCATCACATAGACTTGTGCAATTTCACACATATATATATATTCAGACGGGGAAGAGCATGCAGAAACTCTTGGAGCGGTTTTTTTTTTTCTTCCTGACAGCAATTAATTACTCTGTAATTGGCCTGTTCTAACCCAATCAGAAACACAACTGCTTGTTTAACCCTTTCATGCGTGAAGATCAAGACTCGTTTTAGAGGTTTTGATTCGTAAGAATTGCATACAACATCGTAAAGTTTAGTTTATATACATTACAGTATCAGTATCAGATTTTATAACTGTGGAACAAAAACAAACCTCTATAAGAAACAAGTCGTGTTAATCTGAGCCAGACTGACATGTATGTTTTTATTATGAGTAGAAATTTTGTATAGACATATGCAACCCATTTTCAGATCGTACATTTTTATTAAAACACAGAGTACAACAGTTGGGTTCTTGAAGTGAAAATCCCATTAATTTACTCCTGAACTAACTTATAAACCTTTAAAGAGACATATTTTGAGCTACAAGGTTGGTAATTAATGGTATATGGTATATAATTAATTGTTCATACTTTAAGGCATCAGTCTGCATTTTTCAAACTTGTTTTTAAATAATAGTGTTTAACAGTGGAATTCCTGGTGCAAAAACTACATTACCCATGATTCTACAGAGAAATCTCCACCAATCAGAGAATTGCAACAAACAAATCAGCCAAAATAACACTTAAGCACCCAGCCACGCCCAATAAGCACTGGAACCCCCTACAATTTCCAGTGTGTGTGTATAGGTTTTTATTTTATTTTTTATTTTATTTATTTATTTATTTTTTTGATTTTGTCATTTGCAATGCTTAATGAGGTTGTAGTTATTGAACGGGAAAAATTCTTCTGGAACAAGGGCTGCTGAAAAAGTGGACGAGCACTTTTGCACTCTATAGAGTTCAGAATGAATGGTGATAATGACACATTGTACTACCAGGTCACATGATTTAGCCAATCAAGTGGTAAGACAGAGAATAAAATGGAGAGAAATAGACACTGGGGTACTGGTGAAGTGAACATGTCTGTTTCGAAAACAGAAATAGTGGACACTGGTGCTAGATGTCATACAGCTATCTCATTAACTAAAAGGTTTTGAGTCAAATGTTCATTTACACAAATGCTTATTTTCTCTATCAATGCTTTTGTAGGTTTCATGCATTTAGTTTTTAATCATAAACAGTGATATTCTTGCATTTGTCCATCAAAGTAAAATTCCAGCATCATCTTGTTTTATCGACAGCTGCTCTATACCAGAGTTAAAACTAATTTATACAGTATATTAATTGCAATATTTGTTGGTTAAAACAGTAGTTTGATATGTTTATGTTTGTGTTTTTACCTTTTACATATTTTGCTGTTTAATTATTTTTTAAAATAATCATTGAACTGTTTAAAAATAAGCTGAAAAGCCTCTATAGACAGTTTATATATAAGTATGCTGTCACAAAAAGTCAGTGTGTGTTAACTGTATCTTTTTCCAGGCAATGGTGGTAGTATTTAATAGCTTTTTGTCACCAACACGTCAAACTTTTCAACATTCTTTAGGTGATCTACAGTACACCTTTTAAACAATTGACACAATTACAATCTAAACAGTTTATTACAATTATAAATCTGAATGACTGGTACCTATTGGGCTTGTACACTGGAAATATCTAATGTTTTTGTTGCTATCACTCTACAGGGCAAGAAACCGACAAAGAAGAAACCGAGGACAAAACTACAGAATATGTCAGCAAAGAGTCAAAGCATGCCATAGAGGAAGAACACCCTCCAAAACAAGACAAAGAGTCGACAAATATAAGTGAAGTATCAAAGTCTCAAGATGAGACAACGCAAAGCACAGAGAAGATAGAGGAAGCAGGAGATCCCAAAAGTGTGGAGAAGGTTAAGGACAACACAGAAGAGAAGGAAGGAGAAGATCCCAAAAGCATGGAGAATGTTAAGGACAACACAGAAGAGAAGGAAGGAGAAGATCCCAAAAGCATGGAGAATGTTAAGGACAACACAGAAGAGAAGGAAGGAGAAGATCCCAAAAGCATGGAGAATGTTAAGGACAACACAGAAGAGAAGGAAGGAGAAGATGAATCTAAGAGTGATGGGACAAGCGTAGTTGTCAAGCGAAGGAAAAGCCGACTGGAATGCAACGAATGTGGTAAAAAGTTCACTCGCCGGGAAACATACAACCTGCATCGCCACTTTCACATGCACCAAGATGAGCAGGCTTCCCTTGTTTGTAAAGAATGTGGCATTACTTTTCAGCATCGAAGTGACCTCATCAAACACCGCAGTATTCATAAAGAAAACACCCAACCAAGCCTGACGCATTCAAAACGCTCTGAGAGAATATACAAGGAACGGAGGAAATTTCAGTGTGAGCACTGCGGTATGTGTTTCTCGACAATGATGCGATTAAGGCTTCATGTTTGTGAACAGAATGTGGAAAAGCCTTTTCGTTGCCCTCTGTGCCGCAAAGAGTTCCAGTACAGGGTGTCCATCAATGCCCACATGCAAAGTCACTCATTAGACAGTCCTTATCGGTGCCAGGAGTGCAACAAAGGCTTTCAGAGTTTAGTGACACTGCATATCCACCAACGATCCCACGCTGCACTGAAGCCGTATGAGTGTCCAGATTGTAGTATGGTCTTCAGGCATCGCTACGTCATGGAGGACCATCGACGCAGGCACGCTGAAGAAAGAGCACACCTGTGCAAAATCTGTGGGAAGAACTTCAAATACAGCAGCCTTTTGCAGCAGCACCAGTATCTCCACACGGGCCAAAAGCCTTACCACTGTTCATACTGTGGAAAAACCTTTGCTTTTGCACAAAACATGCGAGCACATTGTCGCCAACACAAAAAGATCTCAGATAGGTCTGAGGCATGTATTACAAACCATAACGTATCTCTTGTAGGGCAAGGAGGTAAAGAGAACGCAAATGTTGAGCAGCAGCGTAACTGTCCTCTGTGCCCTCAAATTTTTTATGCAGTGTCTGATTTAAGAGCACACATGTTAATCCATGAGGCAGAGTATGAAAGGATGAGTAACGGCAAAAGATTTGATAAGGTCTATGCATGCCAGTATTGTCCTCTTAAATTCCAGTCAGAATCCCTCCTGCAATCCCATTCACAAACACATATGACTAACATTCTGGGTTTAAACACAACTCATATCACAAATCAGGTTAAAGCGGTACTTGAAAAGCAGGATGATGTTGGTATGGATGAGGCAGATATTGACAGTATGTCGGGAGTAGGGGGATTAGAGGACCAGACAGAGAAGAAACCGTTCAGGTGTCGGGAATGTGGAAAGTGCTTTCGTTACCGATCAGTGTTAGAGCTTCACATGCGCATACACAACAAGGGTTATCAGTGTCAAGTGTGTAAAAAGTCCTTTAGATTTAGTAGCTATTTGCAGCAGCATTCAATTATCCACACCGGGAAGAAGCCATACAAGTGCCCGGACTGTGGTAAGGATTTTGCATTTCATCACAACATGAAAACACACCAGCGGCTGCATCAACAAAAGCCGTTTCGCTGCACGCAGTGCCGTAAGGGCTACAGCGATGAGAGTCAGCTTCAGCGGCACATGCTTTCCCATACAGGTGAGAAACCTTACAAGTGTCATCTGTGTGACAAGAGCTTTGCTTTAGCCTACTTGCTCCGAGACCATCTAAACACTCATACAGGGGAGAGACCCCATCGATGCCAAGAGTGCCATAAGTCATTCCCTTGGCTTAGCAGTCTTCTCGTGCATCAAAAGATTCATGTGCGTAAACGGCAAGGACAGAGTCACAGTTATCCACTATCCATACATTCTCAAAGAGGTAGAGTAAGTACTGGCAGGAGAGGTAGGCCAAGGTTAGATCGAGACAACGGAAGGACGGCACCTCTACCTGGTAGAATCATGCCAGAAACACTGTTGCCAAATGTAGTTCCACACCAATCCCGTAGCTTCGAACGCATGCAGCTTAGATCGCAGCACTTGCACACTAGAAATCATTCCCAGCAAGTTCATTTGCAGCAAGAATGGCATCTACAAATGGCGCCTTCAGAAGAGCTGCTGCACTCTCAAAAGCCCACAAATTTATTGGAAGCCCAGCCAAGCAATGCAGTGCAGATGCAGTGGCCAGGAAGTCACCTTAAGACGATCTTGCCTAAATGTGATGGTCTCCCAGAGCTCATGCACCAGCAGCAACCTTCTCAAGCAAATGTACAGATGTCAGCACAACCTAATCATTACTCGGAGATAAGCGTATCTGAAAAAGGCAAGCATTCGGAACACCACGTGGACAGGCCTTCACTTCTGGATGGAAAGAGGCAATCACCGAGAGCCATTCAAGACCCCCAGCAGTCTCAGTGGCCAGTACTCTGTGATTCGCTGCAAACAGCTAAACCAGATCTGTTCAATAATTCATCAGAAGATGGCAATGTAACTGTTGACTTAGAAGCACCAACCAACAGTGAATCTGATAAACTCACTCATGATTTGCAAATGCCAAATTCATCTGGTCTGGCCAAAACAGAAATGGGTCAGACTGGTGGTATAGTCCTACCCACTGGTGCTTCCGGTCTGCCGAATACCACTCCATGGGGAATGAAAACATCTTTAGAAATGTCTGCATCTGTGGGCTTACAAGAAATACCTGGAGATTCATTAGAGAAGCAGCAAAACCGACTAATCCAGCACTTACCTCAGCAAATGCAGGTTCCGCAGCAGCTTCTTCAACAACAGCTTCATCAGCCACAGCTCCAGCAACAGACTCAAATACCTCCTACTTGGGTTAGTGCAACTCCTCCAAACATGCCGTATGCGCCAGCTCGTTTTCCCCTTGGGGACAGACCTCCGATGTGGGGGTTTCAGGCTGCTCCAGTTGTTTCCCAGACCCTGGTAAACGGACCAGTTCAACAAGGCCACATCCGGGCACAACAGCACGTAGCGCTGATTTCTGGCCAACAGATTCCTCTAAATCAGCCTTCATCTTTTATCTCACCACCTTTTCCTCCACCAGGTATAAATATACCTGCTTCGCATCCAATGCATTCTGTTGGAAGGCAACTTCCACGTCCGTTACCACAAGGCATCTTCTTCACCTCACAGGGCACCATAAATGAGATGTCAATCATGCCACAAGTAACAAACTTACCTCAGTTAGCCCAACAAACTGAGCCACACAAAATGGGCAATAAAATGCCTTTTGCCCCAGATCACCTGTTCCAGTGCATGATATGTGGTTGTTCTTTGCCTGGAGAACTTGAATTACAGATGCATTATATGCAACACGCACAGCGAGATGTCGGAGTTTGATTTTAGAAATGATTTACTTCCAAAATAACAATAGATCAGTTTAGACTGTCTCTTTGCTGTTTTATTGTACATTGCTGTTAAGCTGCTGGAGTGTGGTAAAGATTTAAAATGTATTGATGTTTTTATTCAGTTATTAAATTTTCCAGCTGAACATATACCCATTTCATGTGCTTTGTTACCCTCATACAATAAACCACACAAACCAAATTAACATAATTAAAATATTTTTAATTAGAATATTTTTTTTAATAAAGGACTGCAGTATCATTTAAATTTATAGTCATCCACTTCTTGGCTTAATTTGCTGAAATTATACAGAAATATTGTCTTATGGTCATTTACAAGTAATATGATGGTGTTCAAATACGTTTGCAGACTAATAAAGAGTGCCAGTGGTTTTAAGAGTTGAGTATTGCTAGTCCATTAAAGATGTTAATAATGTGCACTTTATTTTGTTTATAATAGTGGAGGTAATAAAATGCAAAGTTAATTTATAATGTGTTTATATGCATATTTGGACTAGATTTAAAATCTCTAAAGTAACTGGCATGCCATGGTTTATGTGCAATATAAAACTTTTTGAAAAGCTGTACAAAAACAAAAACTGATTTGAGGATGTAGGGGAACTGCTTTTTTTTTGTTGTTTGTTTACACCTGTTTGATAAAGTAGTCAACAGCTGTTTAAATTTATGTAAACATTTAAGAAAATGCACATAGTATATTTCTTTTGTTTTGGTACTGTAGAAACTGTAGAATGCACATGAATAACCAGAAATAGGCCACATCCTACCAGATTGAGCCACATTCAGTCTCAGAACGTTTTTGTTTTATTGGTGACGCTTGAATACAAAATATTAGAATAAGCGTTTTAAGTCTAATAATTCCAGTAATTCATATCATAATATATAACACATGAAAATCCACCCCTGCAATTTCTATATAATAATTAATAATGAAAAAAAAAAACGTTTTCACTATCGATACAGGTAAATATAATACCCAATAAACTGAAATGCACCGTGTAAAGTTAAAAAAGAGATAATTATTTTGACAGAAACATGATCCGACAAATTATAAACAATGTCCGGGCCGCTAAGCTCCGCCCATTTCCACATCTCCATGTGTTGTATTATTAAATGTGACCCTGGACCAAAAAAACAGTCTTAAGTAGCATGGGTATATTTGTAGCAATAGCCAAAAATACACGTATGGGTCAAAATGATCGATTTTTCTTTTATGCCAAAAATCGGATATTAAGATCATGTTCCATGAAGATATTTTGTAAATTTCCTACCGTAAATATATCAAAACTTAATTTTTAATACGAGTAATATGCATTGCTAAGAACTTCATTTGGCCAACTTTAAAAGCGATTTTCTGAGTATTTAGGTTTTTTGCACCCTCAGATTCCAGATTTTCCGAGATAGTTGTATCTCGGCCAAATATTGTCATAGCCTAAAAAACCATACATAAATGGAAAGCTTATTTATTCAGCTTTCAGATAATCTCAATTTCAAACAGTTGACCCTTATGACTGGTTTTGTGGTCCAGGGTCACAAATTTAATATATATTTATTATATATTTATTTTTAAATTTATAACGTATTATCCACATCGTATTATAATTTATTATTTTTATCGTATATGATCCTACTACAGCTAAGGCTATAATATATAAAAATTAATTTGTTCAGGCTTACGTTGCATCCTGACCTTCCTGGAGCCGCATGAAACGTAACCTAATTAATATTCATGAGCGAAGCTTCGCCATAGTAGGATTCGAAAGTTTGCCTCCCTCAACAACAACAACAACAACACTGTCCTTTACCGCGAAAAGTGCGGTGTCTTTCACATCGAGGAAAGCTTGAGCTGGCTACAGCCATTATGGCTGCTGTTTATGCTGCAAATGATGGTAGTTTGCAATCCTGTAATGAAAGTGTGTCCTCTGAATATGACAAAGGTGCAGCCCAAGAAGTAAACATCGATCCAGGGAGCAATAGCAAAGCCAGTAATGCTAAAAACACGGACGGAGAAATGGAATTAAGTCCCAGTGGCCCTATATTGAAAGCCCAGGACCATGCCGAAATTTTTGCAGCCAATGCTGCATTTGCACCCATGAAGACTAAAGTAGAACAAGCAGAGGAAGATGAACGTGTAGTTGTACATATAGACGAGATCGAGGAAGAAAACGTGGCTGATATGTCTGCCAATAAAGGAGACTCGTCTGAAAGAGATAAAAGTGCCGAAGGTAAGCAACTTTTTTTGTTGTTGACAGCACCGACCTATCAGTGAGTTCCTAACCACTAGTTACCTTTTACCTCGAAATAAATAAAGTCACCTAACGTTAAACATAAATTCTCCTCTACTTACGCAGTGTAGGACTCTGTGCGATCATATGCACATAACGCTGACATCATATTTCATTATTTAATTGTGCAAAATAAAGAGTTGCACCTTATTTATCATGGTTTATACTTTGCGCTAAAACAGCTGAATTAGTTTGCGCCAGTGAATACGCGTCTGCATAGGGAATGACAAGACGGCAGCAGTACTGCATGCCCATGAGGAATTTCTGTTTTAAACATGTTCTTCTTGCGGCCTGTCATTTTTTCTTAGTATAGGGTTGACTGGTTTTGGCTGGCATTTCACAACAGTGAGCTTTTCATCTTAGACTAAATAAATTCTATATCATTTCATCATACCAGTTTTGCAGTTATTGTAGTAGATGTTGGGTTCTCGTTCATATAATCTGCTCCACCTTAAATGTTGTTGCAGTATTGCTATGTTGCCAGTAGATGGTAGGCTTTACTCATATTTTAAATTGCGCATGTGCGAAATAAAAAAATAAGTAGGTGAATGAAATGTTATTTTAAAGCACCATTTCCAATGTTTGAATTTCTCTATATTAATTTGTTAGGGAAATATATCTTAACATTTTATTTGTGACATAATATTTTAAGTTGGATATCTGGCCATGTGGTCGATATCGTTTAAGGTGGAACAAATAATTCGAATAAGAAGCCGAATTGTTCTGTTGTTACCTGGCAACAGAGCTGCAAGTCAGATCGTTTTCATTTACAGCTGTGCAAAATGTAATCAATGAGATCAGTCTTTTTTGTAGTAGTAGTTTTATGAATGTTTTTTTTGTTATTTTCATCAAGAAGTTGCCAAGAAAAAGATTGTTTTCCTGTTTCTCATTCATTTGTATGATTATTTCTTTATAATAATTTGATTATTTTGATTTTTTTTTATAACAAGCAATAATAGAGATTATTCATTTTTGTCTTATTTGTGATCCTAATCCTCTGTAATGTTAAAATTTACCTGAATAAATAATTATTTCCACTTAAAGATTTTTTTTTTCTTCCTCCATTATTTAAAATTTTATTTGTTGGTTCTATACATTTATTTTTCTCTCTTCTCTGGCAACAGGAGTCGCCCTGACCTCCCATTTCCCGTTTCTATTTTTAGGGGATTGGCCATTTCGCTGTGAGGATTGCAGTGAGGCCTTTGGGAACAAGCAGGACTACCTAGAGCATCACAGCGAGCATATCCACGATGGTCCCATAGTCTGCCTGGACACAGATTCACAGTGGGATGACCTGCTTATCTCGACTGATGGAGGACAGAGAATGCTGTTCTGTGCTCTTTGCGGTCAAAAGTTTTCAAGCTCGAAAGCCTTTTTCAGCCATCAACTGAAGCACCGCAATCAAGTCATTAAACAGGGGATAAGTGATGGCTTTGGTGAAGGTGTAGTAAGGCAGAAGCTTTTCGAATGTAAGGATTGCGGTAAAGCTTATTCCACTGTTGGTCAGTGTCTCAACCATCAGCGTTCACATAAACAGGCCTCAAAGTCTGTTTTTCATCAGCTCGCTCATCTAAAGAAAAAGTCGTTTCAGTGCCCCACCTGTGGACGCTGTTACTCTCGAGCTTCGGCTCTTGACGCGCATCGTCGTTGTCATGAGGTAAAGCTAGTGAAATCCAAAAGCTTTGAAACTGAGAAACTTAATGAAGCTCCAGGTCAAACTGAAGACAGTGGCACAAGCCCTAAACAGAACGAGGAGCATGAGCAAAAGGTTTTTCAGTGCTTCTGTGGCAAATCTTTTCGCACCATGAGTGGCCTTAGCACGCACCAGAGATTCTCAACCAACTGTTCAGAAGGAAAGGTGAAGGAGGAAATTAAGCATCCGTTTGTTTGCTCTGAATGCGGCAAGACCTTCATTAGCTCTGTGGCTCTGTTGTGCCATCAGCGTTGGCATAAAAGACGGGCACAACTTGGCTGCAACAGCCAGCCGTATAAATGTACAGAGTGTGGCAAGGTCTTCACCTCACTTACATTCTACAATAAGCACCAGCGACTGGCGCACAGCGAGGAGCTGCCAGCAAAATCATTCCTTCATCAAGTTATCCAGCTTAAGAAGAAAGCTTTTGAGTGTGAGGAGTGTGGACGTCGGTTCTCACGAGCATCCGCCCTGCAGTCGCATCAGCTCTGTCATACTGATGTCTTCCGTGACATCATGGAGAAGAAGTCTGAGATGAGCACCGCAACTCAGCCAGTAAAAATATATCAGAATGACAATGCTGACAATGTTATTTTTCATTCTCAAGACATATCACGTGCTCAGGTTCAAGAGAAAGATTTTAACTATAGCGATACTGTAGAAGAACATGTGGCAGTAGATGTCGATTATGAAGTTATCCATATCACATCTTCAGATGATTATGAGAACAACAGTGGTCTCTCTCAAGATCAAAATCCTGATCTTGAGTTAGTGTGTGAATCAGACCACGAGGAAAAAGATGACTTGGGTCGATCTGAATGCACCTCCTCCCTGCAACTGAATCCAGAAATTGATGTCAAAATTGTACAGATTGATTATGAGCACTTAAATGATGAACCATTAATAAATGCAGAACTAACAAGCAAAAGAAGTCCTCAAGAGGCAAAGTATAATTGCCCACATTGTGATCGAAAGTTTGTCAAGGCTTTGTCCTTGCGCTGTCACATACTTTGGCACAAAGGGTGCATGAGGAAAAAATCAGATGGAAGGCAGAAGTTGGACGTATTGACACCAACTAAGACACTTTTAACATGTGAGGTTTGTGGCCATGAAAGTGCCTCCAAGAGTGCTCATTACTTTCACATGGGCAAGCATGAGGATAAAGTAGCGTATAAGTCTATTTCTTACCAACTTGCAAATCTGCAGAAGAACAATATTAAATGTGAAGAGTGTGGCATGTCTTTTTCCCGACTTTCTGCGTTGCATTCTCACCAACAGCATCACAATAGAAGAAAAAAGGCATTTGCTTGCTTGGAGTGTGACAGGAGCTATGCGACCGCAAGTGGTTTGTACAACCACCAGAAGGTTTGCTGTGGCACTGCCAAAGACGAAAAGACAAAGCATTTCAACCCAACCAAGTCACTTTTGGGCCCAAAGGTTCATCACTGTAAAAAGTGTGGTAAAGGTTTTTGGTCTTTGGGAGCTTTCTGTCATCACAAGCAAAACCACTTGGAGTGTGCAGATGTCGAGACGAGGCCTGACTCTGAGAACGTTCACATTCGACGCAAGAAAAAGGGTCGTAGGGGTGGTTATAGAAAAGTGCACCCTATGAATTCAAAAGAGGAACATAAATGTGAGGTGTGTGGCAAATCATACCACATGCTGGCTTGTTTTCTTAAACACAAGCTTGTCCATGACCAAGGTGTCCAACCTGCTGTCAAATCTTTTGACTATCAAGTCCAACAGCTGAAAAAGAACTCCTACCAATGCCCCGACTGCGGAAAAGTTTTCTCCCGCGCCATGGCCCTCCAGTTTCACATGAAAAGTCATGGCTTTGAGACTGGACTTCCTTTGATTGACTCCGACTTGTCAGAGCGACCTCAGTGCCTGACATGCTATGCTTTTTTTGCATCCGAGTCAATACTACAAAATCATCAGAAGCACTGTTCAAAAACAGAGGACAGTATGGAATTTCCAGAAAAATGTGGGAAAATTGGGATACAGGAGCAAGATGCATCCTTGCAAAAAGCTGAAGATGTTTGTGACTCTTCTCATTTGGATGATTCTGGAAAAGAACAGAAAACTTCTTCAGCTTCGGATTTGAAATATAAATGTCAAGACTGTAGCAGAAGCTTTTCGGTAATTGGTGCACTTAATTTTCACAAGCGAATTCATCGCAAAGGTCACCAATCTAAAAAGCAGAAATCCTGTTCAGCAAAACAGTTAAAGCTTGTCAAAGTGAAGTCAGATAAGTTTTTGGCAAAATCATCTTTTGCTTGTGCTGAATGTGGAAGATATTTTAGCTCCAATTCGGCTCTTGGCACACACAAGCGATGGCACAAAGACAAAAAATTTGCCCGATTTCTCTCAAAGACCAATAAGATACGCTCACGGAAAAGTGTGGACGGTGGACCATATTTATGCAGTGTATGCGGGAAAGGATTCTTTTACCTTTGTGTTCTTCGCTGGCATCAGCTACATCACTCTCCCATGGAGGCTCAACCCCAAAAAAAGAACGAAGTTACTGAATCAAGTAGTGTTTTTACCTGTCCAGACTGTCAGATGTCTTTCTCAAGTGGGTCTCTTCTAACAACTCACTTTGCAGAACATCACAGCAAGCCTACTGAGACTGAGAAACTACAATCAGAAATCCTCCCTACAGATGAGTTGGGTCCACCCATCAAACAATCGAACACATCCAAAACAAAAGAGAAGACTAAGTTGCAACACCATCAGTGCTCCTACTGCACCAAGAGCTTCTTGAACATACGTGGTCTTCGTGCACACAAATGGCAGAAACACAACAAGGCTAGCGAACAACCCACTGCATCTCTGGAAGAGCGCTTGGTATATGAGAAACCCTTTGCTTCTCAAGGGGCCCTTCCTAAAATGTCAACTAAGAAAGAGCTGAAAACTTCTATGGAGGAAGAACCCATACAGCGTAGTCGAAATGTAGAACTCACTAAATGTTTTTTCAAATGTGATAAATGTGCTAAAGCGTTTCCCAGTGAGGAGCAGTTAAACGCTCACAAAGAGGTGGCGAAGACTCGTCCGCACTGCTGCGCTCTTTGCTGTCGCGGTTACTGGACTGAAAACCAGCTTCAGCAGCATCTCGCATGGCACAACGAAGTACGCCGACGTCTCCCAACCGAACTGCGATACAGACTGAGTGCATCCTTGGCACCTGGGCCTTCAGACAACCTGCAGGCTTTATCGCACAGATCCGAGTCTATAGTTAAGCTGCCTGTAGCCCTCGTAAGTCCACAACTCAGTAGCCATAAATGTCAGCACTGCGGAAAAAACTTCTTGTCACCTCGTGCTCTGCAGCAGCACCAGATTCTTCACAAAAATGAGGAGCCGTACCATTGTTCTTTGTGTTCACAGACCTTTACTGATACCAGAAATCTTATTGACCACCATCAGGAGTGCTTGGGTGATAAAGAGCTAAAAGACAGGTACTCTACTCCTACAGTAAGAGGCGCTCTTCACCTAACTTGCATTGAGTGTGGGATTTCCTTCAAACAGGAAACAGAACTGCATCAGCATTATATTGAACATGCACGTGGGTTCTAAAATGTGTAAAAATGCCTGAAGATGGACATTGGTTTCTGGTACATTGTTTACTGCACATACACTAATTTAATTTAGTACTTGATTCAAGTTTGTTACCTGCTGTGAGTGTTAGTATACCGTAGAATAACTATATGTCTTAAAGAGCAAGGAAAATGCCACGATCAGCTTTTAAATTCTACTTTTTTGCTGAAATTACTGTAGAGAGAAAGATGTGTGCTAAATTGAAAGCATTATCACAGATGTCCTTTAAACCAAATAGTGTGTTCTGATTACTTATATAAAAGTTGTATATTTCTTATTACTCCCTTTAAAATCTCTTTAGACCTCTGCAAAGTGTTTCAGTGTATTTAGGGGTTTTTAAAGATTTATTTTCTTTCTCTTTTTTTTGACTGCTCAATTTAGTGTCTTTGCTGCTTTCTGTCATCATGTCCTTTGAAAGAGCTGTTAATTTAAACTACCAAGGTGTTTGTTAGATATTTGTTGTACATGTTATTTAAAAAGTTGCTTTTTTTTGGAAGCATTACAGCTTAAATCATATGTTCGGTCATGCTAGACATTGATTTGTGATTTTTGTACAGCATCTGTTCATGTCATTGTTGATTTATTGTTATTGACGTCCCCATTTTACAGCATAAACCACATTTCTGGAACATGGTTTTCCTTTCTCTTTTTTTTCTTACGTATTTCAACTTATTGAAAAACATTGGGGTTGAGGTTTAATGTTTCTCTTGAAAATGTTGTCACTGTACAAAAAAATTATTTCTTAAATATAATGTTACGTTCCTTGTATAAATTCCCTTAAGTCATGTTAATGACGTTAAGAATGTATGAATAAGATGCAAACTGGTCAGTACAGGCAGGTTTATTTGTGTAGGCCTGACATCTTGAATTGTAATGAGAAAAGCACATAATTTGAACAACTGAAAAACTCTTGAATTGAACAGTTATGTTAACATTCCAATTTGTCAAGGCCGGTGATTGTGAAGGTTTATGGTTGGTTTGTTAATAAAAGATCATCCTTTAATTTATTTAAGTTGATTTGTTTTCAAAATTTGTGAGATTACCCAGGAATTAAACATTACATGACTTGAATAGGTACAAAATATGCGTGCATCCAGATGGAAGAGAAATTCCAAGTGAAAATAATAATAATTGTGAACTGAAACTTGTATTGATGTTTCATCAAACTTTGGACCTCAGTATTTTTTTACTTGCACTGAAACTTCAGTTGAACATGGTAATTTAAAATGATCACTTCCAAAATACTGTACATGTTGTTTGCTGATAGATACAGTGTGCACTGAATGCCTTAAAAGCTTAAAGAGTTTTAAGACAAACATTACCTCACTAATTGGGAGTCGTTTCATGTTGCTCTTGGTATGATTGATTGTACTTTCCCAAACCTACTTCTGTTTGGTTTTCTAATAATTACAGGTTTCCACTTTAGTGTTTACCTATGTTTTTAAAAAAAAAACAGTGAATGTAAATATTTGAAATAAGAAAATAAATGGTTAATTTCAATGGAAAAGCTGTCTTTATTATTTTGCCTTGTTCATGTAGCTATGGTCTGTTTATTCTCCCACTCCCACTCCCTCTTTAAATACAGTGGTGGTACAGAAACCGTGAGAATAAACCAATTTGGTGGTACGGTATCACTGAATGGTATGACATTTTTGCATTTGTCATGCTATTTGTCCTTGATGTTATCACTTATAGAGTACTGTTTTTCTCTGAATGATTTCACTGGAAAAAGATACTGATAAATATTTACATGAATAGTTTATTTTACCATTGAATAAGACCAGTTTTATGAAACCGTAGTATGTGTATTATGCAGTTTGTGATTCTAAACACATACAACTCATACAATTTTTGAGACAGCTGGATGACCCAA
This sequence comes from Spinibarbus caldwelli, assembly GCA_039654775.1. NCBI lineage: Eukaryota > Metazoa > Chordata > Actinopteri > Cypriniformes > Cyprinidae > Spinibarbus > Spinibarbus caldwelli. The sequence goes on from CM077227.1 coordinate 18,792,166, forward strand.
TACATTTGCCAAAATATGTTGTTTACAACCAGAACACACAGCATATCATAGTGTATTTGAGAATGTAATATATTCAGATTGACTCATTCCATTTCTAAAACTAAATTTCATGACTTAACCTGACATTTTTTAGTGAAAATTGTAAGTGAGTAATAGTATAAAAATATGCAAGTTCACACACTGATGGTGAGTGACAGTTGTAATAAGATTACAATAAATCATGAAACACGGAGTAGACAAAATGTTTCAGTAGATGTTAATTTTATTTTGGTCTTTTATTGATATCAGTTTCATGTGTAACTGACATGAAAATTCTTTCTCTTATAGTGAAACTCCGCAGTTCTGGTGTTGCTATGCTGTTAAAGGAACAAAAGCCAGTGTATGCGAAGACAAACAGGGTCTACGCCTATGCTCTCTGTGGAAAAGTCTATTCCTACTTCGAGTCTCTCAGAAATCACCAGAAATTGCACATAACTAAAGACCAACAGCCTGAAATCCGCTGTGAAAAATGTCAGAAGACTTTCAGTTGTCCAGTCTCTCTCACACTTCATCTGAAACTAAGCAAGCAGTGTGTTCCTGAAGAGCCTTCTGACCTTCACTGTGAACGGTGTGATAAATCTTTTTTCTTCTGCTGTGTTATTAGTGAGCCATCAGGAAATGCACAAGCAGAGGCCTTTCTGGTGTGACGTATGTGCTAAAGGTTTCAGAAGTTCCGTAGGACTGGAAAGACAGTTGCTTGGTCATGAAAACAAAAAACACGCATGCGATATCTGCCAGAAGTCCTTTCGGATACCGGCAGAATTTCGGTATCATTACAACAGTCACACTGGTGCCAAGCCTTACACGTGCAATCTTTGCCACAAGAGCTTCTCGCAAATGGGAAATCTAATTACCCATCAGAAAAAACACCTGGAGGTCTTTAAAGAAGGAGAGGATGTTCCCCTCTGGAAAAGGGACACTGGTTTAAAAGGAAAGAATCAAGTGTCAGTTATGAAGACAGTTGTTTTAGGAGCAAATAATGCTGAGGAATCCAAAAGAAAACTGTGAAGATGTCAACAACGCCACCTTACCTGAGAGAGATTGACCTGACACTAGTGGCTCATCGGACTTCTCATCAGATGAACAACAAAAGTGTTTAAATGAAGAACAGGAAGAGAATTTGCAAGTGCATGAAGCTGATGGTGACTGGGAGTGTACTGAATGTGGTGCACATTTCACTGGGGAGTCTGAGCTTCACATGCATTATATGAAGCATGCAAGTGGGGAAGTTTGATATACAGTATGCTTGGCATTTTGACTTACTCTTTACTCAATAATTGAATGTTTCAGAGACCAAAGTCAGTCTAGTTGACACAAAATACTATTAGATGACTTTAAAATGCCTTGTATGTATTTTTATTCTCTGAGTTCATTTTTGGAGGCTTGGATGATGTTTGTTTAATCACCAGATTGGTTTGCTTTTGGACACCTTGTACTTCATTTCTTTTCACTAAAATGGTATATTTTAGATACACCTTTATCTGAGAGGCCTTAATTTAGTAAACTATGGAATTTGACACTAATACCAATCACTGCTTTAAACTAGCTGTTTATGCCCTTGACATTTTCATATCAGTTTTTAATGTCTTGAATCAACAATCTTGGTTGAAGTTGGCCTATTGTTTGTTATAGAAATAGTTTATTTTATTACTGTTAAGTTTTGAATTGTTACTTGTTGCTGGTTTGACTTTCAAGCTGTTATTTGTGTGTTGAGTCAGTACACCATTAAACAGTTAAGTAAACAATAACTTGCTGCCCTTAAGTTGTGCTATACTATAAAAAATAAAAGGTTTTTTTTTTTTTTTTTTAAAGCTTTGTACTCTCATACATGTGCACTACCTTGGATTTATCATGCTCATGGAGAACAGTGTGATAAGAACTGTTGTCCCAGGTGCTATTTTTCTCTTCTGAATCATTTTCCATGATCTTATTGGTTGTTCCGTAGTTATCAGTGTGAAATCAATCACATAAAAACATGAACGCTATTCTTGAACTTTGCAGAAGTTTGGTCTCGAACGTTTTGTGGATGTGAGCACTCCTCTTCTTCACAGCAATGAAGAATATTGTTTTTGCTTTGCTGGTTGTGGCTGTGGGTATGTAGATCTTTCTTATTAATTAGTATGCCAATTGTTAGTTTCCTACACTGACCTGTAGATAATATTCCTACTATGCAAGTCTAAAAAAACCCATTATGCAAGTCAATGGGGACCAGCAACTGAAGGTGAACTATCTTTTTAACATTAATAAGAGGCATACTACAGATGTTAACTGGATAAAACTGTAAATAATCCAAAGAAACGCCAACTCAAGTAACCAAAGTCAATTACATTGTGATTTCTTTTGCTTTATCTTGGACACTCTGTTAACAATTAAACATTCATTTTCTGAAGCTTGCAGCGCAGATGATAAAATCATTGGAGGTTATGAATGTTCGCCAAACTCCCAGCCCTGGCAAATTTACCTTACTTATGATAATGGGGAACGCTGGTGTGGAGCATCTCTGATTAATGAAAGATGGGTTGTTTCTGCTGCTCACTGCTACGTTTCGTGAGTATATCATGTTTTATTATGGTATACCTCATCAAACAACTTTTTAATATTGTGAATGTGTACACTCAAATCGATGACTGTAACATGTAACAGCTGCAGAATTTCTAAATCAAAGTCTATGAAAAACGTTAAACATTTCATTAAAGATGAGTACATTAACCAATCATTTGAGACTCTTATCCACAGATGTAATGACAATATTGCTGATAAAAGTTATATTACAGCCTAGTAATGTATGAGTTCCTTGTCAAACAGAGCTTCTCGTCTTACTGTCCACCTGGGAGAGCACAATCTGTTCGTTGAAGAAGGCACAGAGCAGCGGATCGGGGCAGAGAAAGTGATTCCTCACCCAAAATATAATGATTTTTCGTATGACAATGATTTCATGCTGATCAAGCTGAAAGAGCCTGCCGTCTTCAATCAGTATGTGCAGCCAATCCCTCTGGCGACCAGCTGCTCTTCTGTTGGGGAGCAGTGCTTGGTTTCTGGATGGGGCAATCTGATCACCACTGGAGGTGAGATAATGGAACCTGAGTAATGAGAATCTTCTGTGTTATAAAACAGTTCGTCATCAAATTTGATTCACTGAGCAGCAAGATGTGATTAATCTCCCCCATATCCTAAAATAGTGTACTATTTGAGGTGACAGCCATTTGTATGTATCAGGGGCAATTTTGGATGCAAACTAAGGTTCCATCCAGTCAGAGGATATCAAACATGTTAGCAAACAAGACACACATTACTCCGTAAGTGTTCAGAATAATTTGAAAATCTAGTAGTGTATTTGATGCACATGTTTTTGTATGATGGCTAGGTGTTTTAAAATCTGTTCCGATCCTAAGTCACACAACAGATAATTATGTGGTGGTTGTTTGAAACATTTGCATTTCAATAAAGCATCTAATACGTACATTTGTCAGTAATTAACTATATGTATGTATAAAAGCCCTCTAGTACGAGTACCATTGCTTGTATTTAATATGATGAGCTATTAAAAGATTCATTCAACAGTTCAGTATGTACAAGATGCAAAGTTTTAACATTGTTCCTATCCTTTTTTTCCCCAGTTAACTATGCTGATAAACTGCAATGTTTGGATTTGCCTGTACTGTCAAGGTCACAGTGTGAGAGCGCGTATGGATGGAAAATCACTAATAACATGTTCTGTGCTGGATTTATGGAGGGAGGCAAAGACTCATGTCAGGTATGTTATTGACACAGTCGGCTTCTTTATATGTGTTACGTATTTTCATACAAAACCACACTTTTCTAATTTGATTTTCCAAACTTTTCTCAGGGTGATTCTGGTGGCCCTGTGGTGTGTAATGGGGAACTGCGAGGAGTTGTTTCTTGGGGCTATGGCTGTGCTCAACGAGGCTATCCTGGGGTTTATGCTGAGGTGTGCCGATACACTGACTGGGTCCAGTCCACCATAGCTAACAATTAACTATATGTTCAGCCAAGTTGGACCTTTATCTGTAATTAAATGAGCTTGGAATAAATAAAAGTGTTTCTATTGTTTTTTTTATATGGATATAGTATTTTTAAGGTTTTTTTTAACCTCTTAAGACCCGAGAAAAAAGTTTTAGGAAAAAATATGTTTTTTTTTCATGTCTTTACATTGTTTAGAGCATTACAAATAATGTAAAAAAAAAAAAATTAAAAATGATATTTCATTCAAAAGTTATGCTATGTCCTCGCTAGAGGACATCGGGACTCAATTTCTTAAAAAAATAAAAAGCCATGAATGAACATGCATAGTCAAAAACAATTGATTTTTTAAATCACTATTACATTTTTAGTTTAAGATTTTTTTTTTTTTTTTTTTTACCAAACTTTGTATAAAGATGATTCTCAACTATGTTATAAGAGAATGATTCGATATACCATTTTTCTTTCTGGAAAATGTGTGTAAAATGGCCGTAAAGGGGTTTTCTCGTTATATATACAATGTATCTATAAACTAAATCTAATTTGCATATTAATGTGTTTTTGGGGCAACATGTAATGAAAAAAAGAAGTGTAATAATGGGAGTAATAATTGACAAGATTTTCATAATTATATATAATATTTAATAGAATATTGAAATGTAATTTCTTTCCCTATTCATTTGTTATGTCTCCCAAAATACGTAATAAACATGCTTTTAGTCCCGGTGTCCTCATATGAGGACATGTATGAAATCAACGTCCTGTTTCGTAACAGAAAGTTATATTTTGATTTGAAACTCCATAACATTTTACTGAGATGTTGGTTTATGACACACAATTTAAAAATTAGACAGATTTAAATGATAATTACAAAATATTATCATATTTCCATAAGAGTGTTACTAAATTAATTTCAGACATATTTGAAGACCAAGGAGAGGAAGTGGTCATAGTGAAACATCCAATCATTTGGTATCTCTGAAAAGCCCTGAATGTGCTCTGTACAGGACATCCAGACTTAAAATTGTAGCATGTATAGTCTCAGAGAAATTCACTAAAATATAACGTCCTTATATGAGGCCGGAGGGTCTTAAGAGGTTAAGCCATGGTTGCTCCCAGCCCAAAATGTAACACTGTGCAGTTTCATGGCACTTGGGGCTACAGACAAATTTCAGGCTATATTGTAGAGATCCAAGTCCTGTTGCCATTGTATGTCCGCAACTTTGACAGCCATAATAGTCTGGACTATGATAAAACTTTCTTGTCACATTGTGCATTACAGCAGCAACTGAGGGAGTCACATGGCTGTTCTATGTATTCACAATCACAGACTTGTGATATCAGAAATCTTACTGACCACCAACAGGGGGTTTGAATGATAAAGAGACGAGTAAAGGATGATGTACTGTCAGCAGGTCATTACTGCAAAATGAACAGTGTGATCACGACTTGGAGAGGTACTATACCACCCTAAAGGAGTTTATTTTGCAATAATGGCTGACTGATTGTACATTACCCTGCTTATTACACAGCTATTTAACCAAATAAAAACATGGACATGGTATGTTTGAGTGAAAATTTTCATTAACAAAAAAAACTGTCCACGTGTTAAAAACAAATAATTGACCTAGCAGCTAGACGAACACTGTAGCATGCAGTGTTTAAATGAAAGTCTTTAGAGGTCATTTTCAATACACTGACAATGTGGTATGAAAGATATGAAAGTAGCACCAGTGTGGTGAACAATCAAGCCCCCAAAGTCAATCTGCTTTAAGACCCCATTATGCTAGTATGTATTTCAGCAGATTTTCAAACAACCCAATGAGGGCTATGTTTAGCAACATTTTGCCAGCTGATTTGGGAAGTGGCCATTTTGGTTCTGTAGAGACAACATACGGAAACAATTGTCTAATAGAAACCCAATTGTTTTACATTTGTAGAAAAATTAGCAATGATGCCATTTTTTTCTCAGTATGTCCTTGAGCACAACTATTCTCTTTACCTTTAAAATACTCAATAGAGTAATTGTTGTAGAGAAAAAGAAATGTGGCTTCTGAAATCAGATCATTATTACATGTCCTCTAAACCAAATAGTGTAATATAATTAGATAACAGTAAAAGCGATGCACTTGGAACTATGCAGTTCCAATTCATCTGAAAGCAAATCATCAGACATTGGTGGCTCTGACTCATCAGACTCCACATCAGATAGAGATCAAGAAGTTGGGAGTGTCATTTCATTGAGGAGCTTCACATGCATTGAATGAAGCATGCAAGACAGCTTATTTTTAGGAATCATGTGCCCAAAACACTACACATCATATTGTGCAATACTCAGTGATGTAATTAATTACTTATTCTGACCAAAGGCACTTTTGACGCCCAAGACTATTGGATGCCTTAAAAAATGCAATAATAGATTTTTCCTTTCTGAGTAAATTTTGGCACTTTAATGATGTTTGTTTGATCACTTGACTGCCTGATTTGGATTTGGGAGTTAGATGCACTGTAATATGAGAGGCCTTGGTCATAACATGAATGAATGACTGTGTGATTGAATCATTTTTATAATTCATTCAACAATAAAAAAAACATGTTTGTGGACTGATTATTGACATGCAGCAGGCACTCATTTTAGTAGGGGGAAAAAATCAAGTATCAGCTAGGGGAAAAAAAGACAACAGGAGCAAAGACTGTTTTTATGAAGAAGGAAATGGAAAAAGGATTCAAAGGAAAAGGTGATGATGAGGATGACAACTAAATTTCTTTATATGACAGAGAATCATCTGACTCCGATTCAGATAATTTAGGTGAGGCACATAAAGATAAGTTGCGAGACCAGTAAATTCAGACAGACTGGGAGGGTTTTGAATGTGGGAGTAGAGTCTCATATGCATTAAATGAGCCATGTAAGTTATATATACCCTCAGTTTTACGTGCTCATTCACACTACTTTTAGACACAGCCACTAAAGTTTCAGCTGACTGCAAAAGGCATTAGTCTATTATTGATTTAGTAATCATTAATATCTGACACTAACATTTATCACTTTTTAAAAACATTGATGCTGTTCCTGAACTTTGCAAAATCTCTTTTTAAACTTGTCTGGACTTGAACTCTCCTCCTCTCCTCCACTGCAATGAGGACCATCCTGTTTGCTTTGCTGGCCGTGGCTGTGGGTATGTACATCTCTCTTGTTAGTTATTGTTCATGTCAGTTGTTATAGTTTCTACCTACACTGATCTATAATATTCCTTTGATAGTCTTTAATGTTACTATGATACATACTACAAGCAAATTGTTAAGCAATAGATTATCTGTAAACATGACAGACAAACAATTATCAGAAACATGCGCCTTGTGCAAAATTACATTTAATGTCATTTTTTTTTTCTGTATTCAATAATTCAAATTTTTTTCTGAAGCTTGTAGCACAGATGACAAAATCATTGGAGGTTATGACTGTCCGCCCAACTCCCAGCCCTGGCAAGTCTACCTTACTTCTAATGGGCAACCCTGGTGTGGAGGATCTCTGATTAATGAAAGATGGGTTGTTTCTGCTGCTCATTGCAAGAAGCCGTGAGTATATATCCTCACTTTTATTTATTTATTTATAAAAAGGAAAAATGAATGTTATTGTTTATTCTTGTCTAAATGTGTACTGAAATCGACGGTTGTAAAATGTAACAGTGGCAGGATATCAAAAAGAATTTATTATCTGTGATACTTGACATCACTATAATGTCTTAGAGATTAGATAAAACCCATCTGAGACTATCCATAGACGTAATATATAGGTAGGCAATATTGCTGACAAATGTTGTATTAGAGCCCAGTAATTTATGAGTTCCTTGTCAAACAGAGCTTCTCATCTTACTGTCCACCTGGGAGAGCACAATCTGCATGTTGAAGAAGGCACAGAGCAGCGGATCGGGGTAGAGAAGGTCATTCCATACACAAAATATAACGATTATACTAATGACAATGATTTCATGCTGATCAAGCTGAAAGAGCCTGCCATCTTTAATGCGTGTGTAAAGCCAATCCCTCTGGCGACCAGATGCTCTTCTGCAGAGGAGCAATGCTTGGTTTCTGGATGGGGTCGCACTGAAGGTGAGATTTCAAGTAATAAGATCATTTTATTCATTTATTTCAATTAAGTCGGTGCTTAAAGTATTACATTCAACAATGTATATATGTAAAATATAGGAAGCTTCAATTTTTTTCATTTTTTTCCCCAGATGGAAATCCTTCTGTGCTGCAGTGTCTTAATTTGCCTGTACTGTCAAGGGAACAGTGTATGGGTGCATATGAGCGTCTAATAACTGAAAACATGTTCTGTGCTGGATTCATGAATGGAGCCAAAGATTCATGTCAGGTACCTCATTGGCTTAGTCTTCCTCTTTATGTGTGTTATATATTTTCATACCGATTCACACCTTTCTTTTAATTTTCCTATTCTTTTCTCAGGGTGATTCTGGAGGCCCTTTAGTGTGTAATGGGGAACTGCGAGGAGTTGTTTCCTGGGGTAAAGGCTGTGCTGAAAAAGGCTATCCTGGGGTTTATGCTGAGGTGTGCCGCTACACTGACTGGACCAAAAACATCATAACTAACAACTAACTGTTTGTTAAGTCTGGCTAACAGGGTCATTTTCATTTTTTCCCTGAAATATCTGCAATTAAATTCAGCTTGAAACATACATAAGTTTGTCTGTCTTATATTTTGAAATAGACAGTCTGTTTTTAAGTTTAACCACTGTGTCTATATTTAAATATGCGTGTACATATAATGCTATACCTATATTCCTATATTCCTGGAAGATATCATAAGGTTGACAGAGAACAATAAAGATTCTTTTTGCATAATTCATAAAATACTTATGTGACCTCAGTGTTATATCTTGGATAAATATCAACTTACCTCTACATTTCGCCCCAACCAATCTCTGAGGTGCGATGCGATCCCTGAAATGACTAATATTTATTTCAAGGACTACAACTAACTTATCTCTGAGAACTACAACTCCCACATAGAGACTCAGTTTGTGCGTGACGTCACACAACCTGCATCTCAGTGTTGTGATATGGTGATCTCGCATAAAGCCAATCAGATGATGGCAAAACCAATGGTCTATCAAGAGAATGCAGAGTAGAAAAGATGCTGGGAGGATGAAAAATAAAATCGGTGAGTTGGGGGCTTATATTAGTTAATGCATTGCTGAGGAGTCACACCTTTAAGGCTATGCACACACAGACGCGCCATATAACAGGCAGTTTTGCACACAATGGGTTAGAACAGCAAATCCTCTTGTTGGCGAAACATTGAAGGATCTAACCAGTGAACGAGTGAGAGTAAACAGCCATATTCTTGTAGTCGTTTCTATTTCGACTTCTCTTTCCTTTGTTGCCCAAATGATTTTAATGAACCTGTGAAGTGGGCTGTGTCTCAAAACCTTGTGATGATATATCTTCATAGACAGCAGATTTATCACATCAGTAACCACTTGTACTTGTTTCTTTGTATTGTAGACCTTACCTAGACGACTGCTATATTAATTTGTTACATGAATGTTGCATTGCACAGGTTGCATTTCCACAATTATTTTATCTAACAATTCTAATTATGATACAATTAGTTGCAGTTTTATTGTTTGAGCACTGGTATAATCCAGCAGGACTTTTCATTGTTTGCGTCAGTCCATATATATGTATTATATGTGTTCCAGACAGGCTGTCAGTCTGCATTAGTGGTGGGGATTGTTCATTGACTCTTTCTGTAGATTCTGTAGAATCATTGAATCATTCATTTAACCAATTTGTTCATAAACACTGATTTATTTAGGAAGAAAACACCACAACTGCATTTTGTTCAGAAAGGCAATGGTCAGATTCTGCTTTGGCTTTGTGCAGAACTATCTTCATTAGCAGAGCAAAACTGACAAAGTATCTGTATGTCTGTAAAATTTATGTGCCTATAACAGTAATCCAGTTTTTAATTAGTTAGCCTGATTAATTATCAAAGAATCAACATGCATTTATTTAATAAATAATTTAGAAGAATTTATATTAAAATGTATCCCTATTTAAAAATCAAGTAGGTTTATATATAAAAGCACATTATTTATTTCACATTATTTTGTCATACTCTAACTGTTGTTACTGCAGCACTTGTTTTCACCCTCTGCCTGCTTTGTTTTAGTTCCTGTGTCTTTAAAGCCGCCATTCAGAAAAGACTTCTTGTGATCTTGTCCTGTTGGCAATTACATAAATCAGTTTCATTTTGTCAATCTATGTCAAAACATAAGTGATTAGATGAGAGATTAAAGTCAGGCCCACTTTATTGGAAGGCTTTTCAGGTATCCTTAAGAAAATGCTTTTAGTGTGTTCCTCTTCTTTTTGTAAATTAACTTAAGTACTTTCTATTTTAGGAGAACATTAGACATCCGAATTCAATTAAACATTGAGTTTCACTTCAAAAGTTGAGCATCATGGAACTTGCTAATGACCCACTCTGTGAACCATCTGCTCCTGAAACAAATCTGCACAATGAGCACCTTTCACTTTCAGACCGCCTGTCTCCTTTGGAAGCACCGTTAGATAGTATTGCACAAGGAATAGAGGCTACAGATGGTACAGAACGAAATAGTGGCCTTGAGTTGAAGCTGGATCTGTATGTCCTGGCACCGCCAATAATAGAGCCTATAACCCCTGTAGAGGAAACAGTGGAGCATTGTGCACTTCCTATAGCAACAGAAGAGGACAGCACACAACCTGAAGTTGCTAAAAAGGGAACAGATGAAACTGCCAATGCTGAAGGCTTTCATTGCGAAAATCAGTCAAGTCTGGCTGAGTCAAGTTTGGATACTGTGACAGAAGTGGAATGTGAGCATGCATCCAACGAAACAAGCTCACCAGACTCGACGGCTGCAAGTTGTGTGCCTGTAGAGCCCATAAGCTCCAATGAAACACCAAAAAGTTGTGCCAATATTAAATCATCAGCGGGAAGTACAGTATACAGTGCTGAAAGAAAGAACATCCCTCCAAAGAAGGACAAATTTAACCCTTTGAAAATTGACATGGCCAAAGTAATACCTCTCACCTGTAAGTTATTTGACTCTTATGTGTGTTTCCTCATATCCTAGATGAAATATTGTTACATAAATATTGTTATATGGTCCTCATATATTTACAGATGTTAAAGTCAGCATGAAACTAAAATTGATATTTTCTTAATGCATATTACTGGTTTTATTTTGAATGATTCATTCATACATGGATTTTTTTTAAATAAATTTTTAATTAAAATGTCATAACTTGCTCTTTCTGTGATATGACTCCCTATTCTAATATGCATTGTTTTGTTTTTAATACCAATTTCTAGCATCCCAGATCTCACTACAGTGCCTAGAATGTCACATCATCTTCAGTGACTCCAAAAGCAAAGAACGGCACCTTAAAATGAGCCACCCTGCAGAGTATCAGCAGTGCATGCTGGGAGATGCACTCTTTACTTGTTATGTTTGTGATCAGCATTTCACCTCCTCCACAGAGCTCATGGCCCATCAACGCACACACACAGGTAACGAGCGGTTCAAGTGCCCATTCTGTAGTGAGGCTTTCTACCAATCCTGTGAGCTAACAAGTCACAAAAAAAAAATTCACTTCAGCAAACATGGATACACCTGCTCGGAGTGTGGCAAGCCTTTCAAAACTTTTACTTTGCTCAGATACCACCAACGGGTACACACAGAAGAAAAGCCTTTTGTTTGTATACACAAACACTGTGGTAGAAAGTTTTCTGCATCCGAGTCTCTTCAGCACCACTTAGAAAAACATCAGAAAGACGATAACCAGGATGACCAGACAAATGCTTCAACCACCACAAAGAAAAAGAAAGATAAAGGTAAATTATCAAAACCTTAAAATGCTACAAATAAAACACTAAAAAGACATCAAAGGTGATCTAATATCCAATATCTACATTATATATACAATGACAATAACAAATTGTAATACCTGTTGATAACCTATATGGTACCAATAAATTGTGCATCCTTATATTATACTGTGCTTTCATCACTCACTTTAGAGATCAAAAATGATTAGAAGGATGAAGATGGATCCTCTTTAACGATTCAGTGTCATTGCATATTGTTATATGTAAATGTTTCTCTGCTGACCATTTTTTATTTATTTATACTTATTATTATTCTGCAGGAAAAAATGAACGGAAATTCCCATGCTCACAGTGTGCTGCAGTCTTTAAGACTTCTAAAGCACAACTTCTTCACATCAAAAATAAACATTCTGAAGAGTCACAAAGTAGCACTGTTTTGGTGCCACAACTAAAGCCACCTGGACTTACTCTGACCCAGACTGTGAATGGACAGCCACAGACTCTGATCATGGAAACTGTTGGACCAGCACCACAGCAAATGAATAAGCTGGATCCTGAACAAATTAAAAGGCTAATTGAAAAACTTGGAAATGTACAGAAAGTGAATCAGTTGGTTATATTGCCTTTGCAGCCACAAAGTTTTGGGTCACCCCATCCACAGCCATTAATGCAACCATTACATGTGAATTTTACTGAGTTAGCCGTTCAGCCAACACAATGTGAGAAATCTGACATGGACTCATCAAAAACTGAGCAAATTAACCTTCAATTGTCAGCAGAAATTGGAGATTTGCAACAAAAGGAAACTGTTCTGTCACAAGAGGAAAAAAATATTTCATCAGAAAACTCAGAGACCCAAGTAACAGCTGTTGAACTGACACAAACAGAGGTCCAAATGCAAATGGATGAAATTCACCTTGAACTTATACCAATACAGACTGAAAATTCAATTTTGCTGGATCAAACACCTTTACAGGTTGAAGCACCACAGAATGATTCTGTTAATGAGATGGCACAAATAACAGAGGAATATATTCCAGTCACACAAGGCATTGCAGCTTTGGAATCAAACAATGAACCACCTTTAATTCCTCAACTGGATACTGCAAAGTCACATCATGTGGATGAGGACAATGTGCCAGTTGACACAGTAGCATTAGAGGAAACGGTAACCAATGTAGAGACGCCATGTCCTACACAAATGCTTGATTCAACTGAATTGTCAGTGGAATCGGAGTTACTGGTGGTTAATGAACAGAGTGATATAGACAAATTAAGTGAACCTCAAGAACTTCAGGAGATCCAATCTCAAAAGTACCAAGCTGAGTCAGAGAAGGAACCATCCATGCCAGTGGAACCACAATCTCAGCCTGATTCTCTCAACACTGTGCAGAATGATACCGTAATTGACCTTCAACAAAGCTCTGTGCTAACACCAGACCAGACTAGAGACAGTTTACAGGATTGCCCTTTTGTTCAGAAGAAACATCCAATAAAGAAAAAAACATCAAAGAAACAGTTGGCTGACAAACCAGAGACTAAGGAAGCAAGTAAAGTATGTAATGGTAAGGTAGCATCAACTAAGAAAGTTAATACTTCAAAAAGTACATCAAAAGTAATTACTAAAAAAAGAGAAAAGGCAAAGAACAAAAAGCTTGTTGTCAGATTTGGACCAGCTGAGAAGAAAAAATCCTCTAAAACAAAGGTAATAAAAACATCAAAAACCAAACAGAACCAGAACCAGCAAATTAGCAATCAAGACCAAGTTCCTATGTTGTCTCAGCATGAGAATAAATTGGATTTCAACCAAAAAGTGCAAAAAGATAAAAAAGGAAAGGGGGTTGAAAGTCCTTCAGAAGCAGCAGTGAGGACAACGGGTCAAATGACTAATTCATCAGACATTGTTTTGGTGGAAACAGAAGCAACGCAACAAGTGAAACCCCAGAAGAGAAAAATGAAGAATCAAAATAATTTGGACAAGAAGTCAAACTCGGTCCAGGAGGCTCACCAAGATGAAACACTGGTACCTGTACCAAAGAAAAAGAAGCAAGGAAAAACATCTGAAGACAAATGTCCCAAGAAACCCAAGGTTAGGAAAACCCAAAATGATGGTTTAAAGAAGAATACCCATAAATTACCAAAGCATAAAATAACACAGGCAAAATCTAGACCTGATGTACCAGATCTGGCACACATAGAGAAACAAGCTTTGCTCTTATTAAAAGGTCACAAGCAGCCTCAGCTGAAGGTACACAAGTTGGATGCTACTGAACTTGAGAAATCACCCCCAAGCAAGTGTGATAACAAGGTACTGAAAAAAAGAAAAACTCCACCGAACAAATCCTTGAATGCAGCACACCAAAAGAAAACAAAATCAAGTGAAAATATTTTTTTAGAGTGTCAGGGAGACCCCCTGTCATTTGAAATGCCCTCTGTTGAGAACAGCCCTGATTCTGTGCCTACAAAACCCAAAATTGTACGGAAACGCAAAGCTCCTACAAAGTTAGACCAGGAAATTGCATTGAGCCCTCCATATTCTCAACTTACTCTTGGGTGCCAGGACTGTGGAAAGACATTCTCAGAAGTGTCTGCTTTACAGGAACATATTGCATCCTGGCACTCAGCTGGAAAGGCAGCCTTCCCAGATGAGACCATTGATGTTGCTAAAAAACGAGTCATAAGACCTGGTCCTAATGAAAAATGTATTCCACTTAATGTCTTTGAAATTCAGGTTGCAACAGATTGGGACATGGAGACTGAGGTTGGAGAATTTGTGGGAGAAATTGTGGGAGAAAGACTATCATTCCCAGCGTTAAGTCCGTCTCCTTCTGGTGGAGTTGAAGGAAAGGAACAAGGAGGAGACAAAGAAGTTGAAGGGATTGTTTCTGGACATGAGCAGCCTCTTGAGCAAAATCCTTTAGAAGTTTGCAAGATCCCTTCACGAGCCTCAACCCCAGCCTTAAGCAAAAGTATCATGCCCCAGGAGCTCACAGAAAATGCTAGTGAGAGTGTGTCAGAAAAAGAACAGTGCCATGAGGTCGAGTCCATCATAGAAACTTCTTCCGCTGAGCTCCAAGATGCAGCAGAGGACAAAATTAAAGAAGAACTACCCTTAGAGGTGAACTTAGTCATGGTTGGAGAAAAAATTGCAGACGACAGCCATAACACTCAGATAGATAACATTTCGGGTGTCTCTGAAGAGCATGAAAATGAAGTGAGCAATCCATGTTCTCAGCCTCAAGCGTCTGCAAAAGATGCCGGTGTATTGACTCAAAATGTTCTTACTGAGCCAGAGATAAAGCAAGAAGAAGAGGAGGTACTTGTACGTAGAGTTGATGATCATAAAAGAGTGATGGGAGGAAATTCTGTAACCAAAGGTAAGAAAGGAGTTGGAAGAAGCCAGGGCAAGAAACCACTTGGAAGAAGAACTAGCACAGAAAACAAAAGTAAAAAGGACATGGAAGGAAATAAGGATCCACAAGAATGCCAAGTTCTATATCATCTGTGTGTACTTGATACTCCGGAGGGAAAGAACAAAGAAAAGGACATGAATGGTGTTAATGCCTCTGAAACTTGTCAACCATTGTCTTCTGAGGAGGCTCCTGAAGAACAGGTTGTTTTTGAGTTGGACTCTGTTACTACAAGTGTAATGGATATTGTAAACTCAGAAGACAATTCATTTGAAGAATCTAGAGAGCTGGTTCGAGACGGCAGCTCTCCTGGAATCATACTTGAAAAATTCTTGACATCTCGTGAGAGAAATATGGAAAATTCTAACACCCAGAGTCGGACTAGGGTGGTGAGTGTTTTTGCATGTTTTCCAGACTCTTCAGATGTTGTCCTTTAACATTTGAGTATTGACTTTTAATCTCTTTTAGAGAGTATTAAGTATTTGTGTCATGTAATGCATATGTGTATTATGTATCAGAATTACCTGATGTTCTCATTAAAGGCAAACACATCAGCTGACGTGAAAATAGAAGAACGTTCTTCAAATCTGGCTCACCACAGTCTGATTTCTTCTGAGAGTGGTGCGATGCGTGGAGTACAAATGTTTTTTGTCAAAGCTGAAGACCACTTGACTACAAATGAGATGTTTCAGGCACTCCAGCCCGTGGATCATCGTGTTGCATGTCAAGGTGAGTTTTAACTAAATTATTTAACTGAATAAATGTTAGTTTCTGTCCAGAAAAATACTTGGTGCAGCTTGTCTGCAAAATCTTGACTATGTAAACCTTTTATCATTTTTTTATTTAATGCTTTTTAGTACCATTGATTCATTTATTTACCTATCTGTTTTTTTATTTATGTTAATGTAACAGTATTGAGAAAATACATTTTACAAAAAGTTTTCTGGTCTACCCATTCTGCAAAGATTTTATTAAAACTTTTTTATTATTATTATTTATTGATATACTTTATTTTTTCCAATTTTGTGTACAAATTCAGTTTGTGTCTTTCGTAATTTGTGCTGGTTTTCTTTTGCAAATTTTTTTTTTTTATTTGTCTTGCAGATAAGACCATTTATAGAAACAAAGATGGCACATCTTCAGACTCTCATGTAATACCCCTGCAGTCCTATAGCAAGCAATGTATATTTTATCCTGTTAAGGAGGAAGAGAGAGAACAGCCTCCTCAAGCAGATCGGATGTGCTTGAATTTGGGGGAACTTGCAGGTGAGAGATGTAATTCTGGATTTTATAAGGTATATAAGAAAAAAATATATGGTAATCTTAATTTAACTGCAATCTTGAATACATTTGTTTTTTCTATATCCTTCATCTGTTCCACCTATAACTTCCCAACTATAACACCTGTAGGGACGTCGTCTGGGATTGAAGAATGTGAGGAAGTCAGGGTGGGTTCAGTACAAATGGACGTGCAACAGCTATACACAACATCTGAAGAGGGTAAATAAAAGAATAGGTAGTTTAATGCTTTAATGTGTGGTCTGTCCCATGAACCCAGTTTGCGAATGTGCTTTGTTTTTGTAGGTGATGTTAGTGCTGAACAGCAGAGAACTCAAGGCTTTTTAGAATTCCTTTCTGAGAATTCAGACACGGATGATGCCGATAATGTCCATTCTGAACCAGAAGCTGAAACCATTGTGATGTCCTGTTACCATGGAATACAGAGTAATGGTACAGTACATCAAAATGGCAGAGAGAAATGTGGTCCAAGTGGCAGAACGTGAGTATTGTTGGCATAACATAAAATGCTAGGTATGCCAAATTACTGTCACTCAGCAATCTTTAACAGCCGTTTTTCTCTGTTCTTGTTCCCCTCCAACAAGGCACACAGAATCCAACTGGAAACCCATTAACTACTTTAATCAGTATTTTAGTGTGGACACATGGAATGAAATCGCTGTTTGCACAAGGGAAACATCAAAACTGCCAAACCTTGTTACAGAAAAAGAGGTTGCACAGTATGTGGGAATCCACATTGCAATGGGAACTCTGAAGGTTAGTACATGACAACATTTGAAAAATGGGTCACTCCCAAAAGATGGTGACAAACATTGTCAACATTTCAGTCATGGAAAAAAGATTTTAAATAGTCAGGAAAAGCATAATTCTATAATTGTAACAGTTTATTAAATAATATGAATTTGTTTGACTTTATATGTTTTGAATGTTTTTATTACTATTATGTGTATTTGTCAAATGCCCTGAAAAAACTTGCCCCTACACCATTTTATGGCATTTACAGTTATTTATTTATTGCTTGTTTAGATTTCCTGAGTTAAACATCAGTGCAAGGTTTAAAAAGTGTAAAAAAAATAAATAAATAATAATAATAGCAACATTTTTTTTAAACAATGCATATCCCATGATTTTTACATTGACAAATATATGGTTCATTTTAAAAATGTCATTATTGTTTCATTGTTTAAAATATAGAATTTATTGATTTTAGTCTAATCAGTAGTATGTTTTAAGATGATATTGTCACAATCTTATTGTTTTACGTTTTCAAATACTGCTCAGAAAACTGAGACATGTCTCTCCATCTCTCTTTGTCTGTTTTTCTACCACAAAGTTTCCAAGCACAAAGCTCTACTGGGAAGACTGCACACGAGTACCTCTGATCTCCGATGCCATGTCGGCTTCAAGGTTCTGTGAGCTCACTCGTAAAGTGAAGCTGGCCCGTTCTGATGGAGCTTCTGATCAGCATTCTGAAGAAAGGAACAGAAACCAGCCAGGACAGAGTAATGAAGCTGACAGTAATGAAGAGGCACATAATTGCACAAACTTAAAGACAGATCCTTTGTGGAAGGTAATGCCATTGATTAGAAGAGTTCAAAACGGTTGTCGGGCACTGAAGCGACATGGAAACTATGGGGTCGACCAGTACCCCCTTCCTTTTCAAAGACACCCAACCCATTCATTACTTCACACAGTTGTCATAAATGGTGGAGGGTTGGTTGTGGACTTCAGCTTGAGTGTAGATGACTCCGATAGAGAAGGTGTAGTTGAGAAAATGGTCTCTAGAGGTAAGGAGAGAAACGAAGGCATGGTGTTTCTTTGCAAACCAGAGCTTTCTACACCTTCTATGCTAGAGCATCTTTTAGAGGCTGGTGTGCAAAGCGCTGGCAAGGTCGGTGGGGCAAGAGGGCAAATAGGTGACGAGTTTGTGAGCTCAGATGGAAAACTCAAGCTTTTCAGATGTCATCATGGCTTTATCCTTTCAGCAGTGGTAAAGGAAAAACCTCGCTCAACATCTCTTGTCAGTGGTTTTGAGAGAGCGATTAAAGTGGCGAATCTCAACCGTGACTTGAGAAGTCTTTATAGCACTCCCTGCACAAACTCAGCAGTCAGCACCTGGCCGCAGTCTGTTCTCTGGGACTTGATCGATCTGGTTTTGGTAAATGCATGGATACAGTACAAGCAAGATTACAGTCATATTACAGATCTGTTATCACTTATGGCATTTCGTTTGGAGGTGGCCAAAACGTTGATTCTCTCTAGTGGTGTTGATGCACAAGACTCATCACCTCCCTGCCCTCCTACTCCAAAACTACATGGTCCAGATACAAACTCAAGACCTTCTCAGGTTCTTGAGACCCCTTTGCCTGATGAACATACACGGTATGATGGCTTTGGGCACTGGCCGGAGCAGCTGGCAGAAGGCGAGGAGGCCAGGAGGTGTCGTTTTGGAGGCTGTGAGAGAACATCACATGTGCGGTGTCTCAAATGCTGTGTGTTCCTGTGCATTTCTCGAAACCACAACTGCTTCCTGAAGTTTCACAGTCAGGGGTCTTCATGAGGCATACAAACTGTGCACATTTGAACTTTTCCTTAGTGCTTAACCATCTTATTTAAGTAAATAAGTTATTGCTCATCATAACTCAAAACAAATCCTGAGCCATCCATATCTGTTATTGTCCAGGTTTTGTAGTGGTGCAAAAATGACTAAATTAAGTCCACTTGGATGTATAATGTACGGTGCCCGCGAGGTGACATGGTCGGTTCACTTAGTTTAGTCGTGGCCACGACATAACTCGTGGGAACGTGATATGTCGTGGCCACGAGATATTAATTTGTGGGAACGTCATATTAACTTGTGGGAACGTGATATTTTGTCATGGCCTCGAGATGCTATGTTGAGGGAACAACATCCATTTCTCGTGGCCACGACTTATTATGTTGAGGGAAGGACATATTTTTCTCGTGGCCACGAGTTTAATGCATAAACTAACCTGCGTGACCATAGCAACCTGGGATTATCAGAGATGGATTCATTAATATTTTATTTAGAATTAAGAAATTATTATATTAATTATTATAGAAATTACATTATTAAATTATTAAATTATTATATTAACCATGACTACCGGACTGTATTACTTGCCATAGTCAGCATTCAAATGAAGTTTATCATGAAATGTTACATAAAGTGCATAAAATAAAATAGGCCCACAAGACAACATTTTTATCCATCCCACAGTCTTGTAAATCAATTAACTGATTGTCTTTTTTCCATAATATTTGTATATTATTAGGGGTTCAAGCACGTAGTGCATTGAAACCCTATTGTAATTGTTAGGATTTTTATTGTTATTCTTCCGCCGTAAAACTGATCGTGCAGACCAAACCGTAAGGCCTAGAAACTTGAAACTTGGCCAAATGATAGAACTCAATTTGGGGAGAAACTATCAAAGACTCACCCCAATCGGACAATAGGGGGCACTACAGTGAACAAAAACGCAAAATCACTCATAACTCCTAGACCATTTGTCGTAGACTCAAGTGTCTTATATCATTGAAATCTTTGGCTCAATCAAAACAAAATGGCGATTTCATTTCCGGTATGCAAATTTTTCCGCCATTTGAAATTTGTCCTACTTTTGCGAACTAGTCCTAGGTTTTTCACCCGATCGCTACCAAACCAGTGCAGAAATATTCTCTAGACAGGGAATATCAATAATTATCAAAAAAAGCTGAACTTTCAACTCACAGTAACAAAGGGGCGCCAAAACGTTTGAAAGTGGCGGGGCCAATTATACTAAAATAACTATAACTCTTGAACGGAATAAGATATCTTTACCAAACTCAGTACACATATGTATGAGCTCAATCTTTTGGTCAATTGCGTAGCTTTGCCACTTGGTGGCGCTATAATATGGAAAAACTTAAAAACGAATATAACTTTGCAACCTTTGGTCCAATCAACTTGAAAATTGGTATGCAGTGTCTTTGTCCCAAGTGTCACAAGAATCTTTTGAGGACATTCGCATATCTCAAAAAACATGGCCGCCATCGGCCAATGAAATTTAAGCACCTATTTGAAAAGGTTAACGGAGGTCGATCGGAACGAAACTCAATGGGCATGTTCGACTCATGGCCCTAAAGGTCTGTAAGAATTTTGAAAGAAATCGGCCACTAGTTGGCGCTAACTAGTTTTTTTGGCTCTGTAATCACGTGGTGTTTCACAAATACGCACAATATACATATCATTCAATAGATCTCCTCATACTTTACCCCAGGAACTATTGCTGTCAGTCAAATAGTTCATTAAATACTCTCAATTATGTTAATAAAACCTATAAAACCTAAACGAAAACTCAAAACTTTATGAAACTTGGTAAAAACATGTCAGATGCCTCTTAACAAGCATTCAAAGTTTCATCGAGATCGGACCATAGGTGGCGCTATAACAGTTAAAAAGGCCTCAAAAACACAAGATTTATATAGAAAATGACCTCAAATTGTAGAACGTTCATATATTCACACAAACACTAGATATTCATATCACATGATAGAGCTCCTCATTCTGAACAACTTTGCCTCAAGAACCATTGCTGTCAGTCAAATCGTTCATTAATTATTCACAAATATGTTAAAAACCTACTTTTGCGAACTAGTCATAGGTTTTTTTTCTCAATCTCATTCTAGATCAATAATGATAAAAAAAAAAGTTGAATTTTGTCCTTTGGTTAGCTATAACGAGGTCATTTAGAAAAGGCGCGTGGCCAAAATACCCAAAAGCCTATAAAACCTAAACGAAAACTTTACGAAACTTGGTGAAAACATGTCACATGTCTCTTAACAAGCATGCAAAGTGGAAATCTCATGGAGATCAGACCATAGGTGGCGCTATAACAGTTGAAAAAGCCTCAAAAATACAATATTTGTATACAAAATGACCTCAAATTGTAGAACATGTTCATATATTCACAAAAACACAAGGTCTTCATATCATATGATAGATCTCCTCATTCTGAACAACTTTGCCTCTGGGACCAATGCAGTCAATCAAACTGTTAATTAAATATTTGAGATTATTTTAGAAAAACTACTTACTTGAACTAGTTGTAGGTTTTAAATACAAAATCAATAAAATCAGTGCAGTACTATTCTCTAGACTCTCTAGGTCAATAATTATCAAAAAATGTTGAACATTTGCCTTTGGACAGCAATAAGAGGGCCATTTAATAATATGGCCTTGATATAGAGTACCCAAAGGCCTATGAATCCTAAAAGAAAGCCCACAACTTCTCTCAGAACTGTGTAAAATGATGCATAATTTCATTCTAAACAAGCATGCAAAATTTAAAAGTGATTGGGTAAAAAATAACGATGTAATAGTGATAAAGGTTAAAAACACAGTGTTGTGTGAGAAATTGCAACTTATAACCACTAGATGGCAGCGGAAGACCACTGATGGGCTCATGAAATGCACTAAAACAGTACTGTTAATAGGTTTGATGGATTCATGCTTAGAAATCATCAAATCACATTTAGACAAAGTTTACCATTTTGTTCATGATACAGACATATCAGTTTTTTTACAATTATGCCAGATTATGATTACGGTGAAACCTGAAAGTGACATAAACTCTTAAAAAGAGAAGACTTGCAATAAGTATTGTCACCTATCATTTATTTCAAATATTTATATCTGCAACAACGTGTGTGTATGTATGTGTATGTATATGTGTGTGTGTGTGTGTGTGTGTGTGTGTGTGTGTGTGTGTGTGTGTGTAAGCATGCTTATTGAGTATTAATATACTAGTTTAATCATTTCATTTCAGTGTCTGTGTTTCTGTGAGCCTATTCTCCATTTTGGATGTGTTTTACTGTCGGCCATACATCCAGGTTGGCCTAGACCCTAAAAGCATACCACCTTAAAGGCCTTAATGTGCTTGAACCCCGGTAATCGCTGCTTGCGGCTATATTTATTATTACTATTATTATTATAATTATTAGCCTATTATTATTGGTTATATTGGTTATAGGCTATATTTCATTTTATTTCGGCTAATTAATGGGCCATAATTATAAATACTATAGTGTTTAATTGAGGAATTAATCATTCACGTAATTTCATTTGTAAATGAAAACACAACACGCTCATTTATCATCACACACGGGCATAAATACAATCATAAAGTCAAAACTTTATCGGCATAATTGTCAAGCGTTCACAGTATTTGCAAAATATATGGTAGGCTTGCAAATACTAGCATAATTACACAAAACGTTTAGGTAAAGCGATACACAAATTGAAAGGGGAAATAAGCATAACAATAAATATAAAAATATAACCCTATAAGTTAATGTAATAATAATATACAAATATTAAATTAAATGTTTGATGTTAATAAAAATGTTTTATAATATCTGATAATCCCGAGTTGCTATGGTCACGCAGGTTAGTTTAGGCATTAAACTCGTGGCCACGAGAAATGGATGTTGTTCCCTCAACATAGCATCTCGAGGCCACGACATAAGGATGTCATTACCTCCTCAAAATGATCTCAAGGCCACGACATATTATCACGTTCCCACGAGTTAATATCTCGTGGCCACGACAAAACTGAGTGAACCGACCATGTCACCTCGCGGGCACCGTAGTAATGAATGTTGTATTGTGATTGCTATATTTCCTTTTTATGTTGCTACTGAAATTTTTATTGTATTTTAAACCTAGCAAACATTAGAACATGTCCCATGAATTGTTTGCTTTCATTTCATAATTCCTGACTATATTGATTCCTGCTCATTATGCATTGTAAAGGCATCTTCAATTTATTTGAATGAAAATAAAAGCTTTTACATTTTATATTATGGGATCAGTCTTTTGATAAACACTTTTGTGCATTTATATTTAACCTATGCAATTACAGTATAGTTATTTTTTGTGCATATGCAATTATTTTATATGTGGGCTACACAATTAACAATGTTATCTCATTTTAGAGGCCATTAACTTATTTTGCATGACAAACAGGCCATCTCGATACCTGTTCTGCTTTTCTATGAACACAATGGAAAGTACAGCGGACGTCTTGGCACGTGATGCAGGTTTTTTCAGTCTTAACAGCGGGTCACTGACTACACGTTTGCGCCCCCTTTATTTTCATATGAATTTCTGTCTTATGCCTTTTCCATCCGGACAAAAAGGTTTTTCTCTTTCAGGTAAGAATTCTGCAAAATTATTTTTTAAGACTGAAACTTAATGAACTTAAAATAGAAATGTTTCCCTCTTTTTGTGCTTCGTTTGAAGAGGCTCTGGCCAGCGAACTTGGTTGTTAGTCTGCACCAAGTTTAACCTCGAACTCAACAGCTAGCTAATGTAATAGCAGCTCAACAATAAAAAAAATAAACGCATAGCTCCGTTCAAACGTTTATTTTTTTACTGCAGTTTCGATGCATTGGTAGTGGCGCTCATTTCAGTACATGAAGAAATGAGCTAGTTAGCTACATAGCATTGGTTTGGTTTGCAGAAGCTTAAGGCCCCTGTAGGCCTCGTTAGCTGGTAGCATGTAGCTTAGCATAGCTTAGTTAATGCGAACAAACGGTAGGCGGCTCTAAAACGCGCGATTGGAAACGTTTGGTCTCCAAACTCTGTTTTCTAAAATGAAACCATATTTTTATATTATGAACAAATATTTTAGGCTGCTGCGATGTTAAGTTCTTAGTGTGTTAAACAAAGGTAGGTAAATATATGTTAACTTGAAGCACGTCCGCTATGTGGTGTGTTTTAATGGCTCAGGTGACTTTTCTTATTCAGCAGTGTCAAAACTTCTGTC
Organism: Spinibarbus caldwelli; assembly: GCA_039654775.1. Classification (NCBI taxonomy): domain Eukaryota; kingdom Metazoa; phylum Chordata; class Actinopteri; order Cypriniformes; family Cyprinidae; genus Spinibarbus; species Spinibarbus caldwelli. The sequence continues at coordinate 18,816,620 of CM077227.1, forward strand.
TGAAAACTCGTAGAAACGGTTCAGTTGCATCCTCGTGTTAATTAATTATTTGAGTGGCGCATTTTAAATGGGTGACGGGTTTTTGTGATGCGTGCATACTCTTAATACGTTTATACTGTTTGTATACATAGATTAATTGACCATCATCTCATTTACAGCAGGCGTACATTGAATTCTCAATCCCTCATAATGGACTCTAACATACTGAATATAGAGGAGATAGTAATGGGTGGAGGAGAGGCTGCTGCCCCTGCTGAACTGCCCTCTGAGGAGACAGAGGATACCTACACCACCTCCATTCAGGAACATGCACCACCTCCTGTCATTCAGTCATGTGAGTATGAAGGAAAATCATTTATTTAGTACTGGAATGGATATGGATAGACCTCTAGGTATAAATGTATGTTTCTAATGGGCACCTGTTGCATAAAACTAGTGTTATGCCAGTTTTCAAATAGTGTAATGGTGTCCTTGGGGAGAAAGTTTAATTAAAAAAAAAAAAGTAAGTATAACTTATGCTTTTAAATGCTTATTTTTGTGTCTGCTGTTAGCCCTTTTCATATCTTGATGTTGCACTCAGTATATAGATTTATTATAAACTTGTAATTAGCATTGTCTGCCATACTGGTGCTTAAATTTGTCATCCTCTCTCTCTGTATTCAGACCAGCATGAAAGCCTACAGTGTTTCCAATGTTTTATTACTTTCTGCAACTCAAAAGCCAAGGAAAGGCATATGAAGAAGAGTCATCGGGAAGAGTATAAACAGCAGCTTCAACAGGTTAGTTGAAGCATCACTTTGATAGCATCATAGCACATATCTCGAATTATTTGGGATTCAGTAATTTACAGCATTCACAGTTTGATTTGATTAGATACGGTCATGCTTCTAGATAATATTATTACTTCTAGATACTAGTACTATTCTAGATTATGTTTGCTACCGTCTCTTGTGATATTGTCTCCTTAAGATTTTTGTGTTCTTCATTTGTAAGTAGCATCGGATAAAAACATCTAAAATTAATAAATGTAACTGATCAAAACAAAATTAATGTACTCAATCAAATATTCACCTTCTGCTTCGAACTCCAGACTGGTTTCTCAGTTTGGTTTGCTAGTATCAGTTCTCATAATTGAGTGAGGATGTGGTGCTTTGTGTCTGTTTTTAAAGTGTTCTTCTAATGCCACTGACTTTCACAGAAGTGTGCAGATGTCTGTACAGATGAGCGGATGTATGTTTTGTAGGTGAAAACTCCATTAACCAAAATCAAATGACTAATAAAATAGGAAAGCAGTCTGTTTACTGAATGTAAATCTTATTCTCACCGGCTCTGATAAACACCACTGATTTCACTCTTTTACACTTGATTATGTTTGGTGCTATGGTGCTAATATTCTTATTTTGTTGAGTTTTATTTATGTACTGTCAACATTTTTTGAAGTCTGAGACAGTGTTGTTTGTTTGTTCTGTGTTGTACTCTGAAAAATCCTTAAAATAAAATAAAAAAAGTTTTTTTTTTAGCCGTGTACCAAATATTAGTTTTTTCTGTCAAAATGACTCAAAGGTTTTTTTTTAATGCTCTGTTAATGTTTTTAATTGATGGTAAATTGCTTATATTATTTGTGTCAGCTTTATTTGACACACTTGGCAAACTGAAAGCTTTGAATTTGCCACCAGGTGGAAGAGATGCTTTTTTCAGAGGAAGGAGCTATTTGTACTGTACTTCCCTTTTATTTTTAACATAGTAGATGCAACAGTTAATCGTTAGAACTGGTATAGCATGAATTATGCCACCATATAGTTGTTATAACTAATGCAATACACTGTAGTAAGTGAGACTCACGCCACCAAGGATGTTGTGATTTTTGTATCACACGTCACTCAAGGTGCAGTTATGCAATGCTGTTGAGCTGAATGTAGCAATGGAAGAGATTTCTATGGTAATGTTGCTTATGGGAACCACTTAATGGCTCTGGTGGAATTGACGATAAATAACTGCTTATTTATCTCTGAACAAATAATATAGCTATTATTTGTAATGCTGACCCCAAGTAAATGTTATCTAAACAGGTTAGAAAAACATAGGCTGCAGGTATAAACTAAGCCAAGGTCTTTAGGAAAGAGGTTTGGCAAGTATATAATTACGTTCCACAGGCGGGTGATCAGTCCGGCGGTAGAGACGTCTTCCACTGGTGATGCAGACTGCGTGCAGTGGGGAGGGCACAGAGTTGCGTTCCGGTAGCCGTCGATGCGCTGACCTGCAGGATGCTGAACTTCTGTTGTGCCACAGAGGCTCCTTAGAGCATGGACCGGGCAGCTGGGTCAGATGGGTCTTCACGGGGTCCTTTGCAGCCTGGCTGCGTCGTTGAGGAGCCGTGTGTTTCAGGCAGTGTCTGCCACTGCGGAGGTCCTTTCGGACTGGGCTGCGCTGCTTTTGGAGCGGCAAGAGTCAGACGGGGTCCGTCACTGCTGGGTCCTTGGAAACTGAAGGGCAGCCAAATGCGATAAGGAAGGTTTACTCAGGAGCGGAGTTGAACCTTAGCTGTCTTGAAGTCTCTTTCCTCGTCAGGCCAGAAACTCAGAACGCTGTATCGGCTACTGTCTCTCTGGATGTACCGGAGACTCAGACTTTGGTGTTTCTGTTAGTGTCTCTCTAGATGAAAAACTCAGAACCGGGGAGTGTTCCTGTTGCTGCCTTCCCGGTAACAGGACTCAGAACAAGGAGTGTCTTTTAGGAAGGTACCTTTATCTCTTTCTGATGAGGAGGAGATTAGAATCTGGCGCCTCTCCATTCCAGGAATGTGATTGGCCACTTGTGTCCGAGGTGGCCATGGTGTTGCCCGCCCTAGTGTGGAACTCATTTGCATACAGTGAAGTACAAAGTTAAACAGTGTCTTTAACGTTTCACCCATGCAATATGTCTTTACCAAACCTCTTTCAAACTGTTATCAGCATCATGAGGAGCAAAAAGAGTCCAAACATGATAGAAGACTGTTGAACTACCACTTGTTCATACCATAATATGTTAATAGGCCTGCTTCCGTGAACTGTTGTGTTAAGTCAATGGCCATCAACATAAACTTTACTTCACCTGAGGATGAAGTGAATCCCTTGCAGTTTGCATCCATTTAAGGTCTCCAAACATGGGTATGAATGGATTTGAATAGATCTTTGTGGCCTTCCTTTGTTTCGGCCACTGCTGTTGCATCCAGAGATCTGGAGGAATTTTTATGGCAGTCATTTCCTAAACCTTAGGATTGGGTGTGATGGTGAGGGTCAACCCGTAGTCCAATGAGAAGTCCTCTCTTAGGTGGTCGTGGGTGCAGAAGGTCTCCCTTCCTGTCCTGCTAGAGGTGTCTGGCAGTTGTCTTGGCATCTTATCTGATGGTTCTGAACATTTTTTTTTATGTTTCTCCACCAAGATCCAATCACAGTGTGGCACATCTCCCTCCACACCGGCAGTTAGAGAGGGGCCCTGTCTGTCCTTGGAATGCCAGTTTAACTGTTGTTCACTACAACACCAATAAATATATATAACATCTCACACACACAAACACGTTCTTGCATATGTGGTTTATGGGGACTCTCCATAGGCGTAATGGTTTTTATACTGTACAAACTGTATTTTCTATCCCCTTACACACCCATATTTTTTAAATTGAATATATTTATTTAATAACAAAAATTAGCTTGTTAAATACAGAGCAGGGACTTTTGCAAAAACGAGTGATAAAATGATTTTTGGTTTGATTCATTGATTATTTTGGTTTAGTTTGATGTATATTCACAAACCTGTTGTCTTTGCATCAACAGTGTGATACTCTGTTCACATGCTACGTGTGCGATCGAACCTTCCCCTCCTCTGAGGAACTGACACAACATCAGTCGACCCACAACAAGGAGGACAAGCCCTTCAAATGTGCACATTGCCAAGAATGCTTCCGCACATTCTCAGAGGTGAGACGAGTTTTAAATGAATTTAAACATGAAAATACTTGATTAGAAAAAATCTAATATTTATTGAGCATTAAGTATCTTAAATACTGCATAAAATGTATTGTTCTAATTTAAATGAGAAAATTTTACTTGATTACCAAAAAATAGGCAATATACAGTTGCTAAAAATTGCCATTGTTATTGTAGTGTTTGAGAGTATGACCATGTATTGTTGATTTACACATTCCATGATTGTAAATGTAAGCCTGTGTTTTAATATTTCAACATGAACCACTTTCTTTTCACAAGTTAACAACACATCGGCGGCAAGTATGTCCTGAACGTCAGTTCGTGTGCAAAGAATGCAACGAGATGTTTCGAAGCCCTGGACTTTTGCGTAACCATCGTTTGACCCAGCACCCTGTGCCTATGGACGGAGAGGAGGCAGAGGATTCCACTAAGACCTACCGATGTGGTAAATGTGGTAGGGGATTTGAAGAAGAGGCAGAGCTCCTGCAGCATCAGGAGAACCACGCAGGTGACCGGCACTGCAACGGTAGTGCCGCCATCAAACGTCGAGGGAGACCACCTAAAACTGAGGCCGGAGCTGAAAAGAAAGCGAAGCAAAAGAAGGAGGAAGAAGCAGAGGGGCCTGAGGAAACCAACCATTCAGAAGACACTTCTGCAAAACCAGCCACAGCAGAAGTGAAGACAGCAGGAAGACGAGGACGCCCAGCCAAATCTACCCAGGAGCCCAAGGCAGAAGAAGATAAAGCAGAAAATGATGACAAGAAACCTGCTCCTCAGCCAGCTCTGCAGATCCCTTGCACTGAATGTGACCTCACTTTCCCCAGCCTGACGCAGCTTCGAGCACATAAGAAAGAGAAGCACACGCAGCGCAAGCCTCACGCTTGTGGAGAATGTGAGGAGAGTTTTAACCGACCTGAGCAGCTGGAGGCCCACATGGCGAGGGCACATAGCGCCGGCCGGCACACTTGCCCCACATGCGGGAAGAGCTTTGGCAGAGAAAGCAACCTGAAGGCTCATCAACAGAGCCATGGAAAAGAAGAGAAGCCAGTGGGAAAAAGATAATTCAGTTTGGGAGAATTTTGAGGGTATATGTTAACAGAAGACGAATTCAATTTTTAAAAGTTTTGTGTATAGAAATGTAGGTGGGGACAAGGTTCACTTTAGATTTTAAGTTGTAACATAGCAGGGGATGCTTCAGCTGTGTGACCCTCGAGATCAACACTATGTGAACATGTTATTTGAAAACTGGAAACCCAAAGGGTAGCGAGTTCACGGTTAATGAATGGTAACCATGTTTAGGTGCTTCATTGTATTTTGACATCTGTACATAGCTTTGGCATGGAAAGTAACAGGATTCATACCATGACTGAATTCTCATTTGTAGGGTAACCATGTTGTAACTAATACCATCAAGAGAAACCCACAGAAAAGCCTTATTATATTGTCTAAGGCTTCACATTGTTGTTTTCGTTCTTTTTTGGAAAATTTTAAAGTCTTTTCTATGAATCTAATGTGTTATTGTTTTTACATTATTTTTAAAAGTGTGTACAACGGTGAGTGGAAAGATTTACTGAATGATTGTTTTCTGCCGAGATCGGACTAAATTTGATTTCAGATGTTTTCATTTTTTACCGGTATGACTTGACATTTTACTTGAACTTAAATGTTACCCACAACTAAGACCGTTCTCTGATTGAAGTAAATGTCTGAATAATTAATTGAAAATGTTTTCTGATTTATTTGTTTCTGTGCTGATGTCTTCATTTATGGTGCATCCATTTAGAATTTCCATTATGGTGAATTAATGAGATTGGAGAAGAGGTATTTTACTTAACTTGAAAAACTTCAAGGATTTTTAATCTAAGTCTACAGGCAAGTGTGACTCCTCTAACTATCGCTATCACGAATTAAAGTTACTACCTTTTTGCTCTACCTTATTTTGGGGGTAATGATAACATTTCTGCCTAATTGTGAAACATTAAATGAAAAATCCTTTAAAATTATATTTAAATAATCATTTAGCACGCTAATGCATTTGCTCTTAAAGATCAGCTTGAACATCTGTTTCACAAGTTGAACTATATCTATATTAATTGTTCATGAAGATTGGGGAAAATGGATATAGCTAGAGCAGACTTGGGTTAGAACTAAGTGGTTAAGGTAAGCTTGTTTGATTAACTAGAACATGATTTCAGGACAATGTGTTCATGGACTCGCATTTAGCAACCGGGCTGGCATCATGTTCCTGTGAGCAAAACCAACACATTTACAATGGAAGAATAAGAAAAAATAATGATGCATGAAAGTTGTTGTTTGGCACCAACATTGAGGCAAAAAAGATGCAATTTTCTGTCATTCTGAGAAAGAAATCCCACATCTAAACCCGTAGATATGTATACATGTCTAAACCTGTATATCTACAGCGGACGTTTTACTACAGGTAAAACTTATGGTATCATCTAAACTAATATAAATTAATAAACAGCTCGATCAGGTTGATTTCCATACAGTGCAAAGGACTGTTTTGTTTGCTGGTGTTAAATTATAAATGTTCTTTATATTTACCAGTTACCTTGAAATGATAGACAGTCTTGTTAAACTAACCACACCCCCTCATTCAACGCATTGTTAAGTGCAGCCGTGGCACTTTGTTTTCATGTTTAGCAGAATGTGAACAAGTGCAAATATTTATTTTTGCGCGTTAACGGTCTGAAAACTACTACAATTATTTTCAAACTAACAGTTTAGACAAACACGTCCACTGATTGGCCGCACTAACGCTCCTCTGCTGCAGATGGCAACATCTACATTCTAGTCAGGCACTTTATACCGGAAGTATCGGACGGATAGAGGCTCACCTTATTTCTTCTGTATGCTCATGCAACTTGATTTGAGCTTTATTATCGTTAGTCGTGACAAAACAGTTTTAACACTGGCGGCAGTTACAATCACCCAGTATACAGTAGTGGTTTATTATCATAATAGATTGTCGTTGAGCAGTTAATAAACCCGGCATGATCAGAGATTGATTGCTGCATTGCTGGACAGAAGGTGCTTTCAAATGCTCGTCGAAGACTTCTAGGTAATATGAACGAAGTAAGCTTGTTTCTGTATTCACTGTGGGGATTGAATTAACAGATCGAAATTGTTCAAAATGTTACTGTGTCTTTAAGCCATGTTGTTAATCTTAGATGGTGTAGACACTGTTTATGCTTGCTTAATTTCCCTGCAAACAGGAAAGATATCTTTTTCTATAGTAATCTCAAACGTGTAATCTGTACGTTTATATATATGTAAATTATTAAAATAATGATTAAATAAATTATATAGGAACACACACATGCTATGTTGAGATATGTGGTACATGTGGCTCTTTATTAAGTAAACAATAAAAATACAAAAATACAACCCAAAGTTTGTTGCCTTAAAGGGATAGTTCACCCAGAAATGAAAATTGTGTCATCATTTACTCATCCTCAAGTAGTTCGAAACCTGTATGAATTTCTTTGTTCTGCTCAACACAAAGGAAGAAAGTTTGTAACCAGGCTGTTTTGGGGCACCATTGACTTCTATAGTAGGAGAAAAAAAAATACTATGCAAGTAAATGATGCCCCAGAACTGCTCTGTTTCCCACATTCTTCAGAATATCTTCCTTTGTGTTCAGCAGAACAAAGACATTCATACAGGTTTGGAATTACTTGAGGGTGAGTAAATGATGACAAAATTTTCATTTTTGGGTGAACTATACCTTTAATGTCTTGACAGCAAAAAATTTGCACATACAGTTTTTTCTATTTCTCTTCAAGGCACCATGTCAGAGTTTACCCTCGATATCCAGCTGACAGAGTTGGGTTTTTCAAACTGGAATTTCCCTCTCTGTGAACCACAGAGTGTTAAAGAGAACTTGCTGCCAACACAGAATGACACTGAAAAGCCAACACCAGAGACCGAAACGCCCGCAGACTGTCATGAAGATGCCTGCAGTATTGCAAATGCGGTGGCTGACAAAAGCTTTCTACAGGACCATCAGTATTCCACTCCCTTCAAAGATAACTCTTCAAGTAACGGAGAAACAGCTCGAAGCAATTCCATAATCAGTTCCACAGAGAAAAAGGATAAAGTCATTTGCAATTCGTGGAAAAGAGGAAGAAGAAGAGAAGGGACAGAACAGAGAAATTATGATGAAGAGCAAAACGGAAAAGAGGGAACAAAATATAATGACGAGGAACAGAAACGTTCCTCAGTGAGCCAGGAAGCCTCCGGTCTCACAATAGATGATGCTATGTCTGGTGAAGAAAGGACAGATGAGGATGCAGAATTTGTTTTGACTGATGATGATGATGTTGATGAGGAGGAGGAGGAGGAGGAGGAGGAAGATGTTGAGGAGGAGAAGGAGGAGGTAGAAGAAGATGTTTCATGGTCAGGTACTGTATCATTTTCCAAATAATGGATTGTGGTTTAATTTATACACTATTTTGTAGATATTGTTATTTACCTTATTTAGGAATGAGAGTTTTGTTCTGCTGACACAGAAAAGTTTTACTTGCCCCACCACAAAAATAAATAAAACAAAGTAAATAAATAAATCTACGCACATATATGTTCCATTCTACAGAATTGGTGCAAACTGCTGTCCCACAACCAAAAACAGATTTAAAAAGTATTCAAATCTTAGATGTTTATTAAGATCCTTCGATTATCTATTGAAACCCACAATATTATTTAATCTTAATATCTATAAAATAATCATTTATTGGGTACTTTCAGTTGGGAGGTGGCTGTCCCGAACCCTAACCCCTAAATTTCAACTTATGAAAATGATATTGAAATCATTTTTGTATTTTTTTTTTTTTTTCCATTGTTGTTTTAAAATCTTTTTGATTCTTTTAAAAAATGGAGTTAAAAAAAAAATTAGGCCTATTTTATATTTTCTTTGTAAATTATGAAACTTTATGTAAAAAAATGTGTCCGGCATTTTTCATGTCACTACCGAAACAGTGTATGTTTTAGTTTATTGGCCGAGACTGATTTTAACTAAACCCATAAATTTATGATCAGGAAATATTCAAGGTGTGAGTAGATAGGTCTCATCATTTTGAGGTAAACGTGTTCAAAAGTCTGAAAAATCTGTGTGTAACTTTAAGGAACGTCACTTTTACTTTGTAAAACGTCACTTTGTAAACCTTTTTTCTGCAATTAAGCACACTTTTTTGGGAGTTACTCCATAACATTTAGTTTTTATATGTATACCACTGTTCAAAACTGTGCTAGCTAACCATGTGCTGATTAGCATCTTTGAGCTAGGTTCAAAAGTATGTAAAATTGTCACTACCGAAACATTTGGTGGAGTTTCAGTAGTGATATTTCGTTTTTTTTTTTTTTTTTTTTTTGGGTGTTATCCCATAGAATTGTCACTACTGAAACAATGATGACACATAAGGAACACGTAATATGTTTTTTATATTTTAGTATGTTTTAGTAGTGTTTTAGTATGCGAGTTAAAATTCTGTATTGTGATGTGGTTGCTACCAAAGCATTACTGTCAATACCGAAAATATGCTGTCACTACCGAAACATGGGATGTTTTGTCAGATAAGATGTTATGTATATTACTGTGCTTTAGTAGTGACAGATTTGGGAAGAGGACAAATATTCCAAAACTTTCTGAAAATACAATATGAGAATTAACCGCACAATTATTAGAAATGTGTACCTTGGTTATTATACAATGTGCATACATACAAATTTTTTGGAAAAAGACACTTTTTTTTTTTCCAAGACATTTCCAACTCTGACTTTGGACCAATTCGGTAGAATGGCCCATATATTATTTTTTTGTCATTAACAATATTTATTTATTGTGTATGCTCATTTTTCTTTAAATGCCTTTGCCACTTGTGTAATAATCATTTAAAATTAATCTTTAACTACACAGATAATTTGCTAATTAAAATGTAATTTTTAGCACTTATAAGCTTTTGTTCTAAACAATAATAATAATAAAATGTAATATTTATTCAATCTAAAATTAAATATTTTTAATACTTTGTAATGTATACTAAAGCATTTAAAATAATTTATTTGTGTTTTTATTTGTTTAGTTTTTCATTTGTTTAAAAAATGTTTATCTGCAGAAATTATATGTGCTTGAAAAATATTTTTCTTTGTTATTAAATGTATTTATTTTTACAAGTACAGTGAACTAGTTGTTATTTTAAATTATTCAGCAAAGATGTAACTGCATGCAAAACATTTCTGATTGTTTGGTGATTTTCAGCCTATTCTAACTTATGATTCCAACAGCCTGACAAAACAAACAATTTCCTGTTACAGCAGCTACTGATACACATTTTTCTTCAATTTCAGAGACAAATGGATCGGGAGAGAATGAAGAGAATCGCTGCCATGTATGTGATCTCACCTTCTCCTCTCTTTTTTTGCTCCGAGAACATTTAAACATGCATACGGGTGTTCGCCCCTACCGCTGCGATGAATGCGGCAAGCAGTTCTGTCAGTTAGTCAATTACCGTACGCACCTTCGCTCCCACTCCCAGAAGGCCTCCATCCACTGTCGTGTTTGCTCAACCATTTTTGAGACCGAGGAACAGCTCCAGCAGCACTTGGACACCAACCATTTTGAGAAAGAGTTCTATCAGTGTGATTTTTGCAAGCAGATTTTCACTGATTTAGATGTGTGCAAGGGTCACGTCGAAGCACACAGGCAACAGGCAAAGCGACACTTGTGCCTCAAATGTGGCACCAGTTTTCGCCTTCGTAACTCGCTGCTCCGTCACCTGGAATGGCACAGCAGAGGCATCTTCTCCTGCTCGGACTGTGAGCGGACCTTCTCCAGCAAGGCTTCATTGTTACGCCACAGTTTCTCTCACTTGGGCGTCTTACCGTATACGTGTCTAAAGTGCAAACGTCATTTCCGTTTGCCCTCTCTCTACCACAACCACGAGTGTAAGCCAGAGAACATCCAGTGCATGGCGTGTTTGGTTTTCTTTCAGAGTCAGGAGGACTTTGATAAGCATAAGAAGGACACAGGATGCTGGGGTCATCAAGGAGCTTTGCCTACCAAGAAAGATGAGATCCGCTGCATGGAATGTGGACAAGTCTTTGCAAGCATTGAGGAATTAAAGAAGCACGGAAGCACTCACCAGAGGGTCCTAAAATGTGCTGAATGTGGGATGGGTTTCCGCTCGTCATTCATGCTGATGTCACACATGGGAGGGCATGCGGGACAGCGGCCGTGTTTCTGCCAGGACTGTGGCCTGGGCTTCCCACATCAACAGGGTTATGACACCCACCTGAAGACATGTGGAGTGGTGACACCTCCAGTGGTAAACACTTTTTTTGGGGATTGAAATATACCTAAAATATAAATTTTAGATGGAAAAACTTGAACAATTAGAAATGTTGCATTGGCAACTAACTAAAATATGAAGTACAATGAAGAACTAAAATTACTACAACTGAACTAATACTAAAATATAATAGTTATTTGAAAAAAATGAATAAATGTGGCACAGAACATAACAAAATCACTAAAACAAACCGAAATTAAAATATAAAAATAAAAGCTCACTTAAAGGGATAATTCACCCCAAAATTAAAATCATCATCCTTTACTCACCTTCAAGTTGTTCCAAACCTGTTTGAATTTTTTTTTTTTTTTTTGCTGAACACAAAAAGAGATATTTTGAAATTGCTGGTAACCAAACAGTTGCTGGTCCCCACTGCCTATGTAAGTTGATGGAGACCAGAAACAGGTTTGGAAAAGCTTGTGTAAATGATGACAAAATTGTCATTTTCTCTTTAAAATTAAACAAAATAACAGCATTTCATCTATATTCTAAAGGTTGGTTGAAAGCTATGAGATCGTTAACAATTGCTCTGACATTGACAATTATTATTTTTAAGAAATTTAAAAAAAATAATAAAATCAGAAATTGCCTTGCCACATACTTTCAAGCACTATTCTCTCAAAAAAAAAAAAAATGCTTTGGAATGATTTTATTGTGAAACGTGCCATATAAATAAATCAATTTGAAAATTTCTGTTGTTTTATACATTTAACAGTATAATAGTCAATATTTTCCAGATAAATTGGGCTTTAGTAAAATGATAATATAAAATGTTTTAATTCTACAATTTTTTAAAAAATTCATGCTTAACGTGAAAAAGTTTGAAAACCCCTGCATAATGGAAGCCCGTTTTTGTCACGGAGTAAAAAATAAAAAAAGGTAATTGCGACGTTTTTTTTCTCTCAATTGCGAGTTTAGATCTCGCAATTCTGACTTTTTTTCAGAATTACGTGATACAAACTCGCAGTTCTGACTTTTTTCCTCAGAATTATGATATAAACTCGCAATTCAGAGAAATTGTCACAATTGCGAGATTTTGTATTATGCAATTCTGAGAAAAAAGTCAGAATTGTGAGAAGTCGCAATTACCTTTTTTTTTTTTCTTTTTTTTAATTCAGTGGCAGAAACGGGCTTCCATACCTTCAAGCTATATAAATCTGTTGAAAAAAATAAATGTTCCTTTAATGTAATCTTATAATTCTGTTTACAGGCTGCTGTTAAGAAACCCAAACCAAAAGCAACTCCCTCTCCACAAATAATGAAACCAATTACTCCTAACATAATCATCCAAACTGTTGCTCAGGCCTCAGCACCTGCCACATTCCCCAACAGCTTGAAGGAAGTCTGCATGGTTCCATTCGGTGACAAGAATAAGCCTGCTGATGGTAGCTGGAAGCTTACTTTAAATAAAGAGCCTCCTCCAAGTATGCCTTTGGTCATGCTTGTGCCAGTTCCCACTACACAGTACTCATCTACCTCAAATCCTGCCAAGAGCTCCCAAAACTTTTTACCATCCTCTCTGGTCTTAGAAACACCCTCATCTGCTCCACGTGTCGTTTCCATGCCGGTGGTCCCGGCTGGCACTGTCATAAGTAAAGAGGTAAAGAAAGACACCGTAGAGCCCGGCAGAACCAACATTCCTTCAAACACACTCATTCCTGTGCAAAGTCATGACAGTACCTCACAGAAGAGGTGGGCCATTTTAGAAGACCAGGGTTCTGTTCAGGTGTTTGGTACAGAAAATGTAAAGGCAGGGGAACAGGCTGCAGGTGTGGCAGTAGCAAATCAGGGAACGAATGTTACTGTACAAGTGGAGAATGAGCAGAAAACTCCCAATGCACTGGGTGTTGAAAAAACAGTTCCAGGGAGTTCATCAGATACTGCATCTCTCAATCCCATGTGCCCCATGACACCATTATGTCTAATAAAGGTAAAGGAGGAGAATGGTGGTGACATCAAGAAAAGCTCTTCAAATTTGAAGGAGCTCGACTCCTCGCCTGTAATGGCAGGAGTAGACGTTTGTGCCTCTTTAAAGAGAAAACCAGAAAAGCAAACTCTGGATTCTTCGCAAACAGTCTCTCATGATCTAGTCTCTGATTCTTCAGAAATTACTTACCACAAAAAGGTCAGTAAAGATGAGAGATTTTTCAAAGAAAATGTGTCATCTGACAGGATGTGTGGAGAGTCTCAAATGGAATTTACCATGACGGGGGACAAATCAGAAGACTATCCGCAGAGGCAAAACGAATCTGGTTTTGATGTAGAGGTTGAAATTAATGAAGATGTAGAATCAAGCAGCATGGAAGTGGAGATTGGGGATGAAGACAGCGGAGTGGATATGTTGGAAGGTGAGCTTCATGAATGTGTGACTTGTGGACAAGTCCTTCCTGAAAAGGATATGATCCAGCACTACATGAAGCATGCGGCTGACACCGACAGTCCTGAGCTCTCTCCTGTTAACTGTGCCTCTCACACTACAGAACAATCCCCTCCATGTAGTCCATCAAGAAAAAAACTACGATCTGGCACAGAGTTGTGACCCTTAGTTTAAGAGTTTATCAATTATAATTACTATTATTTTAAATTGATTTGCAGTTATTGATTCTTTACTTCCATTCCATTTACTTGGAAAACAGGGGTCACAATCATTTTTACCAAATTGAAATTTAGGAAAGACTGGTGTTTGTTTAAACCAAGTGGGTTTTGAATGTGTTCAACTTTTGAGATTTCTTTCACAGTATCTTATTGCGTTTACATTTTCACATTATCGTGTAAGATACAATAAATGTAGATTGAAAAATTGGAAAAATCCTTTTTTTTTTTTAATTGTTTTTTTTATCTATCTATCTATATATATATATATATATATATATATATATATATATATATATATATATATATATATATATATATATTCAGATTTAGTATTAGTTTAAGATGATTGTGATTGTAACTTTGTATACTAAAAAAAAGTTTTTCCGTTAGCAAAAAAAAAAAAAAAAGAATTTTTTTTTTTTTTTGCAAAATAAGCAAATATTTTACCACTACAGTGACTTTCAGTGCAATTTCAATAAAATGTAAGATACTGGGAATATCAGTAAAAACAATAATATACAGTCAAACCAAAATTTATTCAGACGCCTTCAAAATTTCTTACATTATCACAGTTTATTCGCTATAGTTTAGAAAATGGTAATAAAATATGACAAGAACTCAAGAGTTAAACTGTCAGAACAAATTCATCTTGGTAATGTCAGATAACTTTGATAGAAAGGTATGTAACAAAACATGGTCAGGTCAAAGTGTCAGTTCAAATTTTTGGTCCCAAATTTGTATCAATTTTACTGGTAGTCCACTGTATGAAGAAATTTTTGGTATGTCACAGTTTACTTTATTTTGCTATCCTCACCTACATAAATGAACTATAGTGTCCTGCACCCACTAGTGAAAAAATATAAAAAATTATATCTGGTGTGAATTATTTTTAGTTTGACTGTTTGAGAAGAAATTGATTTTTTTTTTTTTTTTTTTTTTATATAAAGTTGGTGCATTTCTGTATCTTAGAGATGTTGGATATAAGGAACCATGTCTGTATACTGAATGTATAAGTATTTGCTCATAAAGTTTAATTGGTTTGCTTTCTTTTTTTTTTTTTTTGTAAGGATGTGTTAAAAAAGAACAGAAACCATTTGTTAAGGGAAGCTGTGAGCTAGCCAAGATTACAGCTGTTGGGTTTTTTTTTTGGTTTTTTGGTTTTTTGTTTTTACAGAAATGTGTGTTTCAGTACATCTTTCAGTTCTTTAACTACTGGGTGTATGCTAAATAATTTCGCTTGGCTCATGATATCATACTGTTTTGGTGATTCTTTGGAATTAATACTGTATTGGTAAAACAGAGCTTAATGTGAAATACAGTTTTTCATAAATAAAAAAAATAATGTTAAGGCCATATTTCTTATTGAGAACACGGATCGTTATTACTCAAAATAAAGTGAAATTGATGGATAATCAACAATGCTGTATATACTCAGGTCTTTGATTGACCCATAAAGGTCTCATAAATATTCATTTTAGAGGCACACATGACTCACAGAGGAAACTTATGAACGAGTGGGCGGGGATAGGTTAACCGATGATGAGCAACACCATCAAATGTTGAAATGAATCGCTGCGCAGCACTTCACTGGTAAGCGAAACTCTCTGTGTTGTTTTTAAAGTATTTAATTAGTGTCATATTTTTAATTTTAAAATGCGAGTCGAAACATTAGAATGAGTTTTTGTTGAAAGCGTCCTCATGTGGTCGTCTTTTTCAACTTGCATGTGTTTTAATAGTCAAGAATGTCCATAAGGCTTATTATTATATATGCTAAAGCTTGTGTAATCCGTTATAAATACGGTCGGTGAGGTATCTGTGCATAATTCACTGCTGTGACTTCATTTCATTTTATGTACTGTTTGGTTTTATCGTAAATTGCATAAATAGTATTTATTTTAGTAATAACTCAATAAGTAAATATTAATGTTATTTGAACACTAGTTTCATTATATGTGCTATTCTCTGAAATTCTGCAATATATTGACATTTTTACATACTGAATACAGCTGCGTTTTGTCTTGTTAGATGAAAAATCACACAACGATGACACAGGAAATGACAAAGAAAAGCTTTCTGATATTTTGTTCCATCTATCTGTTGGGTAGGTGTTGGTTTTTTTCCATTTCTCTTCCTTTCTTCACCCAGTTCTGAGACCACCGTGCACTGCATAGTTTGCAGCAATATCCTGTATGATGGGTGCACTTTTAAGAGAAAGCAGGTTAACTGTTTGTTTTTTTTCATAGAGGTGTTATTTTCCACATGCTGTTTTGTGTTGGTGGTTTAGGCCGAATTATGAGTAATATTGACAACTGTGTTCATCATTAAATGAGTATGGTGTTATTTTGCTGCATTTTAGTGAGGTGATGTCAACAAAAGTGGGACATTAGCTAAAATGGGACAAATAAGCTTTTGGTGTTGTGCTCCTTTTAAAAAAATAAAATAAAATACTGATAAGAGTGGGTGGTCTTGTAATGTTGTAATAACAGTACCCAATCTGAATATTGATTAGTTAAATGTAAATCAAAATATCACAAACTGTAGGCAGAAGAAAAAAATAAGAACAGACATTTGTGATTAAGTTTTTGTAAACAAACACATGCCTGCTCTCACCCACACTTAAACACATAACATAAACACATAAATATGAAAGTATGTGTTACACACATACACCATAAACACAGAGATATGAAAGCATGTGTTACACACGCATGCACACAAAAATCTTCAAAATTATGCTTCTGTTGAAGTGTTTTAATTCAATAAACGCTAGGTGTTTATGAGTTCACAATAACAAAATCTTGCTGTAGGAAATTGTATTTTGTAAGCACAAACTAAATAAAAATGTGTGTCCCACTTTACCAAATGCAGTGTCCCAATTTACCTGAAAAAAAAAGAAAAAAATAGGTACTCCACATTTTTGAATCTCTGTATGTTTAAAACAACAACCCATATTCTTTCAAAAAAATAGTGGAGGATACAAGAGACTATTTGTTTAAAGCATAAATAGTGTTGGTAGAATAGATTTATTTGTATTTAATAGGCCTACACTTTTGCTGACTTCACCCTATCACACTGTAAAAAATCTATATTACATGTCTTTTTTTTTTTCTCTCTTAACTTCTTCGTCTTCTTCTTCTTCTTCGTGTGTCAAGCTACGGTCAGTGCTGTTGAAGGTAAGAAAGTTTTTTGGGCAGCATATTTATTAGGCTATTTGTTCAGTCACGTGCAAACAGTTCAAATCAGTCATATAAATTCCTTTGATATTCGAAAGAGCTCCTGCACAGTAATTTGTACCTGTTTACATTTCTTCACGTAAATGTATTAAACCGGGTGTACGGTACTTCACTTCACATGCCTCAACTGCGTATTCATTCTCATAGACACAGGCTCATGTTATGGAGTTGGTTCTGGCACTATAGCAGGCATTATTTTTGCTGATGTTGCAGTGACGGTCCTCATTGTTACTACCACCTACTGGTACGCCAGCAAGCGCAGACAAAAGAAAGAAAAAGGTGAGAAATTACATAGACCCACACAAATTTTCTCTAGCAATTCTGAAATCAGTGCACAGAAGAGATTAAACATGCATGTGTCCATGTGTTTCTTTAGCTGACGAGGTCTACATGAATGTCAGAGCAAACTGCAAAACGTGAAGATCTTTGGAAGACTGACATGAACAACGGAAAACTTTCTGACATTTAATATAAGACATTTTAAATTTTAACACGGCTCTGTACACTTAAAACGGTGTTCATATCATAGTTGCTTTGTAAATAAGACATTATCTTATTTATGTCATACAAAATCACACTGAAAACTTATTTAAATATTGCTTAAAGTGTACAAATAATGGAACTCTGTCTAGCACATTATCAAAAGCAATAAATGCAGTGAAAGAAAAACACTGACACGGAGTGGACAGACCTGCTACTATTTATTTTCCCACTAGAACAGAGGTGCCCAAACCTTTCAATATGAGGGCGAGGGATTGAGGGGTCGTGGGCCAAAAGTAAATTTTGCATTATATACATTTATACAATATTAAAATGTATTAAATTAGATTTTTGTTTTAAATTAAATTTTTTAGTCAAATTTACTAATATTATGTTTTACATTTCAATTCAAAAATGGTGAAACAATAAATAAATAAATAAAACAAAACAAAATAAATTAGAAATTAAATTTTAATGCATTTCTTATTTCTTATTTTATATATTTTTTTTTCAATTATCCCCCTCCCCCCTTCTTGTAATTTGGCGTGGCGGGCCAAACCAGCATCTCTGCCCTAGAAAACTTTCTTTCCCTCTTTTCATTTTAAAAAAGCGTGCAGTTATGCACAATGATTCTACAGGTGTCAGTTTAAGAACCAGGGCTGTATAACAGACAGGCAAAAACACTCTCTCAGTTTGTTTGCAATGGGTTTCTTAGGTAATTAGTAAGATGTTATCATTTGAATCTATGGCTTCATAGATTAATAAGCAAAAAGTGAGAGTTCTTATATCCTGCTGCACTGTTTGGCATACAAAACTGCATATAATTTACAATTAATAAATCTCAGATCTTCATCAAAAGTGGATTTGTGAATTTATTTAATCTACAACACACTAAATTTATTTTGCAAGTGTATATTGCAGATTTTATATGTAGTTTAACATTTACTTTGTGCTCTCTTTCATCTAAGGATCTTAATGTTCTCTAATCACATCTGCTCTGAGCTGATAACTGAGCACAAGAACAGTTAACCCACAAAATATCAGTATATGTATTGGCTGTATATGTGTACTTTTACATTAGTGTGTTATTTTTTTGCATATTGTTATAAATATGAAAAATGACTGTGCTCTGGAATCTCCCAGAAATTCCTGTGTCCGAAACAAGCACAAGACTGTGACTCTTCCGCTGGAAAAAAAAGGAAGTACAAACTGTCTTTACATTTCTACATTTATTTGCACTTAGGCTATTCAGTGATGATGGATATTATTTTGGAGAATTAAACAATTTAAATGCTTTAACACAATGTTGCCTGTTTGCTTACAAAAATGTGGATTTAATATTTATGCAGTAAACAATAAAATAGTATTCCACCAATATCCATTGACGTATTTAAATTCTTCAAATTATTTTAAATTATTATTATTTTATTTATTTTTTTTTAATTTTTAAAGTTATGTAAATGGAGGATAATAATCTTTGAAAAGCTCCTGTGCTTTCAGGTACTGTAAGGCAAAGGTCATTTATCTGTCAGACTGAGCTTCATGAAATAACCTAACACAGCCTCATCAATTTGTTTGTCTACTAACCAAGGCAGGTCTTCAGGTGAAACGGAACTACACTCTCCTGTATCACTAATTTAAAGACCAACATCCTTTTTTAAATAAACTGATATTGTAAGTAGAACAGGATAAGTTTCGCTTTCTACCTGTTGGGGTTATCAGATACTGGCTTTAGTAGTCACATCCTGTTTTGTGAGGCTTTTAACCACATTTACACCCAGGTCCCTCTCACTAGCCTCTTGCTCACAAATCTAACTTACTGCGAAGTGAAACGACATACTAAGAAGGACATTTGAAAATGCCTATATTTTCAGTTCAATGTCATGGAAATGAACTGTATGCTCAGATTTAGTTTTCGGTTTTGTACTATAAACCTATATATATAAATATTCTAATGTTAACAGGATAAAATGTAAACAAATTAAACACTGAACTAGGTTAAGTGTGTGTGTGTGTGGGTGTGTGTGTGTGTGTGGGTGTGTGTGTGTGTGTGGGTGAGAGAGCGAGGGATAGCACATCAGCACATGTAGCTCCTCCCCAGTATCCTTTGGTTCTATTTTGATGGATGGTGATAAGTCATCAGCACATACTCTGTGATTTTTCACACACAGACAATTTCCATATCATTCAGTGTCATATTCAAGGTGTTTTAGCTCACAGGCAGTAAAGGCTTCTTGTGCTCTTCTCAAGTCAGGGCTACACCAACCCTGAGCAATCCTCTCCTAAACCTGCACTCATTATGAGAAGGATTGTATACCTAATGGTCCCCATGAATGGACTATTCGGTGAGTACATTTTACAAACTTTCACATACTCATAAGGTTTTAAGTTTAAATTACCTTTTTTTATATATTGTTCATTAAAAATCCTCAGCATTAAAATCATCAGTTTGCTTTGGAGTCAGTAATACATTGGTGAATATCTCCTGTGTTTGAAGCACAATTTAGGACATTTTTAATGGTTAAACAGAGATTTTGGCATCATTTTCACTACAAAAACAAAAAACAAATAAAAAACAATAGATAATAAATGCTAATTCAATAGCTTTGTAGACTTATATAAATTTCAATAGCTTTGTATTTATATAAACATAAATATCAATATAAATGTATAAATAGGCCTTGTCCAGTGAAAAACTGAATTTAAAAAATCTGAATCCTGTGGAAAAACTGAATTGCAGAGCTATTTGTGTATGTGTTTTGTTTATGGATTTATCAGTGATTAATGCAAGAAATCAAGAGGAAATTGCATTTTCAAATCTATTGGTTGACTTGTGAACATGCTATTATAAAATTTTCTCTTCCCCTCTTACTTTCATCAGCAGGCTTTGTTGAGGGGAATCAAGGTAATAATTCCTCCATAGGTCTACATATCTGAAATTTAGTTTTTTCTTATTTTGGCATATTACAGAGTGAATGTGCCAATGTATTTTCTGATTCTCAGACTGCAGTTCATGTTACCAGATGGACATTGGAGTAGCTATTGGGATCATCACTTGTGACATCATCCTTACACTCCTCATCGCTCTCTCAGTCTACTGTTTCATTTCCCATCAGAAAAGAAGAGGCAGTTTACACACACATGCCAGATGCTGTGGGTCAGGTATGCCTGTTTGTAAAAGAAATCAAAAACTACACGTTATTATTACATGTGATCCAGTCAAAATGATATAATATATTTTTTTCATGTTTAAGGTAAAGCAAAAACTCACCAGCCATCAATGAGGCCAAAGACGATTGAAGCGGAATCACCTTATCAGGTAAAATGAGCAATATCAACTATGTATTTAATGTACCACAAATGTTTTAAACTACAAAACTAAAAACAAAGTAGCATTTATAATAAATGCAACATATTTGTGAGATACTTTTGGTTAAATCTCTCAAATCATCTAAATCTATTTTTTTTTTTTCGTGATGATTTGACAGGAACTTTATGGAGTCCAATCAGATATATACAGTGATCTTCAGCAGTATCGGAAATGAGGAGACTATGTGACATGTAAAGTTAATCATGGGTCTTGTGCAAACCTGAGAGTATGTAGTTTGCATACGTTTTTAAACTGTGTCACAAATGTGTATTTGGCATAAATAAGCTACAATAATTGATTTATAAATAAACATTTTTTTTTTAATCCATATGATTGGTCATGTGGTGTATATACAAACCATGAATATAAATATATTTTCATAGTTTGTGGAAAGGAAATGATCTTCAAGAATTTGTAGTTTTCACTGTAAAAGTTGTTTTCATCTTCATTTTTTTTTTATTCAAAACCTTTGTAATGGAACTAGATCAAAATCTAATTCCCTTACTCTTTATGTAGAAATAAATGCTTTATTTTGATTGTGTGGTCATTTCTTTGTCTACTTTTATAGACAGCATAGAAAGGTGGATGAAGCCACACTCAAACATGCACTGTTTTTCCCCTCAAGTGGCTAAGGAAGTGTATGCAGTGTAGCGGATCTGTTTAGAAATCTCATGACTGCAGTGAATCAGTTAGACAAAACGGAAAGACTTCCTGAATTTTAAGTCCTGAGTTTTAAATCCTGAATCCTTTACTTTTTCCATTCTTATGGCCATTTTCACTATTGCTGATTTATTGCTCTGTGTATGTAAGTCAAGTGTGATAACAATAAAACAAAGAAAATCAAGGAATTGAAACTGAAGGGTGCTTGACTTTTGGCTTGGCATAGAGAGCAATTTAATTTAGCTCTTAGTTTAAGTGTGACCACTTCCAACGTCCACAAGAGTGCACTATTATCTCAGTGTGCTACATGTCACATTCACTGTAAATCCTGTCTGCCTCGGATCTATTATTCATGTCTTATTTTGAGGCTCTTTTCAGTGCAGCTTACAGTAATAATATATGATTGATCTACCACAGATTCGATATCTCGTTTGTCTTTGCACACAATGGACGTTTTTCTAAGAAAATTTATTTTATGGGTACTCATGCTTGGACATCCAAGGCTATTGAAATTTAAGTGGATATTTAAGACAGCAGCTGTCAGACTGTTTATCAACCATTGTTTTGTGAAAATTATCCTTCTCTACAGCATAAACAACTTAAATCATGCTCTGGCATAAGTCTCGTGTAGCCAGACTGACTGCAGATAATAAGCCAAATTACACAGAGCCCGAACTGTGAAGATAGCTTTGTGATGATTTTCAAGCAGCCTAACAATTATTAAGAACAGATAAGAAATTGTTGACAACATCCTGTAGGCTGATAGCATAGGTATTATATAACAGTTTTAGATATTACAAACTGTTGCTCCAACATGACAGTACTGAACTGAAATAGAAACCTGATGGTAAAGAAAGACTTTTAAACTAATTTCTGCTATACTCTTCCTTTCGTCAATGGCAACGAATTTTAAGAATGCACAAAACTGCGTACACTAGCAAGAAGCGACATTGTTTACGTACATGCATAGAGTAGGCTCTTTCTGGCCTAATGGTAAGTGTTTTCTACATCTTAACTGTATAAGTGTTAAATCATTCAGATGATTTTGTCTTTCATATGGCTGGTAGGTTGTCTCCCTCAGTTCTGCTGGATGTAGGAAAAGGCAAATACAAGCTAAACTTTGAATTTAGGATTATTTTTACAATTACAGTTTGAAATCAGTGGCATGTAATAGTGCATATTTCATGATTCTGTCTAAAAGCTATGCTATTTGTTTGCGGGACACATGGACAAACAAAGAAAGCGTTCAGATGAAACTTGGTTAGGCTAATCTTTTAATAATCTTACATCAGGTTTTTTAATAGGATTGCAAACACTTTCTTTTGCTTCTTGTGCACTATTTACCCAAAGCATGTCATGCTTGAACTCCTCAAAAAGAAACAGCAGGAACATATTCAGAAAAAGAAACCAATTATTTTCTGAATTTGGACTGGTTTGTTTGCTGAAGTTTTTTTTTTTTCTCAGTGTAAGAGGAAATCTACTTGAGAGTTTACATGCTGTTTTAAGATTTTTATTTGCATTTGAGTGTGCAGTTAATATGTATCCCTGCTTTTCTTACTTCATGGTTCCTTCCTATTTGAAATATGTGGAGTACAAACTGTTCGTCTTCATCTACCCATACTTTATGCTGTTGGTATGCGCTGGGCAGGACAAATAGAGGAGGAACTAGAGGAGTGTGGCATCTATCCTGACCTTGGCAGCCAGATATCAGCTTCAGGCTTATGTAGTGTGATAATTTATCAGACTATCAAAATAAATTCCTTAACTGACAACAAGCACAAGAAATGGAGTTTCAGTCTCACAGGTCATCTTTAATGCCCTCTTTCATTTTTTTTTTTTTCATCAATTTTGCATCCTCTTTTTGATTGTTGATTCATCAGTGGTGTCCCGAACCCTGTTAAGTTCAAAACCAGAGAATGTGGCTTAGGATAGCAGAAGTGTATGTGTCTTAAAGTAGACTTACTCTGAATGCTTGTTCTGGTGAATTTTTGTGAGGTATGTATTAACAGGCATACCATAACAAGCTAAAGGTGTAGATATATTTAGGGTAAGTTTTTTCCCCCCACAAGGACACATCAAATTGATTAAAAAAAGTGTCAGTTAAGACATTTAAAACATTTAAGACATTATTACAATTAATGCTGTTCTTTTGATTATTCAAAGATTCTTTTGTCACAGTTTCCACAAAAATATTAAGTAGCACAACAGTTTTCAACATTGATAATAATAATAAATGTTTCTTGAGCACCAAATCAGCATATTAGAATGATTTCTGAAGGATCACGTGACACTGAAGGCTGGAGTAATGATGCTGGAAATTCAGCTTTACCATCACAGGAATAAATTACAGTTTATAATATATTAAAAGTTATTTCAAATTGTATTAACATTTCACAGTATTCCTGTTTTTACTATATTTAATCAAATAAATGCAGCACTGGTGAGCATAAGATACTTTCAATGACACAAAACATTTTACAGATTGTAGTGTTTATTAGTCAGGACATCCCATAAATGCAGTGGATTTATATAATAATTTAAAGATTTTTATTATACCCTAAAGTTTCACAGTAGCCTATTGACATTATTAGACTTAAAACAAACCACAGTATGGCTGATTTATAAGCCTTTAAGATAGTGGAGGCCACTTTAAATAACCTTACAAGTCAGCTTTCAACATGTTCCACTGTATTAGTGAAGACATTTTTAAGTATTTAATACAGTTGAGCATATACACACACAGTCTCTCTTTTTCCTTCTTGCAACTGGCTGGAATTACGAAATCATTCTGTGACCTTTTACTTATAAGCCTTACTTAGGTTAGAAAACTAACCTTTGTAAATCCCTCCAACGGTGTTGATACTGAACTGCTATTAATTCACTTTTTTTTTCATCAAGTTGTAGTTAAAATGAAAAGCTTCCAGACACTGATCACTATGTTGTTCACCATAGCACGTATTTTCCTGAAACTGTGTTGCATTGGTAAACGTGATGTAACCATTCAGCCGCATGATTTGTGTTCACTGTGGACATGTGATAATAGTGTCTGCAATTTAGCAATGTGTACAGTTGGAGTTCTGTAAACCTGTGAGGTCTATTCACAAGCATGTTATTCATAAGAACTCTTATTGTGCAACTGTTTGAAACACACAGTTCTGAAAAATGCCAAATACTTCTCAGTAATCTGATGGTGTCAGGCTGAGTGAATGTGGTGCTGTAATTAGCTTCTGCCTTGTTATCTTCCTGCCCTCCTCATTGCTACAGTATGAGGCCTGATCGGCGCTGGGAGATTGGGTGCCCTGTCAAATCAAACAAACTCTCTCTGTGTTAGCGCTCGGGTGGCTGGTGTTGATAAAAAAAAAATGTCATGCTGATGGGAGAAGATTCGCATGAACCAACACCAGCAAGAAGTGCCAATTCATCTTCATTGCTTTACCGATGAAGGACAAAACCATTTTGTGTAATTTTATGTAGCCCGAAAGCTGCATTCAATTTATTTTTTGCTTGAAATCATCTGCAATACCATTCAAAAGTTTGGAGTCAGTAAGATTTTCTTTAAAAAAATTTATTTGGCAAGGATGCTTTCAAATCAAAAGTCTATTTCAAATAAATACAGTTTTTTTCAGTTCATCCAAGAATGTTGAAAAGGTTAAATGTGAAAAAAAATGTTACAGTTTACACAAAAATATTTAGAAGCACTGTTTTCAACATTGATAATGATATGAAATGTTTCCAAATGCACACAAAATCAGCATATTAAAAATGACTTCTGAAGGATCATGTGGCACTGAAGACTGGAGTAATGATGCTGAAAATTTAGCTTTGCCATCACATGGATAAATTACATTTTTAAATATATTAAAATAGAAAACAGTTTAAAATTGTGAAAATATTTAGCAAAATTATTGTTTTTACTGTATTTTAGATCAAAGAATTGGTGAGCATAAGAGACTTCTCTCAAAAACATAAAAATAAAAAAAACCTTACCAGCCCCAAACTTTTGAATAGAAGTGTATATTGCATTAATACAGTATATGTCGTATTGAAACAGGAAGTTGGTACATATTGATAATCTCCCTCTCCCTCTTTTTTAAATAACCAGTAGGCATTAGTTATGTCATAGCTAGCATAAAAAGAAAACGACATAGCTATCTGGTACTGGCAGCAGATGACATTGGGGAGGGGTATTTTTAGTCGAGAAAGCATTTGATTGGACAAAATTATGAGTAGTGCAGGATGAGTCATCAGTATACCTTTTAGTATAGTACATCTTTTAGTATAGTACACTTGCATTTAAGTGGCTTCAACTCTACTTCTCAAAAAAAAAAAAAAAAACCCTCAAAATGTGTTTTCTTTTTTTATTTTGTATTTTATTTACATACAAATTTGATACAAATAATATACTAATTTGATATATGTACAAACACACACATAATAAAATATTACATTATATGTATATAGAGACAGAGAGGAGGGAATAGTTCTTTTGGTAAATTTTAGTCATTACCCTTTTTATTTGCATTAAAATTACATATAAAGAAAGAGGAGAAGAGCCAGAAACTGACGTCTCCATAGCAACTTTCAGAACATGGGGTCAAGTGAAATAGTTCGCTCTATCAAAGTTTCTGACCCACTTATGATTTTCCTGAGCCAGTGCTGGGAAATAGATTGGATAATTTGATTCTGACTTGCCCTGGTAATTTTCTGCCTCTGTAAGTGTGTGTTTTTGTGGAGAGCACTACATTGTTCAGTGGCAGTGAGTAAAGGAGTGTTGTGTGACTAAAGTGCCAGTCAGAGTGAGCTGGGCGAATACGTGTCACATTGATGATCCTTGGCCTGAAAAAAGTCAGTAACAGGGTCATCCTCTTATCTTGTCAGAACACTGGAGCTTTGCAAACTGACAGGGCCTAAGGGGCATATTCAAAGTGGTCTCTCATTTTCCTGCTTTGCTTTTATTGAAATTGTTTAAAGCATCCATGGTGTGCATCATGCAATGTTAGGACTTGTGAATCTCCAAAATGAGTACATATTTACATATTTGCACTTTTTTATGATGCAGTTCATGGGAAAAAAGCACAAATGCATTGCCCTTATGCTTTTTTGGCTCTATACTATTTGAAGTGAGGTTCTTCAGCACACTGGATGGATCCAGCACCCTCCTTCATAGAGGGTATTAAGAGTCATAATGAGCGTCATTCACCGCCTCTGTTGCTCTGCATCATGGGGACACATGAATGGCTCACTAGTGACTGGCCACAAATTAGCCAGACAAGAAGCACAGGGAGCTGAACGGGTGGCTGTGCTCTGGCAAATATGGGATTAGAGAAGGTTCAGGATATGACACAAAAGGGAAGGATGAGTGTCAGATGCAGTGGAAAAAAGAGCAATGGATGGATTTAAAACTTCATCTAATTCTTGTTCAGCAGGCCATGATATCATGTCATGAATGAATAGCTGAGGTTTTGTCCTGACTCAGCATGGTGTCAATCCCAGAAACATGGCTTTCTTCAACATGTTGCACCAAGACTTAGGCCTGTGTTGAATTTTTACAAGTTAAAGGCATTCGTAGAACACCTTATAAGAAGTTCTTGTCTTGACTTTGTAAAAACTCCAGAAGTACTATGGCAGAATATTCTTGAAGAATGGTTTTGACTGGTACGGTGCAAAAGCCTTTAGTGTTCTTCGGCCAAGGAAATCCTGGAAGCTGTACGGCTTTTTCTGATAAGATGTTTCCCGTAACAAGATGTTGACTCCCCTGTCCCATGGCGGGCTTTAGAAACTAAAATTATTTACCCATTGCGTCTACAGGATTTACCCTTTACTGGAATATCTAAGAAAGTTCTGGAAAAGTTTGGTCTAATTATATTCCAAAACCTGGAAAGCAACAGAGAAGATTATGGGAGCTTCAGATTCTAACAGTGACTCTACCCCCATTTGGCATAATAATAATCTTTGTACTGGTAACAAACCATTTGTTTCCAAATGCTGGGTTGAATGTGGTATTTATACTTTAAAAGACCTGTACAACGATTATAGTCTCAAGTCCTTTCAGATCCCAAAGGATGAGTTCTCTCTCCCAGGATTCTCCTTTTTTCTGTACTTGAGATTAAGATCTACACTGAAATCTTACGTAGTACCCTGGTCGATTAAAATATCTCCTCATCCTATGGTAAATTGGATAGATTCTAGCATGGCTTCTAGAGGTATTGTGAGTATAATTTATAAATCACTTGTGGTACGACAGTATTCAAACATTCCGACTGAGGGTTTCTGGGAAAGAGAACTTAACACTGTGATTTATTGGGACAATGTCTGGGGAAATTGTTTTGTTGCCTCTAAAAACCCAGCTCACCAAATGATCCATTACAAGTTAATCTATAAGCACTGTTAGACATTTCTGTAATCTCTACAGTTATTTACTGTATATCACCCAGTATATTACTGCAAATTCCCTTTACAGTAAATAACTACCCTTTGCATCATGGGAATTTTCTGTGACGTCAGACCCCACATACAGAGACTTATTGTATTTTTTAAAATTGCTGTATACTACTGTATTTGCTGTAACGGCCTCTTTGGCGCCTTTCTATTGAGGTTGTTTTATTTCCTCATTTCTTACATTTGGATTGACACGATTTGCCTTACACCGTGACTACAACGCCGCAACAGCTTGGGACTGACTACACTGGATGTGTTACATCTCTTGTAATGATTGTCATATCCGTTTGTCGTTCATGTTAGAAACAGAGCGAGCGCTTGGAGTACATCTGTATGTCAGAAATATATCGGGGCATCACTTTACTGTCCGCATCCACTGTAGATAGTATATATAATGGGTTCTATATTGTCTTTTGTCGAGTCGCGCTGTGCCACTGTCTGAGGAAGACACGGGAGCAGTGGGGCAGCGCCGCGGTTTTTGCCCAGGGATGAACCCCTCGAGAGTGGGAGAGCTCTGGAGAACATCTGCGCTGTGTGTCGATGCACCTTACGAGAGAATAAGACCTGCAAGCAAGGTAAAAATATGTGTACGTTTGTCTGTGTGTTTGTGTCATATTTTTGCACACCAGTTTAACCTAATAACATTTACCCGTCAACATGGCGGCAACAAACTTTTCTATGGTAAACTGCGCTGTCATTTCAAACGACTTTTGTCAGCTTATTGAATTAAGTTACCGAATTAAAATTTTAACGAGCAACGCGTATCTTATATTAACATTAGGTTAACTAATGTGAAATTTTGTTCAGGTGTTATCAGTTAATGTTGGCCAGTAGCCTATTAAGAAATTAAAATCATATGTTAGCTAGGTTAAACAAGTTTTATGGCTAGCTGCCTTTCAAGTTTTAGAATTAGTTTGTTATAGTTTTTAATGGAATTTAAGATTACTGCATTTTTTGTATTTGTGTTTTAAAGGCAACTGCAATGAAGCATCAAGAAAGACATGAGCAGGCCAGCCACCCTGAGACATTCATGGTAAGCGAACAACTACGGTTTTGAGAGATTTGTGTGGATTCTTTATTGGGTTTGCCTTTTAAAAGTGTGCAATTTCTACTTTTTGTTTTTCAAAGAAGACATTTCTGTCACTATGATGTTGAGCAAAGATGGTGGCCACGTTTTGGAGCAGCACCTGGGTTTTGCAGATGGCTATGTATTCTTTGGCGGCTTGTCTTTTTTCCCCATTATGTTTCTATATCCCACTTCTGACAGACCTGTCCTTTGTTCTTAGGGGCAGTTGTGGCCTAATGGATAGAGAGTCGGACTTATAACCTGGAGGTCGTGGGTTCGAATCTCAGGTCCGGCAGGGATTGTAGGTGGGGGGGAGTGAATAACCAGCACTCTCTCCACCCTTGATACGACTGAGGTGAGACCCTTGAGCAAGGCACTGATCCCTCAAATGCTACTGAACCCTCAAATGCTCCCCGGGCACCGCAGCATTGGCTACCCACTGCTACCCACTGCTCCAGGTGTATGTTCACTACTGTGTGTGTGCACTTGGATGGGTTAAATGCAGAGTACAAATTCCGAGTATGGGTCACCATACTTGGCCACACATCACTTCCCCCCCTTCTGTTGCCTAAAGATTCTTTGTGAGGATAAATGCACTTCAAAACATCCTAAGACAGGAGAAATGGTGAAGATGCACTATTCCAGCATTGGAAGACTGTATTTTTAAGTGTTGTACATGCAATGTTTTAAATAAAGAATTTGATATTTTGTACTTATTGTGTCTGTTTTAATTGAATGCCAGCAGTACCTATGTAGAGTAAAAATAAAACGAATTCTATATAAAAATGATAAAATCTAATGAAATCTAAATTAAAATGAATGAATTACAGTAGTATACTGATGAATTGGATTTTTTTGCAGAAATTTATTGTAAAACAGTACAGTTTGCAACTGTAAATCAAATACAGTTTGCTACTGTAAATCTTAATTACAGTAACTAATTACTGTACTTAATTACAGTAACAGTGTTGCCAGTAAGTTACTGTAAAAACCCTTTGAAATGTTTAACGGTGAGGCATATGCCACTCCCTGTTTATTATATAAAATGAAAAGAAAGTCTGACCCTTTCTGTCACCTGTGTAATAGCTCAAGTCAAGGTACATATATACATATGTTCTGGGACTGTCCCCAAATTGCCTTCCTCTGGTCCTTGGTACAGGACTTATTGTCGGATCTTCTGAAAAGTCCGATCCAAAAGGACCCAATGTTTTTTCTTTTGCTGGATGATTCGTCACTGTTGTTGTCTGTTAATCAGAAGGATTCTGTCTACTGCTCTTACTGCTGCCAAAAAGGTTATTTTAAAACTGTGGTTGGATCCATCTACCCCAGTTAGATTGATGTGGATGTCATACTTGCTGGACATTGCCCTTTTGGAGTATACCACATAAATATATGGTGCCACCAGAAAGACAATACAATTTTGGTTGGACCTTATTGATACTTTATGGTTGGACCTTATTGATACCTCTTGAAATCCTGAGATGTACTTGTTATCCCACTAATATTGTTTTGTAATATTGTACTGTAACCCCCTGAGTTCTTTTTTTTTATTTTATTTTTATTTATTTATTTTTTGTATATGGGCAGATCTTGGGCTCTGCTGTAAAAAGTTATAAATAAAAAATGTTTAATAAATAAAGAATCAAAAACTAAAAAAAGATGTTTCCTGGAACAGAATGCTGTGCTCACTTGAGTAAAGGAGGAGCCTTGGTTTTGGTCATAACAAATAATGAATTCCGTGTCTTCAGGTAACATATCTGTTTTTTTAATGATTAAATGATGACATGTTTCTTAGGGAGTTGGCCTGATTGATGACTCTGTCTTTCACTATCCATTTTTCTGTGGGCCTGTACAGCTTGTACGGTATTAAATGCTCATTTCAAGATGTAAATCATTTCAATTGTGTAAATAACATATTAAGATAAATCAATACAAAGGCTCATTTACATATTTAAAAATCTTATTTCTTTTAGGTAAGGCTTCATGGCACTACCTCTTCTGTGTCCCTGAGTTTTCCTAGCTATTCCCAACAATTCCCTGAAGAATTCTTTCAAGGAAACGAGGAAGGGAGTTGTGCTTCCTCTTGTTCCTCTTATTGTACACAACCTAAGCAGATAAAAGTCAAACTATCCTCGTTTGTGCTGAGGCAAAAGACCATTTTGTAAACAATGTGAACCAAAACCTGAAGGTCAGATTTTTATTTTATTTTATTTTATATATTTGTTTTAATTTAGAAGAATGATTTTCTTTCCATCATACCATCTCTCAAAATTCCTTACCAGTGTCAAATGGCTAAGTACGAATAATTCTTTCCATTTTGCTCTTCCTTTACCATGTCATTGAATATATGAAGATTTTAATCTGTCTTTTACTTTCGGGAGAGAGTTCTGATTGCTGTTGGGAGTGTAATGATCCCATGTAATTAGTCTCACAATAAATTGCAATAACACATTGCACAACTGAGAGATGTAGCTTTGTCGCACTGGAATAATCTCCTTCCCTGGAAATGAAATACTTATTTAGACCTAAGAATGACTGCTATTTTAACACTTCCTGAGAAATATTACCATATTATCATTTGAAACTGAAATGTATCAAGTTACTGACCACCACAACTAACATCATGTTCACATTCAAATTGCATACAAATTTTACTGAACTAATAGAATTAGTCTTACTGGTTATGATATAATAGATATCCTAACCACAGGTCTATTGTCATACAGTGCTGCATTTATTTTTTTATTTGCATTTTGGGAAAACAGACCCAGCCCAAGGTTGTTTCCAAGAAAAAAAAATGCTTTATTTCCATTGGTTGCTTCATCATACTGCTGTGCACACCTGCTTGTGTGTGTGTGTTTTGAATTTCATACAACTGGTCATTGTTCAGTATTAATAATGTATCAATTCTAAACAAATTCTTAGTGCAGGATTACAGCTATTTCATTCAGGTGAACCTGAAGGACACCTTTCATATCCCGGCAGCAAACAGGAGAGTTCAAACCCTCATCAGCAATGGAATTATAGATGGCAAAAAAATCATCAGGACAATACAGCTTATTATTCCTCTTCATTAGCCTTTTCTCCATGAAAGGGGCATTTTAACCAAATTAGCATAATGTTATTGGAATGGATGTTTTTATTTTATACGGCGATTTAAATTCATGTTATCCATTTGAACTTCAGAGGATGAGCAGCAAATTAAAACTGGATCAGTATGAAGGGAATTAATAATTATTAAATCAAAGAGCTGTAAATAATTGTACTGTGTTATGTGGTCTTAAGTATCTCCACTTATCTCATTTGAGAGATCTTAAGAGAGCTGTTTAGATAAATTTTATGGCTGTTGTTGAATTATCTGTTACAGATAGATAGTATAGTGATTTTTTTTCCAAGAATGAAACTTTTATTTTACATGTCCGTGATACTAATTCATACAGCAATGCTGTTGTTGTACTATAAAAGTGAAATATTTGATGA